>JAOPSE010000097.1:0-602088 GCA_029449295.1 Zea luxurians
CTTCGAGTTATTAAAAATCTTTCGAAGCAACAAAAAGTCGTTCTAAGGAACGCAGAGTAAGTTGCCGAAGTCACAAAAAGTCGTTCCAAAGGGAGCGCAGTGTAAGTTTTCTGCTCCAAAGTCGTTCCTAAGGGAATGCAGAGCATACAGCGAAAAGTCAACGCTGATACCGCCTAAGTAAAAGGCGAAGAAGCTCCAAAGACGTTCCTAAGGGAATGCAGAGCTTACAGCGAAAAGTCAACGCTGATACCGCCTAAGTAAAAGGCGAAGAAGCTCCAAAGACGTTCCTAAGGGAATGCAGAGCTTACAGCGAAAAGTCAGCGCTGATATAAAGATATTTTGTGTTTTACGGGGATATGTGTGTATCTTCGGAACAAATGTCATCTACATAACATAGCATCATCACATCATTTTGCATAGCATAAGCATCATACATCATGTTGCATATGGCAAAAGAAGGGGACACAGTATCAACCTTCGAAAGGACGCTTTGAGAAAGTGAAAATCGTGCGAAGTCACGAGGGAATACAATGTTGATCTTCGGAATACAGCTTCGGAGAATGTTTTCACGAAGCATGGATGTGCTTCATCAGAGTAATATCGAAATTGTACAGCTTCGGAGAATATTTTCACGAAGCGTGGACGTGCTTCATCAGAATAGTATTAAAGGAGAATGTCTTCTTCACGAAGCATGAAAAGAAGGAAAGGTGTTTTTTCGCCGAAGGCTCAAAAATGGTACGTATGTAAAGTTTCATGCATCGTAAAGAATTGAATAATGAAAGAAACTTGTATATTACATTCAAATGTACAAAATATTACATAGATCGCATTTCAAATGTTTTTTCTAATAACATCTAGTATTCTCTTAGTACTACTTCGGCAGCCTCATTTAGAAGTTGTTCAAAAACTTTATCCATGATAGCTTCGGCATTTGTTTAATTTCGTCATCCCCTTTCGTGTGAGGGTCAGCAGACGATCCCAGCAGGTTCTGAGGGAAGAGAATATGTCTACATTACTATCATAAACCGCGAACAAAGTTTGAAATAAAAATTACAACACAATAAGACGACTAATTAATACCTATTTGCCCTTCGGGCTCTGTACTTTTTTCGGCAACTTCTGTCACTTTCCTAGCATCATGGATGCCTTTTTCACTCCTTTGAATAATTTCTTTGCGCCATTTCTCGGCCGCCGTTGTCCCAGATATCAGTAAAGAATTTACCGCCAACCATGCTTGCTTCGGCCGAGGGGTCTTTGATGTCTTCGGAGGACAAGGCAGCTTCGGACTGAGCTAAGGATTTTACATGCTCACAACCTTTCCTCTCCAAAACAGTAGCAACTCCTCTGGCGCCCGCAAAAGCGCAGATGTCACCCGCGGCTGCTCAGGATTCCTCGAAAGCCTCTGCTTCGTGACTGATCCAATCCAATGGACCTTCGGGATTGCCTCTTGAGAAATTTTCTTCACTAGAGAATGCGCCAACGCTGGCGAAGCTGGATTTTTATCTTTTTGACGCATTCTATAGATTTAACATAGCATTTTCTCTGGGATGCACGAAAGCTCCTTAACACTTATCTCTAAATGATTGGCCAGTTGATCACTAAGCTCTCGTTTTGTTTCTTCAAGCACACGTTCCTCTTTAGCTCTAGCTAGCTGTTTCTGAAGATCTTTAATCTCACGTTTTTGGACTTCGGCCTGGACCTTTGAGGCAGCTTCGCCCTTTTTTACTTGTTCTACCAATGTAAGCAGAATCTTATCCTTTTCTAGAGCTTCGTTTCTCAGTTTAATAACTTCTGACCGTAGGGTGTTGAACGCAATTTCATAGCTCTCATCTCGGCATTCTTTTGTGCTCTCAATGCGTTGCTTAGAATTAAACCCTATATGTAAAAAAGTTGGTATAAGAATAAAAGAATGAGTACGAATTATAAAATTCCCAAGCACCCAATTCCCATACCTTTAGGCTATTGTACGCAAGACTGTCCGCGAGATTCCTCCTTCGTCATAGCACATAATCCAGCTTCGAGCTTTGGAAACCCCATACTTCTAGCCATCTCCCGGCAGACAGATAATTCTTTGTTATCAGGGAGGCAGTATAGGAAGTCATCTTTATTTGTCCCATTGAACACTACTGCCCCCTTCGGATATTTTAACTCTCTGGCATAGTGATTGGCTTCATAAGTCTCTTCTTTCAGATAATTTCTTCCCCGAAGCATGTCGCACGATGTAATCGCATATGTTGGAAGGAGCTTCGGGGGGCGGCAGTGTCAATTTCTTCAATCAAAATTGGTTCTGATATTTTTATTTGTTCGGTTTCCAGAGGTCGTTCCTTGGTGGGCTCTGAAGGCCCAGCTTCAGCTTCAGGTTGTTGCTTCGAAGCTTCAGCAACTAAAGCTTCAGTAGACACTTCAGCAAGTTCAACAGTCTTCTTTGGGGTTATGTTTGAAGACTTGATTGTCTCCAAAACATCTAGCACGTTCACCATTCTTTTTCTTTTCGGAGTCACCGATGGACCCTTTTGATTTTTTATTGTCTCAACACTTGCTGAAGGACTTAAGATTTCCAATATTTTTGGTTCTTCAATTCTCGGTTTCTCTGCCTTCTCTGCTGAAGGTGCTTCAGTTTTTTCTTCAATTTTCGGCCCTGGAGCTGGCTCTGTAGTTTCAGTGGCCAAGGAAACTTCACCGATAGATTCAGGCACTGTGGCTGGCTCAATAAAACGTGCCCGGTGGGTGAGCACCTTCATTCTTTTTTCTTTGCGGCGCTGGCTCACTAGAAGCACTTGTGGCAACCTCTGTTGCAGGGGAAGTATTTTTTCTTTTGCGGCCCGGCACCGGATAATGGTAGTCAGGGTAGACAAACCCGATTGCATCAAAAACCCGGTTGAGCCTTTTCTTCTTTCGTCCTCCGAAGGCTGCCGATAATGCAGTGTTCTCGGCCTTCGAATACACCCCAAGCAGGTCGTCACTTAAGGTTCAATGCTTTTTAACCAGTCGTCATCAGGCTCAGCAAACTTATCCCCGTATCTGAATGTATATTTTAGTCTGACCAGTCCGCCTTCGTCAGACTCTTTGATGGCTTCCTTCGGCATTTGCCACTTTCCTGCAAGTGGCCACACCCTGAAGGCAATATGCTCTTGGACCAAGTCCCTTGTCCCAATTAAAAGAGCAGATTACGCCGAAGGCTCTTTGGCATTCTTCGGCTGCTTCATCCATTTCAATCTTCGGTTTTTGGAGACCGAAGCGTTGCCAAATAGGACGCATAATGATACTTTTAATATCTTCCTGCGCTGTCAAGTCATTCTTTACATAAAACCATTCTGTCATCCAGGCACCGGGCCACCTCTTCCGAAAGGTTGGCACGGGGCAGCTTGACCCGGTGCGGGCACCGAAGCTGTAGCAACCAAAGTTGTTGTGATATTGTTCTTTCCCCCAGGGCTTCGTTTCATATAACAACTCATGAATGTTGCAAAAGCTTTTAGCATTTGGTTCTAAACCTTGGCTTCTCACAGCCCAGACAAAGATCCCCATTCTAATGATAGCTTCGGGAGTAATTTGATGAAGGTAGATTTGAAATGTATTCAGGACTTCGACAACAAAGCTGCTTAGGGGGAATCGAAGCCCAGCCTTGAGAAAGCTTCGGAAGATTACGACTTCATCTTCTTCGGGAGTGGGAGAAGTTTTTTCTCCAGCATCAGCCCTCACAATAGATATATCTCGAAAATATCTCCCCCTCATATTGTCAATATGACTCTGCTTAATAGTGGTTTTCCCGAAAAACCGTGTGACTTGGCCGCCATGGTCGATCTTCGGACTCTCCCCCACAGCTTTCTGCATCATAACTGTCGCTGTCACCAGTATCTTCAGACAGACCTTCTAGAATCTCCTTGGTGATTTTTTCCGTATTGGTCTCCGCCATCGCTATAAGGAACCCCAAGTTCTTCTCTTCGTCGAGACTCAGCTTCATCTCAGCAGTGACCTTCTTATCTTCAGACATCCTTCGGAAACACTAAAAACTGTTTTCAAAGCCGAAGCTTCAAAATCAAAAGATCAGCAAAACTAGTGCGCAAGAGCTAAAAATTTAGTGAGCGGGAGCAGATGGCAAGAGAGCGTACCAAACAAATTGTGGCGGACTCCTATTTATACACTCGATATGACGGAAACTGTGTGGTCCCGCGTGTCGGTGACTTTTGCTATTCTAGCAAAGGGAAGGTGTTTTTTCGGACCTTCGGCTTAAGGCCTTCGTCCATATCGCAATCTGAATTTATCATTAACAAATTAATATTGCGAGGGGCTACTGTTGGGGGCCTTCGTCCTCCGAAGGTCCTCAAAAACATGATTTGACAATGTTTTCCAAGTGGATTATATGAACAGGTATCTTCGGACTCAAAATTATGAACATGGAGTACGGTCAGGACGAAGCCTAAGCCAGACGAAGGGGGATTGAGATAGAGGACGGGTTGATTACCAAGCTGTACGAAGGATGGTGCACAGCCGAAGCTGTGCGCAGGAAAGCTTCGTCGCGATAGCAGAAAGGGGAACCGACTTAAAGATGAAAAGACTACTTAGGCCTTGACAGATTCCCATAAGTCATTAGCAAATGTAATGGGCATGAATGTAATTTTACATGGGCTGCGTCCCACGTCTATAAATAGATGAACAGTACTCCCGTACTGTTCACGCTGACTTGGCATTTGCTTTTGTGTCATCCTTGTACTTTTGTCTTCCTGCAATTCGAAGGTACACTTGTAATTTAAAGTCATTTCTATTGTTATATGATAATAAAATAGAAATGACATTATGATAAAATTTTAAATGTTTATATTACTTTTTATGTTGCGTATAAGTCCTTCGTCATAGCTTATTGCGCTTACGAAGATATATTGTTTGTGACCTTCGTCCAGAGTGCATTATATCCCGAAGGGAAATAATGTTTCAAAGGACGAAGGACCTTATCATTTAACACTTTCTATGTTGCCTTGTTCTTAATCCGAAGCGTTTGAGAACAAGTCCCCAACATTAAGGTTTCCCCAATGAGAGGAATGAGAAGATTTAAAGTTAAAGGTAAGTTATCTCCCTGTTATATTGGTCCATTCAAGATTTTGGAAAGGAAAGGAGAAGTAGCATATCAGTTGGAACTACCGATAGTTTATCGGATGTACATGACGTATTCCATGTATCTCTCAACTCAAGAGTACCGGAAGAATAGTTACCCATGGAAGAACTGAACGTTAACGAGGACTTAACATATTCTGAGTATCTAGTTAGAATTTTGGAAACACCACGAAGAATTACTCGGAGTAAGGTTATCAATATATGCAAGGTTCAATGGAGTCATCATTCAGAAGATGAGGCAACTTGGAAAAGAGAAGATGAACTCAAAACAGAATTTCCCCAGCTATTCTCAGAAGTTTCTTAATCTCGAGGACGAGATTCTTTTAGGGGGTAGGTTTTGTAACACCTCAAATCCATCAATTAAAATAATACATTAATAGTCATTTAAAACCTAGTAGAGAGTAAAGTAAAAATTTAAATCAAGTGCTTGATCTCATTATCTTTAGAGAATGATCTTTAAAGAATTTAAACCTAGCCAAGGCCCATTCCGTGCCCCTTCACCTCATCTCTTCCCCCTTCCTCTCTATGAAGGGTGGGCCCCCACCCAACCTTTCCCTTCTAGCCGCCGCACGGGCACAGGAGCCTGAGCGCGCGGGTGCGCTGCTGCCGCAGTAGCCAAGCCGCCCAGCTCCTCGGAGCCGCTCCAGCTTCTGTGCCGCTCCATCTCCCTCCCCTTCGCCTTCCCCTCCCCCACTCCTCTCTCTCCATTAGTAGAGATAACCGCCACCAAGAATGGCCACCGACCAGGTCTCTCCCTCTCCCTCACCGGCTTTTCCTCTCCCTCTCTATAAAGCCGACGTCGAGCCCATAGAACTGGTTCCCCTCGCCCGAGCTCGCTCGTGCCATCTCCTCTCTCTCACACACCGACCGTCGCCGCCGTCCGGGCTCACCGGAGCTCCTCCCCGGCCACGTCCTGCCCACCCCAGCTGTGCCCCTCCTTGCCGCCGACCATGCCCCTGCTCGCCGTGACCGAACCTCCTCCATTCTTCGATTTCTTCACTGCACACGGACCCGTGAGCAAGGTTGAACACAACTCGAATTTTTATTAAATTTTCAAAATCATGTTTGCTTTAGTTCATGATTTCTGTAACTATTTGTTTTAATTGTGTATACTATGATTTGGAGATCATGTGTATGTTAAACGATTGATTTTAAGTGTATGTAATGGACTAATGTATTATTAACTGTCATATTGTGTATGTTAATTTGTTACAATTATTTTAGAATTTATGTTTAGAAAGAAGAATGACATGATTTGGTAGACCACGTATTAGTGACCAAAATACAAGATGAGTAAGTTCATGGTTTACTTTGTTTATAATGAATTTTAGAATTTATTCGAGAAGTTTGTACTCATAAGTTCATATACTTAATTTAGATCTACTAAATAAATAATAGAGTTTCTATTAACACTGACATAATATAAGTAATACCCATGTCCATGATGATTCAAATAGAATAGCTAAATTAGTGGTTTAATTTAATTCTCTTAATATTAAAATTATTTGACCTCTAGTTAAATGATGTCATTTCCTTTCAGAAAGAAAAGATAAAACTAAAATTAGACCACATGTTTATGGTAGAAACAATTAATTAACAATTAATCTATTTCTGTAGAGTTGGTTGAATCACTACATCTAAATTATGTTATATAAAGTACTTTCATAGTCGAATTTCCATATAGCTTTCACTAGCGACAACCCAAAAAAGAATTAATATTTTATGTCGTAGCGAATGAGGTGGATGTCAATATGAGTAGACCTATTCTAGGGTTACAAATTAGTTTTTATTCTAGACATCTTCTTTTTATAAGTATGGTTTGTTCGGTATATGTCTATTAATGTAATGGTGTATGTTTATTCATGCAATGATGTATGTTTATTCATGTAATGGTGTATGTTTATTTATTTGGTGTATGTTTTCTTTTTGTATGTAGGTTATGCGAATCTATAATAGAAGCTGATTTCATGGTAGAAGACCAAAATACGTTTGAAGACGATTCGTAGGACACCTTTGACCAAGGCAAGTGGATTCTCCCTCTGCATTTCTTATTTATACCCAAATAATACTTTCAATAAGATTTACTTTTTGGATATGTGCATAATTTGATGTGTTTTGCCTAAATAGGATTACCTAGAAATACTATCCTTATTCCTTGATTAACCTGGTTTTAATATTATGCGTAGTAACTGTGCTATTGCTCAACTTTATATAAGACTGTCACTCTTTTGAAGATATTATTGTTTCCAGAAATGAAATTTGTATTTTGTTGTTAACCCGATAGTTAAACAAGATCATGTTGTATTAAATGGAACATGGAGTGACCACCGAGAAAATAGTGCAACCATGAGTGCTATCATGGCTCTGGCTTTGGTAAATAGCTTTATAGATTTAGTGCTTAGCAACCCTACTTGAAAGATGGGCAAGAGGGGGCGGAAGTGGTTTGGTGGCAGCTCACGTTAACATGGGGTGGTAGTCTTGACTAAGTTAGCTCACCCAAAGGGTCACCAATACTAACGTGGAAACCTTAGCGGGTGGCTTTGTACTAAGGATATTTTATGAAAGCATCATAATGGATACCTAGCCATTCACATCGGCAGTGTTTATGGGTCCGTACAACCTAGGCTAGAGGGGATACATGGCTTGTGGGTAAAGTTGTACCACGTCTGCAGAGTGCAAAATTGATATGTCAGTCGTGTTCATGGTTAAGAGCAACCTGGACCCTCACATGATAATTGAACTTAAAGACAGAGAATAGATCGTGATCCGATGATTTTTAAATGATTTGCTTAAGTGATTTCACTTAAGTGCTTTTGAGATATAACCATGTGCTTATGATTAATTGGGATTTTGGGATACACATATAATTAGTAAGTTAGGTGTTATTAATAAAACATTGACCATCTAAAATGCTTACCGCTTAACCTTAGCCTACCTTGTTAACCTTGCATAACACCTCCCACTTGCTAAGCCCCCACCATAAGTGAGCTCACCCTTGCTAAATTTTTTATTAGAAGCTGATGAGGAAGATTGTGACGATGGTGACGATGAGTACTAAGTCTAGCGACGCTCCGGTCATCTTTCTGTGGGAGATTACCCATATTATTTCTATTGTACTTTGATGATGTACTGTTTAAGACTCTTAAGTCCGGATGATGTAATAAAGTTATTATACTCTCTTTTATGCCTTTATTGTATTGTCTCTTGATATATATTACACTTGTGACGTCAACATATGTGTGGAAAATGGATCCTGGCACACATATGCTATGCATTCGGTTTTTGCCCCTAAAACTGGGCAACATCAGGGTACGGTTCCTCAAGAACATACTCAGCTTTCTCTTGCCTGAGAAATTCTCAGGTTGCGGTACTAATCAATAAAATTAGTTCCATTGAGTTTCTCCTTTTCAAGCACAGATTACAAATTGAAAACAGAATTGTTGCTAGCAGACATGATCTACAACAGAAAATAAATATACAAAGTTTTTGCACTATGTTATGTACCAATCTTCTATTAACCAATGTAATAAAATACATCACCACTATATTGAATTGTCTTCCCTCTAACGAAATATAGTGGTCCAAGATCCATATTCACTAAATTTTAGTGAGCTTTGGCTTCACCGCTAAAATTTAAGTGTCTTTGGTAAATAACAAATTGTTAATCATATCTCTATATGACTTGTTTATTGGGTGGCATCCAATGCCCCGGCTCCCAACTCCATGCCATAAAGCCCAAAACTGTTTTGATAGCTTTGCTAAGTAACCAATACTATGCATGTGAATGTCCAACATCCACCTTAATCACAAAGATAGTTGATGGTGTTTTGCTTTGGCAAACACACCACGCAACGATCACAGCTTCATTAAGTGCAGCTATTGGTAAAAGGCATAAAAACTTAGCTTTTTTCAAGAGAAGCTATTCTATCACGACAAAAACATAATGCATGAAAGGAATAGTAAGACAAGAAGATAAACATCACAACATATAATCATATCATATCATGAATAGTATGGCCTTTTTTGGATTCATTGTGGTCTCCATCGCCATGCCTCCTCTTGTCTTGTGGTGATCATTATTGGCTAGGGATGAAAGTGGTAATCCGAACTGTTAGAACAAATTTAATATTTTAAAATAGATATGTATAAAATTTGATGTTGATCATTTCTTATGTTATCAAGCACATTAGTACAAATATGAATAAAATATTATATAAGATGTTTTATTTATTTTTTGCTCCCTACAACACAAAAAGTTGAAAAATTTACCGAATTTGTTTCCGAATCCATACCGAAGTTTATATCTATTATTTGAGAAAATGTAGGATGAATTCGAGGTTTACCTTTTATGAATCTTAACAAGAAGGATGTTAAAAACAAGAATACAAAATTGTATTATATATTCTATATCCTATTTATTCGTAATCAAAGAAAAAAACTGATTACCGAATAAATACTGTTTCCGACCGTTTTCATCCCTTTATTGCCATCATGCTTGAAGTGCCTCCATGTAACTATACAAAGCTACTACATCTAATAGCTAGTAAATGAATTATATGAAGAATCTTTGAAGCATCACTGAGAGCACCTAGAGGGGGGTGAATAGGTGATCCTGTAAAACTTAAACTTAAGCCACAAAAACTTGATTAAGCGTTAGCACAATAATCGCCAAGTGGCTAGAGAGGAGTTCTTGCAAGACACGATAACCACAAGAGAATCAACACAGATAGATATAGTGGTTTATCCCGTGGTTCGGCCAAGTACAAAACTTGCCTACTTCCACGTTGTAGCATCCCAACGGACGAGGGTTGCAATCAACCCCTCTCAAGCGGTCCAAAGACCCACTTGAATACCACGGTGTTTTGCTTTGCTTTTCTATATCCCGTTCGTGAGGAATCTCCAAAACTTGGAGTGTCTCGCCCTTACACTTGAAGTTCACAAAGAAGCACGGAGTAAGGAGGGATGAGCAACTCACACAAGACACAAAGATCACAACAAATACGCACACACAAGACCCTAACTTGAGCTCAAGAGACTATCACGAGTTTCTCACTAGAACGGAGCTCAAATCACTAAGAATGTCGAACAAGTTCGCAAGAACGAAGTGTGAGTGATCAACTATGCTCAAAGAATGCTTGGATATCTTATCCATGCGCCAAGGGGTCCCTTTTATAGCCCAAGGCAGCTAGGAGCCGTTGAGAGCATTGTAGGAAGGCAATTCTTGCCTTCTGTCGACTGGCGCACCGGACAGTCCGGTGCACCACCGGACACTGTCCGGTGCGGATTTCTTTCCTTCTTTGGCGAAGCCGACCGTTGGAGTTTCAGAGCCGTTGGCGCACCGGACACTGTCCGGTGCACACCGGACAGTCCGGTGCCCCAATGTGACCGTTGGCTCGGCCACGCGTCACGCGCGGAATCCTCGGCGAAACCGTTGCCCTGGCTGGCCGTTGGCTCACCAGACAGTCCGGTGCACCACCGGACAGTCCGGGTGATTTATAGCCGTACGTCGTTGATGGCTTCCCGAGAGCGACGAGTTCGCCTGTGAACGGCTCACCAGACAGTCCGGTGCACAACCGGACAGTCCGGTGATTTATAGCCGTACACCGTCGTCGAAGTCCCGAGAGCAGCAAGATCGCCAGAGCCAGCCTGGCGCACCGGACAGTCCGGTGTACCCAGACTGAGCAGGACTTTGGCTGAACTAAGCCATCTCTTTTCCAACTCGATTTTTCCTGTTTCCAGCACTTAGACATAATACATTAGTCCATAAAACAATGTACTAAGTCTAGAATACCTTTACTTTTCATTTGCACTTTGTCCATCACTTGGGATACTTTAACACTTAAGCACTTGTGTTGGCACTCAATCACCAAAATACTTAGAAATGGCCCAAGGGCACATTTCCCTTTCAATCTCCCCCTTTTTGGTGATTTATGCCAACACAACAAAAAGCAACTAAAAGAAGTGCAACATCAATACAAATGAGAACTCAAAATTGTTTTGATTCAAATTTGGCATATATGGATCACTCTTTGCCACCACTTGGTTTTGTTTTTGCAAATCAACCTCAAATTTCTATCTCTAAGTCAAACACACTTGTTAGGACATAAAGAGAGTCGTTCCAAGAGAAATTGATTCAAGATTTCAAAAACTCCCCCTTTTTCCCATAATCGACTATTCTCCCCACAAGAGGCCAACTTTTGACAAAAGAGACAACAAGAGAGTTTTGACAAACCAAAAGCTCTATTCTACTATTTTCAAAATTTCTCAAGTGGTAGCTGATCCATTTATTGCTTTGGCCTTTATTTTCTCCCCCTTTGGCATCAAGCACCAAAACGGGATCAATCTTGGCCCTAAAACCCCATTGCCTCACCAAAATCTTCAAATAAGAATACAAAGGCAATAAGAGTATATGAGATGAACTTGGAATAGGTTACCCTCTCATCGGAGTGCAGTGGAAGTCTTTCATGGTCCAAGTCCACCTTTTCCCTTTCAAACTTCCTTTGAGACTAAATTAAGAGAACTCAAGCACACGGTTAGTCTCAAAGGGTCAAGTTGTAGCACATCTCCCCCTAAATATGTGCATCACTTGCAAAAGGACTTGTGAGGTCCGGGGAGTGTTTATACAACTTGAGCACCATAAGTAAGCAACAAAATGAATAAGGAACATGATCAAGGCATAAACACATGTATGCTATAAATCAATCCAAGTTCCGCGAATCTAAGACATTTAGCTCACTACGCAGCCTGCAAAAGGTCTTTTCATCTAAAGGCTTGGTAAAGATATCGGCTAGCTGGTTCTCGGTGCTAACATAAAACACTTCGATATCTCTCTTTTGCTGGTGGTCTCTCAAAAAGTGATGCCGGATGTCTATGTGCTTTGTGCGGCTGTGCTCAATAGGATTTTCCGCTATGCGGATAGCACTCTCATTGTCACATAGGAGTGGTACTTTGCTCAGATTGTAGCCAAAGTCCCGGAAGGTTTGCCTCATCCAAAGTAGTTGCGCGCAACACTGTCCTGCGGCAACATACTCGACCTCAGCGGTGGATAGGGCAACGGAAGTTTGTTTCTTAGAGTTCCACGACACCAGGGACCTTCCTAAGAATTGGCACGTCCCCGATGTACTCTTCCTATCGACCTTACATCCAGCATAGTCGGAATCTGAGTATCCAATCAAGTCAAAGTTAGACCCCTTTGGATACCAGATCCCGAAGCAAGGCGTAGCGACTAAATATCTAAGAATTCGCTTCACAGCCACTAAGTGACACTCCCTTGGATAGGATTGAAATCTAGCACACATGCATACGCTAAGCATAATATCCGGTCTACTAGCACACAAATAAAGTAAAGACCCTATCATAGACCGGTATGCCTTTTGATCAACGGACTTACCTCCTTTGTTGAGGTTGGTGTGTCCGTCGGTTCCCATTGGAGTCTTTGCGGGCTTGGCGTCCTTCATCCCAAACCGCTTTAGCAAGTCTTGTGTGTACTTCGTTTGGGAGATGAAAGTGTCGTCCTTGAGTTGCTTCACTTGGAACCCAAGGAAGTAGTTCAACTCGCCCATCATCGACATCTCGAATTTCTGCGTCATCACCCTGCTAAACTCTTCACAAGACTTTTGATTAGTAGAACCAAATATTATGTCATCGACATAAATTTGGCACACAAACAAATCACCATCACAAGTCTTAGTGAATAAAGTCGGATCGGCTTTCCCAACCTTGAAAGCATTAGCAATTAAAAAGTCTCTAAGGCATTCATACCATGCTCTTGGGGCTTGCTTAAGTCCATAGAGCGCCTTAGAGAGCTTACATACGTGGTCGGGGTACCGTTCATCCTCGAAGCCAGGGGGTTGCTCCACGTACACCTCCTCCTTGATCGGCCCGTTGAGGAAAGCGCTCTTCACATCCATTTGGTACAACCTGAAAGAATGGTGAGCGGCATATGCTAGCAAGATACGAATGGACTCTAGCCTAGCCACAGGAGCAAAAGTCTCCTCAAAGTCCAAACCTGCGACTTGGGCATAACCTTTTGCCACAAGTCGAGCCTTGTTCCTCGTCACCACCCCGTGCTCGTCCTGTTTGTTGCGGAACACCCACTTGGTTCCCACAATGTTTTGCTTGGGACGAGGCACCAGTGTCCAAACTTCATTCCTCTTGAAATTATTGAGCTCTTCCTGCATGGCCAACACCCAGTCCGGATCTAGCAAGGCCTCTTCTACCCTGAAAGGCTCAATAGAAGAGACAAAAGAGTAATGCTCACAAAAATTCACCAATCTAGAGCGAGTAGTTACTCCCTTGCTAATATCACCCAAAATTTGGTCGACGGGATGATTCCTTTGAATCGTCGCTCGAACTTGGGTTGGAGGTGCCTGAGGTGCTTCTTCCTCTTCAGCTAGGACATCTTGTGCTCCCCCTTGATCATGCGCCTCCACTTGAGGTACCTGTTCGTCATCTTGGGTTGGGGGATTCACCATCGTTGAGGAAGAAGGTTGATCTTGCTCTTTTTGTTCCTGAGGCCGCACGTCTCCAATCGCCATGGTGCGTATCGCGGCCGTTGGAACGTCTTCTTCATCTACATCATCAAGATCAACAACTTGCTCTCTTAGGGAGCCATTAGTCTCATCAAATACAACGTCGCTAGAGACTTCAACCAAACCTGATGATTTGTTGAAGACCCTATACGCCTTTGTATTTGAGTCATAACCTAACAAAAACCCTTCTACAGCTTTGGGAGCAAAATTAGAATTCCTACCCTTCTTCACTAGAATGTAGCATTTACTCCCAAAAACTCGAAAATACGAAACATTGGGTTTGTTACCGGTTAGTAGCTCATACGAAGTCTTCTTAAGGAGGCGGTGAAGGTAGACCCTGTTGATGGCGTGCAAGCCGTGTTCACGGCTTCCGACCAAAAGCGCTCGGGGGTCTTGAACTCTCCAAGCATCGTCCTCGCCATATCGATGAGCGTCTTGTTCTTCCTCTCTACCACACCATTTTGTTGTGGTGTGTAGGGAGCGGAGAACTCGTGCTTGATCCCTTCCTCCTCAAGGTATTCCTCCACTTGAAGATTCTTGAACTCGGACCCGTTGTCGCTCCTTATCTTCTTCACCTTGAGCTCAAACTCATTTTGAGCTCTCCTTAGGAAGCGCTTGAGGGTCCCTTGGGTTTCAGATTTATCCTGCAAAAAGAATACCCAAGTGAAGCGGGAAAAATCATCAACTATAACAAGACCATACTTACTTCCTCCTATACTCAGATAGGCGACGGGTCCGAAGAGGTCCATATGAAGCATCTCCAAAGGTCTTGATGTGGTCATCACATTTTTGGTGTGATGAGAGCTTCCCACCTGTTTGCCTGCTTGACAAGCTGCACAAGGTCTATCTTTTCGAAATGCACATTAGTTAGACCTATCACGTGTTCTCCCTTTAGAAGCTTGTGAAGGTTCTTCATCCCCACATGTGCTAAACGGCGATGCCACAACCAGCCCATGCAAGTCTTAATAATTAAGCATGCATCTAGACCGGCCTCCTCTTTTGCAAAATCAACTAAATAAAGTTTGTCGTCTAGTACACCCTTAAAAGCTAGTGAACCATCACTCCTTCTAAAGACAGACACATCTACATTAGTGAATAAACAATTATATCCCATATTGCAAAGTTGACTTACAGATAACAAATTATATCCAAGTGACTCAACTAAAAACACATTAGAAATAGAGTGCTCGGACGAAATAGCAATTTTACCTAACCCTTTCACCTTGCCTTGGTTCCCATCACCGAATATTATTGAATCTTGGGGATCCTAGTTCTTGACGTAGGAAGAGAACATCCTCTTCTCTCCTATCATGTGGTTTGTGCATCCACTGTCGATAATCCAGCTTGAGCCCCCGGATGCATAAACCTGCAAGGCAAATTTAGGCTTGGGTCTTAGGTACCCAACTCTTGTTGGGTCCTACAAGGTTAGTCACAATAGTCTTAGGGACCCAAATGCAAGATTTGTCTCCCTTACATTTGGCCCCTAACTTCCTAGCAATTACCTTCTTACCCTTTCTACAAATAGCAAAGGAAGCATTGCAAGCAAAATAAATTGTAGAAGGTTCATTCATTACTTTCCTAGGAACATTAACAACATTTCTCCTAGGCATATGATGAACAACATTTCTCCTAGATATATCTCTATTATGCATATAGGAAGAACTAGAAGCAAACATGGCATGAGAATCAAAAGCATTATAACTTCTATAGGCATTCCTAGAATGTCTCCTATCATGATACATGAAAGCATGGTTCTTTTTAGCACTACTAGCCATAGGGGCCTTCCCTTTCTCCTTGGCGGAGATGGGAGCCTTATGGCTTGTTAAGTCCTTGACTTCCCTCTTGAAGCCAAGTCCATCCTTAATTGAGGGGTGTCTACCAATTGTGTAGGCATCCCTTGCAAATTTTATCTTGTTAAATTCATTCTTGCTAGTCTTAAGTTGGGCATTAAGACTAGCCACTTCATCATTTAATTTAGAAATGCAAGCTAGGTGTTCACTACAAGCATCAACATTAAAATCTTTGCACCTATTGCAAATCATAACATGTTCTACACAAGAGTTAGATTTACTTGCTACTTCTAATTTAGCATTTAAATTATCATTAACACCTTTTAAAGTAGAAATGGTTTCATGACAAGTAGATAGTTCACAAGAAAGCATTTCATTCCTTTTAACTTCTAGAGCAAGTGAGTTTTGTGCACTAACAAATTTATCATGCTCTTCATATAAAAGATCCTCTTGCTTTTCAAATAACCTATTCTTATCATTTAAAGCATCAATCAATTCATTGATTTTATTAATTTTATTTCTATCTAAACCTTTAAATAAACTAGAATAGTCTATTTCATCATCATCACTAGACTCATCATCACTTGAAGAAGCATAAGTGGTATCCCGAGTACATACCTTCTTCTCCTTCGCCATGAGGCATGTGTGATGCTCGTTGAGGAAGAGGGATGACTTGTTGAAGGCAGCGGCGGCAAGTCCTTCATCGTCGGATGAAGAGCAATCCGAGTCCCACTCCTTGCCAAGATGTGCCTCGCCCTTAGCCTTCTTGTACTTCTTCTTTTCCCCTTTCTTCTCTTGTTCCTGGTCACTATCATTATCAGGGCAATTAGCGATAAAATGACCAATCTTACCGCACTTGAAGCAGGAGCGCTTTCCCTTCGTCTTGTTCTTCTTGGGATGCTCCTTGCGACACATTAGCGTCGTCTTGAAGCGCTTGATGATGAGGGCCATTTCTTCATCATTAAGCCCGGCCGCCTCTACTTGCACCACCTTGCTAGGTAGCGCCTCCTTGCTCCTCGTTGCCTTGAGAGCAATAGTTTGAGGCTCTTGGATTGGTCCATTTAGTGCATCGTCGACGTACCTCGCCTCCTTGATCATCATTCGCCCGCTTACAAACTTCCCAAGAACTTCTTCGGGCGACATCTTGGTGTACCTAGGATTTTCACGAATATTGTTCACCAGATGTGGATCAAGTACAGTAAAGGACCTTAGCATTAGACGAACGACGTCGTGGTCCGTACATCGCGTGCTTCCGTAGCTCCTTATTTTATTGATGAGGGTCTTGAGCCGGTTGTATGTTTGGGTTGGCTCCTCGCCCCTTATCATCGCGAATCTTCCAAGCTCGCCCTCCACCAACTCCATCTTGGTGAGCAAGGTGACGCCGTTCCCCTCATGAGAGATCTTGAGGGTGTCCCAGATCTACTTGGCATTGTCCAAGCCGCTCACCTTATGGTACTCGTCCCTGCACAAAGAGGCTAACAACACAGTAGTAGCTTGTGCATTTTTATGAATCTGTTCATTAATAAATATAGGACTATCCAAGCTATCAAATTTCATTCCATTCTCAACAATCTCCCATATGCTTGGATAGAGAGAGAACAAGTGACTACGCATTTTGTGACTCCAAAATCCGTAGTCCTCCCCATCAAAGTGTGGAGGTTTGCCAAGAGGGATGGAAAGCAAATGTGCATTTGAACTCTGCGGAATACGAGAGTAATCGAAAGAAAAGTTTGAATTAACCGTCTTTCTTTTGTCGTAGTCGTTGTCGTCGTTGTCCTTTTGGGAAGAAGTGGACTCGTCGCTGTCGTCGTAGTAGACGATCTCCTTGATGCGCCTTGTCTTCTTCTTATTCCCATCTTTACGTTTGTGGCCCGAGCCCGAGTCGATGGGCTTGTCATCCTTCGGCTCGTTGACGAAGGACTCCTTCTCCTTATCGTTGATCACAATTCCCTTCCCCTTAGGATCCATCTCTTCGGGCGATTAGTCCCTTCGTGAAGAGAACGGCTCCGATACCAATTGAGAGCACCTAGAGGGGGGGTGAATAGGTGATCCTGTAAAACTTAAACTTAAGCCACAAAAACTTGATTAAGCGTTAGCACAATAATCGCCAAGTGGCTAGAGAGGAGTTCTTGCAAGACACGATAACCACAAGAGAATCAACACAGATAGACACAATGGTTTATCCCGTGGTTCGGCCAAGTACAAAACTTGCCTACTTCCACGTTGTGGCGTCCCAACGGACGAGGGTTGCAATCAACCCCTCTCAAGCGGTCCAAAGACCCACTTGAATACCACGGTGTTTTGCTTTGCTTTTCTATATCTCGTTCGCGAGGAATCTCCACAACTTGGAGTCTCTCGCCCTTACACTTGAAGTTCACAAAGAAGCACGGAGTAAGGGAGGGATGAGCAACTCACACAAGACACAAAGATCACAACAAATACGCACACACAAGACCTAGACTTGAGCTCAAGAGACTATCACGAGTTTCTCACTAGAACGGAGCTCAAATCACTAAGAATGTCGAACAAGTTCGCAAGAACGAAGTGTGAGTGATCAACTATGCTCAAAGAATGCTTGGATATCTTCTCCATTCGCCAAGGGGTCCCTTTTATAGCCCCAAGGCAGCTAGGAGCCGTTGAGAGCATTGTAGGAAGGCAGTTCTTGCCTTCTGTCAACTGGCGCACCGGACAGTCCGGTGCAACACCGGACACTGTCCGGTGCGGATTTATTTCCTTCTTTGGCGAAGCCGACCGTTGGAGTTTCAGAGCCGTTGGCGCACCAGACACTGTCCGGTGCACACCGGACAGTCTGGTGCCCCAATGTGACTGTTGGCTCGGCCACGCGTCACGCGCGGAATCCTCGGCCGACCGTTGCCCCGGCTGACCGTTGGCTCACCGGACAGTCCGGTGCACCACCGGACAGTCCAGTGATTTATAGCTGTACGCGGTTGATGGCTTCCCGAGAGCGACGAGTTCGCCTGTGAATGGCTCACCGGGCAGTCCGGTGCACCACCGAACAGTCCGGTGATTTATAGCCGTACACCGCCGTCGAAGTCCCGAGAGCAGCAAGTTCGCCAAAGCCAGCCTGGCGCACTGGACACTGTCCGGTGCACCACCAGACAGTCCGGTGTACCCAGACTGAGCAGACTTTGGCTGAACTAAGTCATCTCTTTTCTAACTCGATTTTTCCTGTTTCCAGCACTTAGACACAATACATTAGTCCATAAAACAATGTACTAAGTCTAGAAACATACCTTTACTTTTGATTTGCACTTTGTCCATCACTTGGGATACTTTAACACTTAAGCACTTGTGTTGGCACTCAATCATCAAAATACTTAGAAATGGCCCAAGGGCACATTTCCCTTTCAATCACATGTCGACGCGCAGGTCGTTATACAATAATGAAGCAACCTCAACCTGGTTGTGATACTTTGCAACACGCAAGCATGCACAAAAGTTATGACCAAAACATTACAACATATTAAGGCCATACTATTCACATCATACCCTACAAAAACAAGTTAGACGAACACGTTTTATACATGTACCTCACAGGATTTCATGCATCGTATCTATGGAAATTTCACTGAAGCGCATACCCAACAAAATTTAAGTAGACATGATTATTTGAATCATAAAAAAGTAGCAAATATAGAATATTGCAGCTTCATATGTAATCATCAATAATGGAAGATACTAAAATTGCATATTATTTTTTGTGTTCAAAATGAGAAATTCATCAAACTCAACATAATTTTATCACAAGTTCAATATTTTATTTTATATGAAACACTTCTAATAATCTAGTTCCACTTGTGATAGGCTAGCGGGTTTCTATCCGGTAACGAATATGGGGCAAGAGAAAATATACCCATACTCACTATTCTTGATAGGTATGGTAAATGGTCCAATAAAATACATGTCAGCATCAAAATACCCATGTTTTAATGGAGTTTTTAACATGAGGTATCGGATATAATCTCTACTTCCGGTCACCTACAGGCATCGGAGTTCATAATTGGCCCATTGAGGTTTGTTGCGGGCTGGCATATCGTGCGGTATTAATGGACTAGCCTAGGGAGCTGCTTTACTTCGAAAAAACAGAAAGTGTGGTCCAACGAATAACATGGCGCATGTGAAAGATTGATGGTAGTAATGAAAAACAGAAATGGATAGAGCTTACTGTTTAAATCAAGGAGCAAGAGGGGTTTTTTAGACTGCTCCAATCTATAAATCTCAGCTCTGCTCCCTAAATCAGTTGCCAAACACTCTCAACTCCAACCAGTTTCGCTCCTAAAAGACGTGGGGTTTACTCTAACTCTACCAATTTGGAGCAGCAAAAGAGAGGTACTCTCCACATATGGAGTTGATACAAAATTACCCACGTACCACTGATTACGCAACTCAAACTCTTCGTTTTAATTTATTTCCTTCGTGCGCAGGGTCCGTCGACGCCGTCTATTCTGTCGGGATTTGCTAGATGACTGTTCACTCGCAGGGTCTGTTCACGTGCATGGTGTCATGCAGCCAGTGGCCTCAGGCGTGGCATGACCAGCAGCCCTGGCATGGCCTTCAACGATTTTTCACTAACAGCTAGGGCCAGCGCTGTAGCACCATCAACGACGACTAGCACCAACACCACCGCTGCCTTTAATTCCGTGGAGCTGGAGCAAGTTACAATCCAAACACATTAAACTATTGATCAACTCTAGAGTAGAATTGCTACATGGTGGAGCAGAGTAGTCCCAAACCACCCCCCCCCCCCCCTAAATCCCTCTGTTTCAATCAAAACAACATTTGGCAGAGTCAGAGCCATCGTAAGTCAAACTTAATTTATAACCGAAATATATTTTCATACTGCATATTTGGTGCCAAAGGTATCAGTATTCTTTCTGTAAAAAAATAGTCAAAATTAAGGATGTAAGTAGATTTATTCGTAATACCACAAATATAGTTTGTTCCATGAAGACAAATAGGCACCCAACCACACAAGGAAGCAAGCAACCGACCACATTTGGCCAATCAGGTCAGGTTCAACTGCCATTACGGTTACGGGAACAGCATGGCGTGATATGCGTGACGCGATACAAACCATCATACGCGGATGGCAGGAAGCCACACGCCGACCAGAAACTATGCAACTTGCGGCCCAGTGCAAAATGCTTGCCTTTTTATTTTGTTTATCTTTCTTATGGTATATTTTATTTATTTGTTTGTTATTTTCTAACTATTTTATGTTTCTTGTTGTATTTTTCTTGCTTGGTTTCTTTTCCTTTTTTACTTTATAGTTTTGTTTTCGATGGTCTTTAATTCTTATCTTCTTATTCTTTGTACTTTTTATCTTCATCCTCTTTATTTTCCGTTTGCTTGTTTATTTTCATGTTGTAATTAGTTAATTTGATTTTGTTTTCTATCCATATTTAGAGAAAACTATAATAATTACAATAATAAGTAAATAAATAGATAAAAAAAGATAAGAACCGTTCCTGCTGCACAGGCTTGTGAATGGTTGGGCGCATGATAACAACAAGAAATAGACGCTCTCAGATTTGTGTTCAGATTACTAGCACTGCTGCGGTTGTTGATGGCACTCTTCAGCAAGTTGTTGATCCTGACAGAAGGATGCAAGCGCAGGGCATTAGAAAATAAAACAAAACGTCTCTTTTACCGGTTACTAACACACACCGGATGTAGATGAATAAAGTCTGTGATGAGGATGGATAGTAATCTTGCGGGTCACTTTCCTGCCCTGCTTCCCTATCTGATCCCTGTCCCTGTTTCCGCCGTTTTACTCGCTCTGTCGTCACTCCGCCAGCGCCAACCAGAGAGGATAAGGAGGAGGAGGCAACGACCTCGCTCACCTACTCGAACGTCTCCCAATCCAAATCCAAAGCGGATAGATGATGGCCTGTATCCGTCCACCGGGCAAGTGGTTGGTTGGTTGGTTGCCGTCGTCGGAAAGTGCCCGTCGTCGAACGGATTGAGGACTGGGATTAATTATTCCATACCGGAAACCGGACCACACCGCACCTGTGTTTTGCAATGGACACCGTAAAAGTGCTCTATAGTGATGCAGCTCTACTATCATTACTAACCATCACAGGTTTGGGAGCAGTCCAGTCGTCGAATCCATGAGCTTTTACGGAGCGAGAGGCTTCGGAAATCAGCTGCAGGCATGCTGCTTAGCTCGACGATGCCACTGTATTGTAGTACGTACGCGTGCTGCAACTGACGATGTCACCGCAAGGAGAAGAGAGAGAGAGAGAGACGCAGCAGCTACGTACTACTGCTAAGCTCAAATCAACGTTCCACATTCTTTATTTGTTTTTTCCCCTTCCAAATTGTGTTTTTTATCCATTCTCTAGCTATTTGTTTTTTCTCCTTCCAAACTTCCTGTGTGCTGTTAACTAGCACCCAAAAAGTGTGCACCATCGTCGCACCTAGATTGACTTGCCTAGGTCAAGCCATCCATCTTATGCCACGCGTTATAATACAGTTAAAATAAAATAAAGATCATATCATAACTCAATTTTTTTAGAGTGAAGAAGAATAGAGCGGCTTCATTCTAGTTTTTTTTTTGATGTTTTGGTTTTCAACAAAAGATGAGCGGAGCGGATTCTTGAGTCAAAATAATCGGCCGCGAGCGCTCTCCTCCCTATTCTTCCCTCTACACTCATATTACTCTCCAACCAAACAAAGAATGGAGCGGTTCGTCTCTATTCTACTCTTCAACCAAACGAAAAATAGTGACTCTGTTCTGCTTGTCAAACGGAGAATAGAACCACTCCATTCTAATTGACTCTCCAACCAAACACACCCTAACTATTCGACATCTTCATTGACACTTAGATCTTGCTGATTCTTAACCTTTGGAACCGTTTCTTTTGAAACTGATCGTTGGACCATCGTCATCAAGAGCATAAAAACTGTTTAAGCTCAATCATCGTGTTCCATTGTGACTTAACTTATGTATCGCTACAAAATATACGTTAGACATAAGAATCTTGTGATGCCATTAATCACCAAACCAAACAGGGGCCTTTTGCTAGAAATATAAAGATGCAAGTGATACTAGTTCCAAAGAGGTTGGGTAGGATGGGTTTATTTTGTGAACGGGTCAAAACGGTTGATACCCATACGTGTAGATGGGTTTGCATAAGCGTGGGCTTCCATGGTCTTCACCCATTTGTATTCGAACAGTGCGCCTCGGGCCTCGACCATCCGCATTTTAACACTCGTGTGCCTCGGGCCTCAACGATCGGCGCTCCCCCTTGCCCTGGCTCCACCCGCATCCCGCCCCGGCGCCCTAGCGACCCCCTCAGTCCAATCCGCCTCGACGCTCCCCCGCCCCCTCGCCAGCACGACTGGACGTCGTCGTGACCGCCACCGCCGCCCTACGCCAAATCTTCGCCAGTCCCTTATCCGGAGACAAGCACCCAACAGCAAGAGGTACGCCCACCCCTTCTCTTCCATTCCTGATGTGCAAAATTGAGCACTTAAACCCTAACTTAAGCAATTTGGCTATTTGGATTTATATTCTTACTTCTTGAGTTCTGGTTATCTACAAGTTTGATTAGATTAAAGTAGTGATGTTATATTCTTAGTATAGAGGGAAAGGGAACCATAATTTGGCATGAAAGTCGAATCTTGCTATAACTACATAACTGAACCAAAATAACTGATTTTGGATATAATGGATGGATGCATTGAACATGTGGCTTGTGGAGTAAACTTATAGATTAATAGACAATTTTGTGGTAATTTTGAATGCTCCTCCGCTTCCTAGCCTTTTGTATGTTTCTCCTTTGTTAATTGAATTGTTAACTTTGTTTAGTTTTCTTTTAAACATAGATGGATTTAGAGGTATGTGAGGGTTCAGGTACTAATACCACCTCGGATGACCAATCGGTGCAAATGCCGACCAGAAGAGCAAAGGTTTGGGAGTATTTTCAACAGGTGTTAGTTGAGGTTGATAGAGTGATGAAGGCTATTTGCAAATATTGTGGCACAAAGCTGACAAGTAAAATGAATTCAGGCACAAATAGCCTTATAAACCATGTTGCGGATACATGTCCTAAAATTCCAGTTGAGAACCGCAAGTGATTCGTTGCTACAATGAGAAAAAGGCCAGGAGAAGGTTCATTTGTGTTTGACCCTCGAAAGACTTGCAAGTGCATGGTTAAGTGGTGCATCAGTACCAAGGTCACATTCAACAAGTTTGATTGTACTTTCTTTGCCCCGTGGATGGAGTCATTGCAGCCATCGTTCAGCGGTGTTGGGTGTCAAACAATGTGAAATGATTGTATTACCAGATTCAAGATGATAAGGTAAGAGCTAAGGAATGAGCTATAGAATCTTAACTCTCGGATTTGCTTGACATCTGATCTATGGACCTCAAATCAGAAGTTGGGTTATCTTTGCTTGGCAGCCCACTACATTGGTGCAAACTTTATCTTGAAAAAGAAGACTATTGCATTCAAAGATGTCAAATATCCACACACGAGCCTAGAAATCGAAGAAGTAATTACAAAGTGTCTCATATAGTGGGGGATAAAAGAGAAGGTGTTTACTATCACATTGGATAATGCCTCCAACATGTGACCTCCTTCGAGAAAGTGGACGTTTGGAAATGTTATTTGGAGGCGCTCTTCATGTTCGATGTTGTGCACATATCTTGAACCTCCTAGTTCAAGATGGAACGGCAATTGCTCATGGAGCAATCGATAAGATTTGTGATCTGGTCAGACATATCATATCCTCACCCTCTCACATACAAGCTTTTAATGAGATCACTGAGAGGTTTGGATTGACTTCAAAGGCCAGATTAATTCTTGATGTTCCAAACCGTTGAAATTCGACACACAACATGATTATGGAGGCCATTGAGTACAAAGTTGTCTTGAAGAGATATGCTGAGGAACAACTTGAGCCTTCACCAGATGATGAAGAGTGGACAAATTCTGAGGCGATTGGATAATTTCTTAGGGCATTTGAGGAAGCTACAAAAGCATTCTTAGCACATAGAAGTCCAACATCTCATTTGTTTTTCCATAATGTGCTATGTATCCATCAAGCTCTAAGAAATGCAAACTGGAAGACGAATTTTTTGGACTTCTTTTATGAGAAGACGTGTCAACAGTTTATCGACATCTAGATAAACATGTCCTTGGCCAAACAATAATGGTTCACCAAGTTTTTGGAGAATATGAAAAAATTATTCAAAAAGATACTACAATCTCACCTATTGTTGGTACAAAGACTAGTACTTTGGGCTCACCGATTCTTGGAAAAAGAAGGTTGGATAAAGAATTTTCTCAGTGGTCCCAAACAAGAGGAAGACATTGTAACACCCTAATTTTAGGGGTATAAAATTTCTTTCTAATTATCACCCAAAATCATGTGTTACTCTTCTTTTTCTCACTCTAGGTTTTCTCTCTCTAGATTCATTCTCCCTTTTTCCTTTTTGATTAGAGATAGCCTAAACTAGTGGAGGTTAATTATTTATTTTTGCCAAAACCTTATGAGTCATGACATGTTGCATCATGCTGAGTTTAAAATATTCTTTGAAGTGTTGCACAAGTTTGAATTTATTTGAATTTGAAACGTAGTTTGAATTTGGATTTGAAAAACCCTATAGAAAAGGAATAGAAAAGGAATTAGAAAATTCAGAGAAAAAGGAAAAGAGAAAGCAGCCCAGTCGGCCCACTAAGCCCAGCCAGGTCGCGTGCTCGGGCGCCCGCGCCGCCTGACAAGCGGACCCTGCCTGTCAGCGGCAGTTCTCCTCTCCTGCGCGCTCTCTCTCTCGCTCTCTGCCCAGTGGGGCTGATCTGTCGGTGCCAGTTTCCCCTCGCTCACGTGCTCCCTCTCTCTCTCTGTCTCGTGGGCCCGGATCGCCAGTCGCCAAGAGGTTGCCCCACGCACCCCTTTTTTCTCTCTCTGCACCGTGGGCCTGCCCTGTCAGTTCTGCCTTCTCCGTGCTCGCCGTGGACTGGCACGTGCGCACTCGAGCACGTCACCGGATTTCTCGGCCACGACGCCCGCCCACGTGCCCAGCTCCCTTTTTAGAGCCCCGCCAGTGCCCTGCACACACCCCTCACCTCATTTCGCGCAGCTTCGCCCTCTCTCGCGCTCTGCCCTCGCCGCTAGCCGCCGCTGGAGACCCGCGCCCGCGTTCTCGGCCATCCAACTCGCCGGAGACCGCTCCAAGCCTCCCCGAGCTCCGCCTCGAGGTGAGACACCTTTGCCCGTGCCCAATTTTCCTTATTGCGCTCTATGCTCGGCTAATTTCGCCTTCGCCGGTGCTCGGTCGCGGCGGTCCGCCGTGCTCGCGCGGTGGCTGGCCGATTTAGCCTGGTCTAGTTCACCAGAGTAGGCCCCTGTGTCACCCCTGCCTCTGATGAAGTTAGCCAAGGCCTTAGCGCCTTAAGTCCCCTCCTCGTGGCCGGAATGGCTCACCGGAGTTACTCCGACCCGCCTGAGGCCTTCTCATCGCCGTTCTCCCCTCTCTGCCCGTGGATTCATGGCCTCTTCCCCGCCATTGAGTTCGCCGTGGCACCCTCTTCCCCTCTGCCCAACTCCAGCGACCCCGGAGCCACCCTAGCTCGTGCCTGCCTCAACTCTAGCGACCTCACCGCTGAGGAGAGGAGCGGCGCCGCTTCGCGCATGTCTGTTTCCCCGGTCTGATTTTCCCCCGCCCGATCTTGATCGCACGGCCCGGACCGTGGGATACCGCTTCACGCACGCGCGCCTGACGCCCTGGCCCGCCTGTCAGTGTCACTTGCAGTCGCTCATCCTTCCTGGTCTGATTTCTCTGGTCCGATCTTGATTGAACGGCTTGGACCCCCTCGGACCCCCCTTGGACCCCCTTGGACCGCCTCGGACCCCCCTCCGTCAGATCTTGATCGAACGGCTCAGACCCCTACAACCGTCCGTTTCTCTCTGGCGCTGGGTACGCTCAGTCAGCACGCTCTCCCCTCTGTCGCTGACACTCTCTGGGCCCGTTCGGTCAGCGCACTCTCCACCTCTGTCGCTGACACTCCCTGGCCCGCTTGTCAGTGCTCAGCCGCCCACGCGTGCGCCCTCGGCCGCAGATCTAATCTCATCCGTTGGTTTTAAATTTGACAGTTAGAATCACCCGATGCCCCTTCACGCGGTAGTTTTCTTAAAGAGACCTAGTTTATTGGAAATCAACCCGTCGTCCTCAGTTTTAGCGCATAGGTCCCTGGTTTGTTTTAATTAGACCCCTGGACTTTTATTTAATCACAGATTTAGCCCTAATTTCATATTTCAAACTTCAAAACTTGTTTATTTCATATCTTTTTCATATGAACTCCGAATTTAGTGGTTCAAATTGCAAAATGTTCACCAAATTATTTTATGTTCAAGTAAAATATGACCAACTGTAATTTGTACACTTTAATTTTTACACTTAGGATATAGAATTAAAGTACATGTTGATTTATTTATTTAATGAAATAAATAAAAGGAGAACCCTACGAATAAAGTATATTTAATCTTGAGATATTAGTGTTAAACATTACTTGGAATTATTTTTGGCTTAACCTCTAGGCCTTAATGACATAAATAGAATTAGGAATGTAATTATGGATAATACTAAAAAGATAATCAAATTTCCAAATGAGAGTAGTTTGTCTTATAATTCTAGCTTTCATTTGTTTTAATCACTACTTAACCTTTTTGAGCTATGTTCCAAATATTTAGAGAGTAATCAATTCCCCAATTAGAATTAGTCCATTTTTATAACTTGACCTCATTCCTCTGTACTTAATACTGTACATTCTCGAGTTGTGTGCCAACATTTGTACATGTGTGATGTGATGTTCATTTTTACCTTCCAAATGTATTGAATATATGCTTGCTTTACTTAGACAACAAGCCGCTCATGGTTCCTGAGTGTGTTGCCGAAGATCCCTCTAAGCAACAACCTGGTGAAGGCAAGTGTCCTCAGACCTATCATGTCCTACTTTACTTTATAATTCACTGTCCCGCATTACTTTATTGAAACCTAAGGATTGACTAGTTTGTATTTCCCTTACCCTTGTTTACCTTTTTGGGTTAATCATGGTTAGCTTATGCTATTGCTTTAACTTAATCAATGAACATGATGTGATCTTTTATGATACGATGATGTTATCTCGATGGGGTCCTTGTGATTACTTTAGGGGGCTCAGGTTGTTTCCTGAGTACCTCTCCGTAAGGACCTGTTTGGGGACTGACAACCCGGGATAACAGTGCAACCATGAGGGTGGAATGAGACACCCTTAGCTGATTAATTAGAGGAACTAGAGGAGTAGTTGGCTTCGCTGTAGGGCCATCAATGGGGTCCGGGCACAGTACTTGCCCTGCCGAGGATGGTTGCAGAGGTTCTTTGATTTGGTTTTGTTAGTCACCCTTCCTTTGGGGAGATATATTGTGTTTATCAAACTGGAGAAACCTAACGGGCGGCTATGACCTATGGGAAATCTTTATAAAGGCTATGTAGTGAGACCCTGCTAGGTCACCTTGGTAGTGATCAATGGGGAGGCTAGAACCCCGGGCAGAATGGGAATCACGGCTTGTGGGTAAAGTGTGCAACCTCTGCAGAGTGTTAGAAACTAGTATATCAGTCGTGCTCACGGTTATGAGCAGCCTTGGGATCCTCTTCGATTAGAAGAACAATGGTTACTTTCATGATGATGATTAATAATGGTGATTATAATCCTGATCTCTGGTATTTCCTCTTTGAGGGAGTGCCTATGGGTAATAACTGGGTTATTACTAAAAATTGGCTCTACTTATAATAATAAAACTTGACCAACTAAAAGCAACTACTTAACCTTAACTCCACATACAGCTAGTCCACCTTAGCCAAACGGGACATTTTCTGAGTATGTTGATGTGTGCTCACCCTTGCTTTACAAACCACCCCACCCCAGGTTGTCCCTACTGTTCTCAGTGCTCAAGAGGTGAAGTTGGCAACATGGAAGAGAGGAGTTCCAGGAATACGACGAGTTCTAGTTCTTTCTTAGTGGCAAACCCCTAGTCTGCTGCCTGTGTAGGCTTAGCATCTATGTTTCGTAATTCCGCACTTTGATAATTATGTTGAACAATGGTTATGTATTAGACTCTGTGGATGTCTTGGACATCTTGATGTAACTAACTATCTTTCCGCTATTTAATTCAAGCATTGTGTGATGATGTCCAATTATGTAATCGCTGTGTACGTGAGTTCTGATCCTAGCACGTACATGGTTCGCATTCGGTTTGCCTTCCAAAACCGGGTGTGACAGACATCATGCAAAGTCTGAGCTTGATGCATACTTAGAAGAAGAATTTGTGAGAACAAATGAAAGATTTGAAATTCTATGTTGGTGGAGGACAAATGCAAACAAATACCCAGTGCTTTCAGCTATGGCACGTGATTTATTAGCAATACCTTTGAGCATTGTTCCTTTGGAGTCTGCTTTTAGCGTCGGTGGTCGCATCCTTATTGATAATCTAAGCTCAATGACACCAGCAACACTTGAATGTCTTGTACGCTGCAAGGATTGGTTGTATGAACACCCAAATATTCAAGGTACTTGATAAGTTTAATAAGTATACCTTATAAAAAGTATATTATATTTCTTTTTCCTAAATATTGTATGTTCAAGAGTACAACAATAAATCTTGTAATCACACCTGCTTTTTCCTAAATATGATGAAATTGTGCTTTCCTAACAATTGTTATTTTGCTCACATCTGTTGCCCTGTGTTTCAGCCTTCGGACCCAGTTAGCAGCAGCACTCTTCTACCAGTGGAAATGGGTTAGTAAACAATATATCCTCTCTTTGCTATCTTACAAAATATTTTCAGCATAAACCATATTTCAAATATACTTGCAACATAAACATAAACAAAGGAATAAAAATGATAGTTAGAAGATGTAAGATCTTATGAAGCAATGGTATAATTCACTTATACTGAATCAAATCTTGCACTTTCAACTTGTCAAGTGTTAGTAGGGAAAAGATATCACATGACAATAGCTATTCCTCTTGGAGTGAAGAAAATATGTAAAACCAATACTGCCACCCTCTTTTCATCATATGTGATGTGAATAGTTCTTGAAAAGAATCAGCACTAACCCCATAGGTTGCTTGTTGCATACCTTATCTTGTACAAATAGTTTTCTAAAGACATCATGGATGTGATTTAGGATCGGTTGTTCAGTTTCCACTAAACATTTTGCATCTAGATAAGATGTCTGAATTGGGATGAATCTTTGTTAGAATCATTCGCTATTAAAAGTTGGATAATAATATATCTAAAGTGCTAATATATTATTTAGTGACATAACCATCACTAGTCACATGATTTTATTATGTACTAGGTGTCTAACCAAGAGATAACACGTGCTGCTTTTCTCACACATTGCTTAAGGGACATTTATGTATCGTTAGGCGGGCTTCTGATGCTGCTTATGGGTGACCCTTCCACTAGTGCTAGCTTCGAGCTTGATCAAAGGTTCTTTCGAGTCATGTGCAAGGTGTTTAACTAATGTGTTTTGTGGTAGATTGGTGTGTCTATTGTTTTCTTTATGTATAAAACTGTCTGCTTGATCAGGGCTAAGTATTTGTCGGCGTTTCGAGACCGGGGGGGTCCCTAAGCCGACGAGTGAGTGTGCCGCGTGCCCCAGCCCAGATGGGTCGAGCGCGTGGGCGAGCGCGAAGGGGGGAGAGCGAGGTGGTCGGAGCCGAGTCGTGAGGGAGGTGGAGATCCCGCGGCCTTCGTGTTCGTCCCGCGCCCAGGTCGGGTGCGCTTGCAGTAGGGGGTTACAAGCGTCCACGCGGGTGAGGGGAGCGAGCGGCCCCAAGAGAGCGCCTGCCCCTGCCCTCGTTCCCGCGGGGCCAACCTTCTCTAAGAAGGCCCTGGTCTTTCCTTTTATAGGCGTAAGGAGAGGATCCAGGTGTACAATGGGGGTGCAGCAGAGTGCTACGTGTCTAGCGGGGGAGAGCTAGTGCCCTAAGTACATGCCAAGGTGGCAGCCGGAGAGATCTTGGCACCCAGCTGGTGTGGTGTCGTGGCTGTCGGAGGAGTAACGGAGCCTGGTGGAGGGACAGCTGTCGGAGCGATTGGGCCCTTGCTGACGTCCCCCTGCTTCCGTAAGGGAGCTGAGAGCCGCCGTCGTCAGGGGTCTAGCGGGGCGCCATCATTGCCTATCTGGCGGAGCTAGCCAGATGGGACGTCGGTCTTGTTCTCTGCGGCCCGAGTCGGCTCGGGGTAGGGTGATGATGGCGCTTCCTGTTGACGTGGCGGACTTGTGCCCTAGGTCGGGCGACGTGGAGGCTCCTCCGAAGCCGAGGTCGAGTCTGTCCTGCATGGCCGAGGCCGAGCCCGAGCTCCTGGGTCGGGCGAGGCGGAGGTCGTTCGGCAGAGGCCAGGGCGGAGTCCGACCCCAGGGGTCGGGCGAAGCGGAGTTCGCCGTCTTCCGGGGCCTTAGCCCGAGTCCGAGCCCTGGGTCGGGCGGAGCGGAGTTCGCCGTCTTCCGGGGCCTTAGCCCGAGTCCGAGCCCTGGGTCGGGCGGAGCGGAGTTCGCCGTCTTCTGGGGCCTTAGCCCGAGTCCGAGCCCTGGGTCGGGCGGAGCGGAGTTCGCCGTCTTCCGGGGCCTTAGCCCGAGTCCGAGCCCTGGGTCGGGCGAAGCTTCCTATGGCGCCTTTGGCAAGGCCTGGCTGCCTGTCAGTCTCACTCTGTCAAGTGGCACCGCAGTCGGGACGGCGCAGGCGGCGCTGTCCTTTTGTCAGACCGGTCAGTGGAGCGGCGAAGTGACGGTGGTCACTTCGGCTCTGCCAGGGGGCGCGTGTCAGGATAAAGGTGCCAGGCTACCTTTGCGTTAAATGCCCCTGTGACTTGGTCGGTCGGTGCGGCGATTTAGTCAGGGTTGCTTCTTAACGAAGGCAAGGCCTCGGGCGAGCCGGAGATGCGTCTGCCGTAAAAAAGGGGGCCTCGGGCGAGACGGAAACACCTCAGGGTCGGCTGCCCTTGCCCGAGGCTAGGCTCGGGCGAGGCGTGATCGAGTCGCTCGTACGGACTGATCCCTGACTTAATCGCACCCATCAGGCCTCTGCAGCTTTATGCTGATGGGGGTTACCAGCTGAGAATTAGGCGTCTGGAGGGTACCCCTAATTATGGTCCCCGACAGTAGCCCCCGAGCCTCGAAGGGAGTGTTAGCACTCGCTTGGAGGCTTTCGTCGCACTTTTTTGCAAGGGGACCAGCCTTTCTCGGTTGCATTTTGTTCCGGTGGGTGCGCGCGAGCGCACCCGCCGGGTGTAGCCCCCGAGGCCTCGGAGGAGTGGTTTCACTCCTTCGAGGTCTTAACGCCTTGCGTAACGCTTCGGCTGGTCTGGCGGTTCCCTCATGCGAACTGGCCGTAGCCCGGGTGCACTGTCGGGGCCCAAGTTCTCGGGCTGGTATGTTGACGCTGTCAACGGTTTGGCCGGAGCCGGGTTTGCGAGAGCAGCCCCCGAGCCTCCGCACAGGGCGAGAGGGCGATCAGGGACAGACTCGGCTTTTTTACATACGCCCCTACGTCGCCTTTCCGCAAGGAGGAGGGGGGGAGAGCGCCATGTTACCCTCGATGGGCACCGAACATGGTGTCTCCGGTGAGCTGCAAGCGGGTAATCCGAGTGGACGTCCGTGCCCCGTTCGTTGGGGGTCGGCTAGGGGCCCGGAGGCACGCCCAAAAGTACCTGCTGGTGATCTGCCGGACCCGGTCCCCTGGCGACGGGGTCCGAGGGCTCGATGCCTCCCTCCGATGGGATTCCGTTACAGGATCGTTCCCGCTGGTCTCGGAAATGTCCTAGGGTACCTCGGGAGCGCAGCCCGAGCCTCGGTTATGTATCGAACGTACCCCTGGTCATCCCTCGCTCGGTGTCTGAGGCGACTGTGAACCCTTCGGGGGGCCAGCCTTCGAACCCCTGATCAGTAATGGGCGCGGAGCCCGAGTAGCCTGAGGCGGCCGTGGAACCTTTCGGGAGGCCGACCTTCGAACCTCTGACCAGTAGTGGGTGTCGGGCCCACGCGATCTGAGGCGGCTGTTGAACCCTTCGGGGGGCCAGCCTTCGAACCCCTGATCAGTAAGGAGGCTCGGAGCCTAGTTCCTTCACGGGGAAGGATCCCTTTAGGGGTATCCCCTTTCCCGGTCCCTGTTGCAAGAGATAGAGAAAGAGGAAAAAGGAAAAAAATATACGAAATTGAACGACGCGGCGTACCTTTTTTGGCGCGGTTGTTTTGGCGAAGGCGAAGCGTCGCCAGCTGCTCCTGCCAGAAGCGCCGCCTGTCCAGCCGCGGAGTTAATGCGATGGGGCGAGTAGTCGGCGAGGCCGCCGTTGCGCGTGCGCGAGCCGTTCGAGGAACGGGTCACGGGCGCGTCGTCTTCACGCCGTGAGAGGGGGTTCTCTCGCTGCCTCCGGATGGGACGTGAGCTTGGCTGACGGCGTGACCACTGCCCCCGCGTGCCTGCCACCGTCATTACTGCCGGCCCATTTTTGACCGCGTTTGACCGCTGCGTCAGGCTGGCGCTGCTGGGTCGCGCGCTGGGTCGCCTCGGGTCGCGGTATCGGTTCCGCAATCGAGGAGGTGCGGTGGTGGCGCAAGTGGTACAGTTGCTTGCATGCAGCATCCGGCGCGCCGGTCGCGCGACGCGTGGGCTTGGGCCTCCGTGCTGGCATGCCAGGAGTCGGAGGGGCGCGTCCACTTGGCGCGGTTGCATGCCGCCTGCATGGCTGCCTGCCCCTTTCGCTCATTGGTCTGGGCAAAAGTGGAGGGTCACTTGTAACCGCTGGGTGGTTGCGTGCGCCGTGCGCGGCGGTTTGGCTTCTTCTGCTCGGAGCCGGTCTGCATGACATGCGGGACCCAGCCCCCGCGCCGCAGGGGAGGGCTTTGGAGGCGTGTTGGAGAAGACTCAGCCCATGACGGTTGGGGGCGCAAGCAGGGAGAGTCGCCTTTAAAAGGAGGGCGACCCCTTCCGTAAGGCGACCACGTCTTCTTCCTCCCTTATGCACTGTGCTTTTCCACCTTCCAAGCCCCCGGATGGGGGAAACCGCCGTCTTTTCGCCTCATCGTTGGAGGAACGCAACTCCGTGGGAGTTGGTACCCTTCAGCCATCGTTCGGCTTCAAGGATTTTCATCAGGCAGCCCGGTTGCTCCCCTCCGCTGGGGGTCACCCGAGACGGTGACCACTAGCTCCTGGGTGGGGAGGAGCAAACCGGGCTGCGATCTTGGTCCCACCCTCAGCTTCAAGGATGTTCATCATCCTCGCTGGGGTGGGTGCCGGGCTGAGCCGGCGCTCTACCTCCCGCACGGGTTCGTGGGTCATCCTCTCCCGCAACATTCGAGGGAGAGGGCGCTCACTGGCCCTGCGGGTGGCCCGGACTTCGACAACGCGGGGCGGATCGACGGCGGGCGTCGTCACCTCCAGCGTGTCGGGTCCGCTGGCTTGGCTCCCGGCGGCCCCTTCTGTTGGGGGCGGCTGTCGCGCCGTGTACACGGGAGGACCACCCTAGACGCCGCGCGCTGCTAGGGCGGCGTTCGTGTTCTGGGGTGGTCCTGCCTTTGCACCGGGGCGGCGCCTTTACGGAGGCCGGTGCCCCACTCATCTGGGAGGACTTGAGTGGGGATCTGCCGGTAGGCTGATGGCTCCTGGGTCGGTGCCGAGGCGGAGGCGGCTCGAGAAGTGCCCGTTGCCGACGGGATTACCGCCACCATCCACGCTTCGGGCCTCCGGCCCTTTGTACTTGTCCTCGCCCCTCGAGCGTTGGCGTGGGCGAGGGCGAGATTGCAGCGGCGCCTACCCTGAGGCCTGCGCTGCTGCAGTTCGGCCATCCGGAGCGGGGGGCTGTCGTCGTCTGGTTGGCCGGAGCCTAGCCGGGTTGTCCGTTGGCAGGATCGACGCCGGAGTTGATCAGCCGAGGCTTCGGACCGGGCCGGCGCCCTTAGAAGGTGGTTGGCCGAGGCCCTAGAGGTGGCCGGCCGAGCCGCCTGCTCGGGCCGGATTCCCGGAGAAGTCCCTGACAGCGATTTGCCCGGGCGTGGTGATGACGTCGTCCTTCGGAGCGGAGACTCTCGGGCCGCGTCGCCGTCCGAGGCTAGGTCGGGCCTCGCCGAAGGTGCCGTCGATGCCGAGGGTGTTGCTGCCCCCTTCCAGCGTCAAGACCCGAGCCCGCAGGATCAGATTGTCTTGTAGCATGTGCCTTGTGTGGCCGTCGAGGCTAGAACACACGCCCTCGCTGCGTTTTAAGGCTGCGTCTCTTTTCCTCTTGTTTCGAGTATCTGGACTTTTTGTCGGTAACAGGGATGTTAGTGTGAGCGAGAGTTGCTTCTCGCGGAAGGTGATGAGTGAGGTATCCGTATCCCGGAGGCGTGGGAGTCCCTCGGCTCGGTCAGCCTTACCGCTTACGCGTACCTTCACCCGTCCGTGAGGCCCTGTCGTCGACTCGGTCGAGAAGGCTCGAAGGATCACTTCGGCAGAAGGGCTTCCGAACGTAAAGACTTGTTCGATCCGCGGAGCCACTTTATCCGAACGCGAGTTACTTATCGCAGAAGGTGATGAGTGAGGTATCCGTATCCCGGAGGCGTAGGAGTCCCTCGGCTCGGTCAGCCTTGACTGCTTACGTGTACTCCGTCGTTTCCAGGACCCACTTTTCGAAGTAGTCAAAAAGCACGAAAGATATTCTGGCAAAAGAGATTTTTTTTTCGAGGAAAATTTTGACGCAGAGGGGGTTTCCCCCCTTTTAGCCCCCGAGGGAGGGTCGGGCTTTGCCGAGGCGAGGCCGACCCTTCCTTGTTGACTAAACTTTGCGTGGGTGCGAGGTATATGAACAACTTGGAAACATCTTAAGGGTAGAAGCGACGTAGTTGTTGGATGTTCCAAGCGTTGCCGTAGACCTCGCCTTGACTGTTGGCCAGCTTGTACGTTCCGGGCTTCAGAACTTTGGCGATGACGAATGGCCCCTCCCAGGGGGGCGTGAGCTTGTGCCTCCCTGGGGCGTCTTGCCGCAGCCGAAGCACCAGGTCGCCCACCTGGAGGTCTCGGGGTCGGACCCCTCGGGCGTGGTAGCGTCGCAGGGACTGCTGATACCGCGCCGAGTGTAGTAATGCCCTGTCCCAAGCCTCTTCCAGCTGGTCCAGCGAGTCTTCTCGGCTAGCTTGGTTGCTTTGATCATCGTAGGCCCTCGTCCTTGGGGAGCCGTATTCCAGGTCAGTGGGCAAGACGGCCTCGGCCCCGTAGACCAGGAAGAACGGCGTGAAACCCGTGGCTCGGCTCGGCGTCGTCCTCAGGCTCCAGACCACCGAGGGGAGTTCCTTCATCCATCGCTTGCCGAACTTGTTGAGGTCATTGTAAATCCGAGGCTTGAGCCCTTGTAGAATCATGCCGTTGGCACGCTCTACTTGCCCATTCGACATGGGATGAGCTACGGTAGCCCAGTCCACCCGGATGTGGTGATCCTCGCAAAAATTTAAGAATTTTCTGCCGGTGAACTGGGTGCCATTGTCGGTGATGATGGAGTTTGGGACCCCGAAGCGATGGATGATGTTGGTGAAGAACGCCACCGCCTGCTCGGACCTGATGTTGTTCAGGGGTCGGACCTCGATCCACTTGGAGAATTTGTCGACGGCGACCAGCAGGTGCGTGTAGCCCCCGGGCGCCTTCTGCAGAGGGCCGACGAGGTCCAGACCCCACACAGCGAAGGGCCAAGTGATGGGTATCGTCTGCAAAGCCTGAGCGGGCAGGTGGGTCTGCTTCGCATAGAATTGACACCCTTCGCAGGTGCGGACAATTCTAGTGGCGTCAGCCACCGCCGTCGGCCAGTAGAAGCATTGCCGGAAAGCGTTCCCGACGAGGGCTCGAGGCGCTGCATGATGGCCGCAAGCCCCCGAGTGTATCTCTTGCAGGAGTTCCTGACCTTCGGCGATGGAGATGCATCGCTGGAGGATGCCCGAGGGGCTGCGGTGGTAGAGCTCCTTCTCATCGCCCAGCAAGACGAACGACTTGGCGCGTCACGCTACCCGCCGAGCCTCGGCCTGGTCGAGGGGTAGCTCTCCTCGGCGGAGATATTGCAGGTACGGAGCCTGCCAATCTTGATCAGGCGTGACCCCGCTTCGCTCCTCCTCGATACGCAGAGCCTCGCCCTCGAGAGCCGAGGGTTCCTCGGGCTGAACCGAGGACGGCTCGGGCTGGGCCGAGGTTACCTCGGACGGGGCCGAGGGCGCCTCGGGCTCGGGCGTGTCGCTGATCTTGACGGAGGGTTGGTGCAGATCCCGGGAGAAGACGTCCGGGGGAACCGTCGTTCGCCCCGAGGCTATCTTTGCCAGCTCGTCCGCAGTCTCGTTGTAGCGCCGGGCGATGTGGTTAAGCTCGAGTCCGTAGAACTTGTCTTCCAGGCGTCGAACCTCATCACAGTAGGCCTCCATCTTCGGGTCACGGCAGTGGGAGTTCTTCATGACCTGGTCGATGACGCGCTGCGAGTCGCCGCGAGCGTCGAGGCGTCGGACCCCTAGCTCGATGGCGATTCGCAATCCGTTGATCAGAGCTTCGTACTCAGCCACATTGTTGGACGCCGGGAAATGGAGGCGCAGCACGTAGCGCAGGTGTTTCCCGAGGGGCGAGACGAAGAGCAGGCCCGCGCCGGCTCCCGTCTTCATCAGCGACCCGTCGAAAAACATGGTCCAGAGCTCCGGTTGGATCGGAGCCGTCGGCAACTGGGTGTCGACCCATTCGGCTATGAAGTCCGCCAGTACCTGGGACTTGATGGCCTTCCGAGGGGCGAACGAGATTGTCTCGCCCATGATTTCCACCGCCCACTTTGCGATCCGTCCCGAGGCCTCTCGGCACTGGATGATCTCCCCCAGGGGGAAGGATGACACCACAGTTACCGGATGAGACTCGAAGTAATGTCGCAACTTTCGCCTCGTCAGGATCACTGCATACAGCAGCTTCTGAACTTGTGGGTAGCGGATCTTGGTTTCGGACAGCACCTCGCTGACGAAGTAAACTGGCCGCTGAATGGGCAATGCATGCCCCTTTTCTTGCCTTTCGACCACGATCGCGGCGCTAACCACCTGAGTGGTAGCGGCGACGTAGACCAAGAGGGCTTCTCCATCAGCTGGGGGTACCAAGATGGGCGCCTGGGTGAGGAGCGCCTTCAGGTTCCCGAGAGCCTCCTCGGCCTCGGGGGTCCAAGTGAAGCACTCGGCCTTCCTTAAGAGACGGTACAGAGGCAGGCCTCTTTCGCCGAGGCGCGAGATGAAACGGCTCAAGGCCGCGAGACATCCCATGACCCTCTGTACGCCTTTTAAGTCCTTGATGGGCCCCATGCTGGTGATGGCTGCGATCTTCTACGGGTTGGCTTCGATGCCCCGCTCGGAGACGATGAATCCCAGGAGCATGCCTCGGGGCACCCCGAAGACACACTTCTCGGGATTGAGCTTGACGTCCTTTGCCTTGAGACACCGGAATGTCACTTCAAGGTCGGAGAGAAGGTCGGAGGCTTTCCTTGTCTTGACTACGATGTCATCGACGTAGGCCTCGACCGTGCGGCCGATGTGTTCGCCGAACACATGGTTCATGCACCGCTGGTACGTTGCACCCGCGTTCCTCAAACCGAACGGCATGGTGACATAGCAGTACATGCCGAAGGGCGTGATGAAAGAAGTCGCGAGCTGGTCGGACTCTTTCATCTTGATTTGATGATACCCTGAGTAGGCATCGAGGAAAGACAGGGTTTCGCACCCAGCAGTGGAATCCACGATTTGATCGATGCGAGGTAGAGGGTAGGGAACCTTCGGACATGCTTTGTTGAGACCAGTGTAGTCTACACACATCCGCCATTTCCCCCCTTTCTTCCTCACAAGCACAGGGTTGGCAAGCCATTCGGGATGGAATACCTCTTTGATGAACCCTGCTGCCATTAGCTTGTGGATCTCCTCGCCTATCACCCTGCGCCTTTCCTCGTCGAATCGGCGCAGAGGCTGCCTGACCGGTCGGGCTCCGGCCCGAATATCCAGCGAGTGCTCGGCGACATCCCTCGGTATGCCGGGCATGTCCGAGGGACTCCACGCAAAGACGTCGGCGTTTGCGCGGAGAAAGTCGACGAGCACTGCTTCCTATTTGGGGTCGAGTCCGGAACCGATCCGGATCTGCTTGGAGGTGTCGCCACTGGGGTCGAGAGGGACGGCCTTAACCGTCTCCGCTGGCTCGAAGTTGCCGGCGTGTCGCTTCACGTCCGGCACCTCTCGGGAGAGGTTTTCCAGGTCGGCGATGAGGGCCTCGGACTCGGCGAGGGCCTCGGCGTACTCCACGCACTCCACATCGCATTCGAACGCGTGTTTGTACGTGGGGCCGACGGTGATGACCCCGTTGGGGCCCGGCATCTTGAGCTTCAGGTAGGTGTAGTTGGGGATGGCCATGAACTTCGCGTAGCATGGCCTCCCCAATACTGCGTGGTAGGTTCCTCGGAACCCGACCACCTCGAACGTCAAAGTCTCCCTTCGGAAGTTGGAGGGTGTTCCGAAGCAGACAGGAAGGTCGAGCCGTCCGAGGGGCTGGACGCGCTTCCCAGGAACGATCCCGTGGAAGGGCGCAGCGCCTGCTCGGACGGAGGACAGATCGACGCGCAGGAGCCTGAGGGTCTCGGCGTAGATGATATTGAGGCAGCTGCCCCCATCCATCAGGACCTTGGTGAGCCTAACGTCGCCGACGATGGGGTCGACGACGAGCGGGTACTTCCCCGGGCTCGGCACGTGGTCGGGGTGGTCATCTTGGTCGAAGGTGATGGGCTTGTCGGACCAGTCTAGGTAGACTGGCGCCGCCACCTTCACCGAGCAGACCTCCCGACGCTCTCGCTTGCGATGTCGAGCCGAGGCATTCGCCGCATGCCCTCCGCAGATCATGAAGCAGTCGTGGACCTCGGGGAACTCTCCTGCTTGGTGATCTTCCTTTTTGTCGTCGTCGCGGGCCCTGCCACCCTCTGCGGGTGGCCCGGCCTTGAGGAAGTGGCGCTGAAGCATGACGCACTCCTCGAGGGTGTGCTTGACGGGCCCCTGATGGTGAGGGCACGTCTCCTTGAGCATCTTGTCGAAGAGGTTAGCCCCTCCGGGGGGCTTCCGAGGGTTCTTGTACTCGGTGGCGGCGACAAGGTCTGTGTCGGCGGCGTCGCGTTTCGCTTGCGACTTCTTCTTGCCTTTCTTCTTGGCGCCGCGCGGAGTAGACGCCTCGGGAGCATCTTCCGACGGGCGGCCCTGGGGCTGCTTGTCCTTTCGGAAGATGGCCTCGACCGCCTCCTGGCCAGAGGCGAACTTGGTGGCGATGTCCATCAGCTCGCTCGCCCTGGTGGGGGTCTTGCGACCCAACTTGCTCACCAGGTCACAGCAAGTGGTGCCGGCAAGGAACGCGCCGATAACATCGGAGTCGGTGATGTTGGGCAGCTCGGTGCGCTGCTTCGAGAATCGCTGGATGTAGTCCCGAAGAGACTCTCCCGGCTGTTGCCGGCAGCTTCGGAGGTCCCAGGAATTCCCGGGGCGCACGTACGTGCCCTGGAAGTTGCCGGCGAAAGCTTGGACCAAATCTTCCCAGTTGGAAATCTGCCCCGGAGGCAGGTGCTCCAACCAAGCGCGAGCAGTGTCGGAGAGGAACAGGGGGAGGTTGCGGATGATGAGGTTGTCGTCGTCCGTTCCACCCAGTTGACAGGCCAGGCGGTAGTCCGCGAGCCACAATTCCGGTCTCATTTCCCCCGAGTACTTTGTGATAGTAGTCGGGGGTCGGAATCTGGTCGGAAACGGCGCCCGCCGAATGGCCCGGCTGAAGACCTGCGGACCGGGTGGTTCGGGCGAGGGACTCCGATCCTCCCCGCTGTCGTAGCGTCCCCCACGCCTGGGGTGATAGCCTCGGCGCACCCTTTCGTCGAGGCGGGCCCGACGGTCGCGATGAGGGTGCTCGTCGCCGAGGTGGCCCGGGGCCGCAGGCGCGGTGTTGCGCGTGCGCCCGGTGTAGACCGAGGCTTCCCGCATGAGTCGGGAAGTCGCGGCACGATGTTCCGAGGGGTACCCCTGCCTTCGGGAGGCAGAGCTCTCGGCCCGCCGGGCCGCAGCGCCTTCCAGGAGATGCTTGAGCTCTCCCTGGATTCGCCGACCCTCGGTGGTTGATGACTCCGGCATCGCGCGGAGGAGCATCGCTGCGGCTGCCAGGTCCTGACCGGTCCCGCTGGATGCGGGCGGCGGCCTGTCCCTGGCATCGTTGGCGATGCGGTGCTGGAGACCCTGGGGCAGGTGACGTATTTCTCCGACCAGGGGCTGGCCCGCCCATACCTGCCCGACGTCCCGGCGGATCGACTCGAGCGCTCCTGCCCCCTCGTCGAGCCCGGCCTGCGCCCCGCGGACTTGCTCGAGCTGTGGGTCGTGACCCCCCGCCGGAACGGGGACCACAGCTAGCTCCCGCGGGATGTCGGCGCGAGGCACTGGCCTAGGGAGATCACCATCCTCCGGCATGCCGAGACGGTTGCCTCCGGAGGGATCCCCTAGCTCGACGTGGAGACATTCGCGGCTCGGGCCGCAGTCCTTGTCGTCAAGGCTGCGGCTGCCGTCGGAACAGTCGGAGAGGCAGTAGTCGCATGCGGTCATGAAGTCCCGCATGGCACTGGGGTTGCCAGATCCAGAGAAATCCTAGCAGATGCTGGGGTCATCATCTTCCTCGGACCCAGAGGGCCCATAGGTCGAGACGCCCGTCAATCGGTCCCAAGGCGACCGCACACGAAACCCAAGAGAGGTTGCACTCGCCTCAACGTGAGCGCCCGCCAGAGCGAGGTCGCTAGGCGGGTTGAGGTCGAGTCGAAATGACGAAGGATGGGAATCAGTCGGTACCTTTTGGTCGACGAGGAGCGACGAAGTCACATCGCGGGCCGATCACGCCGTCGTCTTGGGTACGAGGGCGACGTCCTGCAGGCCCTCCGTGAGCGTGCTGGCGTCGTCCACTTGCTCGGGGTTGGCGTGTTGCGGGGGGACGGCGCTCGCCTTCGCCTCAAACGCGAGGGTGACGCCCGACGCGTCCTCCGTTGGGGCGCTGGGGATGTCGATTCGCTCGACAGCCGACGGAGCGCAGCCTCCCGCTCGGCCCTGGTTGCCCCGCCTCCTCCTCCGATGGCGGGGGAGAGGATGGGGCGAGCTCGAATGTTGTTCTTCCCCCCGCGGGGAAGACGTCGTCGATTCCGCCGCCGGCGGGCGGGTTGTCGGCCACCATTGTCGCTGTCGCGCGGCGGTGGAAGGAGTATCATGTCGTAGCTGCCGTTGAAAGACATGAACTCGAGGCTCCCGAAACGGAGCACCGTCCCGGGTTGGAGAGGTCGTTGGAGACTGCCCATCTGGAGCTTGACGGGAATCTGCTCGTCAACACGCAGCAGGCCCCTACCTGGCGCGCCAACTGTCGGCGTTTCGAGACCGGGGGTCCCTAAGCCGACGAGTGAGTGTGCCGCGTGCCCCAGCCCAGATGGGTCGAGCGCGTGGGCGAGCGCGAAGGGGGGAGAGCGAGGTGGTCGGAGCCGAGTCGTGAGGGAGGTGGAGATCCCGCGGCCTTCGTGTTCGTCCCGCGCCCAGGTCGGGTGCGCTTGCAGTAGGGGGTTACAAGCGTCCACGCGGGTGAGGGGAGCGAGCGGCCCCAAGAGAGCGCCTGCCCCTGCCCTCGTTCCCGCGGGGCCAACCTTCTCTAAGAAGGCCCTGGTCCTTCCTTTTATAGGCGTAAGGAGAGGATCCAGGTGTACAATGGGGGTGCAGCAGAGTGCTACGTGTCTAGCGGGGGAGAGCTAGTGCCCTAAGTACATGCCAAGGTGGCAGCCAGAGAGATCTTGGCACCCAGCTGGTGTGGTGTCGTGGCTGTCGGAGGAGTAACGGAGCCTGGTGGAGGGACAGCTGTCGGAGCGATTGGGCCCTTGCTGACGTCCCCCTGCTTCCGTAAGGGAGCTGAGAGCCGCCGTCGTCAGGGGTCTAGCGGGGCGCCATCATTGCCTATCTGGCGGAGCTAGCCAGATGGGACGTCGGTCTTGTTCTCTGCGGCCCGAGTCGGCTCGGGGTAGGGTGATGATGGCGCTTCCTGTTGACGTGGCGGACTTGTGCCCTAGGTCGGGCGACGTGGAGGCTCCTCCGAAGCCGAGGTCGAGTCTGTCCTGCATGGCCGAGGCCGAGCCCGAGCTCCTGGGTCGGGCGAGGCGGAGGTCGTTCGGCAGAGGCCAGGGCGGAGTCCGACCCCAGGGGTCGGGCGAAGCGGAGTTCGCCGTCTTCCGGGGCCTTAGCCCGAGTCCGAGCCCTGGGTCGGGCGGAGCGGAGTTCGCCGTCTTCCGGGGCCTTAGCCCGAGTCCGCGCCCTGGGTCGGGAGGAGCGGAGTTCGCCGTCTTCCGGGGCCTTAGCCCGAGTCCGAGCCCTGGGTCGGGCGGAGCGGAGTTCGCCGTCTTCCGGGGCCTTAGCCCGAGTCCGAGCCCTGGGTCGTGCGGAGCTTCCTATGGCGCCTTTGGCAAGGCCTGGCTGCCTGTCAGTCTCACTCTGTCAAGTGGCACCGCAGTCGGGACGGCGCAGGCGGCGCTATCCTTTTGTCAGACCGGTCAGTGGAGCGGCGAAGTGACGGTGGTCACTTCGGCTCTGCCAGGGGGCGCGCGTCAGGATAAAGGTGCCAGGCTACCTTTGCGTTAAATGCCCCTGTGACTTGGTCGGTCGGTGCGGCGATTTAGTCAGGGTTGCTTCTTAACGAAGGCAAGGCCTCGGGCGAGCCGGAGATGCGTCTGCCGTAAAAAAGGGGGCCTCGGGCGAGACGGAAACACCTCAGGGTCGGCTGCCCTTGCCCGAGGCTAGGCTCGGGCGAGGCGTGATCGAGTCGCTCGTACGGACTGATCCCTGACTTAATCGCACCCATCAGGCCTCTGCAGCTTTATGCTGATGGGGGTTACCAGCTGAGAATTAGGCGTCTTGAGGGTACCCCTAATTATGGTCCCCGACAGTATTGTTTCCTTTATCACCATGGATTTATGGTAACGAGTTTCTGTTTCTTGCCAAAAAGATTGTTCATTAAGGATCTTTGACAGATGTTTTTTTGTTATTATCTCAAGACCTGAATGTTCATCGACCAAGTCTGCCACTATGTATGCAGTTCTCTATTTTTGTATGCCATTGAAGCTACCTATAAATTTGTCACTGTGCATGCATGTGCCTTAACAAGCTGAATCCATGGGTTTTACATGGGTTCTCACCCAGTTATGGATTGGTTTGGGGTCAATAATGTTATTAGGTGGGTTGGGTTTAATTTTCTCATATTTTCGGGTGGTTGTAGGATGAATGTCAAAGTTACTAGATTTGGTTATGGGTTGGATGTGGGGTGAGTTTTTTTTTGTTATTAGCACGCTTATCCATAGCTGACAGTTGTTTTAACCAAACAAATTTCAGTTATTTCACGGCCGTTCTCCGATAGCAATTCTTCTACAGGTCACAGGTAGAAAAAGATTTTGAGAAGGAAGCACGAGGGGGAACGTATGTGGAAGCTTCTGCCGCCTACCAAACTGTGCGGACATCGGGACAAAAAGGGAAAACTCATGGCGATTTGGACTCATCTCTTCCCGTCCATTCGTCCTGGATGGATCATCATCACCGAGCCCTCTGCGGCCATTCCATTCCATCCAAACGACCGTCTCATCTCGTGGACACTGTGCCATGGTCTTTGGGGTTTCCCTCACGACGAATCCATCCATCCGTGGAACCGAGAACAGTCAGCAAGATTAATGAATAAGCAAATGAGAAGAGACGGAGAGAGAAGATGGCAACTAGGCTAGAAACACATGCCCACACAGGTGTCTTTATGATTGGCTACACCACGGACAAGATCATTCAGCCCATCAATTTTTGAAGCCTCGATCATGCATGTCGTGTCGCATTGCAGGGACGAACCAGAGGGTTCAGGTTTCACTGTCAGTGCCATGAGACTATGAGAGTAGAGACCATGCAGGCTCTGGGTTGGGTTGCCGGCTGCTCCAGCTCCAAAAGGTGTACGAGAGCACGCACGTCGTTCTTTTTGGGACAGCAAGTGCAGCGTCATCCCGGCCATAGGGCTGGTTCCTGTGCACCATCACTCTCTTGTCCCTTCTACGTACCTACTGCTGAACTGCTCCAATGTAGCCACGCTAATTTTTTATTTCAGAATTAACTATTTATACTGATTTGTTTCGACACCTAAAAATTACACAGCATAACTTTCTTATTGAATTAAAATTTATGTATTAAATAACACTTAAAATAAAATTACATAATAATTATAAAATATTTCACAAGAAGAAATAGTGTGTGAAATGAGCTCTAACTAAGCAAGAATATCTATAAATAAATTTTTTGGATTCCAAACAATCACGCGTGGTACTGATATGGACCAATCAGAGACCGACAACTCACTCTCAGCGTGTCTCTCTCGCCCGTCCGAATCCACTCCAACGTACTGCCCCTACTATCGCGGTATCGCCCGTGTCTCGTCCCTCTACCGTCTCAATTCGCTCTCCAGTACGGGCTACAGTGAGACAACAAGCACTCTCTCATCTCTCTCCTGCCCCTCTCCGGCTCGGAGAAGAGCTCTCTCGCCCCTCACTCTAGCCCCCCATTGGCACCACCGCTAGCCGAGGATTTGTGCTTATACCACCGAGGAGCACTACGTTATGGACAGAGGATTTGTGCTTGTGCCCCAAGCTCCGTGTCGATGAGGTGACCTGTGCCCGTTCGTTCGGTTCGGCCACCTGAAGCCGCTGCTTTTCCTTATCGCAGCAGCATTTCTCGCCTCACCAGCAGCTTGCCACCGCTCGCCCGACCGGCCTCACCGAAACGACGATGGCGACCTCAGAAATAGGGGACGCGCTCCTGCTGTTGGGCATGCTTCACCACGCTAACTGTCCCCGTTGCTCTTTCCTTTCGCCCCTCTTGTCCAATAGCAACGAATGGGTCAGGGACGACACCTTTTTCCTACTACTTGTAGTAGTAGTAGTTACAACTTAGGCTATTCACAGTGGGGATTTTATGTCACTGTTTCCAAAAATGCCACATCAGATTTATGGATGAATGAAATACCCTCTCTCAATAGAGAGTTTCATCTCACTATTTCATATGTCAACATACTTCTTAAATGCTGCATATAAATAACCAATAGGATTTACTCAATTATATAAAGATGAAACAAAACACTCTCAGTGGAGGTTTCACACAGTTTCCAAGATCTTGGAAACGAGTTAACATGGTTTCATCCCCATGAAACTCTATGAAACTCTTCCTTCTTAAATGATATGACATGTCATCAAAATAGCTGATGTGGCAGGCTAATTAATACATGAAACACCCCATGAAACCTTCATTGTGAATAGCCTTACAACGCAAAGAATCCGGGAAGCAACCCGGAGTCACAAGAATAATGGTACACATGATTAATTATTCCTAAAGTTCATCAACCAGGTACACTAAGTATTTTTGTTTCTTTTTTACATAGAATGGACGAGAAGGGAGCAGCTACTGTGTTGAGGTAGCCAGTAGCTAGTGATCATCCTGCACTATCTTCTAACTAACAACTTGTAACCAACTAGCTCTATCCAAATCCAACAAGCCAAGACCAAAACCGACAACAAATTAAAGGAGAAGAAAGAACGTGTGGGCTTCGTTTCGTTCACTTCATCTCCAGGCCTCTGAAGTCGAGCACGCCGGTCCTGAGCCCCAGGAAGTGGTGGCCGTTGCTGCAGCTGCACCCGGCCGCTCCCTTCTGTCCGCCCAGGCCGCAGCCGAGGCAGAGGCCGTGGCTGTGGCCGGCCTGCAGCGCCTCCCGCTTGACGACGGCGGGCTTGAGGTCCAGCTCCTCGTCCTCCTCCTCGCCGTCGTCCTCATGCTGGCACGGCGGGCTGATGCAGAGGTCCAGGTTGAGGTCGGGGCACCTGGGCGCCTTGACGGCCGCCGTCTCCTCGGCCTTGATCGGCGCCTGCGCTGCTGCTTCTGCGGCGGCGGCGGAGTTGGGGCTGGGCTGGAACGAGATGGTGGTCGCGGCGCCCCCCGCGACGCGGCGGTGCGTGACGGGGTCGATGCCTCTGCCCAGCAGCTTGCGCCGGATGTGCGTGTTCCAGTAGTTCTTGATCTCGTTGTCCGTCCGCCCCGGGAGCCGCGCGGCGATGAGCGACCACCTGCAGGCAGAGGCAAGGCAACAACCGGAGGACGTTCTTCAGCTTATTGCTTGCTTGGTTTGGCTGGGTCAGGTCAGGTGGCGCCGATCAAGGCAACCGCCCGGTGAGAGAGGCAGAGGCAGGCACGTACTTGTTCCCGAGGAGGCTGTGCAGCTTGACGATGAGGTCGTCCTCGTCGGCGGTGAAGTTGCCGCGCTTGAGGTCCGGGCGGAGGTAGTTGATCCAGCGCAGGCGGCAGCTCTTGCCGCAGCGCAGCAGGCCCGCCGCCCTGGGCAGCGAGCGCCAGCACCCTTCGCCGTGCGCGCGGACGTAGGCCACCAGCCGCTCGTCCTCCTCCTTGGTCCACGCGCCCCTGTTGGTGTGCGCCTTCTCGCAGCACGGCGACCGCCCCATCGTATTATCGATCTGGGCTTTTGCTTGTTGCTACTACTTCGCGTTTGGATTTGAGAAGGCAGCGAGTGGGCGCGGGGTTTTCTTTTTCTAGGCGGTTGGTTGGTTGGTCGCGGTGTGAGGAGATGACGAAGGTTGGTTTGGTGGCCACTGGCCAGGTTGGGTGGCTCTGGGCCTAGCCTCTCTGGGTGTGGGTGGACGTGGACTGGAACGGAAACGGCCCGACACGACCCTACCCTCAATTGCTAATGCTAATGCTAACGACGACGAACAGTTTGCGGGGATTATAAAATTGTCGGCCACGTTTTTAGCACGGGCTACCAACACGTGACTTGATCTACACTTGATCTCACCACCAGCAACTAGTCGCAGCTTCCGTTTGGCCTGTCACCGATGGGATACTGCGTGCTTGTTGCCGCATTAGAGTATGTACAGTCTAGATTTTCTTGATCGGTTTTTTATGTAGAAAAGATATCTAAGAAACTGCATCATACAACAAAGAGTTTTTAAAATCGGTCATATCATAAATACTGTTGAGAATGGAAAGTCGTGTATAGACACATTTTGTGTGAAGAGTCTCTGGTATTTTTTTAAAAATTTAATTTTATAGAGACTTCTCGAGAGACAAGATATTAAACATGGTTATATATGTCATTGTAAACGTTGCCATGTGTAACTATGTTGTGTACGCAAATGAGACTTTGCATTAGAATTTTTTTTTTGTCTCAAACTTGCTAAGCAATACTCCCTCCGTTTCTTTTTAGTTGTCGCTGCACAGTTCAATTTTATACTATTCAGCGACAACTAAACCGAAACGGAGGGAATACTATGTTCCGTTATTTAAAAAAAATGTTCATTTCGGTCAGCGCCTAATTTAAAAATGGTGATACGATCAGGCGAATCCTTTCTAACCTTTATTTTGTTGTTGTCACGGGGTCTTCACAAATCCATGGGGCCTGGGCCTCCTTAACCCTAGTCTTTAAGATCTTGGTTGCGCAACAACGTTTGTGATTATGGCTAGATATCGAGCTAGCTCACCTCGTTTGTGAGCTCGAGATAGCTCGATTAGCTCGAGAGCCGCAACAAAAAAATAATATACATGTATATATACAACAATATAATCAATTGGTAGTTAATTCATACTAATTTAACATTAAAAATGAGTAATAATACTCATAATTTCATATATCACATCAATTAAATCCTAAATTACCATAGTTCAATTACCATTGTTCATTACTTATTAGTTCATCTAATACAAGTGTAGGCTTTGTTTTGCTGATAAATGCTAGCTCATTATAGCAGGCTGACTCGAGCTCGTGTCGAGCTATCTCGTTAACGAACTGAGATGCTAGCTCAAGTCATGACAAAATTGAAACGAGCCTTGTATAGCCAAGACGAGCTAACTACGAGTCGAGCGAGCTCACGAGTCATGAGTATTTTGTCCAGCCCTACAAATAACGAGATGAAGTTATCATGACCCAGCGGTGGTAGCGCTGAGCTTTCGTGACCTCTTTGGTCCTGAACGTGTATGATGATGTAGTTGTGTCTAGCAACACGTGTATGATGATGTAGTTGTGACAAGCAAAGGAACACGCGACACCTTGTTTTGTGGATCCGTCGTGCCGTGAGTTGCAAATGACTACGTACAACACATTGTTGGTATCTACGTACACCAACGTACGGGACAACTAATTAGGTACATAGATATTCTTTTCAAACACAATCCAATATATAGATTTTTCAGATTGCACCAAAGGGAGACAATCAAGACCAGGACAGATCAACACACAAACCGGTAGTAGCGCGCCCCTGAATCGAGCCAAACTAATGCTAAGCTAGGCGTGTGGCGGATCCGACGGTGCGCCTCACATGGATCTGAACGCGCGACACGCTCCAGAGATTAGATCATAGTTGTATTGGTTAACAGCTGAGCATTATGTGGTTCATTGGACTCGAGGCAGGAGGTCTATTTGGGACTATATTGTCGAAGATCCTCAAAACCCTTTGTTTTCATATTGAGAAAGTATGTTTTAGGCACGACATGAAGAATAGATGAAGCCAACCTTCGGCCAAATTGAACCTGAAAGGAAGAGCTTCGCCTAAGCATGAGCATGGCGAAGGGGCATGCCAAAGTCACTAGCCTCGGTGCTAAAGGGCTTCGTGAACGAAGCATATAAGAAGGAGGCTCAGAAGACTTGTGCAACAAGAAAGAAGAAGAGGGAAGGGTAATATTGCCCTTGTAATATTTGTGAATCGAATGTGTAAACTTTATGGGCATACTTGTAATTTCATACGAAGTTGTACCTCTCCCTTATAAATAGAGAAACAGTGTCATGCATAAATTCATTTTTCGAGGGTCCAAAGCTTCGTCTAGCTTATCCTTCAAAGTACCTTCACGTTGTTATTTGTGTAAAGTCGAAGCTATGTTTGTAATTGCTAATTATACTGCAAGGAATGAGATGATAAGTGTAGGAACATGAAGTTGAGTCATATACCTCTCTTACTATCATTTTACATTTCGTCCTTGTCAACGAATGCATATTTACCCCCCTTCGTCTTCTCCCTTCTATTAACCTTCGAAGAAGGATTAATTGAAGGGAGAAGTTTATGGTTTCATAACTTGTATTGCCTTGTTTTTTTATATCTTATAGAAATCAAAAAACAAGTGACCAACATTGGCGTCCACCGTCAGAGATCTCACGACCACAGCAAGCTACATCATATCACTGAAGAAGTCGACGATGACTGGCGTCGTCCTCATGCCCTTGGACCCTAACCAAGGAGATGAAGCTCTTCTTTAGGAACCAAGGAGTCAAAAATAGGAAGGCCATCAGCTCAGAACCACAAGATGAGGAACTTGATCACGAGATCAACAACCTTAAAGCTATCCATCAATAGCTAGAGAAGTGCAGGAGAAGATGCTTTGGCTCTCCGAACTTCAGAAGAAGATCGATGATGCAACCGAAGAAATGCGCAACATTGCGCAACATACAGAGCATGACAACCACCAACACAACTACAGAGACCTTCAGCACTAGGGTCACAATCATGACGACCTTCATCTTGAGGCGTACAATTTTGAGGAGTACTTGTATGACGATGCTTCCCCATTGACGCAAGAACTGCAAGACACATCATGGCCACCACTCTACAGGTCTCCCACATTGCCAGTATATGATGGTCTGTCAGACCCGAAGCAGTTTCTGATGAGCTATGAAACCACCATATCCTCCTATGGTGGCAACATAATAGTCATGGCAAAGTCATTTGTCATGGCGATCAGGAGTGCGGCCCAAACCCGGTACCCATATCTTCGGCCAAGAATTATTACTTCGTGGCAGAAGTTGAAGGACATGCTCCTTACAAGCTTTGAAGGCTTCCAAACCAAACCAATCACCATTCAAGTCCTCTTCTAGTGCACTCAGGAGCACGAATAATACCTTCAGGCTTATGTCCAAAAGTTCCTTCGCTTAAGAGCTCAGGCACCAACTATCCATGATGACATTGTCACAAAGGCAATGATCAAGAGGCTTTGTCTAGGCCTAGCACCCCAATACTTCGCTAGGAAACCACCCCATTCCCTAGAGAAAATTACCATTCTCTACCAACCCATACCTTGATTAAACTTGGGTTTCAAGCCTTGCTTACTAGTTGCTATTTCGTTAACTCGGCTCAATGATGTCACTCTTGTGATGTTATTGTTGTTAATTCCATAATTAATAAGACCATGGGTGCTAAAACTGGAAGGTGGAGTGACCACCAGGAAAATAGTGCAACCACGAGTGCCATCATGGCTCTGGCTTTGGCAACTAACCTAATATGCTTAGTGCCTAGTAACCTTACCTGAAATATGGGCAAATGGGGAAGTGGTTGATGGTGGTAGCTCATGTTAACATGGGTTCATAGTCTTGGCTAAGCTACCTCGCTAGAGGGCCTCCACATCGACTTGGAATCCTTGCGGGTTGTTTCGTACTAAGTATGTTTTGTAAAAGCCTCATAGTGGATCCCTAGCCATTCACCTTGGAAGTGAATACGGGATGCGTGAACCCAGAATATAAGGGATACACGGCTTGTGGGTAAAGTTATACCACTTTTGTAGAGTGTAAAACTAATATATCGGCTATGCTCACGATTATGAGTGACCTGGACCCTCACATGATAATCAAACTTAAAATGGAGATTAAATCGTGATCCTTTTTTGGATTCAAGTGGTTCTCTTAAGCATTTTGCTTAAGTGGTTTCGAGATGGTGATTATTGCTAATGATTAATTGGGTTTTAGTAAATAAATATTGCTAATAAAAGTTTGACCAACTAAATGCTAACCACATAAACTCTCAACCATCCTTGCTAAGCTTTGCTTCTTTCCCCCTCTTGCTGAGTACCCACCATAAGTGTACTCACCCTTGTAAATATTTTTATTAGAAGGATGTGAAGAAGAAGGCTTTGAAGAGGACGTCGATGATGTCTAGATCTAGCAATGCGTTGCCATCTTCCTGTGGGACCCATGAGAACTATTGTGCTATGATGGAAAAATGTTTAAGACAATTATATCATTTGAGTTGTAATAAAGTACTATACTCTTATTTACGATTTGAGCATTGTCTCTTGATAGTTTACACTTGTGACATCAACATATGTGTGGGAAATGGATCCTGGCACACTATGCTATGTATTCAGTTTGCCCCTAAAACCGGGTGTGACAGAAGCAAGCCAATCCATACCTAAAATCACATCATAACTGTTTAATGGTAACACTTTCAAATCTATCTTCAAACAATAATTACTGAGTGAGATTTTGCACGACTGAACTTGAGATGTGTAGTTAATCACTTGGCCATTAGCTACTCGAACTTGGACTGGTTGGGACAAGGGAACCACTGTAGAACCATATGCAGCCAATTGTTCACTAATTAAGGAGGAAGAACTCCTTGAGTCCATTAGCATAATAATCTTTTTAGCCAACAATGTAGCTGCTAATTTCATCGACTGTGGAGCTTATGTTCCCTGCAATACATTGATAGACAACACCATCAAATCTGAATTAGAGTCATCCAAAAGGGTAGAATGATCTTTAGTGTCAGGTGTGAAAGTCGCCTAGAGGGGGGGTGAATAGGCGGAAACTGAAATTTATAACTCTAAACACAACTACAAGCGTTAGAAATAAATGCGAGTCTGAAAGAGAGGGCGAAAACAAATCTCAAGGAAATGAAGCGGAGGACACAGGATTTGTTTTACCGAGGTTCGGTTCTTGAGAACCTACTCCTCGTTGAGGTGGTCACAAAGATCGGGTCTCTTTCAACCCTTTCCCTCTCTCAAACGATCACCTAGACCGAGTGAGCTTTCTCCTTAATCAAATGGGTCACTTAGACCCCTACAAGGACCACCATAACTTGGTGTCTCTTGCTTTGATTACAAGTGTCTTGAGAACAAGAATGGGGAAGAAGAAAGCCAAGCCAAGCAAACAAAAGCACAAGAAAACACAAATGATCCTCTCACAAGTCTAAATGCGCTAGATTGGATTTTGAGACTTTGAGCGGATCGATCTCTTGAATTGTGTCTTTGGAGTGGTGTCTATTGCTCTTGTATTGAATGTGAAGGAGTGAATGCTTGGATTGTTGGAGTGGAGGTGGTTGGGGGGTATTTATAGCCCCAACCACCAATTCAACCGTTGGGGATGGCTGCTGTCGATGGGCGCACCGGACAGTCCAGTGCGCCACCGGACACTATCCAGTACGCTAGCCACGTCACCCAACTGTTACGGTTCTGACGGTTTTGACCGTTGGAGCTCTGACTTCTTGGTGCACCGGATAGTCCAGTGTTGTACCGGATAGGCACTGTTCACTGTCCGGTGCGCCTTTTGGCGCTGCTCTGACAGTGCGCGAACTGTCCGCGCACTGTTCACGTTTGCAGGCGACCGTTGGAGTTGACCGTTGCGCTGCCCAGCTATTGCTGCGCTGACACACCGGACAGTCCGGTGAATTATAGCGGAGCATGTCCTCAGAAACCTGAAGGTGAAGAGTTTGGAGTCGCTCGCCCCTGGTGCACCGGACACTGTCCCGTGGCACACCGGACAGTCTGGTGCGCCAGACCAGAGTGCTCTTTAGTTTCTTTTTGCTCCTTTCTTTTGAACCCTAACTTGTTCTTTTTATTGGTTTGTGTTGAACCTTTGGCACCTATAGAACATATAATCTAGAGCAAACTAGTTAGTCCAATATTTGTGTTGGGCATTCAACCACCAAAATCATTTATAGGAAAATGTTTGAAGCTATTTCCCTTTTGATCTCCCCTTTTTGGTGATTGATGCCAACACAAACCAAAGCAAATGTGTAAGTGTAGAATTGAACTAGTTTGCATAGTCTGAGTGCAAAGGTTACTTGGAATTAAACCAATTTATCATTTCAATAGATATGCATGGATTGCTTTCTTTTATTTAACATTTTGGACCACGCTTGCACCCCAGTTTTGCAAATTCTTTTGGAAATTCTTTTGAAAGTCTTTTTGCAAATAGTCAAAGGCATATGAGTAAGATTGCAAGAAGCATTTTCAAGATTTGAAATTTCTCCCCCTGTTTCAAATGTTTTTCCTTTGACTTTAAACAAAACTCCCCCTTAATTGGAATTCTTCTCTTAGTTTTCAAGAGGGTTTTGATAGATACCATTTGAGAATAACACATACAAATTTGAAATATACCAATAAAAATTTTTGAAACACAATTTAAAAATTAGGTGGTGGTGGTGCGGTCCTTTTGCTTTGGGCTTAATATTTCTCCCCCTTTGGCATTAATCGCCAAAAACGGAAACTTTGTGAGCCCTTTACTTTCTCCCCCATTGGTACAAGTGAATATGAGTGGAAAGGTTATACCAATGTGAAGTTTGGTGGAGTAACGATGAAGGGTAAATAATACGGTAGAGTGGAGTGGAAGCCTTTTCTTCGTCGAGTACTCCATTTCCCTTTCAATCTATGACTTAGCATAAAATATACTTGGAAACACATTAGTCGTAGCAAATGAAAGAGATACGATCAAAGGTACATAAATGAGCAATGTGTGCAATGTTTCAATCAAAATTTCGAGAATCAAGAATATTTAGCTCATTCCTAAGTTTGCAAAAGGTCTTCTCATCTAATGGCTTGGTGAGGATATCGGCTAATTGATATTTGGTGTTGATATAGGCTATCTCGATATCCCCCCTTTGTCGATGATCCCTCAAAAAGTGATAACGAATATCTATGTGCTTAGTGCGGCTGTGTTCAACGGGATTCTCCGCCATGTGGATAGCACTCTCATTGTCACATAGGAGAGGGACTTTGCTCAATTTGTAGCCATAGTCCCTGAGGGTTTGCCTCATCCAAAGTAATTGCGCACAACAATGGCCTGCGGTAATGTACTCGGCTTTGGCGGTTGATAGGGCTACTGAATTTTGCTTCTTTGAAGCCCAAGACACCAGGGATCTCCCCAGAAACTGACAAGTCCCTGATGTGCTCTTCCTATCAATTTTGCACTCTGCCCAATCGGCATCGGAATATTTTATCAAATCAAAGGTTGATCCCCTGGGGTACCAAAGCCCAAACTTAGGGGTGTAAACCAAATATCTCATGATTCGCTTCACGGCCCTAAGGTGAACTTCCTTAGGATTGGCTTGGAACCTTGCACACATGCATACGGAAAGCATAATATCCGGTCGTGATGCACATAAATAGAGTAAAGATCCTATCATCGACCGGTATACCTTTTGATCTACGGATTTACCTCCCGTGTCGAGGTCGAGATGCCCATTTGTTCCCATGGGTGTCTTGATGGGCTTGGCATCCTTCATTCCAAACTTCTTGAGAATGTCTTGAATATACTTCGTTTGGCTGATGAAGGTGCCCTCTTGGAGTTGCTTGATTTGGAATCCTAAGAAATATCTCAACTCCCCCATCATATACATCTCGAATTTTTGAATCATGATCCTACTAAACTCTTCACACGTAGATTTGTTAGTAGACCCAAATATAATATCATCAACGTAAATTTGGCATACAAACAAATCATTTGCAATAGTTTTAGTAAAGAGAGTAGGATCGGCTTTGCCGAATTTGAAGCCATTAGTGATTAGAAAGCCTCGCAGGCATTCATACCATGCTCTTGGGGCTTGCTTGAGCCCATAAAGCGCCTTTGAGAGCTTATAGATATGGTTAGGGTACTCACTATCTTCAAAGCCGGGAGGTTGCTCAACATAGACCTCTTCCTTTATTGGTCCATTGAGGAAGGCACTTTTCACGTCCATTTGGTAAAGCTTAAAGCCATGGTAAGTAGCATAGGCATGTAATATGCAAATTGACTCAAGCCTAGCTACGGGTGCATAGGTTTCATCAAAATCCAAACCTTTGACTTGTGAATAACCCTTGGCCACAAGTCGGGCTTTGTTCCTTATCACCACACCATGCTCATCTTGCTTGTTGCGGAATACCCACTTGGTTCCTACAATATTTTGGTTAGGACGTGGAACTAAATGCAATACCTCATTCCTCGTGAAGTTGTTGAGCTCCTCTTGCATTGCCAGCACCCAATCCGAATCTTTTAGTGCATCCTCAATCCTATAAGGCTCAATAGAGAACACAAAAGAGTAATGTTCACAAAAATGTGTGACTCGAGATCGAGTAGTTACCCCCTTATGGATATCACCAAGAATGGAGTTCACGGGGTGATCTCTTTGAATCGCCTGGTGGACTCTTCGGTGTGGCGGTCTTTGACCCTGTACTTCTTGATCATCTTCCCTTGTCTTGATCAATTTCATCTCCCCCTTGATCCTTGTCCTCCTCTTGAGGTGGCTCATTCTCTTGATCTTCTTCTTCATCATCTTGAGCCTGTTCTTCATCTTGAGTTGGTGGAGATGCTTGATTTGAAGATGATGGTTGATCTTGTGCTTGTGGAGGCTCTTCGGATTCCTTAGGACACACATCCCCAATGGACATGTTCCTTAGCGCGACGCACGAAGCCTCTTCATCATCTAGCTCATCAAGACCAACTTGCTCTACTTGAGAGCCATTAGTCTCATCAAACACAATGTCACAAGAAACTTCAACTAGTCTAGTGGACTTGTTAAGGACTCTATATGCCCTTGTGTTTGGATCATATCCTAGTAAAAAGCCTTCTACAGCCTTAGGAGCAAATTTAGATTTTCTACCTCTTTTAACAAGAATAAAACATTTGCTTCCAAAGACTCTAAAATATGAAACATTGGGCTTTTTACCGGTGAGGAGTTCATAAGATGTCTTCTTGAAGATTCGGTGAAGGTAGAGCCGATTGATGGAGTAGCAGGCGGTGTTAATCGCCTTGGCCCAAAACTGGTCCGGTGTCTTGTACTCATCAAGCATGGTCCTCGCCATGTCCAGTAGAGTTCTATTCTTTCTATCCACTACACCATTTTGTTGAGGTGTGTAGGGAGAAGAGAACTCATGCTTGATGCCCTCCTCCTCAAGAAAGCCTTCAATTTGAGAGTTCTTGAACTCCATCCCATTATCGCTTCTTATTTTCTTGATCCTCAATCCGAACTTATTTTGAGCTCGTCTCAAGAATCCCTTTAAAGTCTCTTGGGTTTGAGATTTTTCCTACAAAAATAATACCCAAGTGAAGCGAGAATAATCATCCACAATTACTAGACAGTACTTACTCCCGCCGATGCGGGCCAAATAGATCCATGTGGAGTAGTTCTAGTGGTCTGTCTGTTGTCATGATGTTCTTTTGTGGATGATGGGCGCCAACTTGCTTTCCTGCTTGACATGCGCTACAAACTCTGTCTTTCTCAAAATGAACATTCGTTAGTCCCAAAATGTGTTCTCCCTATAGAAGCTTGTGAAGATTCTTCATCCCAACATAGGCTAGTCGGCAATGCCAGAGCCAACCATATTAGTCTTAGCAATTAAGCAATGTTGAGTTCAGCTCTTTTGAAATCTACTAAGTATAGCTGACCCTCTAACACTCCCTTAAATGCTACTGAATCATCACTTCTTCTAAAGACAGTAACACCTACATCACTAAAAAGACATTTGTAACCCATATTACATAATTGAGAAACAGAAAGCAAATTGTAATCTAAAGAATCTACAAGAAAAACATTGGAAATAGAATGGTCAGGTGATATAGCAATTTTACCAAGTCCTTTGACTAAACCTTGATTTCCATCCCCGAATATGATAGCTCATTGGGGATCTTGGTTTTTCTCGTAGGAGAACATTCTTTTCTCCCTTGTCATGTGGTTTGTGCATCCGCTATCAATGATCCAACTTGAGCCCTCGGATGCATAAACCTGCAAAACAATTTAGGCCTTGTTCTTAGGTACCCAAACGGTCTTGGGTCCTTTCACATTAGAAGCAAGCACCTTAGGTACCCAAACACAAGTCTTTGAGCCCTTATGTTTGGCCCCAACATATTTGGCAACTACTTTGCCTGATTTGTTAGTTAGCACATAAGAAGCATCAAAAGTCTTAAATGAAATGTTATGATCATTTGATGCAGTAGGAGTTTTCTTTTTAGGCAATTTAACCTGGGTTGATTGCCCAGAGCCAGAAGCCTCATTCTTATACATAAAAGCATGATGAGAAACATTATGAGGTTTCCTAGGGCGTCTCCAATTATAAAGCATGGTATGGGAAAATTTAAATTTTCATTCTCTAGTTCATGCTCAACAATTTTAGCATCTAGTTTAGCTATATGATCATTTTGTTGTTTAATCATACCAATGTGATCATGAATAGCATCAATATTAACATCTTTACATCTAGTACAAATAGTGACATGATCAACAGTAGATGTAGAGGGTTTGCAAGCATTTAATTCATCAATCTTAGCATGTAAAATGGCATTCTCATTTCTAAGATTGGAAATATAAACATTGCAAACATTTAAATCTTTAGCCTTAGAAATTAATTTATCATTCTCAATTTTAAGGCTAGAAAGAGAATCATTCAATCTATCAATCTTCGCAATTAAACTAGCATTTTCATTCTTAAGGCTGATAATTGAATCATCACAAACATTTAACTTCTCAACCTTAGCAAATAAATTAGCGTTCTCAGTTCTAAGGTTGGAAATAGTGTCATGGCAAATGCTAAGCTCCTTAGTTAAATTTTTATTTTTCTCTACTTCCTGAGCATAAGCATTCTTCACCTTGACATGCTTTTTATTTTCCTTAATAAGGAATTCCTCTTGGCTATCCAAGAGTTCATCCTTCTCATGAATGGCTCCTATCAATTCATTCAATTTTTCCTTTTGTTGCATGTTAAGGTTGGCAAAGAGTGTAAGCAAATCATCTTCATCATCACTAGAGCTACCCTCATCACTAGATGTTGTATATTTAGTGGAGACTCTAGATTTTACCTTCTTCTTTTTGCCGTCCATTGCCATGAAGCACTTGTGGCCGACGTTGGGGAAGAGGAGGCCCTCGTTGACGGTGATGTTTGCGGCGTCCTCGTTGGAGGAAGAGTCGGTGGAGCTCTCTTCGGAGTCCCATTCCCGACACACATGGGCATCGCCGCCCTTCTTGTAGTACCTCTTCTTCTCCTTCTTCTTTCCCCTCTTGTCGTCGCCCCTGTCACTATCACTAGACATAGGACATTTTGCAATAAAATGATCAGGCTTACCACACTTGTAGCACACCCTTTTGGAGCGCGGTTTGTAGTCCTTCCCCCTCCTTTGCTTGAGGATTTGGCGGAAGCTTTTGATGATAAGCGCCATTTCCTCGTTGTCAAGCTTGGAGGCGTCGATTGGAATCCTACTTGGTGTAGATTCCTTCTTTTCTTCCTCCATCACCTTGAATGCGACGAGTTGCACCTCAGGTGTGGAGGTGCCGCCTTGCTCCAAGTTGATGAATTGTTTGGATCCTTTGATCATCAATTCAAAGCTCACAAACTTTCCTATTACTTTCTCGGGAGACATTAGTTATATCTAGGATCACCACGTATTAGTTGAACTTGAGTAGGATTACAAAATACGAGTGATCTTAGAATAACCTTGACCATTTCATGGTCATCCCATTTTGTGGTTGCGCACTTGGTTCACTAAGGTCTTGAGCCGGTTGTACATGGCTTGTGGCTCCTCTCCTTGGTTGAGGACGAACCGACCGAGCTCCCCCTTGATCGTCTCCCGCTTGGCGATCTTGGTCACCTCATCTCCTTCGTGCACGGTTTTGAGTACGTCCCAAATCTCCTTGGCACTCTTCAACCCTTGCGCCTTATTATACTCCTCTCGACATAGAGAGGCGAGGAGTATAGTGGTTGCTTGGGAATCAAAGTGCTTGATTTGGGCGACCTCATCCGAATCATAGCCTTCATCCTCCACGGATGGTACCTACACTCCGAACTCAACAATGTCCCATATGCTAGCGTGGAGTGAGGTTAGGTGATGCCTCATTTTATCACTCCACATACAATAATCTTCACCATCAAAAACCGGTGGTTTGCCTAGTGGGATGGAAAGTAAAGGAGTGTGTTTGGAAATACGAGGATAGCGTAGGGATATCTTACTAAACTTATTGCGCTCATGGCGCTTAGAAGTGATAGACGACGTGTCAGAGCCGAAGGTGGATGGCGACGAAGAGTCGGTCTCGTAGTAGACTACCTTCTTCATCTTATTTTTCTTGTCGCCGCTCCAATGCGACTTGTGAGGAGGTGATCCCTCCTTTAGCTTGTTACCAGACTCCCTCGATGGAGCCTTCCCGTGGCTTGTGGAGGGCTTGTCGCCGGTCACAATCTCCCTCTTGGCGTGATCCCCCGACATCACTTCGAGTGGTTAGACTCTAATGAAGTACCGGGCTCTGATACCAATTGAAAGTTGCCTAGAGGGGGGTGAATAGGCGGAAACTGAAATTTACAACTTTAAACACAAGTACAAGCTGGGGTTAGCGTTAGAAATAAATGCGAGTCCGAAAGAGAGGGCAAAAAAATCACAAGGAAATGAAGCGGATGACACGGTGATTTGTTTTACCGAGGTTCGGTTCTTGAGAACCTACTCCTCGTTGAGGTGGTCACAAAGACCGGGTCTCTTTCAACCCTTTCCCTCTCTCAAACGGTCACCTAGACCGAGTGAGCTTTCTCCTTAATCAAAAGGGTCACTTAGACCCCTACAAGGACCACCACAACTTGGTGTCTCTTGCTTTGATTACAAGTGTCTTGAGAACAAGAATGGGGAATAAGAAAGCCAAGCCAAGCAAACAAGAGCACAAGAAAACACAAATGATCCTCTCACAAGTCTAAATGTGCTAGAGTGGATTTTGAAACTTTGAGCGGATCGATCTCTTGAATTGTGTCTTTGGAGTGGTGTCTATTGCTCTTGTATTGAATGTGAATGAGTGAATGCTTGGATTATTGGAGTGGAGGTGGTTGGGGGGTATTTATAGCCCCAACCGCCAATTCAACCGTTAGGGATGGCTGCTGTCGATGGGCGCACCGGACAGTCCGGTGCGCCACCGGACACTATCCGGTGTGCCAGCCACGTCACCCAACCGTTAAGGTTCTGACGGTTTCGACCGTTGGAGCTCTGACTTCTTGGTGCACCGGACAGTCTGGTGCTACACTGGACAGGCACTGTTCATTGTTCGGTGCGCCTTCTGGCGCTGCTCTGACTCTGCGCGAACTGTCCGCGCACTGTTCACGTTTGCAGGCGACCATTGGAGTTGACCGTTGCGCTGCCCAGCCGTTGCTCCGCTAACACACCGAATAGTCCGGTGGCACACTAGACAGTCCGGTGAATTATAGCGGAGCACGTCCTCAGAAACCCGAAAGTGAAGAGTTTGGAGTCGCTCGCCCCTGGTGCACCGGACAGTCCGGTGCGCTAGACTAGGGTGCTCTTCAGTTTCTTTTTGCTCCTTTCTTTTGAACCCTAACTTGTTCTTTTTATTGGTTTGTGTTGAACCTTTGGCACCTATAGAACATATAATCTAGAGCAAACTAGTTAGTCCAATATTTGTGTTGGGCATTCAACCACCAAAATCATTTATAGGAAAAGGTTTGACCCTATTTCCCTTTCAAGGTGCACTATTCAACATTTGCCATTGTTCTTCTACCAAATGCAGACGGACTGTTCTGCTACATGTACGAGTAGGTGACCATCTTAAACCACACTTATAGCATAACACCTTAGCTTTCCTATATGCCATCAAGGCCAAAGCTTTCCTTTCATCTTGTCTACTTCTCTTCTGAAATATGAACAAATTGGTCTCATCAACTGATCGGTACCCTGAGCATGTGCTTTTGATGGCTGAATGACATTAGTCGTAGAACTGACATGTGTATGATCATCAGAGCAAACTGGTAGTTGCTGGCTTTTGGAAGAAAGTAACTCCTCTTGTAAAAGAGCAAGAGACACAACAGTATCGAGGTCTAACTGACGATGAATAAACAATACTGCCTTGATATCATGTCTAAGTTCATCTACAAATCTATTTACAATAGCTGACATGCTAAATGATGGGTCGTCGGCTAAAATCTGATGCATAAGAGTATCAAATTGGTCGACATACTTAGTGAAATTTGTGGCTTGTTTGATGTGTAAAAATTGTCTAATTAAATGGTTGTGATGATCTCTCTCAAAACAGGCACATACAACCGAGCAAAAGTCGGGCCAAGGTGTACGACGTATGGTCTGATACATGGATTGAAGCCAAAACGCAGCTGAACCCACAAAATGAATCATGGCTATTTTTACCCATAATTCAGTGGGAATGGAAAAAACCTCGAAGTATGATTCACACTTAGCTTTTCCACATTTTAGGGTGATGACCATCAAATTGAGGAAAGTTTAAGTTAGGTAAAGAGGTTGCTAGATTAGTCGAGTAAGTAGGTAGCATCGGATGTGTCTGCTGAAATAACTTTGACTGAGAAGAACTAGAGGTGTGATTGTGATTGGTACCTATGACCGGAGGTGGAGTCAGGGTAGTCACTACCCCAAATCTAGCACCCCGGTGAGGCATAGCAGAGCAGAATTCACCTTGATCCTCGGTCGATGTGATGGGCGGAGTCGCCATCTAGGCAGCCATGGACGCTTCCTGGTCCATGGTTCCAAGGTAGAACACCTTTGGCAGTATTTAGATCTCCATGATGAGCAACCAATTCCTTCACTTGAATAGAGATATTACTCATTTCTTCTCGTAGATTACTAACATCCAATTCAATATGTGGTTTCCAAGTTGCCAAATTCCAAACTACCTCAGTGTTCTCCTCCAAGGTTGTTCTGATGGCATTCTTCTAGGTCTACATCAACTAGAGCAACCTAGATAACTTCGTGATACCTTGCTCTATGACGTCGTACTGCTTTTGAGAGCGCATCTTGTTCTGCGGCCTCAAAAGATACTTTGTCGAGTGCCACACTCTATGGCGTCGGAATCCGGCTCTTTACCGAGTGCCTAGCTCTTTGCCAAGAACAATTTATCAGGCACTCAGCAAAACATACTTTGTCGAGTGCCACGCTTGGCACAGTATAGCACTCGACGAAAAGTGTCTTTGCCGAGAGCCAAACATTCGGCATAAAATGACTCTCGACAAGTTTCATAAAATAGGCCGGCCTCTACTGATCGATAGAAAATCAGAAAATTATGAAACTTGTCGACATGTCATGATATCATATATAGAGACTCTGATAATTTTGACACTATTTCATGAAAGTTGTCATGCACTATGTGTAGAAACCTAGCCGGCCTCCACTGAAGTTTCATGCATTTCTATTTTTATTGCAATCATTGTGTGACATTTCAAGTACACTTGATTAGGCCTTAGTGTGTTCTACTAGCTAGGTTTAATTTTTGAAATATTTAGGACCTAATGTGATGTCATGGGGGACAAATATTAGCGTGTGACATGCTTAGTTTGTTGGGCTTGTCTTGCAATGTGGTGAAGTATAATTTGTATAAGATAAGGTTCTTAGTTTCTAGGGTTTGTCATACAAAGTGGTGAAGTATAATTTGTATAAGTTAAGGTTCTTTCGTCTAATTTTTAAGCCCAAGTTAATACCCTCATGGGTTATTTTCCATATGCGTGCCAAATGAAAGAGCATCTTAAGGTTTGGAATGTTGAGTATAAGGTATCACCGCACGGTAAATTACCTGTTCGAAACGATGATGATTATAACTTAGACCCAAACACATATGACAGAGAGTTCTTCCAAGAAGATGGTCTAGAAGGACGATTTGAGATATACTTAACTGAAGCAATCAGAATGGAATTAAATATTGAATTGGTTGATGACGAGGAGGATGATGAGGTGCAAAATGAGAATGACTTAGAAATGCTTGAAGGATTAAATTTAGGCAATGACAATGATGAATGTGTGCCTTGAGATGGTGTTGACTATGAAATGGTTGATAGTGACGATGAGACTTATGATCCAGCTAATCCCGACCATGAAGATTATTTTTAATCCATATAATGCTATATTTTATTTATTCCACATATGTTTCTAAATACATATTTTTTATATGTGCTTATTCTTATTGCTTACTCTTAATTGCAGGTGATTGGACAAAGATGGTGGATGGTGGGATGAGGACGAGGAGGGGGAAGAGGACCACCCGTAGGACGGAGGAGGCGATGAGGACGTGCACTAGTTGGTGGACGACGCGGCGCGACAAGCCGTTGTCGATGTGGCACAGCAGGACGACAATGACGCTTAGCTGGACGACGATGAGGTGCAATAGGATGCCTCTGGTTCTGGCGCCTCTGGTTCGATGAGAGTCTACTTGCAAGGTCCTGCGAGTCTCCCTCAGCAATCCATACTTCGTGTTAGACGTCCGCTGATTCGATCAGAGGGAGAAAGGTATGTGACTTTAGATGTTCTCGCTGCTTCTTATTATATGTTCAAATTCAAAATAAAAACTAATATGTTTTCTTAATCATTTGGACATGTATTGGTTGGTTGTGGAGAATACAAGGGTAACAAACGCAACCCCAATGGCATCCTCGACCTTCTATGCAGAGAACACTTCCCTAGACTTATTGAGTACGCCAGAGTGATGGGCCCGACCTATTCCTTCGACCATCACACCGTCGCTCCCAATGCAGTAGATTGGGACGATAGGGAATTCAACAACAAGGTAGAGCGGGTGAAGCAAGAGTTGTGGGTAAGTATTCCTCACACTATATTGTTTAATACGTCGCATTCGTTCCACATTCTTGAAATAATGTATAGATACATTGTCCTTATGTGCAGGATTTCTTCAGATGCGAGGCTAGATACAAGGCTAGGGTGGATGTGGCGGCTACCGCGAGCTATAAGAAGCTCATCGTGGACATGCACTATGAGACGCGCATCCAGGCCATCATCGCATACCATGGCTCCATCCTTAGAGAGAAGGTGAGCAAGAAAGATGCTACAACCATGTCATTGACTTGGGACCAATACTTGTAGGTAAATACAGAACATTAATATTGGTATTAAATATGCTTAATTTTATCTTCTGATATGCCATGTACTTGATTTATTTGTAGATGATTCCTTATTGGTGCGTCACGCATCCTGAGTGCTAGGAGAAGACAGTGAACATGTGGTGCTCAAACGAGTGGGACGAGGCATGCAACGCTAGCGGTGAACGACATTTGCTGATTCAAGATCTCTCCCACCCCTAAGGCTGTCACAGCCTCAACAAATACACAGAAGCATGGGTACATGCTCGCTTTAATTTAGTCTAACTTTCGATTAGTCATGATTTCTAACCATCTGGTTGGCTTTCTCAAAGTCGGCATCACATGGTGGCCAACCTTGCTCCATCTTCTCTGTGTATGCTATGGCCCACAAGAGCAAGGCAACATTCGAAATCACCTACAACTCGGAGGATGGGCCTGAGGCGTACAACAACCCCCGACGTCCACAGTCGCCTCATTGAGTACACCACCATGTCAAAGGAGGTACATGTTGGGGACCTTCGTCCTCCGAAGGTCTTCAAAAACATGATTTTAACAATGTTTCCAAGTGTAACAGATGAACAGGTACCTTCAGACATAGATCAAAATCGTACGCGATGTGAGAAGCATGGTCAAGACAAAGGCTGATGCTGCTCCGAAGCTATGGGCGAAAGAGCTTCGGCTCAACGGCGGAAAAAAGAATCGACTTAAAGGGGAAAAGGCCATCTGGTCCTCGTTGAGTTCTCCATAAGTTAGTAGAAAATATGAAGGGCATGAATGTAATTTTACATAGGCTGCGCCCTGTGCCTATAAATAAATGAATAGTACTCCCGGACTGTTCACGCTGACTTGTATTCACTGTTGCATCACACTTGGATTTTTCACCTTTTGTTAAGCCGAAGGTATAAATGTAATTCAATATTATTTCTGTTTATCCAGGATAATTGAAGAAAAGATATTAATAGTATTATATGATTACATGATTATTTATGTTGCCTTTTACATTTCATATGCTTCTTCAAGGCTACGGCTGCCGTCGGAACAGTCGGAGAGGCAGTAGTCACATGCGGTCATGAAGTCCCGCATGGCACTGGGGTTGCCAAATCCGGAGAAATCCCAGCAGATGCTGGGGTCGTCATCTTCCTCGGACCCGGAGGGTCCGTAGGTCGAGACACCCGTCAATTGGTCCCAAGGCGACCGCACACGAAACCCCAGAGAGGTTGCACTCGCCTCAACGTGAGCGCCCGCCAAAGCGAGGCCGCCAGGCGGGTTGAGGCCGAGTCGAAATGACGAAAGATGGGTAGCAGTCGGTACCTTTTTGTCGACGAGGAGCGATGAAGTCACGTCGGGGGCTGATCGCGCCGTCGTCTTGGGTACGAGGGCGACGTCCTGCAGGCCCTTCGTGAGCGTGCTGGCGTCGTCCACCTGCTCGGAGTCGACGTGCTGCGGGGGGATGGCGCTCGCCTTTGCCTCGAACGCGAGGGTGACGCCTAGCGTCCCCTCCGTTGGGGCACTGGGGATGTCGATTTGCTCGACAGCTGTCGGAGCGCAGCCTCCCGCTCGGCCTTGGTTGCCCCGCCTCCTCCTCCAATGGCGAGGGAGAGGACGGAGCGAGCTCGAAAGTTGTCCTTCCCCCACGCGGGAAAGGCGTCGTCGATTCCGCCGCCGGCGGGCGGGCTGTCCGCCACCATTGTCGCTGTTGCGCAGCGGTGGAAGGAGTATCATGTCGTAGCTGCTGTCGAGAGACATGAACTCGAGACTCCCGAAACGGAGCACCGTCCCGGGTTGAAGAGGTCGTTGGAGACTGCCCATCTGGAGCTTGACGGGAATCTACTCGTCAACACGCAGCAGGCCCCTACCTGGCGCGCCAACTGTCGGCGTTCCGAGACCGGGGGGTCCCCGAGCCGACGAGTGAGTGTGCCGCGTGCCCCAGCCCAGATGGGTCGAGCGCGTGGTGCGAGCGCGAAGGGGGGAGAGAGAGAGAGCGAGAGCGAGGTGGCCGGAGCCGGGTCATGAGGGAGTCGGAGAATTCCCGCGGCCTTCGTGTTCGTCCCGCGCCCAGGTCGAGTGCGCTTGCAGTAGGGGGTTACAAGCGTCCGCGCGGGTGAGGGGAGCGAGCGGCCCCGAGAGAGCGCCTGCCCCTGCCCCTCGTTCCCGCGAGGCCAACCTTCTCTAAGAAGGCCCTGGTCCTTCCTTTTATAGTCGTAAGGAGAGGATCCAGGTGTACAAAATGGGGGTGTAGCAAGGTGCTACGTGTCTAGCGAGGGAGAGCTAGCGCCCTAAGTACATGCCAAGGTGGCAGCCGGAGAGATCTTGGCACCCTGTTGGTGTGGCGTCGTGGCTGTTGGAGGAGTAACGGAGCCTGATGGAGGGACAGCTGTTGGAACAGCTGTGCTCTTGCTGACGTCTCCCTGCTTTCGTAAGGGAGCTGAGAGTCGCCGTCGTCATGGTCTAGTGAGGCGCCATCATTGCCTATCTGGCGGTGCTGGCCAGATGGGACGACGGTCTTGTTCTCTGCGACCCGAGTCGGCTCAGGGCAGGGTGATGATGACGCTTCCTGTTGACGTGGCGGTCTTGTGTCCTAGGTCGGGCGTCGTGGAGGCTCCTCCGAAGTCGAGGTCGAGTCCGTCCTGCATGACAGAGGCCGAGCCCGAACTCCTGGGTCGGGCGAGGCGGAGGTCGTTCGGCAGAGGCCGAGGCGGAGTCCGAGCCCTGGGTCGGGCGAGGCGGAGTTCGTCGTCTTCCGGGGCCTTGGCCCGAGTCCGAGCCCTGGGTCGGGCGGAGCGGAGTTCGCCGTCTTCCGGGGCCTTAGCCCGAGTCCGAGCCCTGGGTCGGGCGGAGCGGAGTTCGCCGTCTTCCGGGGCCTTAGCCCGAGTCCGAGCCCTGGGTCGGGCAGAGCGGAGTTCGTCGTCTTCCGGGGCCTTAGCCCGAGTCCGAGCCCTGGGTCGGGCAGAGCCTCCTATGGCACCTCTGGCGAAGTCTGGTCGCCCGTCGGTCTTACCTTTTGCGTTAAACACCCCGGTGACTTGGTTGGCGCGGTGATTTAGTCAGGGTTACTTCTTATCGAAGGCGGGGCCTCGGGCGAGCCGGTGATGCGTCTGCCGTGAAAGAGGAGGCCTCAGGCGAGACGGAGTCATCTTAGGGTCGGCTGCCCTCGCCCGAGGCTAAGCTCGGGCGTGGCGTGATCGAGTCGCTCGTATGGACTGATCCCTAACTTAATCAAACCCATCAGGCCTCTGCAGCTTTATGCTGATGGGGGTTACCAGCTGAGAATTAGGCGTCTTGAGGGTACCCCTAATTATGGTCCCCGACAGTAGCCCCCGAGCCTCGAAGAGAGTGTTAACACTCGCTTGGAGGCTTGCGTCGCACTTTTTTGCAAGGGGACCAGCCTTTCTCGGTGGTACTTTGTTCCGGTGGGTGCGCGCGAGCGCACCCGCCGGGTGTAGCCCCCGAGGCCTCGGAGGAGTGGTTTCACTCCTTCGAGGTCTTAATGCCTTGTGTAATGCCTCGGCTGGTCTGGCGGTTCCCTCATGCGAGCAGGGCGTAGCCCAGGTGCACTGTCGGGGCCCAAGTTCTCGGGCTGGTATGTTGACGCTGTCAACGGTTCGGCCGGAGCCGGGTTTGCGAGAGCAGCCCCCGAGCCTCCGCACGGAGCGAGAGGACGATCAGGGACAGACTCGACTTTTTACATATGCCCCTACGTCGCCTTTCCGCAAGGAGGAGGGGGGGAGAGCGCCATGTTACCCTCGATGGGCACCGAACATGGTGTCTCCGGTGAGCTGCAATCGGGTAATCCGAGTGGACGTCCGTGCCCCGTTCTTTGGGGGTCGGCTAGGGGCCCGGAGGCACGCCCAAAAGTACCTGCGGGTGATCTGCCGGACCCGGTCCCCTGGCGACGGGGTCCGAGGGCTCGTTGCCTCCCTCCGATGGGATTCCGTTACAGAGTCGTTCCCGCTGGTCTCGGAAATGTCCTAGGGTACCTCGGGAGCGCAGCCCGAGCCTTGGTTATGTATCGAACGTACCCCTGGTCATCCCTCGCTCGGCGTCTGAGGCGACTGTGAACCCTTCGACAGGCCAGCCTTCGAACCCCTGATCAGTAGGAGGCACGGAGCCCGAGTAGCCTGAGGCGGTCGTGGGACCTCTCGGGGGCCGACCTTCGAACCCCTGACCAGTAGTGGGTGTCGGGCCCACGCGATCTGAGGCGGCTGTTGAACCCTTCGGGGGGCCAGCCTTCGAACCCCTGATCAGTAAGGAGGCTCGGAGCCTAGTTCCTTCACGGGGAAGGATCCCTTTGGGGGTATCCCCTTTCCCGGTCCCTGTTGCAAGAGATAGAGAAAGAAGGAAAAGGGAAAAAGGATTCAAAATTGAACGTCGTGGCGTACCTTTTTCGGTGTGGCCGTTTTGGCGAAGGCGAAACGTCGCCAGCCGCTCCTGCCAGTAGCGCTGTCTGTCGAGCCGCGGAGTTAATGCGCCGGGGCGAGTAGTTGGCGAGGTTACCGTTGCGCGTGCGCGAGCCGTTCGAGGAACGGGTCACGGGCGCGTCGTCTTCGCACCGCGAGAGGGGGTTCTCTTGCTGCCTCCGGATGGGACATGAGCTTGGCAGATGGCGTGACCGCTGCTCTCGCGCGCCTGCCACCGTCATTACTGCCGGCCCATTTTTGACCGCATTTGACCGCTGCGCCAGGCTGGCGCTGCTGGGTCGCGGGCTGGGTCGCCTCGAATCGCGGTATCGGCTCCGCAATCGAGGAGGTGCGGTGGTGGAGCGAGTGGCACAGCGGCTCGCATGCAGCACCCGGCGCGCCAGTTGCGCGACGCGTGGGCTTGAGCCTCCGCGCTGGCCTGTCAGGAGTCGGAGAGGCGCGTCCACTTGGCGCGGTTGCATGCCGCCTGCATTGTCGCCTGCCCCTTTCGCCCGCTGGTCCGGGCAAAAGTGGAGGGTTACTTGTAACCGCTGGGTGGTTGCGTGCGTCGTGCGCGACGGTTCGGCTTCTTCTGCTTGGAGCCGGTCTGCATGACAGGCGGGCCCCAGCCCCTGCGCCGCAGGGGAGGACTTTGGAGGCGTGTTGGAGAAGACTCAGCCCGTGAAGGTTGAGGACGCAAGCAGGGGGAGTTGCCTTTAAAGGGAGGGCGACCCCCTTCGTAAGGTGACCATGTCTTCTTCCTCCCTTATGCATTGTGTCTTTCCATCTTCCAAGCCCCCGGATGGGGGAAACCGCCGTCTTTTCGCCCCATCGTTGGAGGAACGCAACTCCGTGGGGGTTGGTACCTTTCAGCCATCGTTCGGCTTCAAGGATTTTCATCATGCAGCCCGGCTGCACCCCTCCACCGGCGGTCACCCAAGAGGGTGACTTCCGGCTTGAAGGTGGGGAGGGGCAGACCGGACTGCAATCTAGGTCCCACCCTCAGCTTCAAGGATGTTCATCATCCTCGCTGGGGTGGGTGCCGGGCTGAGCCGGCGCTCTACCTCCCACGTGGGTTGGTGGGTCATCCTTTCCCACTACGTTCGTGGGAGAGGGCGCTCACTGACCCTGCGGGCGGCCCGGACTTCGACAACGTGGGATGGATCGGCGGCGAACGCCGTCACCTCCAGCGTGTCGGGTCCGCTGGCTCGGCTCCGGCGGCCCCTTTTGTCGGGGGGCGGCTGCCGCGCCGTGTACACGGGAGGTCCACCCTAGACGCCGCACACCGCTATGGCGGCGCTCGTGTTCTGGGGTGGCCCTGCCTTTGCACCAGGACGACGTCCTCACGCGGAGGCCGGTGCCCCACTCATCTGGGAGGATTTGAGTGGGGATCTGCCGGGGGGCTGATGGCTTCTGCCGTCAGCGTCGAGGTGGAGGCGGCTCGAGAAGCCCCCGTCGCCGGCGGGGTCACCGCCACTATCCGCGCTTCAGGCCTCCGGCTCTTTGTACTTGTCCTCGCCCCTCGGGTGGCGTTATGGGCGAGGGCAAGACAGCAGCTGTGCCTTCTCCTGAGGCCTGCGCTGCTGCGGAGGGGGGAACTGGAGTTCTGTTTGTAATGGCACTTCGAGTGCCAGGTTTTTTGTTCATTTTCGGCTTTCGGGGCCTGAACATGTATGTAACTACGGCACGGAGCCGTGCTTTTTCCTCATTCCCGAGCACTAAGACTCGCCTGCTGATTATCTGAACCGCTTCACCAAGCGTGAGTTGCCCCGCGTCAAGGTGACGAGTGAGGTATCCGTATCCCGGAGGCGTAGGAATCCCTCGGCTCGGTCGGACCTGTTGTCCGAGGCTCCTCTAGCTTAGTTAAAGAGACCCCTCGGCCGCTCTTCGACGAGCCGAGGTCAGGGGTAGCGATATCAGCACGAGCAGAGGCGGAGTTGGCTCGGAAATGGAACCTGGTTGGCCGGAGCCTAGCCGGGTTGTCTGTTGGCAGGATGGACGCCGGAGCTGGTCAGCCGAGGCCTCGGACCGGGCTGGCGCCCTCGGAAGGTGGTCGGCCGAGGCCCCGGAGGTGGCCGGCCGAGCCGTCCGCTCGGGCCAGATCCGGAGAAGTCCCTGACAGCGATTGCTCGAGCGTGGTGATGACGTCGTCCTTCGGAGCGGAGGCCCTCGGACCGCGTCGCCGTCCGAGGCTAGGTCGGGCCTTGCCGAAGATGCCGTTGATGCCGAGGGCGTCATCGCCCTCTTCCAGTGTCAAGATCCGAGCCTGCAGGGTCAAATCGTCTTGTAGCGTGGGCCTTGTGCGGCCGTCGAGGCCAGAACGCACACCCTTGCTACGTTATAAAGCTGCGTCTCTTTTCCTCTTGTTTCGAGTATCTGGACTTTTTGTCGGTAGCAGGGATGTTAGTGCGAGCGAGAGTTGCTTCTCGCGGAAGGTGATGAGTGAGGTATCCGTATCCCGGAGGCGTGGGAGTCCCTCGGCTCGGTCGGCCTTGCCGCTTACGCGTACTTTTACCCGTCCATGAGGCCCTGTCACCGACTCGGTCGAGAAGGCTCGAAGAACCGCTTCGACAGAAGAGCTTCCGTACGTAAAGACTCGTTCGATCCGCGGATTCACCTTATCCGAGCGCGAGTTACTTATCGCAGAAGGTGATGAGTGAGGTATCCGTATCCCGGAGGCGTAGGAGTCCCTCGGCTCGGTCAGCCTTGACTGCTTACGTGTACCCCGTCGTTTCCAGGACCCACTTTTCGAAGTAGTCAAAAAGCACGAAAGATGTTCTGGTAAAAGAGATTTTCTTTTCGAGGAAAATTTTGACGCAGAGGGGGTTTCCCCCCTTTTAGCCCCCGAGGGAGGGTCGGGCCTTGCTGAGGCGAGGCCGACCCTTCCTTGTTGACTAAACTTTGCGTGGGTGCGGGGTATATGAACAACTTGGAAACATCTTAAGGGTAGAAGCGACGTAGCTGTTGGATGTTCCAAGCGTTGCCGTAGACCTCGCCTTGACTGTTGGCCAGCTTGTATGTTCCGGGCTTCAGAACTTTGGCGATGATGAACGGCCCCTCCCAGGGGGGCGTGAGCTTGTGCCTCCCTCGGGCGTCTTGCCGCAGCCGAAGCACCAGGTCGCCCACCTGGAGGTCTCGGGGTCGAACCCCTCGGGCGTGGTAGCGTCGCAGGGACTGCTGGTACCGCGCCGAGTGTAGTAAGGCCCTGTCCCGAGCCTCGTCCAGCTGGTCCAGCGAGTCTTCTCGGCTTGCTTGGTTGCTTTCTTCGTTGTAGGCCCTCGTCCTCGGGGAGCCGTATTCCAGGTCAGTGGGCAGGACGGCCTCGGCCCCGTAGACCAGGAAGAACGGCGTGAAACCCGTGGCTCGGCTTGGCGTCGTCCTCAGGCTCCAGACCACCGAGGGGAGTTCCTTCATCCACCGCTTGCCGAACTTGTTGAGGTTGTTGTAAATTCGAGGCTTGAGCCCTTGTAGGATCATGCCATTGGCGCGCTCTACTTGCCCATTCGACATGGGATGAGCTACGGCGGCCCAGTCCACCCGGATGTTGTGATCCTCGCAAAAATCCAAGAATTTTTTGCCGGTGAACTGGGTGCCATTGTCGGTGATGATGGAGTTCGGGACCCCGAAGCGATGGATGATGTTGGTGAAGAATGCCACCGCCTGCTCGGACCTGATGCTGTTCAGGGGTCGGACCTCGATCCACTTGGAGAATTTGTCGACGGCGACCAGCAGGTGCGTGTAGCCGCCGGGCGCCTTCTGCAGAGGGCCGACGAGGTCCAGACCCCACACAGCGAAGGGCCAGGTGATGGGTATCGTCTGCAGAGCCTGAGCGGGCAGGTGGGTCTGCTTTGCATAGAATTGGCACCCTTCGCAGGCGCGGACAATTCTGGTGGCGTCAGCCACCGCCGTTGGCCAGTAGAAGCCTTGGCGGAAAGCGTTCCCGACGAGGGTTCGGGGTGCTGCATGATGGCCGCAAGCCCCCGAGTGTATTTCCCGCAGGAGTTCCTGACCTTCGGCGATGGAGATGCATCGCTGGAGGATGCCCGAGGGGCTACGGTGGTAGAGCTCCTTCTCATCGCCTAGCAAGACGAACGATTTGGCGCGTCGCGCTACCCGCCGAGCCTCGGCTCGGTCGAGGGGCAGTTCTCCTTGGTGGAGATATTGCAGGTACGGGGTTTGCCAATCTTGATCTGGCACGACCCCGTTCTGCTCCTCCTCGATGCGCAGCGCTTCGCCCTCGGGCTCCGAGGGTTCCTCGGGTTGAGCCGAGGATGGCTCGGGCTGGGCCGAGGTCACCTCGGACGAGGCCGAGGGTGCCTCGGGCGCGTCGCCTATCTTGACGGAGGGTTGGTGCAGATCCCGAGAGAAGACGTCCGGGGGAACCGTTGTTCGCCCCGAGGCTATCTTCGCCAGCTCGTCCGCAGTCTCGTTGTAGCGCCGGGCGATGAGGTTAAGCTCGAGACCGTAGAACTTGTCTTCTAGGCGTCGAACCTCGTCACAGTAGGCCTCCATCTTCGGGTCGCGGCAGAGGGAGTTCTTCATGACTTGGTCGATGACGAGCTGCGAGTCGCCGCGTGCATCGAGGCGTCGGACCCCTAGCTCGATGGCGATTCGCAATCCGTTGACCAGAGCCTCGTACTCAGCCACATTGTTGGACGCCGGGAAATGGAGGCGTAGCACGTAGCGCACGTGTTTCCCGAGGGGCGAGACGAAGAGCAGGCCCGCGCCAGCTCCCGTCTTCATCAGCGACCCGTCGAAAAACATGGTCCAGAGCTCCGGCTGGATCGGAGCCGTCGGCAACTGGGTGTCGACCCATTCGGCTACGAAGTCCGCCAGTGCCTGGGACTTGATGGCCTTCCGAGGGGCGAACGAGATTGCCTCGCCCATGATTTCCACCGCCCACTTCGCGATCCGTCCCGAGGCTTCTCGGCACTGGATGATCTCCCCCAGGGGGAAGGATGACACCACAGTCACCGGATGAGACTCAAAGTAATGTCGCAGCTTTCGCCTCGTCAGGATCACTGCATATAGCAGCTTCTGGACTTGTGGGTAGCGGATCTTGGTCTCGGACAGCACTTCGCTGACGAAGTAAACTGGCCTCTGAATGGGCAAAGCATGCCCCTCTTCCTGCCTTTCGACCACGATCGCGGCGCTGACCACCTGAGTGGTTGCGGCGACGTAGACCAAGAGGGTTTCTCCATCAGCTGGGGGTACCAAGACGGGCGCCTGGGTGAGGAGCGCCTTCAGGTTCCCGAGGGCTTCCTCGGCCTCGGGAGTCCAAGTGAAGCACTCGGCCTTCCTTAAGAGACGGTACAGGGGCAGGCCTCTTTCGCCGAGGCGCGAGATGAAACGGCTCAAGGCCGCGAGGCATCCCATGACCCTCTGTACGCCTTTTAAGTCCTTGATGGGCCCCATGTTTGTGATGGCCGCGATCTTCTCCGGGTTGGCTTCGATGCCCCGCTCGGAGACGATGAATCCCAAAAGCATGCCCCGGGGCACCCCGAAGACGCACTTCTCGGGATTGAGCTTGACGCCCTTCGCCTTGAGACACCGGAATGTCAGTTCGAGGTCGGAGAGAAGGTCGGAGGCTTTCCTCGTCTTGACTACGATGTCATCGACGTAGGCCTCGACCGTGCGACCGATGTGTTCGCCGATCACATGGTTCATGCACCGCTGGTACGTTGCACCCGCGTTCCTCAAACCGAACGGCATTGTGACATAACAGTACATGCCGAAGGGCGTGATGAAAGAAGTCGCGAGCTGGTCGGACTCTTTCATCTTGATTTGATGATACCCTGAGTAGGCATCAAGGAAAGACAGGGTTTCGCACCCTGCAGTGGAGTCCACGATTTGATCGATGCGAGGTAGAGGGTAGGGGACTTTCGGACATGCTTTGTTGAGACCAGTGTAGTCTACACACATCCGCCATTTCCCCCCTTTTTTCCTCACAAGTACAGGGTTGGCAAGCCATTCGGGATGGAATACCTCTTTGATGAACCCTGCTGCCATCAGCTTGTGGACCTCCTCGCCTATCACCCTGCGCCTTTCCTCGTCGAATTGGCGCAGAGGCTGTCTGACCGGTCGGGCTCCGGCCCGAATATCCAGCGAGTGCTCGGCGACATCCCTCGGTATGCCGGGCATGTCCGAGGGACTCCACGCAAAGACATCGGCGTTTGCGCGGAGAAAGTCGACGAGCACTGCTTCCTATTTGGGGTCGAGCCCGGATCCGATTCGAATCTGCTTGGAGGCGTCGCCACTGGGGTCGAGGGGGACGGCCTTAACCGTCTCCGCTGGCTCGAAGTTGCCGGCATGTCGCTTCACGTCCGGCACCTCTCGGGAGAGGCTTTCCAGGTCGGCAATGAGGGCCTCGGACTCGGCGAGGGCCTCGGCGTACTCCACGCACTCCACATCGCATTCGAATGCGTGTTTGTACGTGGGGCTGACGGTGATGACCCCGTTGGGGCCCGGCATCTTGAGCTTCAGGTAGGTGTAGTTGGGGATGGCCATGAACTTCGCGTAGCATGGCCTTCCCAACACTGCGTGGTAGGTTCCTCGGAACCCGACCACCTCGAACGTCAAAGTCTCCCTTCGGAAGTTGGAGGGTGTTCCGAAGCAGACAGGGAGGTCGAGCTGTCCGAGGGGCTGGACGCGCTTCCCGGGAATGATCCCGTGGAAGGGCGCAGCGCCTGCTCGGACGGATGACAGATCGACGCGTAGGAGCCTGAGGGTCTCGACGTAGATGATGTTGAGGCAGCTGCCCCCATCCATCAGGACCTTGGTGAGCCTGACGTCGCCGATGACGGGGTCGACGACGAGCGGGTACTTTCCTGGGCTCGGCACGTGGTCGGGGTGGTCGTCCCGGTCGAAGGTGATGGTCTTGTCGGACCAGTCTAGGTAGACTGGCGCCGCCACCTTCACCGAGCAGACCTCCCGACGCTCTTGCTTACGATGCCGAGCCGAGGCATTCGCCGCATGCCCTCCGTAGATCATGAAGCAGTCGCGGACCTCTGGGAACTCTCCTGCTTGGCGATCCTCCCTTTTGTCGTCGTCGTGAGCCCTGCCACCCTCTGCGGGTGGCCCGGCCCTGTGGAAGTGGCGCCGAAGCATGACGCACTCCTCGAGGGTGTGCTTGACGGGCCCCTGATGGTAGGGGCACGTCTCCTTGAGTGCCTTGTCGAAGAGGTTAGCACCTCCAGGGGGCTTCCGAGGGTTCTTGTGCTCGGCGGCGGCGACAAGGTCTGCATCGGGAACGTCGCGTTTCGCTTGCGACTTCCTCCTGCCTTTCTTCTTGGCGCCGCGCGGAGTAGACGCCTCGGGAGCATCTTCCGACGGGCGGCCCTGGGGCTGCTTGTCCTTTCGAAAGATGGCCTCTACCGCCTCCTGGCCAGAGGCGAACTTGGTGGCGATGTCCATCAGCTCGCTCGCCCTGGTGGGGGTCTTGCGACCCAACTTGCTCACCAGGTCACGGCAGGTGGTGCTGGCGAGGAACGCGCCAATGACATCGGAGTCGGTGATGTTGGGCAGCTCGGTGCACTGCTTCGAGAATCGCCGGATGTAGTCCCGAAGGGACTCTCCCGGCTGTTGCCGACAGCTTCGGAGGTCCCAGGAATTCCCGGGGCGCACGTACGTGCCCTGGAAGTTGCCGGCGAAAGCCTGGACCAGATCTTCCCAGTTGGAAATCTGCCCCGGAGGCAGGTGCTCCAACCAAGCGCGAGCGGTGTCGGAGAGAAACAGGGGGAGGTTGCGGATGATGAGGTTGTCGTCGTCCGTCCCACCCAGTTGACAGGCCAGGCGGTAGTCCGCGAGCCACAATTCCGGTCTCGTTTCCCCCGAGTACTTTGTGATAGTAGTCGGGGGTCGGAATCGGGGCGGAAACGGCGCCCGCCGAATGGCTCGGCTAAAGACCTGCGGACCGGGTGGTTCGGGCGAGGGACTCCGATCTTCCCCGCTGTCGTAGCGTCCCCCACGCCTGGGGTGATAACCTCGGCGCACCCTTTCGTCGAGGCGGGCCCGACGGTCGCGATGAGGGTGCTCATCGCCGAGGTGGCCCGGGGCCGCAGGCGCGGTGTTGCGCGTGCGCCCGGTGTAGACCGAGGCTTCCCGCGTGAGTCGGGAAGTCGCGGCACGAGGTTCCGAGGGGTACCCCTGCCTTCGGGAGGCAGAGCTCTCGGCCCGCCGGGCCGCAGCGCCTTCCAGGAGATGCCTGAGTTCTCCCTGGATTCGCCGACCCTTGGTGGTTGATGACTCCGGCATCGCGCGGAGGAGCATCGCTGCGGCGGCCAGGTCCTGACCGGTTCCGCCGGATGCGGGTGGCGGTCTGTCCCTGGCATCGTTGGCGATGCGGTGCTGGAGACCTTGGGGCAGGTGACGTATTCCTCCGGCCGGGGGCTGGCTTGCCCATACCTGCCCGATGTTCTGGCGGATTGCCTCGAGCGCTCCTGCTTCCTCATCGAGCCCGGCCTGCGCCCCGCGGACTTGCTCGAGCTGTGGGTCGTGACCCCCCGCCGGAACGGGGACCACAGCTAGCTCCCGCGGGATGTCGGCGCGAGGCGCTGGCCTAGGGGGATCACCATCCTCCGGCATGCCGAGACAGCCGCCTCCGGAGGGATCCCCTAGCTCGATGTGGAAACATTCGCGGCTCGGGCCGCAGTCCTTGTCGTCAAGGCTGCGGCTGCCGTCGGAACAGTCGGAGAGGCAGTAGTCACATGCGGTCATGAAGTCCCGCATGGCACTGGGGTTGCCAAATCCGGAGAAATCCCAGCAGATGCTGGGGTCGTCATCTTCCTCGGACCCGGAGGGTCCGTAGGTCGAGACACCCGTCAATCGGTCCCAAGGCGACCGCACACGAAACCCCAGAGAGGTTGCACTCGCCTCAACGTGAGCACCCGCCAAAGCGAGGCCGCCAGGCGGGTTGAGGCCGAGTCGAAATGACGAAAGATGGGTAGCAGTCGGTACCTTTTTGTCGACGAGGAGCGATGAAGTCACGTCGGGGGCTGATCGCGCCGTCGTCTTGGGTACGAGGGCGACGTCCTGCAGGCCCTTCGTGAGCGTGCTGGCGTCGTCCACCTGCTCGGAGTCGACGTGCTGCGGGGGGATGGCGCTCGCCTTTGCCTCGAACGCGAGGGTGACGCCTAGCGTCCCCTCCGTTGGGGCACTGGGGATGTCGATTTGCTCGACAGCTGTCGGAGCGCAGCCTCCCGCTCGGCCTTGGTTGCCCCGCCTCCTCCTCCGATGGCGAGGGAGAGGACGGAGCGAGCTCGAAAGTTGTCCTTCCCCCACGCGGGAAAGGCGTCGTCGATTCCGCCGCCGGCGGGCGGGCTGTCCGCCACCATTGTCGCTGTCGCGCGGCGGTGGAAGGAGTATCATGTCGTAGCTGCTGTCGAGAGACATGAACTCGAGACTCCCGAAACGGAGCACCGTCCCGGGTTGAAGAGGTCGTTGGAGACTGCCCATCTGGAGCTTGACGGGAATCTACTCGTCAACACGCAGCAGGCCCCTACCTGGCGCGCCAACTGTCGGCGTTCCGAGACCGGGGGGTCCCCGAGCCGACGAGTGAGTGTGCCGCGTGCCCCAGCCCAGATGGGTCGAGCGCGTGGTGCGAGCGCGAAGGGGGGAGAGAGAGAGAGCGAGAGCGAGGTGGCCGGAGCCGGGTCGTGAGGGAGTCGGAGAATTCCCGCGGCCTTCGTGTTCGTCCCGCGCCCAGGTCGGGTGCGCTTGCAGTAGGGGGTTACAAGCGTCCGCGCGGGTGAGGGGAGCGAGCGGCCCCGAGAGAGCGCCTGCCCCTGCCCCTCGTTCCCGCGAGGCCAACCTTCTCTAAGAAGGCCCTGGTCCTTCCTTTTATAGTCGTAAGGAGAGGATCCAGGTGTACAAAATGGGGGTGTAGCAAGGTGCTACGTGTCTAGCGAGGGAGAGCTAGCGCCCTAAGTACATGCCAAGGTGGCAGCCGGAGAGATCTTGGCACCCTGTTGGTGTGGCGTCGTGGCTGTTGGAGGAGTAACGGAGCCTGATGGAGGGACAGCTGTTGGAACAGCTGTGCTCTTGCTGACGTCTCCCTGCTTTCGTAAGGGAGCTGAGAGTCGCCGTCGTCATGGTCTAGTGAGGCGCCATCATTGCCTATCTGGCGGTGCTGGCCAGATGGGACGCCGGTCTTGTTCTCTGCGACCCGAGTCGGCTCAGGGCAGGGTGATGATGACGCTTCCTGTTGACGTGGCGGTCTTGTGTCCTAGGTCGGGCGTCGTGGAGGCTCCTCCGAAGTCGAGGTCGAGTCCGTCCTGCATGACAGAGGTCGAGCCCGAACTCCTGGGTCGGGCGAGGCGGAGGTCGTTCGGCAGAGGCCGAGGCGGAGTCCGAGCCCTGGGTCGGGCGAGGCGGAGTTCGTCGTCTTCCGGGGCCTTGGCCCGAGTCCGAGCCCTGGGTCGGGCGGAGCGGAGTTCGCCGTCTTCCGGGGCCTTAGCCCGAGTCCGAGCCCTGGGTCGGGCGGAGCGGAGTTCGCCGTCTTCCGGGGCCTTAGCCCGAGTCCGAGCCCTGGGTCGGGCGGAGCGGAGTTCGCCGTCTTCCGGGGCCTTAGCCCGAGTCCGAGCCCTGGGTCGGGCAGAGCGGAGTTCGCCGTCTTCCGGGGCCTTAGCCCGAGTCCGAGCCCTGGGTCGGGCAGAGCCTCCTATGGCACCTCTGGCGAAGTCTGGTCGCCCGTCGGTCTTACCTTTTGCGTTAAACGCCCCGGTGACTTGGTTGGCGCGGTGATTTAGTCAGGGTTACTTCTTATCGAAGGCGGGGCCTCGGGCGAGCCGGTGATGCGTCTGCCGTGAAAGAGGAGGCCTCAGGCGAGACGGAGTCATCTTAGGGTCGGCTGCCCTCGCCCGAGGCTAAGCTCGGGCGTGGCGTGATCGAGTCGCTCGTATGGACTGATCCCTGACTTAATCAAACCCATCAGGCCTCTGCAGCTTTATGCTGATGGGGGTTACCAGCTGAGAATTAGGCGTCTTGAGGGTACCCCTAATTATGGTCCCCGACATCATTCATCAACAAGTACAAAGGAAAAAAGAGAAGATGGCTCGACTGGCCGATCTTCAAAGGAAGATCGATGAAGCTACTGAGGAAGTCCGTCATCTTACTCAAGATGACCAAGACCGAAGGCCTCAATACAGGGAGCTTCGTCAAGAAGGCTTATTCAACGAAGATGGATGGTATGATGATTTTAATCATGATACCTTTACTTTTGATGATGCTTCTCCCTTGGCACCAGAATTGCAGGCTATCCCATGGCCACAATCCTACAAGCCACCCTAGCTACCCATGTACGATGGGCAATCGGACCCAAAGCAATTTTTGATGAGCTATGAGGCAACAATATCCTCATACGGAGGCAACGCGGCTATCATGGCAAAGTCCTTCGTCATGGCAGTCCGGAACGTAGCCCAAACATGGTATTATTCTCTTCGGCCAGGAACAATCACGTCGTGGCAGAAGCTCAAGGACATGCTGATTACCAGCTTCCAAGGCTTTCAAACGAAGCCAGTCATAGCTCAGGCCTTGTTCTAGTGCACACAAGACCATGAGGAATACCTTCAGGCTTATGTCCGAAGGTTTTTGCGACTGAGGGCACAGGCGCCCATAGTGCCCAATGAAATCGTCATTGAGGCCATGATCAAGGGTCTTCGGCCAGGACCTGCGGCTCAATACTTTGCCATGAAGCCCCCACAAACTTTGGAGAAGCTGCTTCAGAAGATGGATGAATATATTCAGGCTGACAACGACTTCCGCCAAAGAAGGGAGGAAGCGTACAGATTTTCTAAGATGACCAGGGGCTTCGGAGGAAGAATCCATCCTAGACATGTCAGATCGATCCACAGCTCCAGTTAGAGTGACGACAAAGCAAGCCAACTTCTGAGGCCACAACATACCTCATAGTCTTTGGGGCAGCAGCAAAGTTCCTTTAGGCCACCAGCTCCAAGGGGCAGAGGGGCCAGGGGCTTCGGAGGAAGATATGGGAATCATCCCAGGAAAATCTATTGCTTATTCTATGGTGAGGACAAGGGCCATACTACAAGAATGTGCCAAATTACTATCCAGAAGCAAAAGATCGCAGAAGCCGAAGCTCGACAGAATCAGCCGAAGCAGGTCTTGCACACCGCTTCGTGCCATTCTCCCTACATACCAGAGTATGTGGGCAATCATCCTTCAGCCTCTGTTGTTTCAGCTAGCCATTCTCAGGCTTCTTGGCCTCATCTTCCACCGCCACCACCACTGCAACCTACACATTCCCGAAGCTTGCAGCCAGAAGGGCACCAGCACTCTCAACAGCAACGTGAATTTGGGGATGAATCCGAAGCTCGTACAGTCAACAGCACTGTGCCAGAGTCAAAGCACATTTATTGAGCAATATCCTTCCTCTGAAATACTTTTATGCTCCATGTCATTTTGTTTTTCAGTGACAAATAAACAATGTAAATCCAATTTTAAATTCTTGTAATACTTTTTGCTTTTATCAAGATGGAATATACCTTCTTTGCAGACTTATAAAAACTGAAAATTGTCGAAGCTATAAAAAGTCGTTCCTAAGGGAACGCAGCATAAGTTCTGCCGAAGCTATAAAAAGTCGTTCCTAAGGGAACACAGTGTAAGTTCTGCCGAAGCTACAAAAAGTCGTTCCTAACGGAGCGCAGTGTAAGTTTCCTGCTCAAAAGTCGTTCCAAAGGGAATGCAGAGCCAAATACCGCCGAAATATAAGGCGAAGAAGTTCAAAAGACATTCCTTAGGGGATGCAGAACTTACATCGAAAAGTCAACGGTGATACCGCCAAAATAGAAGGCGGAGAAGTTCAAAAGACGTTCATAAGGGGATGCAGAACTTACACCGAAAAATAAGCGGTGAAGCCAAAAAATAAACGGCAAAGAGATTCTAGACGTCCCTAAGGGGATGCAGAGCTTGTGTGTTTCACTATGGGTGTGTGGGTGTGTGTCTGCGGCATTAGCATCATTTTTGCATCAATTCATCACATCATTCCGCATAGCATCACATCATACATCATATCACATCAGTAACATGAGAATCAGAAATGGAGGTGATCTTCGGAAAATGCTTCATAGAAATGAAAATGTGCTAAGGCACAAAACAAGCTGTGAAAAATATAGGCTTCTTCATCAGCCCTATCACAAAAGAAGGGATCTTTTTTCCGAAGCGTGGATATTTTTCTTCGAAGCATGGGTATTTTTATGAAGTATGGATCTTTTTCTTTCCGAAGCATGAAAAGAAGGGAAGGTGTTTTTTCGCCGAAGGCTCAAAAACGGTATGTATGTAAAGTTTCATGCATCGTAAAGAAATGAATTACAATAATTTACATATTCGACTTAAAGCCATACACAACAAATATTAGTCTTGTTACAATAAAGGTACATCGACCACCTCAAAATGTTTTTACAAAAAGTGCTATTCCTCTTTAAGAACTTTCTCAGCAACTTCGTGCAGCAATTTGTCAACAACTTCATCAACAATGGATTCAGCTATGTTTATAATGTCCAACGCTTTCTTTATTTCCGGATCCGATAGGGGATTGAACGGTTCCGGCGGTGGAGATAATTCAGCTGAAGCAGGAAAAAGTTAATTAGTCTGAAGCCATAAAAACAATAACGAAGCTAATAGCCAATAAACAATACATATACGTCTTTCACGTTCTGCAGCTTCTCCAGCCTGTCTCGCTTCTATTCGGGCGTCGTGGGTGTCTTTTTCACTTTTCTTTATAATTCTATGGGCCATCTCTTGGTCACCATTTACCCAAACATCATTATAGAATTTTCCGCCCATCAAGGTTGCTTCATCTGAAGGATCCTTTGTGTCATCAAAGGAGAGGGCAGCTTCGGCTTCGGTCACGGCCTTGACATGATCACATCCTGCTTTCTCCAAGATAGCTGAAATCCCCCGTGCACCAGAAAATGCGTAGACATCCCCGCGATCGCTTAAAATCTCTTCGAAAGATTCAGCTTCTCCACTTATCCATTCAATAACACCTTTGGGGTCGCCTCGTATAAAGTTTTCTTCGGTCGAATGGGCACCCACGTTGGCGAAGCTACCCTTTATCTTCTTCACGCATTCTAAAGATTTCTCAAAACATCTCTCCTTGGATGAGCGAAGTTCTTCAATAGTTTTTTTTTCCAAATGATTTTTCCAATATTCGCTGTTATATCGGCCAGCTTCTACGAGTGCGCATTTTTATTTAGCTTCTGCCAGCTGTTTTCGAAGGTCTTCAATTTTAGCTTTCTGGATTTCAGCCTGAGCCTTGTAAGTGGCTTCATCTTCTTTCACTTTGTTAACCAGAGAAATTAAGATTTTGTCTTTTTCAAGACCTTCGTTTCTCAATTCAATCACCTCTGTACGAAGGTTATTCAGAGCCATTGTATAGCCTTCGTCTTCAATATTTTTCTGTGCCCTAAGGGCATTGCTAAGAATCAAGCCCTGCAAGAGGAGGAAAGAATTGAGTATGACAAATGAAATACCTCATTTTCAAATTCAAAGTTAATTTTTATACCTTTATGCTATTGTATGCTAGGCTGTCACCAAGTTCATCCTTCGACAGGAGTGAAAGGCCGTCTTCCAGCCTCAGGAATCCCATGCTTGTACCTATCTCCCGGCAAACAGATATTTCTTTGTTGTCCAGGAGACAGTATAAGAAATCATCTTCATTACTCCCGTGAAAAACCAAGGCTCCTTTTGGATATTTCAAACTTCGAGCATAGTGCTTGGCATCTAGAATTTCCTCTTCAGACAGCTCCTTCCCCAAAGCATGTCGAATAATGTAGTCAATATTTTCAGTCAAAGCTTCGGCCCCGATTTTTTCAGGAGCAATTTGTTCTGCCGATCTTTCTTCAGACACGATAGGCTCCGTTTCAATGGGCACTGAAGGCCCAGCTTCGGCTTCAGCTTGAGACTCAGTAGCTTTGGCTTTAGTTTGAACAATTTTCTTAGCAGGGGAAGGGCTCAGCGCCTTCGTAGTCTCCAGTACAGCATCTAGCACATTGGCCATCCTTCTCCTCTTGGGGGTCGCCGCAGAAGATTTTTTGCGCCTTCGGCAGATTTGCCCCTGTCGGAGGGCTAAGGATTCCTGGCATTTTTACTTCAACTTTCGGCTCTTCAGCCTTTTCAACCTTATCTTTGATTGTTTCAATTGTAGGCGTCTTCGGCATTACAGTCGGTTCTATAGTGCTCCGAACAATCGGAATAGTCTGTGTTGCTTTGACTACTGAAGAAGACTCTGCACCAAAATCAGGGACCACGGCCGGTTCAATGTAACGTGGCTGGTGGGTCAGAACCTTCATCTTTTTCCTCTTCGGCGCAGGATCAATTTGGGTGTCCGAAACAGCAACCTTCCTCTTTTTCTCCTGTCCCCGCGGTGGGTAGCGGTAGTCGGGGTACATAAAGCCAATAGCATCAAAGACTCTGTTTAGTCTTTTCTTCCCCCGACCCCCAAAGGCTGCGGACAGAGCATTATCTTCGGCTTTGCTATATATTCCAAGTAGCTCGTCGCTGATAGCCTCGATACTTTTTAGCCAATCATCATTTGGCTCATCAAACCGGTCTCTGAACCTGAAAGTATATTTTAATCGAACTAACCCACCTCCAGTTGTTTCAGCAGTAGTTTCCTTTGTCATATCCCAGTTTTCCACAAGCGGCCATACTCTGAAGGCTATATGTTATTGCATTAAATCCCTTGTCCCAATGAAAGAGCAAATAGTGCTAAAGGCCCTTTGACATGCTTCGGCGGCATCATCAATTTCGACCTTCGGCCTCCGAAGGCCGAAGCGAGACCAGATAGGGCATTGAATGATCCCCTTAATATCTTCCCTTTCAATTAACTCATTCTTAACATAAAACCATTCTTCCATCCAGACTCCAGGCCATCTCTTTCGGAATGTGGGAACTGGATGGCTGGCATTGGATCGAGTAGCGAATCCGTAACATCCAAAGTTGTTGTGATACTGCTCTTTCCCGGTGGCTTTCATCTCGTACACAAGTTCATGCATGCTGCAGAAACTTTTAGCACTGGGTTCCAACCCTTGGCTCCTCATAGCCTAGACAAACAAACCCATCCTGATTATAGCTTCAGGCATAAGTTGATGAATAAAAATTTGAAATGTCTTCAGCACTTTAACCAAGAACCTGCTTAATGGAAACTGAAGCCCTGCTTTCAAAAAGCTTCGGTAGATAACCACTTCATTTGCTTCAGGAGCAGGAGCAGTGTTGTCCCCTCCAACCCTTACAATAGTCATATCACGGAAGTATCTTCCTCTCATAGCATCAACGTGACTCTGTTTAATAGACGATTTCCCGAAAATGGTATGGCTGGGCCGCCAGGGCCTATCTTCAGAATCTTCATCTCCGCTTTCCGCATCATAACTATCATTGTCACCAGTATCTTCGAATAAACCTTCCAGTGTTTCTTTAACAATCTTCTCTATGTTTGTCTTTGCCATCGATTCGATAAAACCAATAATATAAGGATCCATATTCTTCTTCTCTTCAAATAGCTTCGTCTCTTCAGTCACCTTCGTCTCCGCAACAACCTTCTTCTCCTTGGTCATTTTTTCTCCAGACATGGTGAAAACGTGACTTTAAACCGAAACTCAAAAAGCCAGAAAATTTGGCGAGAGTTACTAAGCAACAGCTAAAAGTTTGAGAGAAATAATGCAGACAGCAGAAAAAGTGTATCAAATGATGTCGGTATGAGTTCATATTTATACGCCTAGCACGCTACAACTTGGAGGGCCCCACCTGTCATCGATTGTTGCTATTCTAGCAAAGGGAAGGTGTTTTTTCGGACCTTCGACTTAAGGCCTTCGTCCATGTCGCAGTCTGAATTCGTAACAAATTAATACTGCTAGGGGCTACTATTGGGGACCTTCGTCCTCCGAAGGTCCTTAAAAACATGATTTAACAATGTTTTCAAGTGTAACAGATGAACAGGTACCTTCGGACATAGATCAAAATTGTACGCGATGTGAGAAGCATGGTCAAGACAAAGGCTGATGCTGCTCCGAAGCTACGGGCGAAGGAGCTTCGGCTCAACGGCGGAAAAAGGAACCAACTTAAAGGGGAAAAGGCCATATGGTCCTCGTTGAGTTGTCCATAAGTCAGTAGAAAATATGAAGGGCATGAATGTAATTTTACACAGGCTGCGCCATGTGCCTATAAATAGATGAACAGTACTCCCGTACTGTTCACGCTGATTTGTATTCACTGTTGCGTCACGCTTGGATTTTTCACCTTCTGTCAAGCCGAAGGTATAAATATAATTCAATATTATTTCTGTTTATCCAGGATAATTGAAGAAAAGATATTAATAGTATTATATGATTACATGATTATTTATGTTACCTTTTACATTTCATATGCTTCTTCTTCTATTAATCTATACTGTGGTGGTGGTGATGAAGGTTCATCCTTCACAACCTTCGTCTGGAGATCATTATATCTTAAGGAAAATAATGCTTCGAAAGACGAAGGGCCTTAACCTTTAACGTTTTGTGTTGCCTTGTTCTTAATTCGTAGCATTTGAGAACAAGACCCCAACAGTACATGGGCCAGATTACAACAGACATCGATGGAAATGTCCACATGAGGGTTGGAGGAGGCAAGAGGCATGAGCGGCACTGGATTGTCGATGGGGCAATCGGCTCATCCTCCACTCCTACTCCGTCTCAGGTGTGAGCAAGGAGCACAGACACGAGCTCTGCCATACGACCTCGGCAGGACAGCTCACATCATCGCATACAAGCACTCTAGGTTATTCCTTACCTATTCGTTGTTCATTGATTATTATATAATTTTTCTTTGCATTATCGTAACATTAGGACGGAATATTACAGACTCAGCTAGAAGAAGAGAGGAGGCAACCTAAGAAGTTGGAGGCTATGATGATGGCCGAGCAGATGGCTTGCTTAGCCGATTAGAAGAGGATGGCAGAGATGTTTTAATACATGTAGAGCCTTGGCACCGCATTGAGTTTTTTCTCCACCACCTCTGTTGTTCCCTCCAGCTGACCTTGCTTTGTACCCTACTCATGTGAATATCAAAATTTTAGTCATGTATGATATATATTCACCTGGTCTCACAAATGCAATCTCTTCTTTTTGTAGGGGCAATCAACAACATCAAACAACCTTCATGGATCGCCCCACCTATCGCTGAACCAGTCCAACCACCCACCTCATCGATGATCTCTTAGTGGTGATTGTGAGACTTATGAAGTTTGAAACTTGTGATTCTTATGTCTGTGTGGGTCCGGTAATACTTATGTTTGTGAAACTTGGTCCAAACTTGTGACATTTGTGGTCTTTGTGATACTTATGTTTGTGAAATATTTGCGAGATTTGTGAGATATGTGGTCTCTATGATGTATGTGATGATTCTATGAACTTCGTGATGTATATATAATGATTATGTGATATATGTTTTATTTGTTTGGATGGAATAATAAAAACAAATAAAAAGAGGGTTTCTGGTCACTTTGCCGAGTGCAAAGAGTGTCTTTGCCGAGTGCAATGACCATAGCGCTCGGCAAAGAAGGCACAACTAGGAACCGATAAATCTTCTTTGCCGAGTGTTGTAGTCCTGACACTCGGTAATGAAGCTCCCTTTACCGAGCGCTGGCCAGCGCGCTCGGCAAAGGGACTAGCAAAGGGACCCACTGGTGCTTCCTTTGTCAATTGCCAGACAGGCAGACACTCGGTAAAGGAGCTCACTATGTCGAGTGCCTGTATGTGGCTCTCGGCATAGAGGCTGCCGTGGGGCCCAGTGGAGCTTTCTTTGCCGAGCGTCAGGCCAATAGACACTCGGCAAAAGGAGCACCCTTTGCCGAGTGCCAGCCTGTGGCTCTCGGCACAGAGGCTGCTGTGAGGGCCCACTGGAGCTTTCTTTGCCTAGCGTCAGACCAGTAGACGCTCGACAAAGGCTCCCTCTTTGCTGAGTGTAATTGAGTACAGTCAGTAAAGTTTCCATCACCATCATGACGACTTTTCTGTGCCAAGAATCAGATGACACTTGATAAATACTTTCTCGACTGCCTGATATAATGCAATCGGTAAAGAGGTCATTAGCGATGCACAGTTCATCGAGTCCTATTTGTCGAGTGTTTTCGAGGCTGACACTCGGCAAAACAGTCTGTTCCGGTAGTGGTAGCACCTACTAGCTAGCTAGGCACCTCTCGATCAGAGAGCCATTTTTTGATCGCCCCAGTTGCACGACGTATTGAACCGACCGGCAGCGACGATGACGACGGCAACAAGAGTGCACGCCGCCGATAGACCGGTCGTCGGTCCAAAGCCCCAGCTGCGTGCCGCCGTCGCCGTCGGGGTCGGCAGTCGTTGGGTGATGGATTAAATCATGGATGTCTGGTGGTGGCAGGGGCAGATCCACACCCCGGGCCACCCGGTCCGTGGCCCGGGGCTTGATCCATGTAACTCTATATAAGTCTCTATTTAATACGGTATAAAATACTTAAGATAAAATGAAGAGAAGCAAATTTAGTAGATTTAGCCGGGGTCATAGAAAAATTCTGGATCCGCATCTGGGTGGTGGTAGGTCTGGTCCTCGCCTAGCATCAAACTCCAAACAGCCGGCAGTCTAGTGTCACATTACATGCATTCGTCCACGTGTTCCAAGCCATCCACGATTTAGGTTGTCTTCAGCAACGTCCTCTATATCCATCCTCTATATCCGTCTTTTACAGTCTCCTCTAAAAGATTTCATTCTCTATATCTCCTTCCTCTCCAACAACGTCCTCTATACGCAAATACCTATCTTAGAGATATTTTTTATTTTTTATTTTTTATACATACGTATTTGTCATACTCTCAAATATATTATACATATTTTAGTTTTGTTAAACCGATTATTTAAAGTATTTAAATGTATAGAGGATCGTTTAGAGAAACTCTATATATAGAGAATCCAGCAGCGTCCTCTAAATTTAGAGGACGTTGCTAAAGAGCGTAGAGGACCGTTCGCTTCTTTATATATACACTATAGGAGGCTTTATGAGCTCTTGTTAGAGCCAGCCTTACACTCCTAATCCCCACCCCCCCACCCCCACACACACACCCCACACACACACACCAAAAAGAAGCAGGTTAGGTATTCGTACGTCCCATGGACGAGAAGTGCATGTGTTAGCAAAAGGAAAAAAAGGAAAAAAAAAAGTTGGTGCGCGCGGTGAACTGGCGTCCGCGTGTCGATGACAGTGTCAGATCCTCCTCTCGCACGGACTAAACGTGTGCCTTGGTTCGCTTGCCGTCCTTGACCTGCCTTCTACGAGCTTCCTAATGCAAGAGACTACCTACATGCCTGTAGGTGGTTTAATTAAAAACTAGAGCCGATATAGGGAGTCAACGCACAAACGTGACGTACGGGGTATTAATTACTCCATGGAAGCAGAAGCAGCTGCTGTCTCTAGCCCAATACTACTCTATTGTCTGCCAGCTAGCATATCTCGCCGGCGCCGCCAGTTTTCAGCTGGTTTGTCCACGCAGGCACGGGCGGGTGTTTGGAGTGGTCGGACTCGGACACTCGCCGGGTCGGTGAACTCCAGCGTCGTCATCTCGCAGGGGGGACGTTGCTGCTGCCTTCGTCGCACGTGTTCGGGGGTGTCGTTGGTGCACCCACCCCGGCCCGGACCAACTCCCGCATGCGCGATCGAGTTAGTTTACGGTGGACGGAACAATAATCCGTCGATCGGATCTCACGCGCACGGCTCTAGTTTGTATTATTATTGGCTGCGTTAACTCCCTTTTCGGTGGTCGTTTTTGGTGGCATCATGTGTTAGCACATGTCAAGGGCGGAGCCACAAGAACACGACGGGACGGGAACGAGCAGACGACGGCATCGGTGGTTGAGATGGAGCAGCAGCAGAGTGACAACAGCGACCAAAGGCGGGGTCGTGGTTCGAAGCGTCCAAAGGTGTGTTTCTCACGTCAAGAATGGGCCTTGTAAATGTCTTGGGCTGAAATAGGAGAACGTGTGGGCTGAGCCCGTCAGAGAGGATAACAGGAGAAATCTGTAAGAGAACAGACATCAAACAAAAAAATACAAATCACACTTGCCTGCTACAGCTCTCTTCTTCTACCTCAAGCCTTCTCCATTCCGTCTCCTCAACCCCTCTCTTTGCTCGTTCTCTAGTAGTGTACCGTGATGCTAACAATTAGTATCAGAGGAGCAGTAGATTCTAGGTCTAGCTCCATGGATCCCGCTGCCCTCAAGTTCCTCCTCGACGAGATCTACAAAAAGTTCGATGAGGCCAACGTTCGACTCGACCGACGATTCGCCAGGCTGCACCAGCCCACTCACCTTCTGGAACTGTCACGGAACCTCCCAATATATTAGGCTCACCTACAGATGTTTTTGTTTTAAGGACCTCAGACAACTATATAGATGCATATAATCACTTGACAAGTTCGGTCTTCTGGATCAACATCATATCGCTCAAGAGCGCTTCACCCATCACACAGACATTACATCATATCGGAGGATAGAATAAGCGGAAGCGGATTACAATAACTTAATTTACATTCATAAAATATATAGAGAGAGTATTATTACAGTACCAGGTGTTATGAGTGCATAAAATATTATTATATACCAGGGAGGCAAAACACCCTCCCGCACAAAAAGTTTAGTGTTTTCAAACTAGGAGGCAAACATCCTCCTGCACACACAATCACTGATTTGGCTCCTCCTTTGGTACCACTTTCAAGCAGAAACAACAAAACTCCGCTGTTTCATCACCTACAACAACATGGGTTCGAAAACCCTTAGTACGGAGTGTACTTTCGCAAGTCTTACCCGACAACGGAAAAGACTCTCAAGGATATGCTGGCTTATGGGATTCAAGGTATAGCTTGTCAAGATTCAAAGACTCTATTTGCAGAAATGCTTACTATCAGTGGATCCTTAAAAATCTAGTTTTATTATCAGGTTAAGTAAAGTTACCTGCATCTAAAGTTCTTTCTATCCTAGTTCAAGCACTTGGCCTACACTAGCCATCTTTTATCATCCCTTCAGTTTACTGGATTGCTACGTGTAAGTCAATGACCAAGTCTTCATGTCCGAGAAGTAACGGCGATCTGAATCGATTAATACCCAGCTAGGGATCTCCAACCACATGACATATGTAGCACTTAACCCTTGCATATGTCAACTCGCCACCGGGTTTCTCAAGACCAGACCGGGTTCACGCCAACCGAGAGCACAGATACACCACCGTCCAGCCTCTTGCCACGGAGGGTACACGCTACTCTCGCCATCTCTCCACTCACATTGCGTGTTGGCCTTTCTGGTATTGGTCCGACCGAGGCAAAGCTTACCCATGACGAGGCATGTGGCTAGTTAAAAGGTCCTCGATCATCAAGCCTACATCGACACGGTCCTTAATCGACTCAGACGGAGACACTACACCGAGACTTCCTTCTCGTGCAAGTCACCCGCCCGGTCTCGTCTTTACCATTTATAACCCAAAGTTTGGTACCTGGCAGAGGTACATCTTTTTCGATGTCGAACATATTACGGCCATGATGGATTCACCATCAAGTCTTTTCTTTGAAAACTTCCCATCCCATCTGAAGCATCATCTTTGTTTAAAACAAAACATTTTGTTTTCTAAGGCAAGACTAAGCATTGGAAAACTTTTAAATAAAACAGGTATCAAGGAATGCTAAACAGTTCCAAGGAAGGAAATGCAGCAATTGTTTATCACCCAACTCCTATCACCTAATGCATCATTTCAAGTGATCAAGAGTTTGAAATAACAAGGAAGGGTAAATGCACCGGGGCTTGCCTTGTGTTGTAGGAGACTCAGGATCTGTTCCACAAATATCAAAGTAGAAACTATTCTCGATAGGTGGAATTTCAACTTGTGGGGTAGTTTCTTCTTCGACTATCACTTCTTCGTTTTCTATACATAACAATACATATACATGAATGCTCATGTGATGCTATGAATATGCAGTTATAATAGAAACACACTAAGTTGTATCTTAAATATAACTTTCCTTCACGGTACACCTGAGTCACTAGGGTTTCCTGAGTTAGTACTCTATTAGGGTTAGACAATTTTATCCTAGGAAGCTATTGTCTTGGGTTTGGGTGGAAACAATGTCTAAAGCATGTCAAACTTTACCCAAGGGCTTTAATCACTAACCAAGCTTACTCAAAAAGTTTCATTATTTTTGGAGCTACCAATTTAATTCTAAAATTTTAAAAGACTAGGTTTAGGCATCCTTAAATGCTAAATAATTCCTGGTTGGGATTAAAAATCTTGAAACTATTTGTATTAAATACTAGAGGAATTTAGGAGTCCAGTAAAATTGGTCCCATGATTTTATAATTTTTCTAGAATTTCTTATAAATTTCCTAAGCCTGGCAAAAAAAGAAAAAGGAAAAGAATGAATAGTGCTGGGCTGAATCCAGCCCAAGCCGGCCCGAGAGCGGAAGAAACACGTGCGCCACGCCCTGCGCTGGCAACCTTGCGCAGAGACCCCTGTCGATTTGAAAAACCCGTAAAGAAGTCGCGGCACTATTCACATGTTTCTCTGACAGAATGCACTTAAGCCCTTGCACTTCTATTTCTTCACCGCACTCGGTCCACGATGGTGAACGGCGATGAGCGTGCCCTCCGGCGAACTTGTACCGGCCGGGATGCGCAACAACCGGTGCCCTAACTCATTTGACACCTAATTCCACTCCTGGCGATCCTAATCCGACCCTCAATTGCACGAATCCAGCCCGGAGTTCGTCTATTCACGACGACGGTGAGACCCGATGGAAAACTAAGGTGTTCTAGGTGACTCAACACGGTCTAGTTCAATCAATCGGGTCTACGAGCAACAGGAGACTTAAGGGATGCTAGAACACCAAGCAGAGAGGCATGAACCAACCTGTAGATGGCTGGCCACGGTGAGAAGCTCACGGCGGCGCGGAAAACTGATTTGGGGGAAATCTCGAATTAAGGCACTACAGTGGACGATTGGAGGCGAGGAGCGATGCATTGGGCGGGTAACAACCTAGCGGAGCTAGCGATGCACTCAATTTATAGAGATCAACAGCGGTGGCGCCCAATTTGGGGAAGACACGGTGTCCGGAGAGAGGGGTAAGTTACTGGCGCAAGCTACCGTGGCGGTCACTGGCTAATGAGCTACGGCGGTCACTGGTTACTCTCCACAACTCACGACGACATGGTAAAACAGTCTAAGGCGTGGTGCAATTGAGTGAATGGCGGCAGCCACGGCGACAGCTGCACAGCCACGTCGCCGGCAAGTGGGTACGGTGAACAGTCCGATGACAGGGTCCGAGCTCATCCCAGCGTCAAGATCTTTTACCCCGAGTCATTATCCGCGCGCCACCGAGCACGAATCGCAGCGCCGGTGCGAATCCAGGCGCGGGGATCACCGGCGGCGAGATACACTACACCTGATCTTGTTCAGTACTGTACCATCGAAACCATTCTTCAGAGCGCCTGACAGAGTGAGTTGGAGGGCTTGATTCTTAAACTTTTGTGTAGAAACTCATCAATCCTTCTGCAGCAAAGTTGTTGATCTATACTCCAGCTACAACTTTGTTACAAAGGTCTTGCACAAAAATCCACTAATACCCCCACAATTTGATCACAAAGTTCATCTAATTTCACTGTCAATCAAAATTCAGTCTTTAATAGTGGCTGACAGTCCAACTTCATGTCCATTTATCTTCAATTTTTGTACAGCGCTAATGCTTAGTCACTTAATCAAAGTTGTGCTCCTATCATAGCTCTACAAGATTGATGTATTGACCTAGGGCAAAATCCTCATTAATTAAGAAATACAAAGCTCCAAAGTTGGCCTAATCTCACTGAAATCAGAGTTAGCAACATAAGTGGGCTTGAGACTTTTTGCAATTAAGTCCAAACTGTCCCACAATACTTGAAAATCCTCCAATGTAAAAGTTGTTTGGTTTTTGATGTTCTACCACTTTGATATTTACATTTTGGTCCAAAAGTGTATAGAATTTGAATTCACCCCCTAGGGTACAAATTAGGGTTTTCTAGGTTTTCTTTTAGGGTTTGGAGCACTTTAGGGTTTTTGTGCCACTTAATTCCATCACTCTTGATCTCTTATGAATATTTCCAATGACTTTTGAGGTATTACTCATCTTGGCTTCACTTTCACCCATAGGCCCTAATCCCAAGGTTAAGTACCCTACCCTAGGGTTAAGAATACCTCAAGCCACTACATCACACTTGTTTTGAGGTTTTACCTAGTGAATGCATTCTAGGTGTAACAAACAAAATGAAATATCAATGCATATGATGTCGTGCTCAAGTTTTAGTACCAGTAACACCAGGTGTGTTATATCCTTCCCCCCATAAAAGAATCTCGTCCCAAGATTTAAGGTCCTAGTGTAAGTAGTGGAAAAGGAAATACGTCACATCTTTATTTCCTTATTTATCTTGCAGTGCAGGGGGTTGTATGGGGTTTATTCCAACTTTACAACCAGATATACAAATCTTACAAGCTACATGAAGCTAAAAACATAGGAAAATTCTTTTCCAAGAAATCTTGGGTCTCCCAGGTAGCTTCGTCTTCAGTGTGTTGGTTCCATTGTACCTTATAGAATTTAAGAGTCCTTTTTGGGGTGCTTATGTCCTTTTGATCCAGAACTCGAATAGGATGTTCCGAGTAAGTTGTAACACCCCTGGTGTTACTAGTACAAAAACTTGAGCATGACATCATATGCATTGACATTTCATTTTGTTTATTACACCTAGAATGCATCCACTAGGTACAATTTCAAAACATGTGTGGTATGGTGGCTTGAAGTATTCTTAACCTTAGGGTAGGGTACTTAACCCTGGATTAGGGCCTATGGGTGAAAGTAAAGCCAAAATGAGTAATACCTCAAAAGTCATTGGAAAGATTCATAAGATATTTAGTTTGATGGAATTGAGTGGCACAAAAACCCTAAAGTGCTCAAAACCCTAAAAGAAACCTAGAAAACCCTAATTTGTACCCTAGGGGGTGAATTCAAATTCTATACACTTTTGGACCAAAATGTAAATATCAAAGTGGTAGAACATCAAAAACCAAACAACTTTTACATTGGAGGATTTTCAAGTATTGTGGGACAATTTGGACTTCATTGCAAAAAGTCTCAAGCACACTTATGTGGCTAACTCTGATTTCAGTGAGATTAGGCCAACTTTGGAGCCTTGTATTTCTTAATTCATGAGGATTTTGCGCTACGTCAATACATCAATCTTGTAGAGCTATGATAGGAGCATAACTTTGATTAAGTGACTAAGCATTAGTGTTGTACAAAAATTGAAGATAAATGGACATGAAATTGGATTGTCAGTCACTATTAAAGACTGAATTTTGAGTGACAGTGAAATCAGATGAACTTTGTGATCGAATTGTGGGGGATTTAGTGGATGTTTGTGCAAGACCTTTGTAACAAAGTTGTAGCTGGATTATAGATCAACAACTTTGCTGCAGAAGGATTGGTTAGTTTCTACACAAAAGTTTGAGAATCAAGCCCTCTAACTCGCTCTGTCAGGCGCTCTGATGAATGGTTTCGATGGTACTGTACTGAACAAGATCAGATGCAGTGTATCTCGTCGCCGGTGGTCCCCGTGCCTGGATTCGCGCCAGCGCTGCGATTCGTGCCCTGTGGCGCGCGGATAATGACTCAGGTTAAAAGATCTTGGCGCTGGGATGTGCTCGGACCCTATCACCGGACTGTTCACCGTACCCACTTGCCGACGATGTGGCTGTGCGGCTGTCGCCGTGGCTGCCGCCGTTCACTCGGTCGCGCCATGCCTTAGGCTGTTTTACCACGTCGTCGCAAGTCGTGGAGAGTAACCAGTGACCGCCATAGCTCATTAGCTAGTGAATGCCACGGTAGCTCATGCCAGTAACTTCCCCCTTCTCTCCGGTCGCCAGCGTGTCTTCCCCAAATTGGGCGCCACCGTTGTTGATCTCTATAAATTGAGTGCATAGCTAGCTGCGCTAGGTTGTTACGCGCCCAGTGCATCGCTCCTCGCCTCCAACGTCCACCGTAGCGCCTTAATTCGGGATTTCCCCTAAATCGGTTTTCCGTGCAACCGTGAGCTTCTCACCGTGGCCAGCCAGGTTGGTTCATGCCTCTCTGCTTGATGTTCTAGCATCCCTTAAGTCTCCTGTTGCTCGTAGACCCGATTGATTGAACTAGACCGCGCGTTGAGTCACCTAGAACACCTCAACTTTCCCTTGGGTCTCGCCATCATCGTGAACAGATGAACTCCGGGCCAGATTCGTGCAATTGAGGGTTAGATTAGGATCGCCAGGAGTGGAATTAGGTGTCAACCGAGTTAGGGCATCGGTCGTTGCGCATCCCGGCTAGTACAAGTTCGCCGGAGGGCGCGCTCCTCGTCGTTCACCATCATGGACCGTGTGCGGTGAAGAAATAGAAGTGCAAGGGCTTAAGTGCGAATGTCAGAGAAACATGTGAATAGTGCCGCGGCTTTTTTATGGGTTTTTCAAATCGACAGGGGTCTCTGCGCAAGGTTGACAGTGCTGGCGCGGGCGCACGTGTTTCCTCCGTTCTCGGGCCAGCTTGGGCTAGATTCAGCCCAGCACTATTCATTATTTTCCTTTTTTTTGCCATGCTTAGGAAATTTATAGGAAATTCTAGAGAAATGATAAAACCTTGGGACCAATTTTACTGGACTCCTAAATTCCTCTAGTATTTAATAAAAATAGTTTCAAGATTTGTAATCCTAACCAGGAATTATTTAGCATTTAAGGATGCCTAAACCTAGTCTTTTAGATTTTTAGAATTAAATTGGTAGCTCCAAAAATGATGAAACTTTTTGAGTAAGCTTGGTTTAGTGATTAAAGCCCTTGGGTAAAGTTTGACATGCTTTGGACATTGTTTGCATCCAAACCCAAGACACTAGCTTCCTAGGATAAAATTGTGTAACCCTAATAGAGTACTAACTCAGAAAACCCTAGTGACTCAAGTGTACCGTGAAAGAAAGTTATATTCAAGATACAACTTAGTATGTTTCTATTATAACTGTATATTCATAGCATCACATGATCATTCATGTATATGTATTGACTACTAATAGGTGATGAAGGTATACGGCCTAAGCCTCAATTACATGAATCCAACAAGGATTAAAGTTCAACTCTTCCCGCTAGGTCTTATTTTTCAGTGCCAATAAACTAGGCCTAACACGATTCCATTGTTTAGGGCTAGTTTAGGAACCCAATTTTCTCAAAGGATTTCTATTTCTCAAGTAAAATTAGTTCATTTTCCCTTGAAAAAATAGGAATCCCTCGGTGAGATGGAGTTCCCAAACTAGCCCTTAAGAAACTAGCCCTTAATGTTTGTTTCCACCTAAATATTAATCTAAGTCCCGCCATTAACTGCTACTACCATACTATACAAATCTGATATACAGCTCCATCCTCCGCGTACTCAGATACAGACTGATCGTGTTCTCCCCGGATCCTGTCCCTTTTGCATTTCCAATACCATTTCAGCAACCAAAAGCCGCCTTAAAGTCAAGGCAGAGCAAGTATAATGAGGCTATAAGCTAATTAATAGGGTGTTTGGTTTGAGAAATGATCTAATCTATGATCTTCTCCTTTCTCATTTTTTTGTTTGGTTTGTGCAATAGAATAAGTTGATTCATCACCACCTCATTCATCATACTTAGTACTAATATAATGAATAAAGTCATCCCACAAATTTGAATAGACCCATAATACACCATCTTATTTTGGATAAAGTGATTCTTTAAACCAAACATCCTATAAATGTTAAGGTGGATGACAGGATGAGAGGGAAAATGAGAGAGAAGAAACAGCCTGTAAACTTACACCTCGCTTAAAGAACCAAGAAACTTTAAGAGAGACAGATGAAGTCTTGTTTTAATAGTGAAAAGCTAACTACTGTATCGATGAGCTAAATAGTACTCCTTCTGTCTCAAAATTGTATTCATTTAAGGGTGTTAAGGATTTATACAATATTTAATATATGTGTATTATTTATATGTCTAGATTTATTATCATCTACTTAAATATGGACACAAAAGTAAAAGGCTAAAATGAATTATATATTGGGACAGAGGGGTACGTTGGAAGCATCTTTGTAGCCAGCAGTCGGCCGTACTTGCTCAATCAAGAAAACGCGACATAGGCCTCCCTCACCAACACTATCTGCTATAAATAAAAGGATCCCGCCAGTACATTCCCTCTACGTGGTCATTGAACCAAATCGCAGTTCCTATGTCGACACATCACTGTCAATTTCCACGGAAGTTCCAGCTGCAATCCGATGCATAGATTACACAGAATGCATATACTTCCAATAGTAGGCTATGCCATCTCCATATCACTGTGACTCATGAGTACAGTGTAAACATGAAGGCAACGTTCTGTTCGTAAGGATTTCAGAACATTTTCCGAGTACCTCATTTATATGATCCTGTTATTCGATCTTCAGATATGGTCCTGTTATTCGATCTTCAGACTTACTAAAACAAAGCCATGTGGAGAAGAACTTCGCCCTCTACTTGGCCTTCTTGGAAGCCTCGTACAAGTAGCCAGCGATAACTACGGCTGCAGCAACTGCTACCCCAAAGGCACTCTGTGCAAGCACGGCGGCGGTTGGAAGATCTGATTTGGATGGTGCTGTGCTGCGAGGCGTGAAGCCAAGCTCAGAGAGTTTCTTGTGTGATTCAGCATAATCTTTGAAGAACGCATCTTCATCCTACGGTACGAACAAAGACATGGTTCTGAATCAGTGGATCTGAAGCTTGTATAATCAAACAAGGTGCTAAAGTGTGTTGTGCACAAGGATATCTATTAAGTCTTATTCACCTTTGCATAGAGCTCCACATAGCGCCTAAATTCAGGATCTGATAACAGTGCCTTGTCAGTTGGGAGCTTTAAAAGTCCCTCAGATTCCTCATTCAACAGCTCACTGCAGTAACAATGCACCCTCGTTTAATATGGAGTCTAGTCAGTAAACCAAGTAGAAATTCTGACTTTGTTCAACTTACAGAAAGTATGAGTTATCAAACTTAAGAGGCTCCTTTGTCCAGGCACCATCGAATCCAGACCTCTCAGGGTGAGCCCTTCCCTAAAAGAACAAAGGTGTCAAAAGATGTGCGTATGAACAAATGAGTACTCCTTCAGAGACAAACCATTTACCAGAGTATGTCCCCCTGATAGAGCTACAATATCTTTGTCCGATAAGCCCATCCGATAAAAAATGTCCCTCAGATGTAGTGCACCTATTCACGAAATGAAGCCAAAAAACAAGAGATGTACATTAGCAACAGACATGATCAAATAATAAGTACACAATAACATCATACCATCAGTATACCAAAGCTGGATACAAACACATGTTGTATATAATACTAGTTAAATAAAGAAAGGCAGGACCAGGAACAGCTCCTAATAGAAAAATAATATTTAGGGCTAGTTTGGGAACCCCATTTTCCCAAAGAAAATTAGTTCATTTTTTTATGGGAAAATAGAAATCCCTTGGGCCTAGTTTGGGTACTCTAGTAATGAGTGAGATTGGAGTGGATTGAGATGTATTGAAAGAGTATTTGATCTATTAGGGATTTACACCCTCTCCAATCCCTCCAAAACACTCTAATCCCAAAGTATCCAAACTAAGCCTTGGAAAAATAAGGTTCCCAAACTAGCCCTTATGTTGTTTAATAAAACTTCAGGCAAACATGCAGCAAACATGGAGCCCAGATATGCATAAATGTTCGATGCTGACAGGAACAAGAAGGTTTTACACATGAATTACACAAGTACCATTCTTCCTTCCGTCCCTCTCAAACTTCCAGAAAACCACGTTAAAATAATAATGTTAGGATACATGTTACAATTCAATCACACAAGTATAGCCCAAGGTAGTAAATACCTTTCTTAGCATCTGGCAGACGCCCTTCACGGGGGCACACCGACGAATCCTGATTAGTGTCAACCAGTTAAAGAGTGAACATCAGGAAGATGAATCCAATCACGAAGAAATGTTTTTTTTTTTACATACACGTCTGCCAGGAATAAATTCAACAGTTGGCCCCCAGTCACTTCGACTGCAACGACTCCAGCAAGCTGTTTATAAATTCCATGTAGGTTAGTATTTATACTGAATCCAGAGTTTCACAGTTCCCAACAGGATGAAAAAGCCCAATCACGACAGGGTTAGAGAAGGCCAAACATCCTATAGAAGAGAAAAATGAAGGTGATACCAAATTACCTGATACAGGTCTGCATATGTTATCTTCGGATTCTTTGTTTTGATAGGCTCTAGAGGAAAACAAAAGACAATTGAATAAGCAATAGTAATGATTTCATTTATTTCAGCAGTGAAGAAATACAGAAGAAAACAAAAAACACAAATCACCATCATTCCACATGGAGTACGATATACAAATGAAGTACCATTCACATAAACTGCAATTGCTCTGACTGAGACACCTCCCGATATTACATTTAAGGCTTAATGGTATACAGGTAACCATTGTCGTGCGTACAATAGTCTAACTGCATGTCTGCATGACAGGGCATAGACCTAGAACCTAATAGTTCTGACCAAGTAGATATTTATGAGAGGACTTCTTCCCTAAGCGGCTAAAAGCATTACATAGTTTTCTTAATTTATCATCCCAGAACAATTGACACGAAAACCAATATATTGTTGTCTGACCTTGAAGATAGCAGAAAACCCACAGCCACAGGAAAGGAGTTTCAGTTTATGAGAAGTAACTAGAAAACGGTGTAAATTGATTTCTTCGAATACCTCATTCAAGTAGTTCGTACTTAGCTTATATGTTAATATATTATTTCATAGGCATTTAGAATATAATTGAGTATAACCGATGCATACCAAGGAGATCGATAGCAATCTTTAAACCAGCATTTGAACCATGAGTGTACTCTTCTTCATATCTAATCGAACCATTTGCACCACCAGTTTTTGTCTTCAGGTCATAAGTTCCAGCATCATGCCATCTGCAAGGGAGAGCAAAGAAGTCTTCAATGATTGAATGAAGGGAAGAATGGTGTAAGCTCAATCCATATTAAGCAGAATACATTCCTCGATGAATCCTAGAGCAAATGGAGGTCAAACTGGTGTGATTTTTAACTGGTTACAGATCAACGGCATATAGAGGAACCCAATGTACCTAAAAATATAAAATAAAATGGGAACTCCAACATTGTCAAGGGCTGTGTACCCTTGACTCGCCGGACCGCGGCTACGTAGCTCGTAGCCGTCGGCCGTCTTCTCCGGTGGGGATTATGCCTCCCAACCGCAGGCTTAACAGAGGTAGAAAGGTGAGAGACAACTGATTATTGCTTGCCTTCAAAGGGCCCGGTTACAATCAATTTATAAGCCAGCCGCCAGAAGAAAAGGAGAAACAACTCCCTTATTATTAGTTTCCTTCCTAGCCCTTTCCTTCCTAGCTCTTTCCTTCCTAGCCGCTAGTTTCCTTCCTAGCCTTTTCCTTCCTAGCCCTTTCCTTCTAGCCGCCAATCACTGGTGCCCTCTCCAGATCTGCGCGATCCCCCTGATCTGCGCGATCCCTTGCTGCGCGGTCGGCGCGGCGAATGTCCCGCGCGCGCCTCCCCCTACGGATATACGGTTGACCGTACATGACATCTCTCCTGGCCTCGAAGGCCAGCTCGTCCTCGAGCTAAAAGTTGGGAAAGCGGGCGCGGAAGTCGTCGAGGTCCTCCCACGTCGCGGATGCAGCCTATTCATCTTGCCACTGGACCAGCACTTGACGGACGCCGCGGGCCAACCGACCAGCAAGAATGCGGCCAGGGGCGGACACCACCGCGCCATTGAGAGTCGCTGGCAGCACTAGTGGCTCTGCGAGCGGTGTGCCTACGAATTTCTTGAGGACACCCACGTGAAAGACGTCGTGGAGCCTGGCGCCCGCAGGTAGCTGTAGTCGCACCGCTGCCTCGTTGATGACTTCCTCGACGCGGTAGGGGCCGACGTAGCGGGGCTTTGCTTCCCAGTAGGCGTTCGTGGCAGTGATGCTGCCGAGCGTTGACGGAGACGGAGGAACGCCCAGTCGCCCACTTGGTAGAACACCTTACGATGGTGTTGGTCGTAGGCACGTTTCTGGGATTCCTAGGCTTGCTGTAGTCGATAGCGGACGTCGTCGAGGAAGGCGGCTCGTTCTTCCATCTCTTGCGCCACTGCTGCCACCCGCATGTCGTCGGGTTCGTAGGAGCAGATGGACGGAGGGTCACGACCGTACACCACCCTGAACGGCGTCGCGTGTAGTGAAGATTGGTAGGCGGTGTTGTAAGTGTACTCCGCCCAGGGAAGCCACCGAAGCCACTGCCGGGGGCGGTCGTTGGTGAAGCAGCGAAGGTACATGGCGATGACGCGGTTGGCGGCCTCTGACTGGCCGTCTGTCTGTGGGTGGAAGGTGGAGGACATGTATAGCTTCGAGCCGGTGAGTGTCATCAGCTCCTAGAATGACGAAGTGAAGACCGGGTCGCGGTCCGAGACGATGGACTGCAGCACGCCATGAAGGCGAACCACCTCAGCGAAGAACGCTTGCGCCACCGATTCTGCCGTGTAGGGGTGTGCCAGCGGGATGAAGTGGCAGTATTGCTGAAGCGGTCGACGACAGTGAGGATGACCTTCTTGCCGTGCACCCGAGGCAGCGCCTCGATGAAGTCGATGCCGATGTCCGACCACACGCCGACCGGAATCGGGAGAGGCTGGAGGAGACCGGCCGGACGTAGGTGGTCCGACTTGTATCTCTGGCACGTGCTGCAAGCCTGGATGAATTCCTGCACAATACGACGCATGGCCGCGAAATGGAAGTCGCGCCGAAGTCGACGCAAGGTGATGGAATAAGTCTTGAGCATCTAGAGGACAGCAGTCGTTTTGACTATCCTCTGTAATCTCTTTAGCATCATCTTCCTCTGTAGTCTCTTTAGCATCCTCTTCCTCTGTAGTCTCTTTAGCATCTAGAGGACAATCCTGTTGTGTCGTGTGTGTGAGAAGGTGTGGTAGTGCAGCCTCTAGGGCTATAAATATGTGTCTCCAACCCTTAGATGGGTATGACATTTGAGTAGTGTGTGAGAAATAAACGAAAATTGCCCCAGCTCGTAGTGTCATCCTCTGGATGAGAGTTAGAGTCCCTCTATTTACAATTGGTATCAGAGCCAAACTATCCTGCAGCCTAAACATCTCGTGCTCATCTCCTTCCCGCGCCTCTCCCCACACTCAGTTGGCAACAAGAGCTCCAACTGTTCCTTTCTCTCCTGCTCAGACGAGCAGCCTTTCGTCTGAGACAGCCTCTTCCACACGCAGCGACCCCTCACTAACCCATGTCCCTACGCTCAGTCACTTCGAGTGTGTGGCGCCAGCAGGAGGCCGAGGTCGCCGCGGCACAAGAACGCGAGCGAGCAGCAGCGGCTGCAGCGACAGCGGCGAGGGCAACACGGCTGGCGGCGGCGGAACTGGTAGCAGCGAGAGCGGAAGTAGAAGCTGCGGAGGCGGCGGATGCTGCACGTGCGGCGGCAGCAGAGCTCGAGGCTCTGCGCGGCAGTAGAGCCGGCAGCTCTGCTTCTGTCGATGACAACACCGACGAAGAGCTCAGGCTGGCGAGGGAAGCAGCGCGAGAGTAGGCGGCACAATGGGCAGCCGCGCATCCCCATGGGGGCGCGCGTGGCGGCAGCCCAGATAGGCGCCGACGCGTCGACGGCGCTCCGGGCGAGGGCGCATGCGGCGGCAACCCAGACGGGCGTAGACACGCCGGCGGTGCTCCCGGCAGCGGTGACCGAGTCGACGGAGATCGCGGCCTCTACAGGCGGCGCGGCTCTCCCTCCCCGGATCGGTACCATGGTCGCCGCATGGCCCAGGCCATTGTCAGGGACATCGGTTTCGGCGGTGGGTGGCCTACCCTCACCAAGACCAACTACGTCGAGTGGGCCGCGGTGATGAGGGTACGGCTCCAAGTTCGTCACATGTGGGAAGCAGTTCGGTACGGCGACGTCGACTACCATGAGGATCGACGGGCGCTGGATGCCCTCATTGCTGCAGTCCCGCCCGAGATGCAGTTTTCGCTTTCCCAGAAGCGGACTGCCAAGGAGGCCTGGGACGCCATCCTTGCAACCCGCATCGGTAGCGACCGTGCCCGCAAAACCACACTGCAGGCACCTCGCAAGGAGTGGGAGAACCTGGCCTTCAAGCCAGGTGAGGATGTTGATGACTTTGCTCTCCGCCTCAACACTCTGTTGCAGAAGATGGTGTAGTTCGGCGACGACACCTACGATGAGGAGAGAGCTGTTGAGAAGCTCTTCTGTTGTATCCCCGAGAAGTACAAGCAGATTGCTCGCTCGATCGAGTCTCTGCTAGACCTCTCCACGATGACAATCGAAGAGGCGATAGGTCGTCTCAAGGTGGTCGACGGCGACGAACCACAGGCTCCCTCTGGGCCTATCACTATCGGCAGGAAGCTACATCTCACTCGGGAGCAGTGGGAGGCCTGCCAGGGTGACAAGAAGAAGGGGGAGTCCTCGACACGAGGCCGCAAACGCGGCAAGCCGCGCAAGGTGTGTGGAGGTGCCCAGGCAGGGGCGCGAGGACATGCTGAGGGTGGTGCCCGTGGAGGTGCCCAAGGCGGCGCCGTCGGCGACAAGAAGCCGGCACGAGACGACGGCTATCACAACTGTGGCAAGCTTGGCCACTGGGCCAGGGACTGTCGATAGCCACGACGTGGCCAGGCCAACGTCGCACAGGCGGAGGCGGAGGAGGAGGCTCTGCTCCTAGCACATGCAAGCATCAAGCTATCTCCAGCGACACCAGTCGCAGCGGCGCTCCTCCACCTTGATGAGTCGAAAGCACGCGCTTTCCTCGGCGACGGCTCCAGCAAAGACATGATCGAAGGATGGTTGCCTCGACACCGGCGCCACTCATCACATGACCGGCCGACGGGAGTTCTACACCGAGCTTGACTCTAGCGTCCGAGGCTCCGTCAAGTTTGGGGACGCCTCCGGCGTAGAGATCAAGGGCGTCGGCTCAGTCGTCTTCACCGCCGCGTCTGGTGAGCATAGGCTGCTCACCGGAGTCTACTACATCCCCGCATTGAGGAACTCTATCATCAGCTTGGGACAGCTGGATGAGAACGGTTCGCGCGTGGAGGTCGAGCACGGAGTCATGAGGATCTGGGATCCCTCTCGTCGCCTTCTTGCCAAGGTACGCAGGAGTCCAAATGGGCTATACATCCTCAATGTGAAGGTGGCACAACCTTGCTGCTTGTCGAGACGACGGGGTATGGCAGTGGCACGAGCGCTTCGGGCACCTTAACTTCGAGGCCCTGAAGCGGCTCAGTGCCAAGGAGATGGTACGAGGCATGCCGTGCCTTGACCATATGGAGCAATTCTGTGATGTCTGCGTGTTGACAAAGCAGAGACGACTCCCCTTTTCCTAGCAGTCGAGCTTCCGAGCCAAGGAGAGGCTCGAGCTCGTGCATGGGGACTTGTGTGGCCCGGTGACACCAGCCACACCAGGAGGACGACGCTACTTCTTGCTGCTGGTCGACGATCTCTCCCGCTACATGTGGGTGATGATCCTTGGTAGCAAGGGAGAGGCTGCGAACGCCATCAGGCGTGCGCAGGTCGCTGCGGAGGCGGAGTGCGGCCGCAAGCTGCGCGTGCTGCGCACCGACAATGGCGGCGAATTCACGACGGCTGAGTTCGCGTCATACTGCGTGGATGAGGGCGTTCAGCGCCACTACTCCACGCCGTACAGCCCGCAGCAGAACGGCGTCGTCGAGCGATGCAACCAGACGGTTGTGGGGATGGCTCGGGCTCTCCTCAAACAGAGGGGAATGCCGACTGTCTTCTGGGGAGAGGCGGTGGTGACAGCGGTCTACATCCTCAACCGCTCGCCCACCAAGGCACTCAACGGGATGACACCGTACGAGGCTTGGCATGGGTGCAAGCTGGCGGTCTCTCACCTAAGGGTCTTCGGCTGCCTCGCGTTCACCAAGGAGCTTGGCCACAGCGACAAGCTCAACGACAGGAGCACCCCAGGGGTGTTCATTGGCTACGCGGAGGGCTCGAAGGCCTACCGCATCCTTGACCCAGGAACACTGCGTGTGCGCACGGCGCGCGACGTAGTGTTCGACGAAGGACAGGGATGGGCCTGGGACAAGGCGGTGGACGACGACACGACTCCGACGTACGACGACTTCACCATCGAGTACGTCCACTTTGAGGGAGCCGGGGGAGTAGGCGACCCTTCTTCGAGTAGGCCTACTCTAGCCTCCAAGTCTCCACCGACTACAAGCCACGCTCTCCAGCTCTGGCTACAACGAGCTCTTCGCCACCACGCCATCTAGCCACGACTCCGGCTCCAGCGAGCTCTCTGTCACCACGTACTTCAGCACCGACGGTACCCTCCCCGGGAACATCTTCTCCGACGCCAGCTCGTGTCAAACATGACCCAATGGAGCTCGTGACCCCGCTCTCCCACGACGAGGAGCGCATCGACGCGTGCTACGACGGCGAGCCATTGCGGTATCGAAAGGTGGAGGGCCTTCTCATCGACCCGTCAGTGTCGGGCCCGGCATCTCGCATTTTGGCAGGAGAGTTGCATCTTGCATGCGACGATAGTGAGCCTCAGTCTTTCGCGGAGGCCGAGAAACACGCGGCTTGGCATGTCGTGATGCAGTCGAAGATGGACGCGGTTGAGACGAACCGCACCTGGGAGCTCGCTGATCTCCCTCATGGTCATTGCGCGATCACCCTTAAATGGGTGTTCAAACTGAAGAGAGATGAAGCCGACACCATCGTCAAGCACAAGGCTCGCTTGGTGGCACGTGGTTTCTTACAGCAGGAGGGGATCGACTTCGACGATGCTTTCGCCCCCGTAGCATGATGGAATCCGTGCGACTCCTTGCGCTGTCAGCCCAGCAGGGTTGGCACGTTCATCACATGGACGTCAAGTTGGCGTTTCTTAACGGCGACCTAAAGGAGGAGGTCTACGTACACCAGCCGCTAGGTTTTGCGATCCCTGGCAAGGAGGGCAAGGCGTTGCGCCTGCGCAAGGCTCTCTATGGCCTGCGACAGGCACCGAGGGCATGGAATGCCAAGCTGGATTCCACGCTCAAAGGAATGGGCTTCACTCCAAGCCCGCACGAGGCGGCCATCTATCGGCGGGGCAATGGAGGAAGTGCCCTGCTGGTGGGTGTCTACGTCGACGACTTGGTGATCACCGGCGCCAAGGATGCAGAGGTGGCAGCGTTCAAGATAGAGATGAAGGCCACCTTCCAAATGAGTGACCTGGGGCATCTCTCCTTCTACCTGGGGATTGAGGTGCACCAGGGAGACTTCGGGATCACACTTCGCCAGACCGCCTATGCCAAGCGCATTGTTTAGCTGACTGGGCTCACCGACTGCAACCCAGCTCTCACTCCGATGGAGGAGAGGCTGAAGTTGAGTCGCGACAGCACGACGGAGGAGGTGGATGCTACACAGTACCGACGTCTTGTGGGGAGCCTTCGCTACCTCGTCCACACACGACCTGACTTGGCATACTCCGTCGGCTACGTTAGTCGGTTTCTGCAACGACCGACGATGGAGCATGAGCAGGCTGTGAAGAGGATCATCCGCTATGTTGCGGGGACTCTCGACCATGGTCTCTACTACCTGAGGTGCCCTGGGGAGGCACACCTTGTCAGGTACAGCGACAGCGACCACGCCAGTGACATCGACACTAGCAAGAGCACAAGCGGGATCCTCTTCTTCCTCGGCAAGTGCCTCATTAGCTGGAAGTCAGTCAAGCAGCAGGTGGTGGCCATGTCCAGCTATGAGGCCAAGTACATAGCGGCCTCCACTGGTTCGACTCAGGCGCTCTGGCTGGCTTGACTGCTCGGTGATCTCCTCGGGAGAGACACTGGAGCGGTGGAACTCAGGGTGAACAACCAGTCCGCTCTGGCATTGGCCAAGAACCCCGTGTTCCATGAATGGAGCAAGCACATCCGGATGAGATACCACTTCATCCGAGACTGCTTGGCAGAAGGGAGCATCAAGGCGCGCTACATCAGCACCAAGGATCAGCTTGCAGACCTGCTCACCAAGCCCCTTGGGAAGACCAAGTTTCTTGAGCTTTGCTCCAGGTCCGGGATGGCCCAACTTTCCCACAAGACGACGCCCAAGACTTAGGGGGAGAATGATGGAATAAGTCTTGAGCATCTAGAGGACAGCAGTCGCTTTTGACTGTCCTCTGTAGTCTCTTTAGCATCCTCTTCCTCTGTAGTCTCTTTAGCATTTAGAGGATAGCAGTCGCTTTTTGACTGTCCTTTGTAGTCTCTTTAGCATCTAGAGGACAATCTTGTTGTGTAGTGTGTGTGAGAAGGTGTGGTAGTGCAGCCTCTAGGGCTATAAATATGTGTCTCCAACCCTTAGATGGGTATGGCATTTGAGTAGTGTGTGAGAAATAAACGAAAATTGCCCCAACTGGTAGTGTCATCCTATGGATGAGAGTTAGAGTCCCTCTATTTACACATGGTGCGGTGGACGCCCTCGTGGCCATCATTGTGTACCGCGGCCACGATCTCCTGCAGAAGGGGTGAGTCGGCCGTTATGTAGAGGCGACCCTCCATGGCGACCATGCCGCGCACAATCGACCAGGGCGCTTTGCGCGTGCCCGCGCGGATCTCATCGTAGATGGCGATGAGGGCCGGGTCTGTGGCTTGGGCCTGCCGTAGACAATCGATGAAGTCGAAGCGGGGTGCTGATATAGCCAGCAGCTCGCCCTCTTCGGTGTCCCGTCTGGACAGGGCGTCGGCGACGGTATTCGTGGCGCCGGATCGGTACTCAACCTCGAAGTCGAAGCCCAAGAGCTTGCCAACCCAGTGATGTTGAGGTATCGTGGCGAGCCACTGGTCGAGGAGGTACTTGAGGCTGAAGTGATCAGTCTTGACGATGAAGTGCCGCCCCCACAGATTGGGCCGCCAGTGCCTGACCGCCTAGACCAGGCCGATGAGCTCGCGCTCGTAGGCTGCAAGCGCCCAATGTCTGGGCGCGACCGGCCGGCTAAAGAAGGCCACTGGGTGTCCTTCCTGGACAAGTACCGCGCCAGACCCGGACGACGACGCGTCGCACTCGACAACGAATAACTTGGCGAAGTCCGGCATGGCGAGGACGGGGGCAGACGTGACGGCCGCCTTGAGCGCCGTGAAGGCGACTTTCGCCGCGTCACCCTAGAGGAAGTCGTCCTTCTTGAGGAGGGCCGTGAGGGGGGCAGCCATCGTGCCGTAGTTGTTCACGAATCGGCGGTAGTATCCTGCGAGGCCTAGGAAGCCCCGCACGGCCCAGACGGAGCGAGGCGGTGGCCAGTCATGAATGGCCGCTACCTTGGTTGGGTCCATGGCCACGCGTGCCGCTGAGATGATGTGGCCGAGGTAGGCGACGAAAGGCGCACCAAAAGAGCACTTAGAGCGCTTGATGAAGAGCTAGTGGCGGCGCAGCTCGTCGAGGACCGCCCAGAGGTGGCGAAGATGATTTGCCCATGTCTTGATGTAAATTAGAATATCATCAAAAAATACCAGCACGAATCGGCGTAGGAACAGCCGGAGCACGTCGTTCATCAGAGCTTGGAACGTGGCGGGAGCGTTGTAGAGCCCGAACGCCATCACCAGAAACTCGTACAAGCCGTCGTGGGTGCGGATCGCAGTCTTGTGTACATCTTCCGGCCGCATGCGCACCTGGTGATATCCCGACCTGAGATCAAGCTTGGTGAAGAACTTGGCGCCATGGAAACGCGTCCTTGACGGTGAGGGCGTTCACGCAGAAGCGCCATGACCCATCGGGCTTCTTGACCAAGAGGACAGGCGACGAGAACGGGGAGTCGCTGCAACGCACAATCCCCTGGTCAATCATGGCCGCACACTGCCGCTCCAGCTCATCCTTGTGGGCCGTCGGGTACCGGTAGGGGCGGACGGCCACCGGTTGCGCGTCCGGTTTAAGGATGATGCGATGATCGTGGGCCCGCTTGGGGGGCAAGCCCGTAGGAGCCACGAAGATCTCAAACGCGTCCAGGAGAGCCTCTAGTAGTGTGTCGCTCACGGTCGTGGTGCGCACCGCCGACCCTTTGTTGCCTGGAGCGCCTACCCAGGTGGTGGAGCGACCCCTTCGTTGGAACGTCATGTGGCGAGCGGCGAGGTCCCACACAATTGGTCCCAACACGTCGAGCCAGCGGGTGCCGAGGACGACATCGTATCTAGCCAAGGGCATCACGAAGAGATCGGTCGGGAAGACTTCGTCGACATGGAGTGGCACGTTGCGGAGGACGCCAGCGCAGGTGATCCACTCGCCATTTGCCACCATTGTCGTGAGGCGTGGTCAACGTTGGATGGGGAGGCTGGAGCGATGCGCCGCTGTTGAGGAGATGAAGTTGTGGGTACTGCCCGAGTCTAGCAGTGCGACCAGAGACACCGGGCCGAGGGTGACGGCGATCTGCATTGTGTCGGCCGCTGCAACCCCGGCCACCGCCTGGAAGGAGAAACAGAGCGCATCTGCCCCGACTGTCTCTGTCATGTCTGCTGCGTCATCGACCTCCACGCCGTCGATGAAGAAAATCCGCTTGCAGAAACGGTTGTGGCCACGAGTATACTTCTCATTACAGTTAAAGTAGAGGCCCTGGCGGCACCGATCCGCCATTTCCTCCATCGACAGCTGCCTGTTGTTGCCTTCATCGTGGCCCTGAGGTGCGCCCACCGGCGGCGCGGATAGGGCAAGCTGCTGCTAGGGCGCCGGAAACACCTGCTTTGGTGCCGGTAGTAGGCCTCGCGGTGCTCGTCGGGCTGGAGCCGGAGGCTGTCGATCGAGTTCCATTAACTCAACCTGCTGTGCCAAACTCATGGCGGCCGCCAGCGACTCCGGGTTGTGGATCTGCACCGCGTGACTGAGCGGCGGCAGGAGCCTCCCGGTGAAGAGTTGGACACGCTGGGACTCGTCCAGCCTTCCCGCTCGTGAGAGCAGCTCCTGGAACCGGTTGGAGTAGTCCTCAACGGATCCGGTGCGGCAGCACTCGGCGAGTTCGAACAACGGCGCCGACCGAAGAGCAGGGCCAAACCGTAGGTGGAGCAACTCCTTGAAGCGACCCCACGGAGGCGTCCCTTCGTCCTCCTGGAGTTGGATGAACCAATGTTGTGCGATGCCCTTGAGATTATACGAGGCCATCCACTCCCTTTCTTCCCCCATGGTACGTTGCTGGCGAAAGTATGATTCGCATCGGTTGACGAAAAGAGGATCTGACTTGCCATCATACCGTGGGAAATCCAATTTCTGGAACCTCGGTGGACGATCAAGGTCGCGGGGAGCGTCAGTGCGGCCGCCGCTGGACGACGATGCGTCGCACTTTTCCTTTAGCCCGGCTATGTCGGCCTGCATGTCCTTCATCATCTGGATCACGTCGGCATGGGTGGGCTCGGCCATGGTGGTGGCTGCGGGCGAGGACGTGGGCGATGGTGGAGCAACTGCTGGCGGCCGAGCGTTGGTGGTGGGGGGCACGGTGGACTGGGAGTGGTCGGGCGAGGAGCGCCTGACTCGTGATACCAAGCTGTCAAGGGCTGTGTACCCTTGACTCGCCGGACCGCGGCTACGCAGCTCGTAGCCGTCGGCCGTCTTCTCCGGTGGGGATTATGCCTCCCAACCGCAGGCTTAACAGAGGTATAAAGGTGAGAGACAACTGATTATTGCTTACCTTCAAAGGGTCCGGTTACAATCAATTTATAAGCCAGCCGCCAGAGCAAAAGGAGAAACAACTCCCTGATTATTAGTTTCCTTCCTAGCCCTTTCCTTCTAGTCGCCAATCACTGGTGCCCTTTCCTGATCTGCGCGATCCCCTGATCTGCGCGATCCCTTGCTGCGCGGTCGGCGCGTTCCTCGGCGCGGCGAATGTCCCACGCGCGCCTCTCCCTACGGATATACGGTTGACCGTACATGACAAACATATAAACTAGTCACCATATCAGTTTGACTGGCCCTCTACAAAATTGTGCTCTACTGGAGCTTCTCATAAGCTGTTACTAAGTGAGCACCATATACTTCCTTCTATTAGTGGATAAAATACTTTCTCCTAAGTCCTAACTCATACAAGAATACAGAGGTACCCTACCCACCTCTCAGCAATTCCACAGTCCACATAATGACATGAATAAAGCAAAGGAAATCCTAGTTGAGCTAGAACATGTATCTTGTGTCAGCTTTCCACGATCTCTTTATGGAATTGAGAAAAAACGGTTGTGACAGTGGCAATGTTACTGTATAACACAGATTGTGCTATCGTGTCACAGCCCCTGGCCGACGCGGTGTTGCCGGCGTGAGCTCGTGAACAACTCAGGTGATCGCCGGATACGGAACAACCATAAGGTTGGTTCGTTTCAGTTTGTATTATTTCTGGGATACCCCTCTCCCAAGTCTTACAGCATGTTTTATACTCCAACACTTGCACGGCCCACACGGCCCATTACAACCTGCTCATTACAGCCCAACGCGACCAAATTCAAAACACTCACACCCTGAGACACTATTCCTTCTCGGGCACTTAGACCCGCTCCTCCGATCCACCGGCTTCGTCGGCACTGACATGTCCCCAAGGCGCGGATATCGCTTGTCCCCAAGCGATTGCATCAGGAAAACACTCCTTGACCACATTAGCATCCTCCCATGTAGCAGTCTGCACTGGAAGGTGAGACCACTTGATACCACAGAGTGGTAGCCTGATTCCCCTTGTGGACGAGGCGACGATCCGAAATATCTTCAGGTTCCACACTAGCAACAGATAAATCAGCCACACGAGGTAGAGTAGCAAACACAGGCGTGTACCTTGGATGAAACGGCTTAAGTTGTGACACATGAAACACCGGATGAACCTGAAACGGTAAGCCATAGACCCTACCTTGTTCAGAACCCGAAAAGGACCAAAAAACTTGAAGGCAAGTTTTGGGCAGGCTCGATTGACCACAGTCTTCTGAGCATACGGCTGCAACTTTAGAAGCACTAAGTCCCTAATGCTAAACTCTCTTGGAGTTCTGCCCTTGTCGGCAAACTGTTTCATCCTATGTTGAGTCCGAGTCAAATGTTCTTTGAGCATAGCTGAGTAAGCAGCTCTGTCAGTAAGCCACTGATTTACCTTGACATCATCAGAGTGAGCCAAACAAGGTATAGCAATAGCAGGTGCATCATAGCCATACATCACTATGAATGGAGTACATCCCAAAGAAGAGTGGTAGCTGGTATTATACCAGTACACTGCAAGAGCTAACCAGGCCTTCCATTTCTGAGGGTTATCATTCACTGCACATCTTAAAGACATCTCCAAACACTGATTGACACGCTCATTCTGACCATCTGTTTGTGGATGGTAGGCAGTAGAGAACAGAAGTTGCACATCCATCAACTGAAACAGATGTCTCCAAAATTGACTAGTAAACAATTTATCTCTGTCAGAAACAATAGATTTTGGAGCCACATGGGGTTTCACTATCTGATCCAAGAAAAGTTGAGCCACTTTTTGAGCAGTGAAAGGATATTTTTTTCTCGAAAGCGCAGGAGAACTGCGCCCCATAATATATTAAGAAGAGGAAAAAGGGGGCCAAGAAAGGCCAGTACAAAACAGCCTCCTTACGGAGGCTAGTAAGAAGCATACATAAAAGAATCCATTAGACTCTCCTTAGCTATCAGCTAAAGGTACAGCGAGATGGCAGAGCCCCTTGGCACCAGCAATCTCCCATTGCATCATTTCCTCAATAAAATGTGCAAACCTGATAAACCTGTCCACCACAACCAGAATAATATCAAAACCTTCAGATGTAGGCAAGCCCTCAATAAAATCCATTGTAATTTCTTCCCAAGCTCCCCTAGGGACAAGGTAATGGTTGAAGTAAGCCTGCTGGGTGCACCCTCTCAGACTTGGCTTGCTGACAAATTTGACACTGCTGCACAAATAGCATAACATCAGATTTGAGCCCTTTCCAATAAAAGAATCTCTCCACCCTTTGGTAGGTAGCTGGACCACCAGAATGTCCACCAATTAGCACTGGCATGCAAAGCTGAAATCAGCTTAGTTCTGAGAGCTGAGTTTGCACCAATCCACACTTGCTTGCCCCTCCTAATAATGCCTTGTTGAAGACAGAAGCCTTGCTCATCTGGGTTCTGGATTAGCAGTTTGGTCAGCAGTTCCTGAGCTTCAGCATCAGTGATATAGGAATTGACTACTTCTTGTATCCAAACCGGTTGCACTTCAGACAAAGCAGACAACTCCATGGCTGAACCCACCCTGGAAAGTGCATCAGCAACCACGTTTTCAGACCCTTTCTTGTAAAGAATCTAAAATTGAAGGCCCATCAGTTTGGTCATGGCTTTCGTTTGTAAGTCTGATTGGAGGTGTTGCTCCCCTAGGAAGGTAAGGGACTTATGGTCAGTCCTAACGATGAAAGGATGCCTTTGTAGGTACTGTCTCCACCGATCTACAGCTAAAATTAATGCAAGGAACTCCTTCTCATAGATAGATAAGTGCTTATTATTCTGGCCCAAAGCCTTGCTAATGAAAGCAATTGGTCTCCCTTGCTGCATAAGGACTGCTCCTAAGCCATCATCACATGCATCAGTTTCTATCACAAAAGGCAAATCAAATCTGGGTAAGGCTAGCACAGGTGTGGTGGTCATAGCTTGTTTCAGGGAATCAAAAGCCTGTTGTGCTGCAGTTGTCCACTGAAAACTATGTTGTTTCTGCAGAAGAAGAGTCAAGGGTTTAGCTAGCAACCCATAATTCCTCACAAATTTTCTGTAGTAGCCTGTGAGCCCAAGGAAAACTCTTAACTCAGTGACATTCTGAGGCTGTGGCCAGGCTAGTATATCAGCTGCCTTGGCTGGGTCAGCAGCTACCCCTTTTCTGAAATGATATGCCCCAGATACTGAAGTTCCTGCTGCACAAAGGAACACTTCTTGTGTTTCAGGTAAAACTTGTGTTCTCTAAGCTTAGCAAAGACCAGCCTCAAGTGATCATAATGCTCTTTCAAGGTTGGACTATATATGAGAATGTAATCTAGGAAAACCATCACAAATTTTCTAAGAAAAGGCTTCAGAATATCATTCATGGCACACTGAAAGCTAGCAGGGGCATTGGTAAGGCCAAAAGGCATTACCTTGAACTGGTAGTGGCCGTGATGTGTTTTAAAAGTAGCCTTAAACTCATTTTCACTACCCATTCTCAACTTCCTGTTGTCATGTCAAGACTGGTAAAATATTGTGTGCCAGCTAATTCATCCAATATTTCATCTACTAAAGGCATTGGGAATCGATTTTTGATTGTCATGGCATTCAACTTTCTATAGTCCGCACAGAATCTCCAACTTCCATCCTTCTTTTGGACTAACAGGACTGAGGAAGCAAAAGGACTAACACTGGTCACAATCGTTACACATGACAACTGCCTTCCACGCGCAGTCGGATGGGCAGTCCGAGGCGACTAACAGAGTCATCATCATGTACCTTCGCTGCCTCACGGGCGATCGACCATGTCACTGGCTGCAGTGGCTCCCATGGGCGGAGTTCATCTTCAATACGGCGTACCAAAGCTCGCTTTAGGACACCCCGTTCCGGGTCATCTACGGGCGCGACCCACCGACCATCCGGTCCTATGAGTCGGGAGACACACGGGTGGCGGCCGTTGCCAAGAACATGGAAGAACACCAGGAATTTCTCGCCGACATCCGCGCTCGTCTCGAGCAAGCTCAGGCGTTTCAGAAGCTTCACTTTCACAAGACCCATCGTGTTGTTTCGTACAAGGTCGATGATTGTGTGTTGTTACGACTTCGTCAACGCCCGGTTACATCGCTGCCCCAGGCCACCTCCGACAAGCTCAAGCCACGCTACTTCGAGCCCTACCGCATCACCGAGATGATCAACGGGGTGGCCGTCCGCCTCGCTCTCCCACCTCAGGCTCGCCTACACGACGTGTTCCATGTGGGCCTCCTGAAGAAGTTCCATGGTGCTCCACCAGAGGCTTCCCCGCCACTTCCACCGGTCCACAACAGCGCCATTACTCGAGAGCCGGAACGCGCTGTCCGTTGGCGCGTCGCTCGTGGCGTCGAGCAGGTCCTGGTCCACTGGAAGGGCCACTCCGCTGCATCAGCCACCTCGGAAGATGTTGAGTCGTTCCGTGCCATGTATCCAACTATTCAGCTTACCAAGTATCCAACTATTCAGCTTGGGGACGAACTGCCTCTCGAGGAGTAGAGAGATGTCACGTCCGGACGTTACGGACAGTCGTGTACGAGTGGAGAGATGACACGAGCTGGCAGATTTCGTTGCCATGGCGGCAAGGAGGAGGAACGGAAGAAGGCCGAGGAGGAGAGATCAGTGCTGGCTCGTCAGGTCGATGAAACTGGTCAAAGCACTCACATCCTGCTCCTCCGATCCACCGGCTTCGTCAGCACTGACATATCGTTTTGATTTTACTGAGGGTTCTACCTTAATGATTCTAACAACATCAATCAACGGAATCAGATGCGTGAATTTAACAACTCGAAACTCATCACCCCCTACTCTTCACTTGTCAGTGCGACAACCGCGGTAAGGAAACTAAGATTAGGATGCGCTTAACGATAGAGCACGCGCACGCAGGCAAGACGCTCGACAAATTGCTTCGCCAAAAAGCCAAACCAAAATCAGACGAAACCACAACCAGGTACGGAAACAGGCCAGTTATCTCAACCGTGAAGCACGAGAGAGCAGCAAGCAGGCCACTAAGCCGGCAAGAGTCCAACAGCCGAATCCCCATGCCAATCAGAGGCAACAGGGCCGTGAAAAAAAATCGACAGTAGTAGGGGGTTCGAGGGAGTATACTAGCGCGCGAGGAGGTGAGCGATTGGCGCACGTACGCGAGGCGGAGCATGATCGGGGCGCATCCCTTGTTGGAGATGAGGGCGCGGAGGTGGCGGCGCGCCCTGTCGACCTGGCGCAGGTATTCGGCGTCGACCATGGGAGCCGCCATCGCCGGCGCCTCAGCCGCGGATTCCTGGAGATCGGAGAGTTGGAGTGGAACCGTGGGCGGAGCGGAGGCGTGTGGGTGGCGAGTGCTGACTGACTGCTGAGCAGTGGGGGATGGGAAGGGATGAAACGACAACTGACGAGGCGAACAAGATAACGCAAGCGAGCGATTCTATTGGCCTCCAGTTGCCGGCGCCAATCAACCATCCGCAGACCCGCTTGATCTGCATATGCTCGTCTCGTCTCCCCGCACCGGAACCCGAACCCGTACCAGGGGGCTACCGGGTGGTATAGGTGTCGGAGTCAGCCCGTGCCGCCGTGCGTAATGGGGCTGATTGGTTGCCTGCGTGCCCTCGTATAGGGACCGTTGGATGGAAGTTTTAGACACACCGGTGTGTTTGGTTGCTTAAACAAATATCTGAATCAGGCCACGCTCGTGCAAAGTACCTATCTCATTCAGGTCTATCAGATATGGCCAGAATCTTGGTTCCTGCAGAGCCAGGCTCCGCTCATTCCCTGGTCCTCTCACAGCTCTATCCTTGGGTGGAGCTCGCGCTAGGGTTGCAGCCGCCTCGCCTGGAGCTCGCGCACCTGCCTCGGCTCGCCTGGAGCTCGCGCTAGGGCCAGGGTCGCCCTCTCGCTGCTGCTGCTCGTTGTCGAGGTCACGGCCTACCTCTGGGGCTGGCACCTCGAGGTGGACGTGGGCGCGGGTATCCTCGCCGTCGACGGCCTCTTCGTCGCCGCCTACGCGGTCTGGATGCACGCCCGCCTCGACTACCTCACGCCGCTGCTGCACTTCCTCACCAATGCCTATGTCATCCTCTTCCTGGTCCAGAGCGTCGACCGCCTCATGCTCTGCCTGGGCTGCCTCTGGATCAGGCTCAAGGGCGTCAGGCTCGTGCCGCCGCTGCCCGCTGACTAGAGATGGCAATGGGTATCCGCAACCCGATACCCAATGGGTATTTACTCCATTAGGGTATGTATGTGGGCTAAATATTTTACCCGTGGGTTTGTTATTGGGCAAAAATCTTCACCCAATAGGTAAACGGGTATTAGAACGTTCTGCCTTCACCCATACCCGTTAACCCGTGGGTATAAAATACCCAATATAAACTTAGCCCAATCATGAACTTGGACTTTAGTCATCCATCCTTTTTACTATTTAACAACCTTTTAGGCCACAATGTAATAGAAGGCTTAACGACAATTTAATGACCATGTAATGGAACATATAATGTGCTATGTAGTACTATCCTAATGTTACTAATTTATCCAATTATCTTTGGTGTGTTGAATGGATGGTTTAATGATGCTAGAAATTTTGTAATGGTATTTAGATGGATATACTTGACATTTGTATAATATAATATAATATTTTGATAGATGTTTCATTTTTGTGGGTACGGGCGACCCGATGGGTAACCCATACCCACATGGGTATGGGTATGGGGGTAAATTCATACCCGCCAATGTATATGGGTGACCCGATGGGGTTATTTTTATGTCGTGGGTATGGGTATGAGGTAATAATACCTGATGGGTATTTACCCATTGTCATCTCTACCGCTGACAAGGAGGACGTCGAGGTCGGTCCCGCGAGGGCGTTCCCAAGGTGCTCGTGCAGATGCCCATGTGCAATGAGAGAGAGGTACTAAGCTCCAAGCAACCTCGAGTCATCCTTCCCTCAATCTCCTTCCGTAGTTGGTTTGTTTCTTGTTTATGCTTACTTTGGAATTTTGAAATCAAAAGATTCGCTTCTTCAGCTGCAATTCGGGCCGTCCTGGTGACTCCTGCCACTTCTAGGTCTAGTCAACCCAGCACAAATAGAGTGGACGCGATGCATTAGTCTGGATCTGTTTTGTTTACAAGTATTTGCTAAATAGAGAGCTGTTTTGTTTACAAGTATTTTGATTGTACACTTAATCTAGTGTTGTGGTGTTTTTGTAAATTGAACCGAGAACTGAGCTGTTTTGTTTACAAGTGTTTTTGGTGTTTGAGAACTGAGAACAGAATGGGTGGCTGCAATGGACGCTGGTAAACTGCTAATGCATACTTGTAAACTACAATTTTGTAAAGTGTTCTTGTGGCACAGTATCAATATTATAATTGTAATTTATAATTTTGTAAAGGATAAGTTATTGTAATTTATAATTGTATAAATTTGGATTTGTGTAATTTATGGTATTGTAATTTTAGAAATGTAGTTGAGTCGTGCAACTTAGAGCTAAATCCATGCAACTTACCTAAAACAGCAAACCAAACAGGGGTTATGTTGATCCTGGCTAATTGGGGACAAATAACCAAACAAGAGAACTTATTTTGGTTTGCATCAATATATACAGGCTAAGCCTAGCCTGCATCTATGCTTCGACCAGGATCTGCTGATCCTAACAACCAATCATATGGAATGTGACTATCCACGACAGATCTTCTTGCACAGTTGATTACACTATTTATACAGTGAAATACTTCACAAATATATGACACCGTTGATTTTTTAAAAAAAACTTTGACCACTCGTCTTATTCAAAATATTTATTTAAAAATGTAAAATTTTAAGTTAAGCACAAACTATCTTAAGTGATAAAACAAATCAAAAAAATAAATGATAACTTATTATTTTTTGAATAAGACAAGTTTTTAATGTTTTTTTAAACTCAATGGTGTCATATATTTATGAACGAAGGGAGTATAAAATAGTGAATAAGGCAGGAGATATAACAGGGTAGCTGCTGAAGACAGCCTTAAACACTAGCAAGACAAGTTGTCATAAATCTCGTTTCGTTTATTCAGGTCCAGAATTCAACCTAATTAAAGTAAGTATAATAAGGTTATGTAGACGGACTGTAAGGGATGTCATATTAGATTTACAATAATGTAGAAGAAAGAGAAATAAAGCGAAATGTTCATTAGTAGTCAGTTAAGAGTGGGCTCTACATAGACTCCAAGATACTTTGTGAGAGAAAAAGATGGACCAAATATTAAATATATAGCTTATATAATTGGAGGATCATTATATGATTAGACTTTAAGTTGGCTATATATATATATAGATAGATAGTTTATATATTAAGAGCCCTGGGCTTCCAATAATAGAGGAAGCCCAGGCTAGTCAATATGCACATTTGGTTGAACCAGACTTGGTCAGCATTTACACAGTCACGGCGCCGTTATCCCTTGTTTCTCCGTCAGCCCAGCCCACGTCTCCTCGTTTCCCGGTTTCCAAAATCGTCTTCGCGCAATCAACAGAGAGAAACCCGCACGAGTCCGGGATTACAGCTTCTGCATCCGCCGAATAGGAAGGAAACCCCGTTACCCCTGCGGCCGAGGCGACTTGCTAGGCGATTTCTGCCGCTCCAATCCAGCTGCGCTCCTTCAATCTTCGAACATTGGAGCCCGATTGAAGAGCCATTGCTTTCCCGAGAAGTTCCAGGTAGTCCATCAAACTTGAAATACATCGAGGTTTCCGTCGATCTTTGAAGCTTTTTTGTCGATTTGAAGTCGGTTTGATTGTTTCCCTTAGTTTTTAGTTGTGTGTGATTTGTATCCGATTATACATTTCTCTAATCGGCTCATTGCATCGCTCATTGCATCTATCTTTGGTTCAGGAGCCCCGATTGTAGAGCATCTGCATTTCTTCTAGATCCGTTGTATCGCTCGGCATTCAAAGACTTAGGCAAAGGCTCCGGTTCAGGTATTTATTCATGAGTTTGCAGAGAGTACTTTTACACAATATTAGTAACACATATATGCATATTGGTATCGATATATATATGCACATCGTCAATACTGTTTATGTACATTTGTACAGATGTTTATGAACATTGGTCAAGATATTATGCACAATTGTATTGTTCTATCTACCTGAATCATTAGTTTACACACCTGTTGTATTATATATAAATGCATACATATACTATTATATATGCAATAGTTATTTAAATATTCATATTTGAATATCATCAAAATGTGTATATTATTATGAACCAGTTATTAAAATATGTTGTATAGTTAGTTGATACAAAATAGGCATTTATTTTATCATGCACCAGTTACAATTATGTGAAATATTAAATTAATCTTTATCCTTGTATATTACCATGATTCATTAAATGTTGTCATATAAATGGAAAAGGTAGTCTAAGTTATGTAACTCCATTTAGTATTATGTAGTATGCATTGTAGATAGTTATAGACAACATTCGATTTTTTGGCATATATTTATGCATAAATCATTGTATTTAAAAACAATATTTTTTCAACAGATATATTGATTGTTTAAGCATGAGATCCGTTGATCGCCCTCCATCTAATGCAAAAAGATTAACGATTGAGTCAAGTCAGGAGGTTTTTTCTGTTGACATTTCAAGACGAACACGATCTAGCAGCTCAGCACAACATGCTGATAATCCCCATCTCCAGCAACAGATTGATCCACAACCAGCACCAGATACTCGTGTCCGTAGAAAGGCACTAGCTTGTCGTGTAACAAAAAATCCTCCTTCAGCTCCATCCACATTGTCCGATGATGATTTCATGGATGCTCCAACATTGAAGCGCCAATTCAGATCAGTTGCACCTTCCCCTTCAGAAAAAAGCCGTGCAAAGAAGATAAAAGTCCCTTCCCCACAAGTTCCAATTGTGACAAGCAGATCAAAGTTTAATATAGATGTCAAGTCAAAGATCATTACGAGAACAAGCTCACCCTAACAGAGGACACCTAGAAAATCCCAGGTACTATGTATATATTTATGGTTGTTTATGTGTTAATTTTGGTGCACAATCAATGTTGTATTACCCCAATGTTACATCTTTATATATTATTATGTTTGGTATGCTATTTATTTTTGTTAGTGTTTTAGACTTTAGTTATTTACATGCATCTAATAAGTATCACTTGTATGTATATATATTATCCTTAGTTATAACAATATATATACAATGTGTATTAATGCATATTCATTTATGCTTTCAGAAATTGAATATCTGTTGCATCCCTTATGATGTCATTATCTCAACTTGGATAATGCGCGATCGACAGCAGGATGCTGTTGCTAGGTTGGGATTTTCCAGTATATTTGATTTGCGTACTGATGCCTTAGAGAACAGATCTCTCATAAGGTGGTTGATGGATAAGTTAGATCCAGACGACATGACAATACGCCTAGGGGCTGGTAAAGAACTGAAGATAATAAAAGAGACGATTTGTCTTATTTTGGGATTGTCAAGTGCTGGAGGTGGCAGGGAGTTCACTGATTGGTATGGTGAAGTTGACGCTGCTTCAAAATTGAGATGGGATCTCAAAATTTGTAAAGAAGAGTTTGATGTTGTTAAGCTCCAGGACAAGCTAGTGCTTGACAATGATGATGAGTTATCAATCAGATGTTTTTTTCTGATTTTATTCAATCGACTTCTTTTACCATCTGCTTCATAGGGCATTATGAACAATGAGGTCCTAATGACATTAAACATGGACCGGATGGCTGATATTGATTGGTGTCAACTAGTTTATACTGATTTGTGTGATGCTGCCAGTCGTTGGCACAAGAGGAACAGAACAAACATTACAGCAACAATATATGGATGTTCACTCATTGTTCTTGTAAGTAACTCTCTGTTTATCGAGCATATATATGATATCCAAATATTTGTTTTGTACTAATTATCTATGATTTATTTTCTTTTTTGTTCAGATATACTATCTTGATCACTTACACCATCCTGCATCACTTGAGAACAAGTATGGTACTCCCCGCATTAAGTATTTTGATAACGAGACAATAAGAGATTTGGCTAGGGGTGACAGACGTGCCCCCTGTCAAACTGGTGAACCATTTGGTCATGCAGAGGTTAGACATAAACATTTTTTTCCTGTTATGCAGATGGTAGAATTCCAATAAATGCTAACAGTTATAACTTAGATTTATACAGTTTCGTAGCCGTACAGAAACATGTTATGTCATTGCACCAGAACGGCCGGTTTCTGGCGTATTCAACATATATGTGCCACGCATAAAGCATTTGATTGACAACAAGCTGAAATGTCTGCCCTCCCAGCGTCGACCCATATTTGAATCAATGTTTGATGTGCATGACAAGGAGGTGGATAAGTACTGTGATTCTCTTCAGCAGAGCCATCAGATGCTTGTTTCTAAGCAGATTGAACTATCTGAGACCTTTGGTGAAATGATCGATGAAGTTCTAAGGGCTGTCACGCAGCGTGATACTCAGCAAGAAGGTATTAATAGTTAGGTTTATTTTTTAAAAATTTAATTCAACTCACGGATAATTCAAACTAAAGTTGTATTTAGGTATACGATTTCAAATACATTATTTTATGCAACATATTATATATTACTTATGCATTCATTTGCACTAATACATCACCAACACCTTTTAGTTGATTTTATTTTGAAAACTCTCATTTTGATTTATGCACCCCGATATTATATTGATGTAGTTTGTGCTAATATGTATGTATAACCATTATTTTTATTACTCTACATTTATATTTCTGGTTCATTTCAGCAACAACTTATTTATTATTTTATTGTCCAAATGTAGATATCCCACCCATTACCTCAATGCCCCCGACAAATGCTCTTGTATCCACTCCTCCTGTTCGAACCCCTGATCATCAACAACACGATCAGGAAATACATGTTCATATTGATGATAACAAAGTATTAGAACAAGTAAGTTTTTTCATACAAACTTTATATATTAATCATATATTAAACATAGCATACAAGTTCTCATGTACACCAATTTCATATGTTTCCAATACAGGTTGTCAGTGGATAAGTTTGTGAAAAAGATTCAGTCGTGGATGTCCCAATATTTGACAAGACTCCAAAATCAAATGTTTTTTTACTTTATTCCCAATGATTATACTTTTAATTACAATTTCTGATAGTAACAATAATGTAGATGCATGTTTTTATTTATTTTTTCACTAGGCTCCCACAACCGACAAGTGTGTTGTTTCTGAAGTAACACCACCCATAAATACTGTCAGTATTTATTCTTCATCATATTATGTTTATATTAGTCATAACCTATGTTTGATTTTGTATATACTAATAATTTTATTGTGTTTCAGGAAGGACAAAATACTGTTAAACATGATACTCCCACATCTGGTGCACCACAGTTTGACAGAACCCCATTGATAGAAGTTAGTCATGTCGTGTCATGTTCTTATATTTTTATATATGTACACTACAATACATAATTATTTATGCCATTGATTACTAACAAATATATATATTAGGCAACTACTGAACTTGTTGCAAGGGATATTTCCTCTAAATCTGCAGTTGCTGAACCTCCCCATGTATCACGTGAAGAATGTGCTCGCCAACTATTTAAGTTCATTTGTTCAGGACAACTAGATCCAAGCATGTATGCATTCGTTATTCTAACTTCAATTAAGTATAATTAGATGATTTGTAATTCAAGTTGCATTTTTTTCAGGTCTATCATTGATTTTGGAGGATATGGTGGTTCTGTCTTGGATGTTGTCCAATCATTTGGCCCTAATAAATGCCTTGATAACTTTTTCATGCAGGGATTCATTGACTGTATTTGTGATGATGATTTATTATACAATCCAGATACCATAAGCAACACACTCATACTAAATGTCAATGTTGGGGTATTTTTTTCCTCTTCAAATTTTTATCATGTTTCAATCCTTAGTGTATAAATATATAATACTAATCAATATATTTTTTGTGCAGACTGTTTTAAATATCGAGGAGCTCAAACAACACAGTACAAATCCACAACCCTTCTCAACATCAGTTCTTAAAGAACAACTAGACCCGACGCTTCCTCCAGATGAAGTTCTGAACCAAATTAAATTGGTGAGCCCCAATCAGTATTATTTGTAAGAATATTTTAATATTCATTTGGTCATAAGTTATATTTTACTTTATCTTTATTTTTCCATAGACACATTATTGTTCATTCATAACCTTATACGTATATGTTAACAGATCATGGTTCCTATGCTACATCGTAGTCACTGGACCCTTTATGCAATCAACTTTCAGCTTCGTCGAATAGACATTTTAGATTCAAATCCTTATGGGCCATTGCTTGGTAGCACTTCCTGGAAACAAATCCACAATGATCAATTGTTGATAAATGTAACGGAAATACCTTGGTCCAGATTAATAATGAAAAGACTTAGCATTGCGTTACATGAAGCTCGACCAGATTCTAGTTTACCAAAGTTTGGCAACTACAAGATTGGGCTTCTTCCCAACTATCCAACCATGTTACCAGGGTCAAATGATTGTGGTTTTTTGTCGCAAACTTCTTTCGATGCTACGATTTTGATGATGACGACATATCAGAATTTGTTGTACCGGTATGTTACTAAATTAGTGTTTTGATCATGCATATATTACTCCTTCATACATCTTCTTAGCATTAATTCAACTATTATGACTATTTTAGGATGAACCATTGGACCAACGTGCTTTTGTTCTGCATTACCTGACCTTTCATCGCAACAACAGGGTTTACCCCTTCCCTGCAGAACTGATGCCTTTTAAGTATGTTCCAAGGAAACGACGTTGTTTGAAAGCCAAGACTTAGATATCATAGCTAAACAAGATTCCCTTAGGGATCCCCAAACTGTTTATGTTACTTCTTAAAGCACTTATGTCAAGTGTTGCTCATTTGTATGCTACTTCCCATGACACTTATGTTTGCTGTGTCTAGTGTTTATGCTACTTCATATCAATATTTATTTCAAGTGTGTAAAACAGAAGTGTTACCAGAATTTCTAGTTATGTTATATGTGCTGAGCTTCTATGCAATTCATGTCCAGATTGTTAGATTGTTAATCGTTCCCGTCCAATGGTTGGCGTATATCTATTATCATATTATCCTTAATCTTCAAGTTTTATGCAACATATATAGTTCCATATATTATATACATTAGTTCCCTTTTTCAAATTTACCATGTTAATTATGCTCACTGTGGCCAGTGTCTATTGTCACACCCCAAGGCTTTAAAGAACAAAGCCGGGTGCATCTCATACATGCGCCAAAGAAGACAACATATATAATAACAAAGTGTATAGAGATAAATGTCACAATATAATCAGAGTATTTATTACATAGCGAAAGTCTTACAAAATAAAAGATAAATATAACAGGATCTAAAATCCATCCTTGGCGCCAGAAAGTCAACTGAGAGACTCAACCTAGATCGAATCGAACTCCTCGTGGTGTGGCTTCTCTTAAAGCACCTATTCTTCTCCTGTGGGGGGGGGGGTGTGAGACAGCAAGGGTGAGCTCACACATGTTCATCGCTCAACAAGTTGTGGGGAATAATGTGTATGAACTCACCAAAGGTGGGAGTTCATGTGATGTGTAAGGCTGATCAATAAAATAAAGGTTGAAGCCGAGCATTGCTTTTATAAGTTGGTCAAAATTTTATTAGCAATTACTAAGTATAAGTAGATACCAAACCATAATAAATAATAGAACAAAATTAATAAATAATCTCATGCAAATGCAAATGACAAATTGAATTTAAGTTCCATAGATTAATCATGTGAGGGTCCGAGCTGCTCATGACCGTGAGCACGGCTAGTATACCAGTTTAACGCTCTGCAGAGGTTGCGCATCTTTACCCACAAGTCATGTTACCCATCTGCCAAGGGGTCATGAATCCCATACACCTCTACCGAGGAGGCGAGGCAGGGTAACACTACGAGGCCTTTACAAAGTTCCGCTAGCTTCAGAAAATCCGCTACAGTTTATAGGAAGCTCCAGTGCAGGAATCCCTCGCCTGACCGCCATCACAGCAAAATCAACCCAAGGACCTCCCTACACTGACCACTCCCCTACTGCCCTTGCCCCTTTCGGGTAAGGTAGTCATCCACTAGCTTTCCTAATTAATCAGCCAAGGGCGTCCCATTAAACCTTTGTGGTAGCACTGTTTTCCCGGGTGGTTGCTCCATGTTCCAATTAACATAATGATCTTATCATGAACATAAATAACATAACAGAATAATTGGAACATGGATGTAATGAAATATTATCCCAAAACCATATAAAGCAATAGCATAACTACCCAAATGATTCAGGGATAAACAAGGAAAAAGGATAACCAGTCTAGGGTGACCTATTGGGTCCCATCAAAATTAAACCTATGCATTGAATAGTGATAATAAAGAATATTAATGGGTAACAAAAGTGATCAAGGGCACAACTTGCCTCGCACTTGAGATTCCAGTTACCAGGGTGATTCTTCAGATCCTCGTGACCGCACTGCTAGTCGTAGCAATACAAACAAACATGGTACAGATAAAATTAACATCACACCAAACATAAGTACAAACTGAATAATAATAATCTACACGTCGCTACGAGATCGCGGGATCGAGAACTACTAAGATCGGAGTTACGATTAAGGAGTTATAATTTTATAAAAGATATGTGTGATTGAAATGTCAAACTATATTGTAATTTGGTCAGTATAAATCATATGAGAGGTTATTTTATAAATAATTATCTCAACTTTAATTTAAGTTATGAATTGACCATAAATTATATTCTAGTATATTTTAATGATAAGCAGTTTAACTAGACTAACCAACATAAATTAAATAAAGATCTATTTAGAAAAAGAATGAGACATGGTATAGCATAGTAAATATTCGTACGAGACTAACGCAACTTGAACGGATCAAATCTGAATTAAAATGGGCAAGTTATGAATTTCCTAAGATTTTATGTATTTGATATAAGATTAATTAGGAAATAAATTTTATGGTGACATTCATGTCAAAACAGAGGTACTACGTGATAAACAATAATATTATAGAATTATAGAAATTGGAACGGGCTCATTTGGACTTAATATGAATTTTCTATGGATTAAACAACTTCTAAGATTTATTTTTGCATTCAAAATCATTTTCTAATTCCTTTTTCTGGATTTTTATAATCCTCTGGACTGGGCACATGAAAACAGGGAAGAGCAGGGGCCTCTACATAACTTTTCCTAAGACACAGAGCCCCTGGCGCAAGGACTGCGGGTTGATTTGGATATTGCACAGGGTTTCTAATGCAATTTTACAGGTCGAAGGGGTATTGGATTCTCTCAGCCGTCCGATCAGTTTCTACGGTCTCGATTAGATCTCCATATTTACACAACCCGCACGCATGATGGCCGCAGGATCAAAACTCTACGCACCAGATTCAATTATCCTTGAATCACCTGCCCACGGTCCGATCTAAATCAGACGACTCTCAGCTTCCTACGCGAATCGGTATAACACGTCTTAATCCGAGCCGTTCAACTACGAACTAGCGTTCGAGATCCGTTTGCCCCAGCCAACCGAACTCCGGCGGTGGAGCGATGCCCCCACGGCGAAGCGCCATGGCCGAAAACTCCAAATCGGCCCTCGGTGCACGATTTCATCGAACGTTAGGTGCTATACCTAGCCTAGGAGATTTCGGACACAAAGGTGGGTGGCTCCCTAAAACCCGAGTGATGAGAACACCCAATTCCTGTGCACGGCGGCCGACACCACACCGACGAGAAATTTTGGGGACTACGCGAGTCAAATTCGAGCGCAGGGTGAACTTCTACCGACCAAGGGAGGTGACACAGCTAGAGAGAGGGAATTACCGGTAGAGAGGGGCACGAACGCGGCGCCAGGCGGTCGGTGGCGATTTCCCCACCAGTGGCGGCCCCCAATTCCTCCTTGAGAGCACCTAGAGGGGGGGGTGAATAGGTGATCCTGTAACACTTCAAAACTTAAGCCACAAAACTTGGTTAATTTGTTAGCACAATAATTGCCAAGTGGCTATAGAGGAATCAAAACACAATAACCACAATAAATCAATCACAGAGATGACACGGTGGTTATCCCGTGGTTCGGCCAAGACCAACGCTTGCCTACTCCACGTTGTGGCGTCCCAACGGACGAGGGTTGCAATCAACCCCTCTCAAGCGGTCCAAAGACCCACTTGAATACCACGGTGTTTTGCTTGCTTTATCTCAATCCCGTTTGCGAGGAATCTCCACAACTTGGAGCCTCTCGCCCTTACACTTGAAATTCACAAAGAACACGGAGCAAGGGAGGGATTAGCAACGCACACAAGACACAAGAATCAGAGTGTCAACACGCACACAAGTCGCAACAAGAGCTCGCAACACAACTCAATGAGTTCACAACTCCACTAGAGCTCTATATGCTATCACAATGAAAAGAACGCGCGAAATCGATGTCTTGGTGCTTAGAAATGATTAGGAGATGCTTGGTATCCTCCTCCATGCGCCTAGGGGTCCCTTTTATAGCCCCAAGGCAGCTAGGAGCCATTGGGAGCAATCTGGGAAGGCAGTTCTTGCCTTCTGTCGTCTGGCGCACCGGACAGTCCGGTGCACACCGGACATGTCCGGTGCCCGATTTCTTTCCATAAACAGCGCAGCCGACCGTTGGCAGCCTGGTAGCCGTTGGCGCACTTGACATGTCCGGTGCACACCGGACAGTCCGGTGCCGTCTTCTAGCCGTTGGCTCGGCCACGTGTCCCGCGCAGATTGCGCGGCCGACCGTTGGCCCGGCCGACCGTTGGCTCACCGGACAGTCCGGTGCACACCGGACAGTCCGGTGAATTTTAGCCGTACGTCGTCGGTGAATTCCCGAGAGCAGCCACTTTGTTCGAGCCAGCCTGGCGCACCGGACACTGTCCGGTGCTCCCAGACTCAGCAGATTCTTGGCTGCTCGAGCCAAGACATTTCCAATTGGATTTTTCCTGTTTCCAGCACTTAGACACAATACATTAGTCCATAAAACAATGTACTAAGTCTGAGAAACATACCTTAATTCTTGATTTGTACTTTGTCCACCTTTTTACACTTAGGCACTTGTGTTGGACACTAAATCACCAAAATACTTAGAAATGGCCCAAGGGCACATTTCCCTTTCAATCTCCCCCTTTTTGGTGATTTATGCCAACACAACATAAAGCAAGTAGAACAAGTACAAAATCAAATCAAATAAGAACTCAAAATTGTTTTGATTCAATTTTGACATATATGGATCACTCTATGCCACCACTTGGTTTGTTTTTGCAAATCAAACTCAAATTTCTATCTCTATGTCAAACACACATGTTAAGACATAAAGAGAGTCATTCTAAGAGAAATTGATTTAAGATTTCAAAAACTCCCCCTTTTTCCCATAATCAATACTTCCCCACAAGAAGCCAACTTTTGACAAGAGAGACAACAAAAGAGTTTTGACAAACCAAAAGCTCTATTCTACTATTTTCAAAATCTCTCAAGTGGTAGCTGATCCATTTATCGCTTTGGCCTTTATTTTCTCCCCCTTTGGCATCAAGCACCAAAACGGGATCAATCTTGGCCCTTTAACCCCATTGCCTCACCAAAATCTTCAACTAAGAGCAAATAGGCAATAAGAGTATAACGATGAACTTGGAAGAGTTACTCTTTTCATCGGAGTGTAGTGGAAGTCTCGCATGGTCCAAGTCCACCTTTTCCCTTTCAATTTTCCTTGGAGACTAAAACAACCAAACTCAAGTACATGGTTAGTCACAAAGGGTCAAGTTGTAGCACAGCTCCCCCTAAATATGTGCATCTCTTGCAAACAGGACTTGTGAGGTCCAGGGAGTGTTTGTACAACTTGAACACCACAATAAGCAACAAAATGCAGAATGAACATAATCAAAGGCATAAATACATATATGCTACAATTCAATCCAAGTTCCGCGAATCTAAGATATTGAGCTCACTACGCAGCCTGCAAAAGGTCTTCTCATCTAGAGGCTTGGTAAAGATATCGGCTAGCTGGTTCTCGGTGCTAACATGAAACACTTCGATATCCCCCTTTTGCTGGTGGTCTCTCAAAAAGTGATGCCGGATGTCAATGTGTTTTGTGCGGCTGTGCTCAACAGGATTTTCCGCTATTCGAATAGCACTCTCATTATCACATAGGAGTGGGACTTTGCTCAGATTGTAGCCAAAGTCCCTGAGGGTTTGCCTCATCCAAAGTAGTTGCGCGCAACACTGTCCTGCGGCAACGTACTCGGCCTCAGCGGTGGATAGGGCAACAGAGGTTTGTTTCTTAGAGTTCCATGACACCAGGGACCTTCCTAAGAATTGGCACGTCCCCGATGTACTCTTCCTATCGACCTTACATCCAGCATAGTTGGAATCTGAGTACCCAATCAAGTCAAAGTTAGACCCCTTTGGATACCAGATCCCGAAGCAAGGCGTAGCGACTAAATATCGAAGAATTCGCTTCACAGCCACTAAGTGACACTCCTTCGGATCGGATTGAAATCTAGCACACATGCATACGCTAAGCATAATATCCGGTCTACTAGCACATAAATAAAGCAAAGAACCTATCATGGACCGGTATGCTTTTTGATCAACGGACTTACCTCCTTTGTTGAGGTCGGTGTGTCCGTCGGTTCCCATCGGCGTCTTTGAGGGCTTGGCGTCCTTCATCCCAAACCTCTTGAGCAAATCTTGTGTGTACTTCGTTTGGGAGATGAAGGTGCCGTCCTTGAGTTGCTTCACTTGGAACCCAAGGAAGTAGGTCAACTCGCCCATCATCGACATCTCGAATTTCTGCGTCATCACCCTGCTAAACTCTTCACAAGACTTTTGGTTAGTAGAACCAAATATTATGTCGTCGACATAAATTTGGCACACAAAAAGATCACCATCGCAAGTCTTAGTAAAAAGAGTTGGATCGGCTTTCCCAACCTTGAAAGCATTAGCAATTAAAAAGTCTCTAAGGCATTCATACCATGCTCTTGGGGCTTGCTTATGTCCATAGAGCGCCTTAGAGAGCTTACACACGTGGTCGGGGTACCGTTCATCCTCAAAGCCAGGGGGCTGCTCCACGTACACCTCCTCCTTGATCGGCCCGTTGAGGAAAGCGCTCTTCACATCCATTTGGTACAACCTGAAAGAATGGTGAGCGGCATATGCTAGCAAGATACAAATTGATTCTAGCCTAGCCACAAGAGCAAAAGTCTCCTCAAAGTCCAAACCTGCGACTTGGGCATAACCTTTTGCCACAAGTCGAGCCTTGTTCCTCGTCACCACCCCGTGCTCGTCCTGTTTGTTGCGGAACACCCACTTGGTTCCCACAACATTTTGCTTGGGACGAGGCACCAGTGTCCAAACTTCGTTGCGCTTGAAGTTGTTGAGTTCCTCCTGCATGGCCAACACCCAGTCCGGATCTAGCAAGGCCTCTTCTACCCTGAAAGGCTCAATAGAAGAGACAAAAGAGTAATGCTCACAAAAATTAACTAATCTTGAGCGAGTAGTTACTCCCTTGCTAATATCACCCAATATCTGGTCGACGGGATGATCCCTTTGAATTGTCGCTCAGTTGGAGGTGCCTGAGGTGCTTCTTCCTCTTGAACATCCTGTGCTCCCCCTTGATCATGTGCCTCCACTTGAGGTACCTGTTCGTCATCTTGGGTTGGGGGATGCACCATAGTTGAGGAAGACGGTTGATCTTGCTCCAAATGTTCCTGAGGTCATACATCTCCAATCGCCATGGTGCGTATCGCGGCCGTTGGAACGTCTTCTTCATCTACATCATCAAGATCAACAACTTGCTCTCTTGGAGAGCCATTAGTCTCATCAAATACAACGTCGCTAGAGACTTCAACCAAACCCGATGATTTGTTGAAGACCCTATACGCCTTTGTATTTGAATCATAACCTAATAAAAACCCTTCTACGGCTTTGGGAGCAAATTTGGAATTCCTACCCTTCTTCACTAGAATGTAGCATTTACTCCCAAAAACACGAAAATACGATACATTAGGTTTGTTACCGGTTAGCAGCTCATACGACGTCTTCTTGAGGAGGCGGTGAAGGTAGACCCTGTTGATGGCGTGGCAAGCCGTGTTCACGGCTTCCGACCAAAAGCACTCGGGGGTCTTGAATTCTCCAAGCATAGTCCTCGCCATATCTATGAGCGTCCTGTTCTTCCTCTCTACCACACCATTTTGCTGAGGTGTGTAGGGAGCGGAGAACTCGTGCTTGATCCCCTCCTCCTCAAGAAACTCCTCCACTTGAAGGTTCTTGAATTCGGACCCATTGTCGCTCCTCATCTTCTTCACCTTGAGCTCAAACTCATTTTGAGCTCTCCTTAGGAAGCGCTTGAGGGTCCCTTGGGTTTCAGACTTATCCTGCAAAAAGAACACCCAAGTGAAGCGGGAAAAGTCATCAACGATAACTAGACCATACTTACTTCCTCCTATGCTCAGATAGGCGACGGGTCCGAAGAGGTCCATATGTAGCAGCTCCAGGGGTCTTGATGTTGTCATCACATTTTTGGTGTGATGAGAGCCTCCCACTTGTTTCCCTGCTTGACAAGCTGCACAAGGTCTATCTTTTTCGAAATGAACATTGGTTAGACCTATCACGTGTTCTCCCTTTAGAAGCTTGTGGAGGTTCTTCATCCCCACATGTGCTAAGCGGCGATGCCACAGCCAGCCCATGCAAGTCTTAGCCATTAGGCATGCATCTAGACCGGCCTCTTCTTTTGCAAAATCAACTAAGTAAAGCTTGCCGTCTAGTACACCCTTAAAAGCTAGTGAACCATCACATCTTCTAAAGACAGACACATCTACATTTGTAAACAAACAGTTATATCCCATATTGCATAATTGACTAACAGATAGCAAATTATATCCAAGAGACTCTACTAAAAACACATTAGAGATAGAGTGCTCATTTGAGATTGCAATTTTACCTAACCCTTTTACCTTGCCTTGATTCCCATCACCGAATATTATTGAATCTTGGGAATCTTTATTCTTGACGTAGGAGGTGAACATCTTCTTCTCCCCCGTCATATGGTTAGTGCATCCGCTGTCAATAATCTAGCTTGAACCCCCGGATGCATAAACCTGCAAGGCAAATTTAGGCTTGGGTCTTAGGTACCCAACTCATGTTGGGTCCTGCAAGGTTAGCACAAATATCCTTAGGGACCCAAATGCAAGTTTTGTCTCCCTTGCATCTTGCCCCTAATTTTCTAGCAACTATCTTCCTATCCTTTCTACAAATAGCAAAAGAAGCATTTAAAGCATGATATATTGTAGAAGGTTCATTAACTTTCCTAGGAACATTAACGACATTTCTCCTAGGCATATTATGAATAACATTTCTCCTACCAACATTTCTATCATGCACATAAGAAGAACTAGAAGCAACCATGGCATGAGAATCAAAGGCATTATATACATTACAACTCCTATAAGCATTTCTAGGTTGTCTTCTATCATAGTACATAAAGGCATGGTTCTTTTGCACACTACTAGCCATAGGGGCCTTCCCTTTCTCCTTGGCGGAGATGGGAGCCTTATGGCTTGTCAAGTTCTTGGCTTCCCTCTTGTAGCCAAGTCCATCCTTAATTGAGGGGTGTCTACCAATCGTGTAGGCATCCCTTGCAAATTTTAGCTTGTCAAATTCATTCTTGCTAGTCTTAAGTTGGGCATTAAGACTAGCTAATTCATCATTTAATTTGGAAATTGAAACTAAATGATCACTACAAGCATCAATGTCAAAATCTTTACACCTATTACTAGTTTCAACAATTTCTACACAAGAATTAGATTTACTAGCTACTTCTAGTTTAGCATTTAAATCATCATTAAAACTTTTTAATTTAGCAATAGTTTCATGACAAGAAGATAATTCACTAGAGAGCATTTCATTCCTCTTAATTTCTAGAGCAAGAGATTTCTGTGCTTCTACAAATTTATCATGTTCTTCATACAACAAATCCTCTTGTTTTTCTAAAAGCATATTCTTGTCATTCAAGGCATCAATTAATTCATTAATTTTGTCTACCTTGGTTCTATCTAATCCCTTGAATAAGCATGAGTAATCTATCTCATCATCATCACTAGACTCATCTTCACTCGAAGAAGCATAAGTACTAGTATGAGTGCTTACTTTCTTCTCTCTTGCCATGAGGCAAGTGTGACGCTCGTTGGGGAAGAGGGATGACTTGTTGAAGGCGGTGGCGGAGAGTCCTTCATTGTCAGAGTCGGAGGAGGAACAATCTGAATCCCACTCCTTTCCGATATGTGCCTCGCCCTTGGCCTTCTTGTAATGCTTCTTTTTCTCCCTCTTGTTCCCTTGGTCCTGATCACTATCATTGTCGGGACAGTTAGCAATAAAATGACCAAGCTTACCGCATTTGAAGCATGAGCGCTTCCCCTTGGCTTTGGTCTTGCTTGGCTGCCCCTTGCGACCTTTAAGCGCCGTCTTGAAGCGCTTAATGATGAGGGCCATCTCCTCATCATTGAGTCCGGCCGCCTCAACTTGCGCCACCTTGCTTGGTAGCGCCTCCTTGCTCCTTGTTGCCTTGAGAGCAATGGGTTGAGGCTCATGACTAGGACCGTTCAACGCGTCGTCCACGTATCTTGCCTCTTTGATCATCATTCGCCCGCTTACAAACTTCCCAAGAACTTCTTCGGGCGACATCTTGGTGTACCTGGGATTTTCACGTATATTGTTCACCAAATGAGGATCAAGAATGGTAAATGACCTTAGCATTAGGCGGACGACGTCGTGGTCCGTCCATCGCGTGCTCCCGTAGCTCCTTATTTTGTTGATAAGGGTCTTGAGCCGGTTGTATGTTTGTGTCGGCTCCTCGCCCCTTATCATCGCGAACCGTCCAAGCTCGCCCTCCACCAACTCCATTTTGGTGAGTAAGGTGACGTCGTTTCCCTCATGAGAGATCTTGAGGGTGTCCCAGATCTGCTTGGCATTGTCCAAGCCGCTCACCTTGTGATACTCATCCCTGCACAAAGAGGCTAGCAACACAGTAGTAGCTTGTGCATTTTTATGTATCTGTTCATTAATAAACACAGGGCTATCCGAGCTATCAAATTTCATTCCATTTTCCACAATCTCCCAAATGCTTGGATGGAGAGAAAACATGTGAGTACGCATTTTGTGGCTCCAAAATCCGTAATCCTCTCCATCAAAGTGAGGGGGCTTGCCAAGTGGAATGGGGAGCAATTGAGCATTTGAACTATGCGGGATGCGCGAATAATCGAAAGAAAAGTTTGAGTTAACCGTCTTTCGTCTGTCGTAGTCGTCGTTGTCCTTTTGGGAGGAGGAAGATTCGTCGCTGTCGTAGTAGACAATTTCCTTGATGCGCCTTGTCTTCTTATTCCTCCCGTCTTTTCTTTTGTGGCCCGAGCCTGAGTCGGTGGGCCTGTCATCATTGGGCTCGTTGACGAAGGACTCCTTCTCCTTGTCGTTGATCACAATCCCCTTGCCCTTAGGATCCATCTCTTCGGGCGGTTAGTCCCTTTCTTGAAGAGAACGACTCCGATACCAATTGAGAGCACCTAGAGGGGGGGGGTGAATAGGTGATCCTGTAACACTTCAAAACTTAAGCCACAAAACTTGGTTAATTTGTTAGCACAATAATTGCCAAGTGGCTATAGAGGAATCAAAACACAATAACCACAATAAATCAATCACAGAGATGGCACGGTGGTTATCCCGTGGTTCGGCCAAGACCAACGCTTGCCTACTCCACGTTGTGGCGTCCCAACAGACGAGGGTTGCAATCAACCCCTCTCAAGCAGTCCAAAGACCCACTTGAATACCACGGTGTTTTGCTTGCTTTATCTCAATCCCGTTTGTGAGGAATCTCCACAACTTGGAGCCTCTCGCCCTTACACTTGAAATTCACAAAGAACACGGAGCAAGGGAGGGATTAGCAACGCACACAAGACACAAGAATCAGAGTGTCAACACGCACACAAGTCGCAACAAGAGCTCGCAACACAACTCAATGAGTTCACAACTCCACTAGAGCTCTATATGCTATCACAATGAAAAGAACGCGCGAAATCGATGTCTTGGTGCTTAGAAATGATTAGGAGATGCTTGGTATCCTCCTCCATGCGCCTAGGGGTCCCTTTTATAGCCCCAAGGCAGCTAGGAGCCGTTGGGAGCAATCTGGGAAGGCAGTTCTTGCCTTCTGTCGTCTGGCGCACCGGACAGTCCGGTGCACACCGGACATGTCCGGTGCCCGATTTCTTTCCATAAACAGCGCAGCCGACCGTTGGCAGCCTGGTAGCCGTTGGCGCACTTGACATGTCCGGTGCACACCGGACAGTCCGGTGCCGTCTTCTAGCCGTTGGCTCGGCCACGTGTCCCGCGCATATTGCGCGGCCGACCGTTGGCTCACCGGACAGTCCGGTGCACACCGGACAGTCCGGTGAATTTTAGCCGTACGTCGCCGGTGAATTCCCGAGAGCAGCCACTTTGTTCGAGCCAGCCTGGCGCACCGGACACTGTCCGGTGCACCACCGGACAGTCCGGTGCTCTCAGACTCAGCAGATTCTTGGCTGCTCGAGCCAAGACATTTCCAATTGGATTTTTCCTGTTTCCAGCACTTAGACACAATACATTAGTCCATAAAACAATGTACTAAGTCTGAGAAACATACCTTAATTCTTGATTTGTACTTTGTCTACCTTTTTACACTTAGGCACTTGTGTTGGACACTAAATCACCAAAATACTTAGAAATGGCCCAAGGGCACATTTCCCTTTCAATCTCCCCCTTTTTGGTGATTTATGCCAACACAACATAAAGCAAGTAGAACAAGTACAAAATCAAATCAAATAAGAACTCAAAATTGTTTTGATTCAATTTTGACATATATGGATCACTCTATGCCACCACTTGGTTTGTTTTTGCAAATCAAACTCAAATTTCTATCTCTATGTCAAACACACATGTTAAGACATAAAGAGAGTCATTCTAAGAGAAATTGATTTAAGATTTCAAAAACTCCCCCTTTTTCCCATAATCAATACTTCCCCACAAGAAGCCAACTTTTGACAAGAGAGACAACAAAAGAGTTTTGACAAACCAAAAGCTCTATTCTACTATTTTCAAAATCTCTCAAGTGGTAGCTGATCCATTTATCGCTTTGGCCTTTATTTTCTCCCCCTTTGGCATCAAGCACCAAAACGGGATCAATCTTGGCCCTTTAACCCCATTGCCTCACCAAAATCTTCAACTAAGAGCAAATAGGCAATAAGAGTATAACGATGAACTTGGAAGAGTTACTCTTTTCATCGGAGTGCAGTGGAAGTCTCGCATGGTCCAAGTCCACCTTTTCCCTTTCAATTTTCCTTGGAGACTAAAACAACCAAACTCAAGTACATGGTTAGTCACAAAGGGTCAAGTTGTAGCACAGCTCCCCCTAAATATGTGCATCTCTTGCAAACAGGACTTGTGAGGTCCAGGGAGTGTTTGTACAACTTGAACACCACAATAAGCAACAAAATGCAGAATGAACATAATCAAAGGCATAAATACATATATGCTACAATTCAATCCAAGTTCCGCGAATCTAAGATATTGAGCTCACTACGCAGCCTGCAAAAGGTCTTCTCATCTAGAGGCTTGGTAAAGATATCGGCTAGCTGGTTCTCGGTGCTAACATGAAACACTTCAATATCCCCCTTTTGCTGGTGGTCTCTCAAAAAGTGATGCCGGATGTCAATGTGTTTTGTGCGGCTGTGCTCAACAGGATTTTCCGCTATTCGAATAGCACTCTCATTATCACATAGGAGTGGGACTTTGCTCAGATTGTAGCCAAAGTCCCTGAGGGTTTGCCTCATCCAAAGTAGTTGCGCGCAACACTGTCCTGCGGCAACGTACTCGGCCTCTGCGGTGGATAGGGCAACAGAGGTTTGTTTCTTAGAGTTCCATGACACTAGGGACCTTCCTAAGAATTGGCACGTCCCCGATGTACTCTTCCTATCGACCTTACATCCAGCATAGTTGGAATCTGAGTACCCAATCAAGTCAAAGTTAGACCCCTTTGGATACCAGATCCCGAAGCAAGGCGTAGCGACTAAATATCGAAGAATTCGCTTCACAGCCACTAAGTGACACTCCTTCGGATCGGATTGAAATTCATATAATGTTACCCGGTGTAACGCCCTGAATTTGGGGTATAAATTTTTTTCTCCAATGTTTACCAAATTCAGACGTTACTCTCTTTTTCTCTTCCTGTTTCGCTCCTTCCTCCTATTTTCAAAGCAATATAGAGACTGGTGTCCGTATCATGTGTAAACAAAACCCTAAGTTGATATTGTTGTTGCATTATGCCGCATCATATTTATTTCTGTCTGAGGTTGTGCCTAGGCATGCGTTTGTCTAGTTTTGGTTTTTGATTCGCGGAATAACTTGATTAGAAGCAAGCGAGATAGAGTAGAGGGAATCAACCCCGTAGTCTAGCCCGGCCCTGGCGCGCGACCAGGCGCCCCTGCCCTCCCCCATGCGCGACCCCTTCCCCCAATTCTCTTTCCCGCGCAGAGTAACCACCCTCTCCCTCTTCCACCTCTTTTCCACTCTCTCCCTACCCTAGGGCAGATCCCAGTGAGCGGTTGCTGCCGTCCGTCGAGCCCATGGTGAGCTTCCTCTCTCCTCCCTCCCCTCTCTCCCTCGTCCCTTCCTCCCCCTGCGCTGCCCACCCGACGGCGGCCCCCCCGCTCGTGGCTCGCTCCCTTGGCGCGTGTCCCCGACGCGGTGCCCCTGCGCAGCCCCTGCGCGGTGCCCCTGCGCAGCCCCTGCGCGGCTCGGTTTCTGTGTGCATGCCCTGTCCCCGTGCGCGTAGCCCCAGCCCGTGTCGTAACGTTTTAAACCTCGTTGGAGCCACGTGTGGTGTCGCGCGCTTCGTCGCGCGACAATCCTTTTTAATTCCATTTAAGTCACGCGTTGTGTCGCGCACTTCGCCGCACGACAATCCTTTTTAAATTCACCTAGAATTGTGTATATTAATTTAAGTGTGTAGTGTAACAACGATTAATCAAGTACCGAACTAATCAGGATCTAGTGCCAATTTTATTTATGCATTGCACTGATATCAATTAATGTGATTATGGTGAGATAAGTATTTTAGTCCATAACTGTTCAATGAAAGCGTTATGTCTCTCGGCTGTAGCTTCGACCGTCATAGTTTCTTTTCTCGCATAGTCGTAGATGTGAGCCCTGCGCCACGCGTCTGTTTAGTTGTTATACTTTATTATGTGGTGTATTATTTCTTTCTAGGTTAAGAATGTGGAATGTATGTTTGAACTCGTATAGATAACGGTCCGTTGGCAGAGTCTGAAGGAGTTGCAGGCGAAGACCCTGAGCAGCATCTGGTTGGTGAAGGCAAGTGTCATTTGACCTATCTATGTCCTATACATTTTATAATTCACCTCCCGCATTTACATAATGTATACCTAAGGATTGACTAGTCTTTGTTTATCCTGTCCTTGTTCACCTATTTGGGTTGGATCATTTTTGGATTAGATCTATGCAAGCACTTTACTTTAATCACTGAACATGATGAGATTATTTATGATACGATGTTTACTTTTGGAAATGATGATGGCATTGTGATATTTAAGGGGGCTCGAGCAGTTTCTCGAGTGCCTCTCCGTAAGGACTGGTTCGTTGGATGACCACCCAGGAAAACAGTACAGCCATGAGGGTGGTAAGGGACGCCCTTAGCTAATTAATTAGAGGAACTGAGGTGTAGTTTGCTTCGCCGTCGTGCCGTATTTTTCCTCATGAATTTGTTGAATTTCTTCACAAAGAGAGCCAATTCCTCATCACTTTCACTTCCATTTCCTTCATATTCACTTTCTTCCTTTTCAATTGCCTTTGAAACTTTAGCTTTGAGAGCTATTGATTCCCCTTTCACCTTTTTTACCCAAACTCATAGCTTCGGCTTGAGACTTTTTGAATATGTCTTGAGTGAGAATTTCTCCCAATACTTCGGTTGCAGAGGTATTGGTCAAATCACTCCTTACTAACATGGTCACAATATTGTCATATTTCTCTGGGAGAGATCTAAGGAACTTGTGAGTGAAATCCACATCTGGTACATTAAAACCAAGTCCCTTGATCTCATTCACTATCTCATTTAACCGATTAAACATGTCAGACACACTTTCATCCTCCTTCATGAGAAATTGCTCAAACTTTCCTTTGCATACATACAACTTAGCACACTTCACAATTGTAGTTTCTTCATAAATTTCCATTAGCTTTGTCCAAATCTCATAAGCAGTTGTGAGATTTTTGATGCGGTTGAACTCATTTATGTCTAGAGCATCATAGAATACATTCATAGCTTGATCATTGGTTAGAACATTTTCATTATCACTAGGTTATGGTTCATCTTGCTTTAATACAACAAACCCATCTCTAACAATAGGCCAAATCTTTCCTCCCATAGCTTTAAGATTCATTGACATTCTTATTTTCCAATAGTCATAATTGTTCCCATCAAAATGCGGTAGCTTCCCAATGTGCACGTTGTTGTTACTAGCCATTTTGTCCAACTCCGGGATGATTAAATCCACAAACAATGGAGTCCTTGCTCTGATACCACTTGTAGGATTTAGGACACCGACCAGAGGGGGTGAATAGACGGTTTTGACTAAAATAAAAGACACTAGAGAAATTTAATCAAAACAACAAGAGATATAAATTTCCTAGCCTTGATAAGTCAACAAAATATGACGAGCAATTTATGCTAACACTACAAAAGATAGACAATACACAAATTACTAACTACTTGCAAGTAATGAGTAAAAGGTGAGAGAATGACACCAAAATTTATCCCGTGGTATCGGTGATTTACCTATCACCCCTAATCCACATTGAGGTGGAATTCAAGCTCTCACTTGCTCCTCTATCAAGACACAGCTTGATCTTTGAGCCAAGTGGACAAGAACTCACTCAATACCTCGATTCCACTAGTGTCGCCCTTGCCGCTCCGGCGAGGTGGGCGCGAACCCCTCACAATCAACACCGTGGCTCCTCCACAATCTTCACGGAGAGCTCGATGGAGACAACACCTGAGCCGTCTAGGAGGCGGAAACCTCCAAGAGTAACAAGTCGATGAAGCTTGCCCGGTGTACCACCTAGTGCCTCAAAAGATCACAAAGGATGCAAATGCACTAGAACCTCTCAATCACTCACTAGAATGCGATCTCAAGCAACGAGTGTGAGAGTTTGAGTTAGAGGATCACAAATGAGCTCAATGTATGCCAGGAGTGGCCAAGAGAGCCCTCACACACGAGCTCCACTTCTATTTATAGCCCACACCTCAAACCTAGTTGTTATGTGCAACTAGCACAAGTTCTGCACACACGCGGACAGTCCGTGCCCCATGGCCGGATGGTTCACCATACCGATAACGGCTATAAAGACCGTATGAAACCTGCAGTGTTGTTAGAAAAAGTCAAGCTCAGGCGGTCCGCCTGCCTGGGCCGGACGGTCTAGGACCTATCAAAATGGAATACCAGAGCACTGGCCAGTTAAAAAAACCCGAGCGGACTGTCCGCCAACCATGGTCGAACGATCCGCACTAGGATCACTTACTGTTCGGCTAAAAACCTCGGACAGTCCGTAGTGCAAACACTAAGAAACACACTGTCCCTGCCCAAACTCAATTCGGCTTATGCGGACGATCCAGCCTCCTGGCCCAAATGGTCCGCGTAGGGAGACAGAGATAGGGCGCCAGCCGACTTCTCTGACAGAGTCGTGGACGGTCGGGCCTCCTGGCCCGGATAGTCCACCGACCACAGAGTTGTTATTTTGCGCTTTTACAAAAAGAATTTGTCTTTTGAAAAACGAAGCGCTGTTAGCCATCATGCAAATGCAACAGTTTATGCTCTACGAGGCACTAAATTTTACACCGATCAAGTTCATTGACCTCTCTTAATAGTATGAATGTCTAGCCTATTAATCCAGTCAATTTCTTCTCTAAACACCTAATGACCATCAAAACAAAACCAACATTTTACCTTTGCCTTCATTTGATTCACAATCAATGGTTATAAGTCTCAAAGACTTTACTGTTTCCTGTGGTCCAATCCTACATTCTTATTTCTCCAAAAATTATTAGTTCAGAATTAGTTGTCATTAATTACCAAAACACCACTAAGGGCCTAAATGATTCACAATCTCCCCCTTTTTGGTAATTGATGACAACATTGCATATTTTATAGAAAAGTAGGTTTTGTTTTTCAAACCTTCCTTACATACTGGTATAAGAAAGATTTGAGATGAGTTTTGAGTGACTTATCTTGATTTTAATGTTCATCTGAAATGTTTATAAGTCAGCACATAAAACTCAAAGTATAGGAATAGCTCCCCCTATATGTGTGCATGAAGAATATCCAGTTGATGAATTCACACACATAATATATCAGAGTTTTGGCGGAGATCTTCCTATAAACATGGTTATAGAGGTACATACGTATACTAATATGAAAAATAAACGCAGCAAGATAAATAACACTTTGATTAACCATTACACGTTCAATAGATAGAACCTTAAGAATTCAAAGATAGTTTGAAACAACATAGTTCAATAACTTAGCAATATAAAACATAATAAGACATAGACAGAATAGTTATGCAATGTAAATGTTCGAAATTCCAATGCGAGATTCCACATGCGAGCTCCCCCTGATTGCCATCCCCAACTTCATTTCTCTCCCCTTTGGCATTAATTTTCACAAAGGGGCATCATTGTGCACCAGGTGGGGGACACGAATACATAATGTAGTAGTGGGAGCTGAAGCTGTCAAAGATGGAGGTGAACTGAATGAAGTCATTCTGTAGCTGTTGTTGCCTCTCATCAAGTGAGTGAATGCTGTCACTAGTAGACAGAGTCTCGAATTGACTTGACAGAGCACCCATATTGTCTTTAAAGCTTTGTTGCATGTTGTTCATTCGACTCATAATGGGATCATGTATAGTATTTTGAATATGAGAGCGAAGATCAGCAAACTGTGAATGGATCCCATCCAGCTGGGTGTCAGCAATAGAAAATCTATCGTGTAGATCAGAGAATTGGCCATCAAATTGAGATTTTGTAACACACCAGGTGTTTATCGTCTACTCGACCACGAGTGCGGACGTTAACACGTGATAGCTGTGAAAATAAAATGGACATTAAATTTTAATCATCTTCGTCTATCACGATTTGGTATCGTGTCTGTCTCCATCTGTTTAAATTGTCCTAATTTAGTTTGCAAAAATTCAGACTTTAGTAATCTTCCGAAACATCAGATCCAATATCGTTTGGGTTGAGCCATCGACGTCTTGCCCAAACTCTAACCTTTGAAATCCGATCTGGTTCTGTAGAATCCATTTTTAATTCCCTCGCGCCTGCGTCGTGCGCGTCCCTCTGCGGCCTGGCATTGTGACGTGTGGCGAGCGTTAACCGGTGTCTGGACACCGCACAACCTCTCGCCCACGTAAACGATGCGTGTCATCGCTTCCGAAAGGATCACACTTTTTATGTCGCATCGATCTCTCGTATTTATTTCGCTAAATATCGAGTCTTGTGTCTGTTTAAAAATTTATAAATTATGAGAACATGAATTTGGAATCCCGACCCACTATTGTGATTGTTGTCCTAAGTAAATATTATTAGAACTTGACGACAACAATCTTGACGCAAAATTAAATCAGATCGAGATAAATAGAACCGAATTGAGTATTCGTAATTAATCTGTTTCACTGTCTACAACTGTGGAAATTTGTCTGGTCCGGAAAATACCTTCCATTGTAAGCGCAGTCCAAAAACATCAAAATTTATATCATTTTGATTGGTCTGTTTGTATCTCGTTCGGATTCAAATTCTAGAACTAAATTATCTATGTGTTCTTTTGTGAAAAGTTGGAGGAGGAAAAATCTTCTTTTACTTCTCCCACCACCATACTCTCTCAGCCATATCCAAATCGTCATTTATCAAATGTCCATCTCCCTCACGTATCTATCTTATCCTCTCCACTTTCCCTGGCTTGTTCTAGACGTCGCTATTTCTAGATTGGTCTCCTGGCGCTTGGACGCATGGCAGCCTCCTGCTTCTCTTCCCATGTCGTGACAGCACCCAGTACAGCCACCGGCGACAGAGCCGCTCGCCCAGCGACAGCCCCTCCCTGGAACTCGCCTCCTGCCTCTGCTTGTCCATTTCCTGCAGCAACCTGGTGATCCCTTTTCCTTTCCTCCCATGTTGCAGCACTTAACCCCCTCTGTTGATGGTCGACGTCTCTCCATCCATGGTACCTAGGTCTCCATCCCCATGCCCCTGCAGCTTGTTCTCAAGCCGCCAAACATGGTGCGTCGTCCGCCTTGGTGAGGACTTGTCATTTCTTTTGCGAGTATTCCTCGCTGATACTTGTATCTAGATGATGTATTTTGCGTGTTTGTGTATGTGGTTTGGAGGAGAAACTTTCCGGTGTTGGAGGGCGAAGAGCTCGAAGTTCTAAAGGTAACGCCCGCCGGGTGCTTGGTGGAACGTCTCAACCGGAGGTTGTTGTCGATCTCTCGGATTCGAGGCGATTTAGTTGTGGTGAGCTATTTCGCCACTCATATTGTTTAATTTAATGTTTGGCTTCGATGGGGATTGTAGTCATGATGATTTTATCGTCTTTAGCGCAGGCGGGTTGTGGTGGAATGCTCGACAGATCCGTTGTTAGGCATATGTGTATGCATAGTGTGCTTAAATTGATTCTTTGTTTGCATGATGTGAGAGTAGGTTTAAAATACTAGGTTATGTGAAGTGCATGGATTCATGGTTATAAAGTAGAATTAATCCATATGTGTGATTAGAAAGTGCCAAGCACATGATAATTATAGGAGTAAATTAAATGTTTGCTGTTTGGACTTGCTGTTTGGGCTGTGTCCAGTTTTAGTATGCAGGTAGTTGAGTGAAGTAAACCTTATTTTCTGTGAAAGTGTTATATATAAAAGTTGTAGCTCACTTCTTTATCTTGCTTGTGTAGAAATTTCATGACCATAGACTTAGCAGTTTAGATGTTATGATTTTCCCAAGTCCAGTTTCAGAATCTGTCCAAATTCTGTATAGGTTTCGAAAATTGGAATGTTTGGCTAAGCTAAACTGAGAATCAGCTCTTAGTAATTATAGGAGAATTATAGTACTTTTCTTAATCTTTCCAACAAATTTTGGAGCACCCTTTTTGGTGGTCTAGAAGTCAAGTTATGGCTGTTTGAAATATGAAGTCTGAATCTGGACAGAAGACACTGTTTGTGTTAACTGACCTTTCTACGCATTGAATTAACTGGAGATGATTATAAATGAGTTGTAGACAATTTTATTAGCTTTCTAAAAAGTCTAGGATCACATGTTTTGGATGTCTAAATCTCCAGTTATGGATTTTTGAAGTGAGTAGTCGAATTCTGTCCAAATCTGGACAGAATTTACGTTTAGCACTGATTGACCTTTCAAAATGCCGAATCATGTTATGCTGATAATACAAAAGTTATAGGGGATTTCATAAGCTTTCTAGAAAGTCTTAGTTCACTATTGTTGGATGAATATTTGGTGAGTTATGAGCAAAACAATTAACTACAATATGGCTGTCCAGAAATTCTGAAAATGTTGAATGCTTAACTTTACTCTTGTTTGGCTAAGTAAGTTTAGTTGATTCTTAATTGCTGAAGTGATGGCTTGTGTAGTAATTGTCATATTCTATGTTTGTTGATTGATTAAATGTCATAAATCAAAATTGAGCGTTTAAGCTAATCACCTTGAATAAATGTTCATCGTTATTTTAGTCGGTTGGAAGCAAATATCATCGTTGTTCCACTTCAGCAAAAGTTATGAAAATTTCATAGTGAGCATTGCACGTTAGTAAGTCTGGTTAGTAAGTCTGTAGATTTTAAATTGTGATGTTTGCTCCGGCTACCTAAGAAAAGTGTGATTCTTATACTTAGTAATTTATAGATACCTAGTATATGCTTGCTTTTAAATGTTTACATTTGTCTTGCCATAAGTATTGCAATCTATCGAGGTTACGTCTTAGCTGAATATTTGTGTTGAGTTATTGTGTTTGATGGTTGAGCTGAGAATAAGTAACTTCAAGTCTGTGATTGTTGTAGAGTCAAAGTTAACTAGTGTTTGCTCATAGGAATTGTAGCGCTCTGCCAGAAGTGTTTTGCCCTCTTAAGTGTAGTTTACCTATCCTGTGTCATTTATGCCTATTCTTATTCATATACATTTCACATTCCATTAGGTACGTTAATTAATCACGTGATGTGGAGGGCAAGAGTTGGATCAATCTCTAGTGAAGATGATGAATGAACCTGAAGCTTGGATGATCTGATCAAGTACCAGGATCGGATGAGAGATGCTCCCTAAGCGGACGTCATCTAACAACACTGACTTAGTGTTATCCCAGGCAAGCCCCGGTGCATTTGCCACCTCGTTGTTATAAAACTTTTATCACTTATATGCTGCATTAGGTGATAGGAGTTGAGTGATGAAACAATTGATGCATTACCATTCCTTGGAATTCGATTACTATTCCTTGATACCTGTTTTATAAAAAGAACTCATAACGCTTATCCCTGCTTAGAAACTGAAAAATCGTTTGTTTTAAAAAAGAATGATGTGGAACACTATTATGGGCTTTTTGTTTCAAAAATCAAAGCAAACTTATGGTGATGATTCCCCTTCGGTCGGAGTGGGTTCATCATTCGGAAAAGAGTACCCCTGTCGGGTACCAAAAATGGGAGAATGGTTGGAACAAATCTAGACCAGACGCTGAGCAGGAAAGGTCGCCCGTCTGTGTTGCTTAAGGACCGTTCTGATTGTTGGCCTGCTGATCTAGGACCCTTTAACTGGCCACACACCTCATCATGGGTAAGCTTTGCCTCGGTCGGACCAATACCAGAACAGCTCGCACGCACTGGGAGTGGAGAGATGGCGAGAGTAGCTTGTACCCTCCGTGGCAAGAGACTGGAAGGTGGGGTGCTGTACTCTCGGAAACATGGCGGGCACCATGGCGAGAGTAACGTGTACCAACCAGGCCAATGACTGGAAGGTGGGGTGCTGTACTCTCGAAAACATGGCAGGCACCATGGCGAGAGTAACGTGTACCAACCAGGCCAATGGCTGGACGGTGGAGTGCTGTGCTCTCGGGTCGCGTGAACCCGTTCTGGTCTTGAGAAACCCGGTGGCGAGTTGACATATGCAAGGGTTAAGTGCTACATATGTCGTGTGGTTGGAGATCCCCAGCTGGGTATTAATCGATTCGGATCGCCGAACTTCTCGGATATGAAGACTGGATCTTCGACCTTCAGCGTAGATAACAAGTGAAATAAAGCTGATAAAATGAAGCTAGTGTAGGACAAGTGAATGCTCTAGATTAGGCAAATCTAGATTCAGGAAAAGTACTTAATCTGTGAAGTAAAAGTTTGGCATAAGGATCCACTACTAATAAGCTTTTCTGCAAAAACGAGTCTTTGAAATTTGATGAGCTTTACCTTGATTCCCAACAAACCAGCATGCCCTTGAGAGTCTTTTCTTTAGTCGGGTAAGTCTTGCTGAGTAATTGCGTACTTAGGGCTTTATTCCCTGTTGTTTTTCAGGTTATAAGTTTGTTTTGTTGTGGATGGTGCTAAGTGCCGGTGGGCTCGGCCTTCTTATATAAGTATATCCCATCTTTAGCTTCTTTATTGAGGATTGTCACTTAAGCTAGCATGTATCTTCATATTTACAAATATTTTATAACATTTCAAATTTGTAATTCTTTTGAATAATTTTCTCTTGTAATCACTCCGATAATTGTATAATGTAAAATTATTGTAACATGTAATCATTTTGTAATAAAGAATTTATTTCCGCTGCAAGTGTTCGTATGTGAGTTGTGTTTACTTAATCCTGCGATCTTGGCGGTAAGTCGTTTATCCGGGGTCCTCGGGGCACTCGGACAGATCCTGCTAAGTTGTTTGGTGCACATGCATAGCCGTCTTAGGTCGTTGAGACAAGGACAGGTGCATGTGGGCCCGATAACTTGGGAGGTTCTGCGACAGCTGGTATCGGAGCTTGATTAAGTATGATACGGTCACATACGTATTTTCAAAACAAAATTTTGGTTTTGGAAAACCTATTTTCAACTAAACACATTGTTTCGTTTTGAAAAACAGATTTGAAAAACTATAATGCTAGCGACATCCTCTATAAGCCCTAAGTTAAGGACTACTAGGTGGCTTAGTTCAGAATACTAACCCACAACCTGGGAAGGGTAATGCATACATGTGTAATGTTATTTTTGAGGCCATTCAGTTTTGAATGGATCGACGCTCAAGGTAAGGTGAGATGTGAGAGCATGACCGAACAACCGTCGGTCTAGGGAAGAGCATAAAAAGCGCTTGATTATATACATGTTACACATATGTATATATGAAGGCTGCGAAGTGGAGTAATTACTTTTTGGGATTCAGTACCCCATGGATGTGTATGGGCATACAGACATGGGAATACTGAAAAGTGTAATGTACCACAATGGGCTGCCCTGTGGTTAATGTGTGGCAGCGGCGCCTATGCGTGGCTCGACGCTTAATGAGGAGCTGGCCTCCATATAGAAATATATGGAGTATAAACTGTGATAAACTGTCATGTGTGAATTGCATCATTGGGAAATGGGCTGTGATGGAATTTTCTGCAGGTACACTAACTTCGAACTCGTATGTGTAGATGACGACTAGCAATATACTGAGAGACGTAGTTATGCCACCGATATAGAACGTTATTGCCACATTATGTGGGCAAAACCAGTGAGGACGAATAGGACGAGCATGCATCCTGATTGTTGCATTGTGTTTGTTGTTTGCGCAAAAAAATGCTTCCCTCACCTTTATTCTAATAATTGGTGATTGTGAACGAACATGCTTTTCTCATCTTTATTCTGATAATAAATAATTGAAAACTGTATGAAGTATTACTGTTCTATAAGAAATTTCTAGTTTTGTTTGATGTGTCCTTTAGACATGTGTTTATGTGGTCTGTGGTTCTTCTTAGTTTGACCGATGGTGCAACTTATGTTTATTTTTGTGCCTGTGTGCCGGTAGAATGTTGATAGCTTGTTTGCGTAAACCCAAAGCTAAGTTATGTCCTTGCTTAGTGAACCTTGATCTAAACGTGTATTAATTTCTTAACAACCTATCCTAGGTGTCGTCTTGTGTGAAGATCATTTTCTTCACAAGATCATTGGAGTTCTAGCAATTAGACCAAGTCATGTTCTCATCATCTCAACATGTGAAATTGTATGAGATCTAATTCATAATTTTGTCATTTCTTCAAAGTCTCTCTAAATCTTCAAAACATACATGAGTTTGAATTATCGATTCCTACTCCATGGCCAAACTCATGCAAATACAAATAGATGTTTAGGTAATTCCCTTATTGGACCTAAGATGCACTCAAACTTAAAAACAAGGATCTCGAGTCTGTAATCTTGACAATCCACTTGTAGCTCTCTTATGGTCATATGTTCATCCTAAACCATACCCTTGTTTGGTTGGTGCAAGCTGATGGTTCTATTCTGCTTTGCCTCTCCATGAGAATCACATTGTTGATTTCTCAATCTAACCTAGGAAAGGAATGCCCACTAGTTTTCTTGAATTTAATGCCTTTGGTTTTCTCATATCTTTCGAAGGCATACCAACTTAATCTTATGATTGTTTTCCCTCCGTATCTAATCAAATACTAATCCTTAACCTTGTAATCTTTGTGATGGGCATAGAAATATGCTTGGGGCTAAAATAACAGTCTCCCATCGTACTTCTTTCATCAAATTTAGGTTATGGCCATGTCTTATTCGTATCATTGGCCATGATCTATTTGACTCTCTACTCGTAATTATTCTGACAGGTAGTCTCTTTGTATATTGTCACCCTTGCTCAATCCATTTGTCTCGCGCGAGATGTCTTATTGGTTACGTCTGGTAATGGTGTTATGACTAAAACCGATGGTGCCACGACGAAACCGAGGGCCTCCTGTGAATGTACACACATGGTTGTGCTGCTCGGCACACGCTGGAATCACGGTGAGTAGTTGTAATCCATTATGAGGCTATATCAATGTGTTATCTTGGCACAATCTAGTTTTGTCATGCGGAATTCATTATTGGTGATGTTCGGTAATGGTCTCACGATTAATGATTTGTGGTGCCGCCGCGAAACTGAGAGCCCCTTGTGAATGTACACGCAAGGTTATGCTGCTTGGCGCATGCTGGTATCGAGGTCTTTGGTCATGATCCATTGTGGAACTACACTGATGTGTGATCTTCCGTGGACTCCTCCCTTGAAACGAATTTTGTGTCGTTTGCTGAAACAATCCAACAACATATGCCATCACTGTTGAATCAAAAGAGTATATAACTCTGATGTATTCCTTGGTAAATTTTCTACCCATTCAGAAATCTCCAACAAAAATCAAAACCTATCTGTGTTTGGATCATGTGATAAAAATCCATCTTCCCATGTGTGGTCGCATGTCTTTTGACTCAAGTGGTGACTGCACACATACAAGTTCCCTTTGCATCCTTTATTGTAAAGGTGAAGCCTTGAAGCTTTTTAGTGTTGGAAGACAACTATTAGTTCTCAAGATGGAGAATTGTTTTCTCTCCTACTGAGATGCAGGAGTTTATTCATTTTCTCTCTTATCCAATACATGTGTTCCCTAACCAAGTCATTCCATCTCAGATGAAGAAATGGATGAACAACCTAACTGAATGGATCTTTATCTAAATACATGGCCTCCTGCTAGCAAACGTGAACTCTCGACCATTACATTGCCGATGGGTAATAAGAGGACTTGCTCAATGTCAAAAGTAGTTCAACAAGTTGGTTTTACTAACTTGTAACTGCCCAATGAACAAAGGTTGAGTTTAGAAATTGTTTTATCGAGTTGTCTAAACTCACTTTAGTTCAGCCTATCTTGAAGAGACCCTTGTGAAGATCAAGTGAAGGTTATGAACATATGCGCAGATCTTATGCCATATTGGATTATATTATGAGCATATGTATCTTAACTTTACCTTGTTGGCCGAGGCACTTTGCCATCCTCAGCTGACTGATAACATCCTGACCACAGTTCTAGTCGTGCCTCAATCGCCTCACATGTGATTTTCTAACATGTGTGATCAAGCCGAGCCATGCTTAGTGCTTGATAAAATGGATTGATCACAAAATCAATATATGTGAATCCCTTCATGGATATTTTCTCAAATTTCTATCATTTTTCTTAGACTTGGATTCCCTGGCTAACCACGAGTTAACTGTGATGTTATTTGACATCCATCCTCGTCTTATGTGCTAGGAATTTCCAATGACCACTTGTTGGTAAGCCTCTTTCTGTGTGTTTTACCCAAGAGGCTGCATCCGCTTAATTTGGTAATCAATATCTATCTATTCGCTATTCGTTCAACAGACTCATGTTACTAGAAAAAGCAAACTACACACATGGAACCTTATATGGGTAAGGCGATACATGTTATAAATAACATCCTCAGATACTCACCTCCGTTTGGAGCAACATTATGCTATCGCTATTATGGAAAAGGTTATACGCCTCTCTACACTTAGAAGTCTTTCGTTCTGAATCTCGGGACGAGATTCTTTTAAGATGGTTGCCTCTCATCAAGTGAGTGAATGCTGTCACTAGTAGACAGAGTCTCGAATTGACTTGACAGAGCACCCATATTGTCTTTAAAGCTTTGTTGCATGTTGTTCATTCGACTCATAATGGGATCATGTATAGTATTTTGAATATGAGAGCGAAGATCAGCAAACTGTGAATGGATCCCATCCAGCTGGGTGTCAGCAATAGAAAATCTATCGTGTAGATCAGAGAATTGGCCATCAAATTGAGATTTTGTAACACCCTAGGTGTTTATCGTCTACTCGACCACGAGTGCGGACGTTAACACGTGATAGCTGTGAAAATAAAATGGACATTAAATTTTAATCATCTTCGTCTATCACGATTTGGTATCGTGTCTGTCTCCATCTGTTTAAATTGTCCTAATTTAGTTTGCAAAAATTCAGACTTTAGTAATCTTTCGAAACATCAGATCCAATATCGTTTGGGTTGAGCCATCGACGTCTTGCCCAAACTCTAACCTTTGAAATCCGATCTGGTTCTGTAGAATCCATTTTTAATTCCCTCGCGCCTGCGTCGTGCGCGTCCCTCTGCGGCCTGGCATTGTGACGTGTGGCGAGCGTTAACCGGTGTCTGGACACCGCACAACCTCTCGCCCACGTAAACGATGCGTGTCATCGCTTCCGAAAGGATCACACTTTTTATGTCGCATCGATCTCTCGTATTTATTTCGCTAAATATCGAGTCTTGTGTCTGTTTAAAAATTTATAAATTACGAGAACATGAATTTGGAATCCCGACCCACTATTGTGATTGTTGTCCTAAGTAAATATTATTAGAACTTGACGACAACAATCTTGACGCAAAATTAAATCGGATCGAGATAAATAGAACCGAATTGAGTATTCGTAATTAATCTGTTTCACTGTCTACAACTGTGGAAATTTGTCTGGTCCGGAAAATACCTTCCATTGTAAGCGCAGTCCAAAAACATCAAAATTTATATCATTTTGATTGGTCTGTTTGTATCTCGTTCGGATTCAAATTCTAGAACTAAATTATCTATGTGTTCTTTTGTGAAAAGTTGGAGGAGGAAAAATCTTCTTTTACTTCTCCCACCGCCATACTCTCTCAGCCATATCCAAATCGTCATTTATCAAATGTCCATCTCCCTCACGTATCTATCTTATCCTCTCCACTTTCCCTGGCTTGTTCTAGACGTCGCTATTTCTAGATTGGTCTCCTGGTGCTTGGACGCATGGCAGCCTCCTGCTTCTCTTCCCATGTCGTGACAGCACCCAGTACAGCCACCGGCGACAGAGCCGCTCGCCCAGCGACAGCCCCTCCCTGGAACTCGCCTCCTGCCTCTGCTTGTCCATTTCCTGCAGCAACCTGGTGATCCCTTTTCCTTTCCTCCCATGTTGCAGCACTTAACCCCCTCTGTTGATGGTCGACGTCTCTCCATCCATGGTACCTAGGTCTCCATCCCCATGCCCCTGCAGCTTGTTCTCAAGCCGCCAACCATGGTGCGTCGTCCGCCTTGGTGAGGACTTGTCATTTCTTTTGCGAGTATTCCTCGCTGATACTTGTATCTAGATGATGTATTTTGCGTGTTTGTGTATGTGGTTTGGAGGAGAAACTTTCCGGTGTTGGAGGGCGAAGAGCTCGAAGTTCTAAAGGTAACGCCCGCCGGGTGCTTGGTGGAACGTCTCAACCGGAGGTTGTTGTCGATCTCTCGGATTCGAGGCGATTTAGTTGTGGTGAGCTATTTCGCCACTCATATTGTTTAATTTAATGTTTGGCTTCGATGGGGATTGTAGTCATGATGATTTTATCGTCTTTAGTGCAGGCGGGTTGTGGTGGAATGCTCGACAGATCCGTTGTTAGGCATATGTGTATGCATAGTGTGCTTAAATTGATTCTTTGTTTGCATGATGTGAGAGTAGGTTTAAAATACTAGGTTATGTGAAGTGCATGGATTCATGGTTATAAAGTAGAATTAATCCATATGTGTGATTAGAAAGTGCCAAGCACATGATAATTATAGGAGTAAATTAAATGTTTGCTGTTTGGACTTGCTGTTTGGGCTGTGTCCAGTTTTAGTATGCAGGTAGTTGAGTGAAGTAAACCTTATTTTCTGTGAAAGTGTTATATATAAAAGTTGTAGCTCACTTCTTTATCTTGCTTGTGTAGAAATTTCATGACCATAGACTTAGCAGTTTAGAAGTTATGATTTTCCCAAGTCCAGTTTCAGAATCTGTCCAAATTCTGTACAGGTTTCGAAAATTGGAATGTTTGGCTAAGCTAAACTGAGAATCAACTCTTAGTAATTATAGGAGAATTGTAGTACTTTTCTTAATCTTTCCAACAAATTTTGGAGCACCCTTTTTGGTGGTCTAGAAGTCAAGTTATGGCTGTTTGAAATATGAAGTCTGAATCTGGACAGAAGAGACTGTTTGTGTTAACTGACCTTTCTACGCATTGAATTAACTGGAGATGATTATAAATGAGTTGTAGACAATTTTATTAGCTTTCTAAAAAGTCTAGGATCACATGTTTTGGATGTCTAAATCTCTAGTTATGGATTTTTGAAGTGAGTAGTCGAATTCTGTCCAAATCTGGACAGAATTTACGTTTAGCACTGATTGACCTTTCAAAATGCCGAATCATGATATGCTGATAATACAAAAGTTATAGGGGATTTCATAAGCTTTCTAGAAAGTCTTAGTTCACTATTGTTGGATGAATATTTGGTGAGTTATGAGCAAAACAATTGACTACAATATGGCTGTCCAGAAATTCTGAAAATGTTGAATGCTTAACTTTACTCTTGTTTGGCTAAGTAAGTTTAGTTGATTCTTAATTGCTGAAGTGATGGCTTGTGTAGTAATTGTCATATTCTATGTTTGTTGATTGATTAAATGTCATAAATCAAAATTGAGCGTTTAAGCTAATCACCTTGAATAAATGTTCATCGTTATTTTAGTCGGTTGGAAGCAAATATCATCGTTGTTCCACTTCAGCAAAAGTTATGAAAATTTCATAGTGAGCATTGCACGTTAGTAAGTCTGGTTAGTAAGTCTGTAGATTTTAAATTGTGATGTTTGCTCCGGCTACCTAAGAAAAGTGTGATTCTTATACTTAGTAATTTATAGATACCTAGTATATGCTTGCTTTTAAATGTTTACATTTGTCTTGCCATAAGTATTGCAATCTATCGAGGTTACGTCTTAGCTGAATATTTGTGTTGAGTTATTGTGTTTGATGGTTGAGCTGAGAATAAGTAACTTCAAGTCTGTGATTGTTGTAGAGTCAAAGTTAACTAGTGTTTGCTCATAGGAATTGTAGCGCTCTGCCAGAAGTGTTTTGCCCTCTTAAGTGTAGTTTACCTATCCTGTGTCATTTATGCCTATTCTTATTCATATACATTTCACATTCCATTAGGTACGTTAATTAATCACGTGATGTGGAGGGCAAGAGTTGGATCAATCTCAAGTGAAGATGATGAATGAACCTGAAGCTTGGATGATCTGATCAAGTACCAGGATCGGATGAGAGATGCTCCCTAAGCGGACGTCATCTAACAACACTGACTTAGTGTTATCCCACGCAAGCCCCGGTGCATTTGCCACCTCGTTGTTATAAAACTTTTATCACTTATATGCTGCATTAGGTGATAGGAGTTGAGTGATGAAACAATTGATGCATTACCATTCCTTGGAATTCGATTACTATTCCTTGATACCTGTTTTATAAAAAGAACTCATAACGCTTATCCCTGCTTAGAAACTGAAAAATCATTTGTTTTAAAAAAGAATGATGTGGAACACTATTATGGGCTTTTTGTTTCAAAAATCAAAGCAAACTTATGGTGATGATTCCCCTTCGGTCGGAGTGGGTTCATCATTCGGAAAAGAGTACCCCTGTCGGGTACCAAAAATGGGAGAATGGTTGGAACAAATCTAGACCAGACGCTGAGCAGGAAAGGTCGCCCGTCTGTGTCGCTTAAGGACCGTTCCGATTGTTGGCCTGCTGATCTAGGACGCTTTAACTGGCCACATACCTCATCATGGGTAAGCTTTGCCTCGGTCGGACCAATACCAGAATAGCTCGCACGCACTGGGAGTGGAGAGATGGCGAGAGTAGCTTGTACCCTCCGTGGCAAGAGACTGGAAGGTGGGGTGCTGTACTCTCGGAAACATGGCGGGCACCATGGCGAGAGTAACGTGTACCAACCAGGCCAATGACTGGAAGGTGGGGTGCTGTACTCTCGGAAACATGGCGGGCACCATGGCGAGAGTAACGTGTACCAACCAGGCCAATGGCTGGACGGTGGAGTGCTGTGCTCTCGGGTCGCGTGAACCCGTTCTGGTCTTGAGAAACCCGGTGGCGAGTTGACATATGCAAGGGTTAAGTGCTACATATGTCGTGTGGTTGGAGATCCCCAGCTGGGTATTAATCGATTCGGATCGCCGAACTTCTCCGATATGAAGACTGGATCTTCGACCTTCAGCGTAGATAACAAGTGAAACTAAAGCTGATAAAATGAAGCTAGTGTAGGACAAGTGAATGCTCTAGATTAGGCAAATCTAGATTCAGGAAAAGTACTTAATCTGTGAAGTAAAAGTTTGGCATAAGGATCCACTACTAATAAGCTTTTCTGCAAAAACGAGTCTTTGAAATTTGATGAGCTTTACCTTGATTCCCAACAAACCAGCATGCCCTTGAGAGTCTTTTCTTTAGTCGGGTAAGTCTTGCTGAGTAATTGCGTACTCAGGGCTTTATTCCCTGTTGTTTTTTAGGTTATAAGTTTGTTCTGTTGTGGATGGTGCTAAGTGCCGGTGGGCTCGGCCTTCTTATATAAGTATATCCCATCTTTAGCTTCTTTATTGAGGATTGTCACTTAAGCTAGCATGTATCTTCATATTTACAAATATTTTATAACATTTCAAATTTGTAATTCTTTTGAATAATTTTCTCTTGTAATCACTCCGATAATTGTATAATGTAAAATTATTGTAACATGTAATCATTTTGTAATAAAGAATTTATTTCCGCTGCAAGTGTTTGTATGTGAGTTGTGTTTACTTAATCCTGCGATCTTGGCGGTAAGTCGTTTATCCGGGGTCCTCGGGGCACTCGGACAGATCCTGCTAAGTTGTTTGGTGCACATGCATAGCCGTCTTAGGTCGTTGAGACAAGGACAGGTGCATGTGGGCCCGATAACTTGGGAGGTTCTGCGACAGATTTCATATGATCAAAGCGGCTATCCACATGTAACATCATGCCCTGGAGTTGTCCATCCATATGTGTCTGGAGCCCATGCTGCATCTGCTGAAAATAAGGATCAAAATATCTATGTGCAGGCTGTCAGTATTGTCCTTGCTACTGAGCAGGTGGAGGAGGAGGCATTTGCTAAGCTGGATGAGCCTCAGGCTGAGCAGCAAAATCATCTGCATGAACTCCCTCATCATCAGGAAAGGGAGTGAGGGGCCTGGTAAGAAAGCCAATTTCATTCTTAAACAACCTAAATGGAGTGTGAGCTATCTCACACCACCCTTCAAATCTGGTTTTGGCTTTAATTAGAGCCATAATTGTTGGGGGCCTTCGGCTTCCGAAGGTCCTCAAAAACATGATTTAACAATGTTTTCCAAGTGAAATATGTGAACATGTATCTTCGGAATCGGGTCATGAGTATACAAGAGTATGGTCAGGACGAAGCCTGAGCGAGACGGAAAGCGATTATGATGAAGGATAAGATGATCACGAAGCTTTGCGCAGAAAAGCTTCGGCATGATAGCAGAGAAGGGGAACCGACTTAAAGATGAAAAGGCAAATTAGACCCCGAAGAATTACTATAGAGTTATTGATAAATGTAAAGGGCACAAATGTAATTCTACACGGGCTGCGTCCCTTGCCTATAAATAGATGAACAGTACTCCCGTACTGTTTAGGTTGACTCTGCATTCGCTTTTCGCATCACGCCTGTACCTTTACTTTCCGTCAATCTGAAGGTACATTTATAATTTGTTATTTTGAATATGATAATGCAAATAAAGATAAGTTGATAATAATATCTAAATTATTCTTCGTATTTGGTATATGAATTCTTCTTTATTATCTATCGAGCTTACGAAGGTTTTTTCCTTCATAACCTTCATCCGGAATTCATTATATCCGAAGGGACATACTGTCTTGAAGGACGAAGGACTTTAATATTTAACACTTTTTATGTTGCCTTGTTCTTAACTCTTAGCATTTGAGAACAAGTACCCAACAATTAGGGGTGTAAACGGTACAGATATTATTCGACCATCCGACCGTCCGAAGAGGCTAATTATTTGGTTGGATAGTTTTTTTCGGATACCCGCAGAATTTTTGGATTTCGGATTCGAATTCGGATAGTACAGTTCGGATATCGGATACGGATATGATATGACTGATATCCGTCGGATTTCGGATATCCGGATATCTTCTCGGATAACTATCCGGATTTCATATTTCGGATATCCGGACATCTACCCAGATATCTTACCAGATTTCAGATTTCAGATATTCGGATAGTTACATGTGGAATCGCCCTAAATATCCAAGTTTCAACATAATCAATACTTCACTTTATCATTTTCATATGGGGATTTGAGGTTATGTTCTTATATAATGTTTATTGTTTCTGGTAACATATTTGCAATTTTCGGTCGATAGTGGAATATTTTATGAATTTAAATGCATTTTGATAATTTTCTGTAGAAAAATTATAATAATATCCAGATAGTCTCAAAAAATCATGAAATTTGACGGAGGAGCAATATATGCCCATATAACATCCTCAAAAATGTTTGGGCCATAAAATCTAAAGATTGCCAACATTTTTTTCAATTCACTTTCACTTGTTACGTGAGTTACATGTGATATCACCTTAACTATCCAAATTTTAACATAATCAATACTTCACTTTATCATTTTCACATAGGGACTTCATATTATCTTTAATAGAATGTTTATTGGTCCTGGTAACTTATTTGCAATTTTTGGTAGACACTAGATTATTTTATGATTTTAATTACATTTTGATGATTTGTTGTAGAAAGAAATTAATAATACACAAATAGCCTTATAAATTCATAAAATTTGACGGAGGGTTAACATTTGTCTACATAAAATTCTAAAAAATGTTTGGGCCATAAAGTCCATAAGATGCCAGTGATTCTTTATTTTCTTACACTTGTTGTGTGAGTTACACGTGAAATCAGCCTAAGTATCCAAGTTTCAACATAACCTTCACTTCACTTTCTCATTTTCATGTAGGGACTTGAGGTTATCTTCTTATGGAATCTTTATTAGTCTTGATAACTTATTTACATTTTTGGTCGATACTATAATATTTTATGGATTTAAATACATTTTGATGAATTTCTGCAAAAAGAAATTAATAATATACAAATAGTCTCAGAAATTCACGAAACTTGGCGTATGAGTAACATATGTCCATATAGCATCCTCAAAAATGTTTGAACCATAAAAACCACAAGATGTCATCAATTATTTCATTTCATTTCCACTTATTTGTGAAACCCGTAATGATTACATGTGAAACCACCATAATAATAAGTGAAACCACATAACATAATAACACGTGAAACCACATATCATAGTTATCAATATTTTATGAATTTAATTGCATTTTAATGATTTTCTACATAAATAAATTAATAATACTCAAAATAGCCTTAGAAATTCATGGATTTTTTTTGAGGTGTAGCATATGTGCACATATAATCCTCAAAAATGTTTAGACTAAAGGAGGGGCTAAATGATTACAACTATGATATGTGTGGAATGGTGTCTTACACGATATCCGACAAAAATATTCGTTACCGACGCTATCCGTGTCCGATTAGCTCCGTATTCGGTCCATGACTATCCGTATTTGTATTCGAGAACATCCGTATTTGTATTCGTATTCGAAGCTATCCGTATTCGAATTCGAATCCGACTAAAATATGAAAACAAATATGATTTCGTTGATATCTGTCCGTATCCGATCCGATTACACCCCTACCAATAATAATGTAAGGAGGATAGGCCAGGTTCTGATTTTTGCCCACCTTGAGATCATTTAGCTGCCTCATCATAAAGAAAACAACATTCATCACCTCCCCATTCATTACATGATCAATGATATTCCAGAATTTATCTCTGATTTTGCTTTTGTCCCCACTCTTGGGAAGAATGGTGACCCTGACAATTTTGTTGATCACTGCAAGATGATATCTCAGGCCTGAAGTCTCGCCGAAAAGCCTAGGAATACACAGTCTAACAGGTTCATAATATTGAGCATAATCTTCAAACTGATCCTTAGTGTAAAGATCTACCCCATGATAGATCATAGCATAATCCAGACTGTTGGTAGTGGCAAACTTAGCAAAGGTAGCCACATAATGCTTGAACCCAGTCATCCAGACAATCAACTGATCTTCAATATTAATCGCAGCAGTAGCAAGAAACTACTTGACAGTCAGTTCATTGAAATCAGTACGTTGTCCCATAAACTCATATAATCCACATTCTGAAACTTAGCAAATAATCTCTCCATTATTGTTTGACCCTGCATATAGTCCCAATCAATTACTTGATGCTTATGGAATTTGGTGTCTATAAGAGTTCCACAGAAGACATCGAACTGCAGCTGAGTATGAAAATACTGAATGTTGGTGTCACTAGGAAGAGAAAATTGATCAACAATCCTCTTTGAAGAATATTCAGCCATAGAGAATCGCATCCTTGGATACGTCCACCCTATGACATCAATAGGATAGTCTGGATGCGAGTGTGGTGCATCTTTAGCATCCAAAGAGACACTGCCCCCGGCTGATGATTGGCCCTTTGAATCTGTGGCAGGGTTATAATCAGAATCACCCGCACGACGACGTTTGAACAAAAACTGTCCTGCTAGCTTCTTCTTCAGACCACCAAATCTTCTAAAATAGAATATGAAGAATCCCAATAACAATAAGATAATAACCTGAAATGTATGAGCAAGATCTATAGGCGGCTCTGCTAGAGGGCGGACAGTCCGTGCTAGGGGACCGGAAGGTCCACACGCCCATGGCCGGACGGTCCACGACTGACCAGGGGCAAATTTCAAACCCCAAACCACCCCAAAATTTCAATTGCAAAATTAGATAAAATATCCATGGAAATGAAACCGAATTTTTTGCACCGAGTTCATGAGGATGACCATAACCAATGCCACTAAACAATTTGGAGATAGAGCGAAAGACTTTATAAAACATTCTTTATATTTCCCAAAACTCAAGTTTTACATCATAGAAAGAGTAATATTTATTACAAGTCCTGATATATTCAAAGTGCATAACTTACATACAAAACCAGGAAGGTAGAACCCTTCCAAAGCTCACATCTAAACCTAACTAATCCTCCTTCAAGACTGGAAGCATCTTCCAGCCACAGGGACACCTAGAACACTCCTGATTACCTGCAACAACATGGGTTCGAAAACCCTGAGTACAAAGTGTACTTTCGCAAGTCTTACCCGACTAAGGAAAAATACTCTCAAGGATATGCTGGTTAAATAGGAATCAAGGAAAGGCTTAAGCAAGAATCAACTTAGATACTTTTGCAGAAATAACTTACTAAAGTGAGTCCTTACTTTCAATATTTTAACGTCAAATTAAATATTAATAAACTCTAGTTGCATCTAGTCTAATTTCACCATCTCATCAGTACAACATTATTTTATTCATAATATTTACATCCTGACCTAGGATGCAGGTCAGTGATCAAGTCTCCACTGTCCGGGGATAAAACGACGATCCAAATCGATTTACTCAGTTGAGGATCTCTAACCACACGATATATGTTTCTTGTAACTTTTGCATATGTCTACCATTCTCACGGATCCTCCACTGCATGAACAGGTCCGCGCCACCCGAGAGCACACCACCCCTTTTAGGCGGTACTTTGCCAGGAGGGTACGTGTCACTCTCTCCATCTCTCCACTCCAAGTGCGCGATTGTCTTTTCATGTATGGAATAGCCGGGTTCAAGCTTACCCTGTCCCATATCCAGGGCATGTGGCCAGTTAAGATAGTTCTTGATCATTCAGGCCTACATATGCATCCAATCCTTAATTAACCTAGGTGGAGCATCACCTGTTCCTAGCCCAAGTCTCGAGTTAAGTACTTCCACCCTTAAGATTGTTTTGTGTTAGAAAGGGAAATGTGCCCTTGGGCCATTTCTATAAGATTTTGGTGATTGAGTGCTCCACACAAATGCTTTGAGTGATATTTGTGCCAAAGACTCAAGAAGTGCAAATCAAGATTAAAGGTATGTTTCTAGACTTAGTACATTGTTTTGAAGACTAATGTATTATGTCTAAGTGCTAGAAACAGGAGAAATCGTTTTGGAGAAAAAGTTGGCTATGTACAGCCAAAAGGCTGCTCGGTCTCGGTGCACCGGACTGTCCGGTGGTGCACCGGACAGTGTTCGGTGTGCCAGGACCAGTCCCGATGAACAGCCTACTCTCGGGTCTCGACGGTGGCGTACGGCTATAAATCACCGGACTGTCTGGTGAGTCTGCGGCGAAGTCATCGCTCTCGGAAAACAGTCAACAGCGTACGGCTAAAAATCACCGGACTGTCCGGTGGTGCACCGGACTGTCTGGTTAGCCAACAATCGGCCGCGCCAACGGTCGGCCGCGCAATCCGCGCGTGACGCGTGGCCGAGCCAACGGTCTGATGGGGGCATCGGACTGTCCGGTGTGCACCAGATAGTGTCCGGTGTGCCAACGGCTCCAAATCTTCAACGGTCGGCTGCGCCAATATAGGAAAGCAATCTGCACCGGATAGTGAATAGTGGATGTCCTGTGGTGCACCGGACTGTCCGGTGCGCCACCCGACAGAAGGCAAGAATTGCCTTCCTGGATTGCTTCCAACGGCTCCTAGCTGCCTTGGGGCTATAAAAGGGACCCCTAGGCGCATGGAGGAGCACACCAAGCGTTCTTTGATCATCTCTAAGCACCAAGACTTCATTCTCGCGCATTTGATTCTTTGTGATAGTGACTTGAGCTCTATTTGAGTAGAGAACTCCTCGGGTTGTGTTGTGAGCTCAAGTTGTGGCTAGTGTGCGTGTTTGTGCTCTTGCTTTGAGTCTTGTGTGTGTTGCTTTTCCCTCCCTTACATCCGTGCTTCTTTGTGATCATCAAATTGTAAGGGCGAGATGCTCCAAGTTGTGGAGATTCCTCGCAAACGGGATATAGTGAAAGAAAGAAAAACACCGTGGTATTCAAGTTGATCATTGGATCACTTGAAAGGGGTTGAGTGCAACCCTCGTCCATTGGGACGCCACAACGTGGAGGTAGACAAGTGTTGTACTTGTCGAACCACGGGATAACTCGCGTGTCTCTTGTGATTGCTTTTTGTGTGATTGTTGTGATTCGCAAGAGCTCGCTTTATAGTCACTTGGCATTATCTCTCTAACACTTAACCAAGTTTTGTGGCTATAAGTTTTAAGTTTTTACAGGATCACCTATTCACCCCCCTCTAGGTGCTATCAATTGGTATCAGAGCCGTTCTCTTCACGAAAGGGACTAATCGCCCGAAGATATGGATCCTAAGGGAAAGGGGATGGTGGTCAACGATAAGGAGAAGGAATCCGTCTTCAATGAGCCAAGAGACGATAAGCCCACGGACTCTGGCTTGAGTCACAAGAAGAAGGATGGGAAGAAGAAGAGGTGCATCAAGAAGATAGTCTACTACGAAAGCGACGAGTCTTCCTCTTCCCAAAAATATGACGACGAAGAGAAAAAGAAAGCGGTTAACTCAAACTTTTCTTTTGATTATTCTCGTATTCCGTCTAACTCCAATGCTCATTTACTTTCAATTCCACTTGGGAAACCTCCGCACTTTGATGGAGAGGACTACGAATTTTGGAGTCACAAAATGCGTAGCCATTTGTTCTCTCTTCATACAAGTATATGGGAGATAGTAGAAAATGGAATGAATTTTGATAGTACGGATAATCCCATGTTTATCAATGAACAAATTCACAAAAATGCACAAGCTACCACTGTTCTATTAGCATCCTTGTGCAGGGAAGACTACCATAAGGTGAGGGCTTGGATAACACTAAGCAGATTTGGGACACCCTCAAGATATCGCATGAGGGGAACGACGTCACCATGATCACCAAGATGGAGTTGGTGGAGGGCGAACTGGGAAGGTTCGCAATGATCAGGGGGGAGGAGCCAACCCAAATGTACAACAGGCTCAAGACCCTGGTCAACAAAATCAGGAGCTATGGAAGCACGAGATGGACGGACCACGACGTCGTCCGGCTTATGCTAAGGTCCTTCACTGTCCTTGATCCTCATCTTGTAAACTCTATTCGTGAAAATCCTAGGTACACCAAGATGACGCCCAAGGAAATACTCGGGAAGTTTGTAAGCGGGCGAATGATGATCAAGGAGGCGAGATATGTTGATGAGGCGCTAAATGGCCCAATGCCGATCCACGAGCCTCAAACCGTTGCTCTCAAAGCAACAAGCAGCAGGGAGGCGCTACCTAGCAAGGTGGCGCAAGTTGAGGCGGCCGGGCTAAATGAGGATGAAATGGCCCTCATTATCAAGCGTTTCAAGATGGCACTAAAAGGAAGAAAGGAGCATCCAAACAAGAACAAAGCAAAGGGAAAACGCTCCTGCTTTAAATGTGGTAAGTATGGTCATTTTATAGCAAATTATCCCGACAATACTAATGACCAGGAACAAGAGAAAAGCGGGAAGAGGAAAAAGAAGAAGGCTTACAAGAAGGCGAAGGGCGAGGCGCACCTCAGCAAAGAGTGGGACTCGAATTGTTTGTCGTCCGACTCCGACGACAAAGGACTTGCCGCCTCGGCCTTCAACAAGTCGTCGCTCTTCCCCAACGAGCGCCATACTTGTCTAATGGCAAAGGAAAAGAAGGTAAACACTATAGAAACTCCTAAGTACTCTACTTCTAGTGATGAGGACTCTAGTGATGATGAAATTGATTACACTAGCCTGTTCAAAGGATTAGATAGAGCAAAAGTAGAAAAGATCAATGAATTAATTGATGCTCTAAATGAAAAGAATAGACTTTTAGAAAAGCAAGAGGATCTTTTATATGAAGAGCATGATAAATTTGTAAGTGTACAAAAGTCTCTTGCTTTAGAAGTTAAAAGGAATGAAATGCTTTCTTGTGAATTATCTACTTGTCATGAGACTGTGGCTAGCTTAAGAAGTATTAATGATGATTTAAATGCTAAGCTAGAAGTAGCAAATAAATCTAGTTCTTGTGTAGAGCATGTTGTGATTTTCAATAGGTGTAAGGATTTTAATGTTGATGCTTGTAGTGAACATTTAATTTCTATTACTAGATTAAATGATGAAGTGGCTAGTCTTAATGCCCAACTTAAGACAAGCAAAAGTGATTTTGATAAACTAAAATTTGCAAGAGATTCCTACACTATTGGTAGACATCCCTCAATTAAGGATGGGCTTGGCTTTCGAAGGGAAGCCAAGAACTTAACAAGTCAAAGGGCTCCCATCCCCGCTAAGGACAAAGGGAAGGCCCCTATGACTAGTAATGCTCAAAGGAATCATGCTTTTATCTATAGTGATAGGAAACTTTCTAGAAATGTTCATTTTAATAGGAGTTATAATGCTTTTGACTCACATGCCATGATTGCTTCGAGTTCCAACTTTAATGGTAGGCCTAGGAGAAATATTGTGTCTCATGCTCCTAGGAAAGTTTGTAATAAATCTACCACTGTTTTTCATACTTACAACACTACATTTGTTCTTTCATGCAAAAATAAAAAGGTGGTTGCTAAAAAGGTGGGGGCCAAATGCAAGGGAGACAAGACTTGCATTTGGGTCCCTAAGGCTATTATAACTAACCTTGTAGGACCCAACAAGAGTTGGGTACCTAAAACCCAAGCCTAATTTGCCTTGCAGGTTTATGCATCTGCGGGCTCAAGCTGGATTATCGACAGCGGATGCACAAACCACATGACGGGGGAGAAGAAGATGTTCACCTCCTACGTCAAGAACAAAGATTCCCAAGATTCGATCATCTTTGGAGACGGGAATCAAGGCAAGGTTAAAGGACTAGGGAAGATAACTATTTCATCCGAGCATTCCATTTCTAATGTGTTCTTAGTTGAATCGCTCGGGTATAACTTGTTGTCCGTTAGTCAACTGTGTAATATGGGTTACAATTGCTTATTTACCAATGTAGATGTGTCTGTCTTTAGAAGGAGTGATGGTTCATTAGCTTTTAAGGGTGTACTAGACGACAAACTCTATTTAATTGATTTTTCGAAAGAGGATGCCGGTCTAGATGCATGCTTAATTGCTAAGACTAGCATGGGCTGGCTGTGGCATCGCCGTCTAGCACATGTTGGGATGAAGAACCTTCACAAACTTCTAAAGGGAGAACATGTGTTAGGTCTAACAAATGTGTTTTTCGAGAAAGATAGACCTTGTGCAGCTTGTCAAGCAGGCAAACAGGTGGGAAATCCTCATCACAGCAAGAATGTGATGACCACATCAAGACCAGACCCGTCGCCTATCTTAGCATCAGGGGAAGTAAGTATGGTCTAGTTGTTGTTGTTGATTTTTCCCGCTTCACTTGGGTATTCTTTTTGCAGGATAAAATAGAAACCCAAGGGACCCTTAAGCGCTTTCTAAGGCGAGCTCAAAACGAATTTGAGCTCAAGGTGAAAAAGATTAGAAGCGACAATGGGTTCGAGTTCAAGAACCTTCAAGTGGAGGAGTACCTTGAGGAGGAAGGAATCAAGCACGAGTTCTCCGCTCCCTACACACCACAACAAAATGGTGTGGTAGAGAGGAAGAATAGGATGCTCATAGACATGGCGAGGACGATGCTTGGAGAATTCAAGACGTCCGAGCGGTTTTGGTCGGAAGCTGTGAACACAGCTTGCCACGCCATAAACTGAGTCTACCTTCATCGCCTCCTCAAGAAGACGTCGTATGAACTCCTAACCGGTAACAAACCCAACGTCTCATATTTTTGAGTTTTTGGGAGTAAATGCTACATTCTAGTGAAGAAAGGTAGGAATTCAAAATTTGCTCCCAAAGCTGTAGAAGGGTTTTTGTTACGTTATGACTCAAATACAAAGGCGTATAGAGTCTTCAACAAATCATCAGGTTTGGTTGAAGTCTCTAGCAACGTTGTATTTGATGAAACTAATGGCTCTCCAAGAGAGCAAGTTGATCTTGATGATGTAGATGAAGATGATGTTCCAACGGACGCGATTCGCACCATGGCGATTGGAGATGTGCGACCACAGGAACACCAAGAGAAAGATCAACCTTCTTCCTCAACCATGGTGCATCCCCCAACTCAAGATGATGAACAGGTTCCTCAAGAAGAGGCGTGTGATCAAGGGGGAGCACAGGATATCCAAGATGAGGAGGAAAAAGTACCACAAGCCCCTCCAACTCAAGTTCGAGCGATGATTCAAAGGAATCATCCCGTCGACCAGATATTGGGTGATATTAGCAAGGGAGTAACCACTCGCTCTAGATTAGCTAATTTTTGTGAGCATTACTCTTTTGTCTCTTCTATTGAGCCTCTCAGGGTAGAAGAGGCCTTGCTAGATCCGGACTGGGTGTTGGCCATGCAGGAAGAGCTCAACAACTTCAAGCGAAATGAAGTTTGGACAGTGGTGCCACGTCCCAAGCAAAATGTTGTGGGAACCAAGTGGGTATTCCGCAACAAACAGGACGAGCACGGGGTGGTGACAAGGAACAAGGCTCGACTTGTGGCAAAAGGTTATGCCCAAGTCGCAGGTTTGGACTTTGAGGAGACTTTTGCTCCTGTGGCTAGGCTAGAGTCAATTCGGATTTTGTTAGCCTATGCCGCTCACCATTCTTTCAGGCTGTTCCAAATGGATGTTAAGAGCGCTTTCCTCAATGGGCCAATCAAGGAGGAGGTGTACGTGGAGCAACCCCCTGGCTTTGAGGATGAACGGTACCCCGACCACGTGTGTAAGCTATCTAAGGCGCTCTATGGACTTAAGCAAGCCCCAAGAGCATGGTATGAATGCCTTGGAGATTTTCTAATTGCTAATGCTTTCAAGGTTGGGAAAGCCGATCCAACTCTTTTTACTAAGACTTGTGATGGTGATCTATTTGTGTGCCAAATTTATGTCGATGACATAATATTTGGTTCTACTAACCAAAAGTCTTGTGAAGAGTTTAGCAAGGTGATGACTCAGAAATTCGAGATGTCGATGATGGGTGAGTTGAACTACTTCCTTGGGTTCCAAGTGAAGCAACTCAAGGACGGCACCTTCATCTCTCAAACGAAGTACACGCAAGACTTGCTCAAGCGGTTTGGGATGAAGGACGCCAAGCCCGCAAAGACTCCAATGGGAACCGACGGACATGTCGACCTCAACAAAGGAGGTAAGTCCGTTGATCAAAAGGCATACCGGTCTATGATAGGGTCTTTACTTTATTTATGTGCTAGTAGACCGGATATTATGCTTAGCGTATGCATGTTTGCTAGATTTCAATCCGACCCAAGGGAGTGTCACCTTGTGGCCGTTAAGCGAATTCTTAGATATTTAGTGGCTACGCCTTGCTTCGGGATCTGGTATCCAAAGGGTCTACCTTTGACTTGATTGGATACTCAGACTCCGACTATGCTGGATGTAAGGTCGATAGGAAGAGTACATCAGGGACGTGCCAATTCCTAGGAAGGTCCCTGGTGTCATGGAGTTCTAAGAAACAAACTTCCATTGCCCTATCCACCGCTGAGGCCGAGTATGTTGTCGTAGGACAGTGTTGCGCGCAACTACTTTGGATGAGGCAAACTCTCCAGGACTTTGGCTACAATCTGAGCAAAGTCCCACTCCTATGTGACAATGAGAGTGCTATCCACATGGCGGACAATCCTGTTGAACACAGCCGCACAAAGCACATAGACATCCAGCATCACTTTTTGAGAGACCACCAGCAAACGGGAGATATCGAAGTGTTTTATGTTAGCACCGAGAACCAGCTAGCCGATATCTTTACCAAGCCCTTAGATGAGAAGACCTTTTGTAGGCTGCGTAGAGAGCTAAATGTCTTATATTCGTGGAACTTGGATTGATCTATAGCATACATGTGTTTTATGCCTTTGATCATGTTCCTTTATGCATTTTGTTGCTTATTTACGGTGCTCAAGTTGTGCAAGGGATCCCCGAACCTCACAAGTCCATGTGTGAATGATGCACATATTTAGGGGGAGAAATGCTACAACTTGACCCTTTGAGGCTAACCGTGTGCTTGAGTGTTCTTAATTTAGTCTCAAAGGTGATTGAAAGGGAAAAGGTGAACTTGGACCATGCAAGACTTCCACTGCACTTCGATGAGAGGGTAATTTACTCCATGTTCATCTCCATGCTCTTATTGCCTTTTTACTCTTAATTGAAGATTTTGGTGAGGCAATGGGGTTTTTGGTCCAATAATGATCCCGTTTTGGTGCTTAATGCCAAAGGGAGAGAAATTAAGGCCAAAGCAAATGGATCAGCTACCACTTGAGAATTTTGAAAATAGTAGAGTTAGAGCTTTTGTCAAAATACTCTTATTGTCTCTTATTGTCAAAAGTTGGTCTCTTGTGGGGAGAATGTTTGATTATGGGAAAAGGGGGAGTTTTTTGAATCTTTGATCAATTTCTCTTGGAATACCTCTCTCTATGCCTCAACAAGTGAGTCTGACTTAGAGATAGGAAATTAAGTTTGATTTGCAAAAACAAACCAAGTGGTGGCAAAGAATGATCCAAATATGCCAAATTTGAATCAAAAACAAATTTTTGTTCTCATTTGCACTGATGTTGCACTTCTTTTAGTTGCTTTTTGTTGTGCTGGCATAAATCACCAAAAAGGGGGAGATTGAAAGGGAAATGTGCCCTTGGGCCATTTCTATAAGATTTTGGTGATTGAGTGCTCCACACAAATGCTTTGAGTGATATTTGTGCCAAAGACTCAAGAAGTGCAAATCAAGATTAAAGGTATGTTTCTAGACTTAGTAAATTGTTTTGAAGACTAATATATTATGTCTAAGTGCTAGAAACAGGACAAATCATTTTGGAGAAAAAGTTGGCTATGTACAGCCAAAAGGCTGCTCGGTCTGGGTGTACCGGACTGTCCGGTGTGCCAGGACCAGTCCCGATGAATAGCCTACTCTCGGGTCTCGACAGCGGCATACGACTATAAATCACCGGACTGTCCGGTGGTGCACCGGACTGTCCGATGAGTCGTCTGCGGCGAAGTCGCCGCTCTCGGGAAACAGTCAATAGCGTACGGCTAAAAATCACCGGACTGTCCGGTGGTGCACCGGACTGTCCAATGAACCAACGGTCGGCCGCGCCATCAGTCGGCCGCGCAATCCGCACATGACGCGTGGCCGAGCCAACGGTCTGATGGGGGCACCGACTATCCGGTGTGCACCGGACAGTGTTCGGTGCGCCAACGGCTCCAAATCTTCTACGGTCGGCTGCGCCAATTTAGGAAAGCAATCTGCACCGGACAGTGAACAGTAGATGTCCGGTGGTGCACCGGACTGTCCGGTGCGCCACCCGACAGAAGGCAAGAATTGCCTTCCTGGATTGCTTCCAACGACTCCTAGCTGCCTTGGGGCTATAAAAGGGACCCCTAGGCGCATGGAGGAGCACACCAAGCATTCTTTGATCATCTCTAAGCACCAAGACTTCATTCTCGCACATTTGATTCTTTGTGATAGTGACTTGAGCTCTATTTGAGTAGAGAACTCCTCGGGTTGTGTTGTGAGCTCAAGTTGTGGCTAGTGTGCGTGTTTGTGCTCTTGCTTTGAGTCTTGTGTGTGTTGCTTTTCCCTCCCTTACATCTGTGCTTCTTTGTGATCATCAAATTGTAAGGGCGAGATGCTCCAAGTTGTGGAGATTCCTCGCAAACGGGATATAGTGAAAGAAAGAAAAACACCATGGTATTCAAGTTGATCATTGGATCACTTGAAAGGGGTTGAGTTCAACCCTCATCCATTGGGACGCCACAACGTGGAGGTAGACAAGTGTTGTACTTGTCGAACCACGGGATAACTCGCGTGTCTCTTGTGATTGCTTTTTGTGTGATTGTTGTGATTCGCAAGAGCTCGCTTTATAGTCACTTGGCATTATCTCTCTAACACTTAACCAAGTTTTGTGGCTATAAGTTTTAAGTTTTTACAGGATCACCTATTCACCCCCCCTCTAGGTGCTATCAGTGTTCCTAAGGATGAAAAGAGCATTATAGGGAACTTTGCAGTAAGATCCCACCATACTCCAGATGAGAATATTCTTGCAGGTATAAGCCATCCTTCCTTAGGATAACCCTGAGCTAGGCATTATTGCAAAAGACAACCTCTATCCACAAGATCTAAGCAGGGCTAAGCATTTTTGTAAATCATATTTTGATACTTCAACAAAAGTATCTATAAAGGCGTGGATATCAAGGTAGGCAATGCATCAAATAGTTTCCAAGCAACTCCTATAAACTTAATGCACATTTCACTAGACTTAAAGTGTATAAAAGTCTTTTTTTTAATACAAGGAAGGGGCAAATGCACCGGGGCTTGCCTTTGTTGCAGTGAAGAGGTTCTAGATCCCTCTACCCAACCATCAACTAGATAGCTCCATCCTCTTGATGAGAAGACACTAGAGTAGACTCCTCTTCAGCAACCACTTTATCTTGAATCTTCACTCTTTATTTTGGGAGCTCTACATGAAATGACATGAACATGAATGCTTATGCTTATGTTGTTTGCAAATAAAATACTATAAAACATCACAAGACTATACTTCCTCTCAATTCCACATGAGGGCTTGACATACTCCCCTACTAGGAGTTCTTCCTCTATAATCACTCCTTATCTTTGTTTCAATGGCTACCAGCTGACCCCAAACAGATCTCAAGTTGAACACCAACTTGAGGTGAAAACACAAAAACTCAAATTCAGGTAACTGAAAAAGAACCGAACCGAATTCAGTTTCAGATACTGAAACTTTACACATTCGACACCACAACCAATATTCAGTATCCATTTCCCCTCATTTCCATTCACATACACATGTGGGAGTAGCAAGGGTGATCTTCATTAGTTTTCAAATGAAAGCCTGAACCCAACTGCCTTAGGCATGCTGCCCTATCTGCACACCTCCCTGTTAAAGCCCCTTGTATCTCACAATTTCATATGGTACAGACCAAAACTTCTTAGCCAAAGTTATACTCCAACTTTAGCTCTACCAACTTGGTACAACAACCCATGATTGAAAACATTCAGAGCAAATTCTATTGTACCCCAAAGTTACCCCCACACTGAACTGTTGTTTCAGTTAACTGAATAAAATTCAGTCACAATCACTTTGATAGTCCAGTTTTGGACAACTGTTATTTCCTACTTTATGTGGATTCAAGCCTAACTTACTTAAAGGGATTTGTTCCTTATAACATGGTCTTGAACTCCTCTACATAAACCATGGTCTAAAACTGCATAGAATAGGCAGCACATAGCCCCAAAACTGCACTAAAAATCCCAATTTCAGATTCAGATACTATTCACAAATCTAAAAAAATCCAGAAGTCTGACAGAGAAGATTTGGACATGTTCTACTACCAATTTTGTGTAGTACGTAGCCCATCTCCCTTTAGTAGTCTTGTTCATCTTACTACGGTCTTCAAACTTGCTACAGAACATTGGCCCAAAACCAAATAGTCTGGGCGCACAGAGCTCCAAAGTTGAGCTCAATACACTAAAACCTAGTTTTAGCCTTATGCACTAAGTTTGGGATCTAGAAACCTGACAGCCTATGTTTGAGCAAATTTTACACCTAGTTCCAGGCAACCAACAGTGGTAGAGTTCAAGCAGTAAATGGTGTGAGCTTCACTGACCTGAGATGATCACGAAACAAGCTTCATACGGGTCAGCAACTCCTTAGGACGTCCGAGCCATGGCGAGGTGGGAGAACTGCAGGCGTGGTCACCAGCACAGGGGGTGGCTCATACCAACTCAGGTAAATCGGTCTAGGGATTGGGGAGAATATTAATACTAGCAGGAACACATGCTCCACAACACCCTTGCAGTTATCTTTGGACAGAATTCGTGAGCAGGGAGGAAACCTTCACTAAACCCAACCAAAGGGTTGTATATTTATGGGCAGGCATCACTGATTATGTAGGCAGGGATATGGAACTAGACCACAACTTGGTGAACAAGAATTCTAGGGCATGCTAGCACTGCAGGAGCAACTCAACGTGGCTCCCAAGCACATATACTTTGCTGGCTCACATGCACTGTCCAAAGAAACACTGAACCTGGTCAAGCTCTACACCAAAATATCACTTGAGAATAACTAGAGAAGAAGCAGATGAGTGTGGCGGAACTGCCCGAATTATTCCAACTTAAGTGCCCAAGCCCTGCCTTAGAGGCTAGACCACACTTAAATGGGAATAACCCGTCAATTCCTCGGATCTAGTCCGACACGGCCACTGACAGGATCAAGTACCACAATCTCACTCGATGGTGAGTCACAGAGCAAATACAATAAAGCATAAAACCATACATGAAAGAGTATTAAATTATTACATCACCATTGTCACCATCGGAGTTTTCGCAAAAGTAGCCATCATTGTTTTGGAGTGCAGCGGAAATAAACTAACGACAAATAAATGGAGAGATGGGGAAGCCTATCCCATCACTCCTCATGCTCCTCCTCAGCCGAGGCGGGGTCCCACTCGACAGTCCAACCCGGTGGCAGGGTGGATGGCCAAGTCACTCCAGCAACCATGTCCTCCAGAGAACCTGTAAAAATTATGCCACAAGCAAGGCTGAGTATACTAATACTCAGCTAGACTTACCCGGTGTGAGGAGTCTATACTCCTCTACCTCTAGACATGCAGCTGTTTGGCTGTGGGGGTTTGGTTGCCAAAAGCACTAGCTGAGTTTCTAAAGCAAGATTTTAACTTAATCCAATTTAAGTGTGACTCTCTTAAGGCTAAAGGTGTACTATCTATTCATACATAGTAGCAAGCATTATTAGCAATCAACAGTTTGTATCATCTCAACACAGTTCCACTTGTTACTCAATGTAGCAGCATGGATCAAGCAGTCTCATTAGCTGCGAGAAGCAGACGATTCGAATCGAGTTTTTATCCTTGCAAGGTAAACCTAAACACACGACATGCAGGGGCACTCCGTCCCCACACATATCAACCGTCCCCATCGATTCCCTGGCAGCAGATCAGGGCTCACCGCCTTGGCGTACAATGCCTCACTGACCCCGACTGGCCGTCGTGCAGTGACAGCACTTGTACCCACCATAACCGGAATGGGAGACTACGTCTCAGGTCGCGTGAGGGGTAAAGTCCACTGGCAGGTTCAATCAGGTACTAGGCTTACCGATTTACCATATTTCTCGGTATGTGTTTAGTACGTTCAAACGCTTGACTCACGGTACCACACCTTAATCCTTAATCAACTTTTTATCCCGTGAACAACCAATCCCCATGGATTGTTGCCCACCAACCAACATCAATATGATAGGGAAGTGGATACAGCAAATTCCTGATCTCGCGCGAGTGCTAGAAAAATCACTCGACTTCTACCGAGATCCTAATTAATAAAGCAGCTACTCGTCCTAGCATACTAGTGTTCATCTCAATAGGATTCCTGAGATCATGCAACTAGGGTTTCAACCAATTCCTACACCTAAGTGCACAATCAATCCTACAATCATTAAGTGAAGTAAAATAGCATAAATAACAGGTTATGCATAAAACCGGGGCTTGCCTTCCAAAGCAGTGGCAGGCAGGTCCTCTGGTGCAGGCTCTGGTGCTGGGTCTGGGGCAACCTCCTGGGCAGCTCCTTGCTCCGGCACGAGGACGTACTCTCCGTCAGCAAGATTACAGTCTATCGAAATGCAATGAACATGTATGTCATGATTATGCAAAAATTTAAGAACATTAAGGCACTAAAATTAGGTCAAGAATTAACTTAGGGTTCCTTGGCTACGAGGGTCTTCTAGTGGTATTCATAGACTTATTACCTTTTAGGTTTAGGTTTTCTTTTAAAATAACATATTGGATTTGTATTGCCTTTATAGATTTCAGTGGATAATTATAAAGGTCTTAAGAGGACATTAAATTCCATCATCCATTTTCCCTTCCTAATTTTTCCATCTAGGGTTTCTAGTAGGGGTTTTGAACTATAACAGTAGTTTAAAAATTTCCAAAAATTGTGTAAGAATTACAGTGGGTTGTCACTGGCTATTCTAGCTTGTTTTAATAATTTGAGGCTTAAGGTACAAAAGCTAGGCTTTAAACAAAAATAACAATAGTTAGGCAAAATGGGCCACTTTACACTACAAGTCCTTTATTAAAATGGTTTCTGACCTAATGGTTATTTTTGCTGGCCTCTAGTAGTGATAAAAAGCTCTTGTACCAAAAATGGCAGAGAGCAACATGGTGGTTAATTAATGATGGATTTGTGAAGTTTGGTGCACAAAGGGTGATTAGAACTAACTTGTTATTTGAAAAATATCAAACAACAGAATTCAGATTTTTCTTAAGTTCTTATTATCCAAACATTTGTTATCCTAAGGTTTGGGGAGGTTTCACCTTAGGGGTATTTTTGTAGGGTTTTTCTAAGTTATCCCTATTTTCTTCATTTAAAAGGTATCTTGCTTATCTTACACTACAACAGGGTATGATACATTTTTCCAGTGAACTACATTGACTAAGTATCTCAACAAAAATAGGTGTGCTCTCTGGTTCATCATTTATATCACTTTTTCTATTTTCCTTAAACTTAAGCATATTATAGAATAAGGGGTTAAAACTATCTTAATGTAATGGACAGAGAGGTTTAACATTTTTAACTAGGTCAGTGGGTAGATATAAACTTCTCCAAATTTTTCTAACCCTAGTTAAATAGTGCAACCATTTTTCTTGCTATTATTAAGCTTTTGGCCAAAACTGAAAATAAATCAGAACCTTATATTTTTCTCTAGTTCATATGGGGTTTTATATTTTTCTTAGACAGGTTACATTATTTAGAGTCTGGCAAAATTGGTTTGACTAAATTTGGATAAACCAAACAGAAGTTATGGGTTTTTAAAGTTTCTGTTTGAATTTAAAACAGATTTTATTAAAGCTTTACTGGAAAAACAGTTTGCGCCGAGACCCCTGGGGTTAAACTGATTCAAATCTCGCAGATCTACCCTCAGGCCACTATTCACCTGAGTCTGCGACTTTTCACTTAACCCCCCCAGGGTTCTCTCCCTCACACCCGCGGTCCCTCCCCTAAACAGAACAGTAGCCGTAGGAAAGAAAGGACGGCGCGGCTTACCGGCGGCGAGGGAGGTCCGGCGAGGTGGTCAGGGATGTTCAGGAGGTCGCGACGGTCACGCCGAGGTGCGGGTCGTCGCCGGAGGTGGTCGGAGTCGCCCGGTCCACGAGCGCAGGCGGGTGTGCTCGTCGGCGGCGAGTGTACCGGCCAAACTACGGCGAGCTGGTCCAATCCAAGGGCACGGTGAGCTTCACGGGGTGACGTAGTGAACGTGTGCACAAAGAATCGAAGAATGACTGAGTGGATTACCCGGTCCACGTACTCCGGCGAGGTTTAGTGCTCCGGCGACCTTGGGCCGGCCTCTCTGGCGAAGCAAACCCCGATTCCTCGCTCGGGGAGCCTCACGGAGGGGTGCACAGTCTTCTCCGAGGGCTGGACGGGGCTGGAAATGGCTGGGCAGGCCGGTCTACGGTGGCAGGGGGACTGGGTGGCCGCGGACAAGCTGCGCACTGGCCAACGGCGGTGAACCAAGCTCCGGCGAGGGTCGGGTGGGTGCGGAAGGGTACGGTCGAAGCTTGGGAGGGTTTTATAGGCGCGGGCGCGGACCAGGGCGCTGGCTTGACCGTTTGGCGCGACGCGGGCACGCGGGGCGCGCGCGGGCGTGCTCTGGCGAGCTCAGAGCGCGTCGAACACGTGGCGCGTTGCTTCTGCCCGTGTTCTTCGCTCTGCTGAGCGACCAAGCGTACGAATCTTGCCATGTCGCCTGTGGGAGATCTCTTCCCTGCACCTAGAGCTGCCTAGTTCATGTGAGTTCCAAGGGAGGATACGCCCTAGGTCAGGAGATAAACAGGCGCCAAGTTTGGTTTGTCTCACTGCCCACACCGCGACAAAACCGATGTCAAAACCTGTCAAACGTCCAAGTCTCGGTTTCCACTTTTTCCAGGGGGTTCCTTAGATAATTTGGCTCCTTTTTGCTATTTAGACCCTAGGGTTTTGGTGCTATTAGCTAGGTGAACACGACTGATCTTTAATTTAGGGTTAATTCTACACTTAGAGAGAAATGGAGAGCTCTAGCTCTCTCTCTACTTGGAGATTTGATTTAGGGTTTCTCCAGGGGTCTTTTTGCAACATTACCCTCCCCTAATTGATGGTTATCAAGTTGCTTAGGGTTTTGCTAAGGATCACTTGTGTTTTGCACATTGTTCACACACTCTTTCCCCCCCTTTTTTTTTAACCAAGATTTAGAAGATAGGGTTTAGGAGGGCCTAGGGTTCTTTTTCCCTTCTATCCAAGTAAAAAGTGTGCAAGGGTTTGATTAATACTTCTTAGGCCATTTATAACTTGATTAACTCAATAACTCCAAGGTTCTTATATGTTCCCTTAAGTCTCTACTACTTGTGATCACAGCCTTTTTAGTGCCAAGGTGGGCTCTAGCCAAGGTAACACCTGGGGTGTTACAGCCCTCCCCCCTTAAAGGAATCTCGTCCCGAGATTTCAGGTAGAGTCCCTTGGAGGGATGCTTTGAAGGTGTGCTGGTGCCACTTTCCCTTTAAACTCAAGTTCCACTTTCCTAACTGCTCTTCGAATGTCATCCTCTTTGCAACTTCAGAAGGAAGCCCTTCTTAAGTTAAGTCCATAACTTAGACTATCCTTGTTATCTAAGTTTTTCTTATAATTGACTTCAAAGGGCAGGTGGGGGTGGGGTTTTGGGTTACATACCGATTCCTTTGGGTAGAAAGTCGGGGAAGCGAGAGCGTAGAAAATCCTCCGTCTCCCATGTAGCTTCTTCTACTGAATGGTGACTCCACTGAACCTTATACATTCTGATTGACCTTGCCCGAGTTGACCTTTCCTTCTGATCCAATACCTTGACGGGGTACTCTTGGTAGGACAAGTCTGGTTCTATCTCAATGTCTGGTTCTGGTAGCACTTCAGTGGGTAGACGAACACACTTCCGCAGCTGAGATACATGGAACACATTGTGGACTGCTGACAAATGGGATGGTAATTCCAATTGGTAGGCTACGGGTCCACAACTTTCCTTGATCTTATATGGTCCAATGTAGCGAGGGGCCAACTTGCCCTTGATCCCGAATCTCTGGACACCCTTGGTTGGTGATACCTTAAGATAGACATGATCTCCCACCTCAAACTGTAGTGGCTTCCGTCTCTGGTCATGATAACTCTTTTGCCTGGCCTGAGCAGCTTCCAAGTTCCTCCTGATGACTCTGACCCTTTCCTCTGCTTCAATTACCAAATCTGGCCCAAATATCTCCCTCTCTCCTGCTTGAGACCAATTCAGCGGGGTTCTGCATCTTCTCCCATACAAGGCCTCAAAAGGTGCCATTTTCAAACTAGACTGATAGCTGTTATTGTAAGAAAACTCTGCCAAGGAAAGACACTTGTCCCAGTCCTTTCCATAGTGTAGTGCACATGCTCTCAACATGTCTTCCAAAATCTGATTTACCCTTTCTGTCTGTCCATCTGTTTGAGGGTGATATGCTGAGCTTCGGATTACATGGGTCCCAAGTGATTCCTGTAATTGCTCCCAAAATCGTGCCACAAAAGGTGCTCCTCGGTCAGAGACTATGGTCCTTGGTATCCCATGCAGACGAACTATCTGGTCGATGTAAATTTCCGCATACTTCTCCGTCCGGTGGGTAGTGTGCACTGGCAAGAAATGAGCAGTCTTGGTCAACCTGTCCACAATAACCCATATGGAATCATGGTGCCTGGAGGTATTGGGTAATCCCACTATGAAGTCCATGCAAACGTCCTCCCATTTCCAAGAGGGTATGGGAAGGGGTTGCAAAGGGCCTGCTGCTTTCAGATGACTAGCTTTTACCCTCTGGCAAGTATCACATTCTGATACGTACTTGGCAATTTCCCTCTTCATCCTGGTCCACCAATAAAGAGGTCTGAGATCATGGTACATCTTGTTGCTACCAGGGTGCATGGAGAACTTAGAAAGGTGAGCTTCATCCAATATCTTCTTTCGAAGCTCTGGGTCCTTGGGAACAACCAATCGATCTTCAAACCATAAAATTCCCTTGCTGTCCTGGCGGAAACACTTGTATTTCTCTGCCTTCAGCTTGATCATTTCTTTAATAACCTGAACTCCCTTATCCTCAAACTGTGCCTGAGCTATTTGTTCTTGCAATGTGGGCTCCACTGCAATATACCTTAATTCACCGGAAGGAACAACTTCCAGGTTCAGCTTGCACAACTCATCACACAAGGTGGTGATTCTTGCATCCATGTTCATGCAATTACATTGGGCCTTTCGGCTCAAAGCATCTGCCACAACATTTGCCTTGCCAGGATGGTAATGCACCTCCAAATCATAGTCCTTGATTAATTCCAACCACCTTCTCTGCCTCATGTTCAGATCTGCCTGAGTGAAAATGTACTTGAGGCTCTTGTGATCAGTGTAAATGTTACAGTGAGCTCCCATCAAGTAGTGTCTCCATATCTTGAGGGCATGAACTACTGCTGCCAACTCCAGATCATGTGTCGGGTAGTTCTGCTCATGGGGTCTGAGGGCTCGGGAAGCATAAGCAATCACTCTGTTCTCTTGCATCAACACACAACCCAGTCCTGTCCCAGAAGCATCACAATAAACCTCAAATGGCTTGGCATTATCCGGCTGAGCTAGCACTGGAGCTGTTGTCAAATGTTGCCTCAAGGTATGAAAAGCATCTTCACACTTTTGGCTCCACTCAAATTTGACTCCTTTCTTTAACAGTTCAGTCATTGGCTTGGCAATTCTGGAGAAATCTGGAATAAATCGTCGGTAATATCCTGCTAATCCCAGAAAACTCCTAATCTGCTTCACTGTAGTCGGGGGTTTCCAGTCCATCACTTCTTGCACCTTCTCAGGGTCGACTGATATCCCATCCTGAGAGATTGTGTGACCCAAGAATTTTATTTCTTTCAGCCAGAACTCACACTTGGACAACTTAACATACAACTGATGGTCGCGAAGTCTCTGAAGCACGATATGCAGATGTTTAGTGTGCTCAGCCTCATTCTTGGAATAAACCAGAATGTCATCAATGAAAACAACCACGAACTTATCCAATTCTGGCATGAATACTGAGTTCATCAAGTACATGAAATAAGCCGGGGCATTGGTTAGCCCAAAAGACATTACCAAAAACTCATAGAGCCCATATCTGGTAGAGAAAGCCGTCTTGGGAATGTCACTAGCACGGATCTTGATCTGATGGTAGCCTGAGCGAAGGTCTATCTTGGAGAATACCTTGGCCCCTACCAATTGATCAAATAGAACATCAATGCGGGGTAACAGGTACTTGTTTTTGATAGTCACCGCATTGAGAGGGCGGTAATCAACACACATCCTCAAACTCTCATCCTTCTTCTTCACGAACAAGGCGGGACATCCCCATGGTGAAGTGCTTGGACGAATAAACCCCTTGTCCAATAATTCTTGCAGTTGCTTCTTCAATTCTGCCAACTCCGCGGGAGGCATCCTATAAGGTCTCTTGGAGATAGGAGCCGTTCCGGGTTGCAATTCAATGGCAAACTCAATATCTCTGTCGGGTGGCATTCCTGGCAATTCATCTGGAAAAACGTCAGGGTAGTCACAGACGACGGGGATCTCTTCCACTGGGGAGTCCGTCATAAGGAATGCACAAGAACGGGTGCAACTCTGATCGGGCAGAAACAATGTGGTTTCTCCACAAGTTGGTGAGTGCACTTCAATGGCCCTAGCTGCAATGTCAAGAACCGCCCGGTGCCTTGTTAACCAGTCAGTCCCTAATATGATATCCACGCTGTCCAAACCCAAAACGAGGAGGGTGGTTTTAATTATTAGACTACCAAACTTTATGGGCACATGCCTGCTGATTTGATTTGTGGCAATCCTGCCTCCTGGGGTTGAAATGGTAATAGCCCCGTGGGTGTGGCAAAAAGGCAACTGGCACTTGACACTAAATTTGGCACTGACAAAACTATGTGAAGCACCAGAATCGAAAAGAACAATAGCAGGAAAATTTAAAACTGTAAAGATACCAGTCATGACGGGTGCTCCCTCTGGAATGTCAGCCATTGTAGTGAAGTTCAGCTTGCCCTGCCTCACCTGCACTTTCTGCCTCTTTCCTTGGTTCTGGTTAACATTCTGCCCCTGCCTCTGCTGATTCTTGGGGCAATTCTTGGCATAGTGTCCAGTGCTGCCACAGGTGAAACACCTGTTATCATTGGCCTGGCGGTACTGCTGCTGCTGATTGTTCCTCTGAGCTGGGAATTGGGCACGGTTGGGTGCCTGCTGCTGCTGCTGCTGCTGCGGTGGCCTGATCACCCACCTCCCTTGCTGCTGCTGAGGTCCCCTGCTCTGTGAGTCAGACACAATCCTGAAGCGCTGTGGCTGAGACGAGGGTCCTGCCACAGGGGTCTTCCTCTTCTTCTCCGCCTGCCGAGCCAAGATGCAGTCTTCCTGGGAGATAGCCATGTTGACCAACTCATTGTAACTGTTGGCCCTGACGGTGTTGAGACGGTCACGGAGCTTGGTGCTGAGCCCCCTCCTGAACCTGTCTCGCTTCTTCTCATCCGTATCTGCATGGTATCCGGCATACTGACACAAATCGTTGAAGGCCTGGGCCTATTGCAACACTGTCCTGCTGCCCTGAGTGAGTGCCAGAAACTCATTGAGCTTTTGGTCCATGATGCCAGCGGGAATATGATGCCCTCTGAAAGCGGCCTTGAACTCCCTCCACTCCACCTCTCTACCATCCGGCTGCATAGCCAGAAAATGGTCCCACCAAGTCCTTGCGGGTCCGCGAAGCTGCTGGGTGGCGAACCTGACCTTTGTGACCTCTGAGCAAGCCCCATGGAGCAGTGGGAACTTGGATTCTACCACCCTCAACCACACATCTGCATCAAGTGGGTCCTCCGTCCTGGTAAACAACGGTGGCTGGGTGCTGAGAAACTCCTGGTAAGTAGCAGCGACGGGGTGACGCTGATGGTCTCCACCATAATGCTGAGGTGGTGGCTGACGCTGAGCTAGCTGCCTCAGAATTTCATTCTGCTGGGCCATGAGCTCCTGCAGAGTGGGAGGCGGTGGCGGTGGAGGAACGTGCTCATTCTGACCACGGCGCGCTCTCCCAGCCATCTGAAAAAGTCACATGGTTGCTTAATAACACATCTCCAAGCTTAAGGTTCGAACATGGTAGGGGAGTCAAAGTAACTCGATAGATTCCAAATAAAACAACGAAAACATAATCCTTCCGTCCAAATTTAAATTACCATTAATCATCCCTAAACATCCAAAAGAGTTTTAACACTGGTTACATCAAGGATCAAAAGACTCAACTCTACCTAGCCTAGTACCCTAAGGGTGCAAAAGCTAAGCTAGCGGCGAGGAGTCCAACTATCACCAACTTCTAGTATTAGTCTGGCCTCTATTGAGCGAACGAGGCGACGCTGGACTCGGGGGAAGGTGGTCTCCCTGAGCCAGCGGTGTCTACACTGGAGGCAGACTCGTCTCCTCCCTCGATGTCAACGTCCTCGTCAGCCTCCGCATCATGGATCTCTTGGTGATGCATGTCCAGATGCGCATTAGCCTCTGCTAGCTGCTGCTGAGTGTTGAGGAGCTGATCCTCGAGGACCTCGATGGTATTCTCCCTGGTGCCCACTAGCTCCTCCAACTCATGAATCTCGTCAGTCAGCTGCTCCACCTGTAAATCTTTCTCCACCAGCTCCTGGGATAAATCCACCACGAGCTCCTCCCTGTTGTCCAGGGTGATCTTGGTGGCCTCCAGTAATGCCATCAGGTGGGACATGGCCTCCCCACGCATCACTTGCAGACGATACAGAGCATTCATGCATCGTACCGACAAGTGAGCGGTGTGGCCTGGGTAGAGAGCCCAGATGTCCTTGGCATGCTCCACTCGGTCCTTCCACATCGGGTCGTCCTCCTTTTCCGCAGGGAACAACCCAATGGGGTGGGTAGCCAGCTCCAAGGGGTGAAATCCACAGAAGGTGGTCAGTCCATGCAGAGCGATAGCCTCAATAGTGTCCTCAGCCCGGTATCCATAGGACTCGGAGTCCAGTGAACGCCAGCCTGGCTGCAGGGGATGAGGCTCCAAAGTCATCCTCACCCGACAGCGAGGTACCCGGTGCTTCTCGAACTGCTGCACCGCGTACTGAGGGGGTGTCAAATATCCTGCCCCCTGAAGTACCTCCCACAAGATGCGGGGAAAACCCTCTCGTGCAAGTCCGTCAGTGTGGGTCAGTGCATCTCCATCCTCGGAGGATCCGTGGGAAGTCATCTGTGCACGGTTAAGCGTAAGTAAAGAAAAAGAATTACAAAAAGAACAAGGAAAATAAAACTCAGCCTGCCTCTAAAAAGAAAAAGGCACTAGGGACCTAGTTGGTTGCTATCTCATTTTTAAGTCCTTTTTCTTAATTATTCATTTACTTAATTAAGAATGCATGTATGCACGTCCTGTACGACCTCTCCAACAGATAAAAAGGAATAGGGAAGGACTCCCATCCTTTAAAAGTGGCCTATAGGGCCTAGTCACTTAGCCACCTAGCTACCCTTCTATGGTCCTAAGGCTTCACGTCCTAGGTCTATCCTGCTTGCCCTACTATCTATCCAACATTGTTTCTATCAAGTTTTACTTTTAGAAAAGGGATGGTATTCATGTTTTATTGATTCCTCTGTGGTGGTACAAGCTCCGATACCAGCTGTGGCGGAACTGCCCGAATTATTCCAACTTAAGTGCCCAAGCCCTGCCTTAGAGGCTAGACCACACTTAAATGGGAATAACCCGTCAATTCCTCGGATCTAGTCCGACACGGCCACTGACAGGATCAAGTACCACAATCTCACTCGATGGTGAGTCACAGAGCAAATACAATAAAGCATAAAACCATACATGAAAGAGTATTAAATTATTACATCACCATTATCACCATCGGAGTTTTCGCAAAAGTAGCCATCATTGTTTTGGAGTGCAGCGGAAATAAACTAACGACAAATAAATGGAGAGATGGGGAAGCCTATCCCATCACTCCTCATGCTCCTCCTCAGCCGAGGCGGGGTCCCACTCGACAGTCCAACCCGGTGGCAGGGTGGATGGCCAAGTCACTCCAGCAACCATGTCCTCCAGAGAACCTGTAAAAATTATGCCACAAGTAAGGCTGAGTATACTAATACTCAGCTAGACTTACCCGGTGTGAGGAGTCTATACTCCTCTACCTCTAGACATGCAGCTGTTTGGCTGTGGGGGTTTGGTTGCCAAAAGCACTAGCTGAGTTTCTAAAGCAAGATTTTAACTTAATCCAATTTAAGTGTGACTCTCTTAAGGCTAAAGGTGTACTATCTATTCATACATAGTAGCAAGCATTATTAGCAATCAACAGTTTGTATCATCTCAACACAGTTCCACTTGTTACTCAATGTAGCAGCATGGATCAAGCAGTCTCATTAGCTGCGAGAAGCAGACGATTCGAATCGAGTTTTTATCCTTGCAAGGTAAACCTAAACACACGACATGCAGGGGCACTCCGTCCCCACACATATCAACCGTCCCCATCGATTCCCTGGCAGCAGATCAGGGCTCACCGCCTTGGCGTACAATGCCTCACTGACCCCGACTGGCCGTCGTGCAGTGACAGCACTTGTACCCACCATAACCGGAATGGGAGACTACGTCTCAGGTCGCGTGAGGGGTAAAGTCCACTGGCAGGTTCAATCAGGTACTAGGCTTACCGATTTACCATATTTCTCGGTATGTGTTTAGTACGTTCAAACGCTTGACTCACGGTACCACACCTTAATCCTTAATCAACTTTTTATCCCGTGAACAACCAATCCCCATGGATTGTTGCCCACCAACCAACATCAATATGATAGGGAAGTGGATACAGCAAATTCCTGATCTCGCGCGAGTGCTAGAAAAATCACTCGACTTCTACCGAGATCCTAATTAATAAAGCAGCTACTCGTCCTAGCATACTAGTGTTCATCTCAATAGGATTCCTGAGATCATGCAACTAGGGTTTCAACCAATTCCTACACCTAAGTGCACAATCAATCCTACAATCATTAAGTGAAGTAAAATAGCATAAATAACAGGTTATGCATAAAACCGGGGCTTGCCTTCCAAAGCAGTGGCAGGCAGGTCCTCTGGTGCAGGCTCTGGTGCTGGGTCTGGGGCAACCTCCTGGGCAGCTCCTTGCTCCGGCACGAGGACGTACTCTCCGTCAGCAAGATTACAGTCTATCGAAATGCAATGAACATGTATGTCATGATTATGCAAAAATTTAAGAACATTAAGGCACTAAAATTAGGTCAAGAATTAACTTAGGGTTCCTTGGCTACGAGGGTCTTCTAGTGGTATTCATAGACTTATTACCTTTTAGGTTTAGGTTTTCTTTTAAAATAACATATTGGATTTGTATTGCCTTTATAGATTTCAGTGGATAATTATAAAGGTCTTAAGAGGACATTAAATTCCATCATCCATTTTCCCTTCCTAATTTTTCCATCTAGGGTTTCTAGTAGGGGTTTTGAACTATAACAGTAGTTTAAAAATTTCCAAAAATTGTGTAAGAATTACAGTGGGTTGTCACTGGCTATTCTAGCTTGTTTTAATAATTTGAGGCTTAAGGTACAAAAGCTAGGCTTTAAACAAAAATAACAATAGTTAGGCAAAATGGGCCACTTTACACTACAAGTCCTTTATTAAAATGGTTTCTGACCTAATGGTTATTTTTGCTGGCCTCTAGTAGTGATAAAAAGCTCTTGTACCAAAAATGGCAGAGAGCAACATGGTGGTTAATTAATGATGGATTTGTGAAGTTTGGTGCACAAAGGGTGATTAGAACTAACTTGTTATTTGAAAAATATCAAACAACAGAATTCAGATTTTTCTTAAGTTCTTATTATCCAAACATTTGTTATCCTAAGGTTTGGGGAGGTTTCACCTTAGGGGTATTTTTGTAGGGTTTTTCTAAGTTATCCCTATTTTCTTCATTTAAAAGGTATCTTGCTTATCTTACACTACAACAGGGTATGATACATTTTTCCAGTGAACTACATTGACTAAGTATCTCAACAAAAATAGGTGTGCTCTCTGGTTCATCATTTATATCACTTTTTCTATTTTCCTTAAACTTAAGCATATTATAGAATAAGGGGTTAAAACTATCTTAATGTAATGGACAGAGAGGTTTAACATTTTTAACTAGGTCAGTGGGTAGATATAAACTTCTCCAAATTTTTCTAACCCTAGTTAAATAGTGCAACCATTTTTCTTGCTATTATTAAGCTTTTGGCCAAAACTGAAAATAAATCAGAACCTTATATTTTTCTCTAGTTCATATGGGGTTTTATATTTTTCTTAGACAGGTTACATTATTTAGAGTCTGGCAAAATTGGTTTGACTAAATTTGGATAAACCAAACAGAAGTTATGGGTTTTTAAAGTTTCTGTTTGAATTTAAAACAGATTTTATTAAAGCTTTACTGGAAAAACAGTTTGCGCCGAGACCCCTGGGGTTAAACTGATTCAAATCTCGCAGATCTACCCTCAGGCCACTATTCACCTGAGTCTGCGACTTTTCACTTAACCCCCCCAGGGTTCTCTCCCTCACACCCGCGGTCCCTCCCCTAAACAGAACAGTAGCCGTAGGAAAGAAAGGACGGCGCGGCTTACCGGCGGCGAGGGAGGTCCGGCGAGGTGGTCAGGGATGTTCAGGAGGTCGCGACGGTCACGCCGAGGTGCGGGTCGTCGCCGGAGGTGGTCGGAGTCGCCCGGTCCACGAGCGCAGGCGGGTGTGCTCGTCGGCGGCGAGTGTACCGGCCAAACTACGGCGAGCTGGTCCAATCCAAGGGCACGGTGAGCTTCACGGGGTGACGTAGTGAACGTGTGCACAAAGAATCGAAGAATGGCTGAGTGGATTACCCGGTCCACGTACTCCGGCGAGGTTTAGTGCTCCGGCGACCTTGGGCCAGCCTCTCTGGCGAAGCAAACCCCGATTCCTCGCTCGGGGAGCCTCACGGAGGGGTGCACAGTCTTCTCCGAGGGCTGGACGGGGCTGGAAATGGCTGGGCAGGCCGGTCTACGGTGGCAGGGGGACTGGGTGGCCGCGGACAAGCTGCGCACTGGCCAACAGCGGTGAACCAAGCTCCGGCGAGGGTCGGGTGGGTGCGGAAGGGTACGGTCGAAGCTTGGGAGGGTTTTATAGGCGCGGGCGCGGACCAGGGCGCTGGCTTGACCGTTTGGCGCGACGCGGGCATGCGGGGCGCGCGCGGGCGTGCTCTGGCGAGCTCAGAGCGCGTCGAACACGTGGCGCGTTGCTTCTGCCCGTGTTCTTCGCTCTGCTGAGCGACCAAGCGTACGAATCTTGCCATGTCGCCTGTGGGAGATCTCTTCCCTGCACCTAGAGCTGCCTAGTTCATGTGAGTTCCAAGGGAGGATACGCCCTAGGTCAGGAGATAAACAGGCGCCAAGTTTGGTTTGTCTCACTGCCCACACCGCGACAAAACCGATGTCAAAACCTGTCAAACGTCCAAGTCTCGGTTTCCACTTTTTCCAGGGGGTTCCTTAGATAATTTGGCTCCTTTTTGCTATTTAGACCCTAGGGTTTTGGTGCTATTAGCTAGGTGAACACGACTGATCTTTAATTTAGGGTTAATTCTACACTTAGAGAGAAATGGAGAGCTCTAGCTCTCTCTCTACTTGGAGATTTGATTTAGGGTTTCTCCAGGGGTCTTTTTGCAACATTACCCTCCCCTAATTGATGGTTATCAAGTTGCTTAGGGTTTTGCTAAGGATCACTTGTGTTTTGCACATTGTTCACACACTCTTTCCCCCCTTTTTTTTTAACCAAGATTTAGAAGATAGGGTTTAGGAGGGCCTAGGGTTCTTTTTCCCTTCTATCCAAGTAAAAAGTGTGCAAGGGTTTGATTAATACTTCTTAGGCCATTTATAACTTGATTAACTCAATAACTCCAAGGTTCTTATATGTTCCCTTAAGTCTCTACTACTTGTGATCACAGCCTTTTTAGTGCCAAGGTGGGCTCTAGCCAAGGTAACACCTGGGGTGTTACAATGAGAACTCCATCGAGGGCAGGCTTCAAATATCCCAAAACCTAATATTTTTATAGGGATGAGATCAGCACGTGTTCTACTGTCCATGTCACTCCATTAAGACCAGTAGATGAGACCTTATTGCCCTTAAAACAGTCCAAGGTTGATATTTTCAGTAGAGCTGAGGAGTCTCTATATCCTTGACTGTGTACCTCATCCATACAACCAAGTGACACAACAGGGAGGGAGTGATCTTCTTCAGAAACTCCAACTTAACATTAATCATTGAATCGGCCACCACTGCTCCACTTCACTTCTCCATGTTCAATACCCTTAATCTCACAATTTCATATAATAACTAACCCTTCTTCCTTAACCAAATTTATTCTTCCTAAGCATAGTTCTTTCACTTTGGTAATAACGCCCACAAGTTGGAAATACTCAGAGAAAAAGTTGTCATGCACTAAAGTAGAGCATAAATATTGAAAAGTCCAAATTCAGCAAACTGAACAACACAGTTTAATTCTAATAGAGGGATTTGCAGTAGGTTGCTCTCTAAGTTCCATACAGTAGCAAGCCAACTCATTGTAGAAACCTTGATCATCTATAAATGGTCTCTCATTTTGCTATAGACCCTTAACCCAAATCTCTTTGGATTAATTACCACAGAGCTCCAAAGGTGGGTAAAAACACACTAAATTGCTTAGGAATAGTCAACTAAATCTGCATACCTTTTGGATGACAGAGAAAGTTTAGAGGTGTTTAACTCCCACTTTTATGTAGAACCAAGTCCAAACCTATTCACAAAACTTATTCTCTGTACTATGGGCTCCAACTTTGCCACATAGTTCATAGTCCAAAACCACAAGGCTTGGTCACAATAGGGCTCTAAACTTTGCATCACTTATTGATTTCAGACTTTCAGTTCTGAATAGACTAAGTCATCAACCACCTGACAGTCAAACTTTGAGCAGCTGTTACTCCACTTTTTATGTGGGATCATGTCCATCAACCTTTAATTAAGGCCAAGCCACCATCGCGAACCTAGCAGTTCGGTACGCGGTGCCTCCACCCTGTATGATTGGATACCTTGGAGGTGCTACATCTAGAGCACTAGGACAAACCGCACGAGGATGTGAAGGACACCGATGACTGCACGACACTGCTCGACACATACGTCTACATCAAGACTGCTTCCGCTGCCCTACGCATCTAGTGGTAATTCCATAACCAATAACAGCAGGAGTTCTTGGTTTATGGGGTCAAAAATTTTGTTTTGCACTAGTGTAACATCCTCATAATCCCACACTACCAAGCCGTAAGCCTGAGTCCCCTAACGGTCTACGGAGCCCACAACACGATGAGGAGCGACGAGGATCAGGCTACGAAGGCAAGGGTTGGCATAGAGCAGGAGGAGAAATGATGACACTTGGGTCCCTCGCCACCCATACATGTTATCCCAGCTAACTTAAAGGAGCACGATCAGAGAGCTCAAACAACGAGGGTAAATACCGACAGACAGACTTCTACTGAGGGTAGAACGCCTCGTTTTACCATTTTATAGCGATTCCTTCCACGAGAAGCCACATGTAACAGAACCCCTCCTTAGTATATAAAATGGGGCGGGTCGGCCCAACCTGGGAGAGGGACCTGAGAGCAACGACACTCGACGACTTAGCAAGATAGCAAAAAATCAATACATAGTTCCTTAGAACCAATATTACATAGAGACTTAGGATCCTTCCCTCTCTCGCCCATTTGTAACCCCTACTACGAGCATTCAACAACTGGGCGCCGATAGAGCTAGCCATCAAAGACTAGAAGTAGAGACCTTCTGCTCGAATATGTATAAATCTTGCACCCACTAAGCACACTATCCAGATCTAGAATGCGCATAAACAAATTTACTCGGTGGTGTTGGTTCGAAGCACCGACATAAGATTTGTTGAACTAAGCTTGCCCTTCTTCAAGATCCTAAGTACAATAAACATATTTGAATGAGGTTTGAAGCAACATATGACTTTCAAATAGCTTAAGCAATATTTGATCCATCTGACCACTTTGTCACCACCAATATCACGAGCATCATTGCTCCTCTATGTGGTTGTTTTGCACTCAGCTGTTAGTGTGACTTTAGTGCAGTAAAAGGTTGATGATGGGAAAATGTAGATATATGTTTACTTCGTCTCTAAAGCTTTTGGAATAACAAAAGACAACTTCTCAGAGATTAAGGTCTTGTATCTAGTGATGATGGCCTCAAGAAAGCTTCAACATTATTTTTAGTCCCACTATATAATAGTATCTTCGTATTAGCCCCTAAAGGATCTACTAAAGAATAGAGAAACTAGTGGAAGGATTATAAATATTCCATGGAACTTAATTAATTTGTAATTGATTTTATACATTGATCAACGAGACGATCCCAAGCTTTGGCAGATTTCATTGATGACTGGACTTTGAATGACTAGGAACCAAATTGTAAGGCCCAAAATTTGTTTAAGAAAAAAATATGAAGAGATAAAATAGTAAATTCAGATATCTCGAATTGTACTTGAGTGTTGCAAATTGAGGACTGAATTCTGAAAACCAAGAATCAATATAGAAAAGAAGTAATAGAAAAGTTTTCTATCCAACTAAATGTTGATGCATATCATTAAGTGATGCACCATAAGCATTTATTTACATGAATAGTTAATTTTGAAGTAACCTTTACTTCTTGTCCCACATTCAAAATACTATTTTTTCTTTCTTTTCTAAAGAGAAAGAAATAAGAAAAGAAAGAGATAAGGAATATAAAACTCACATAAACTATATATAGAATCATACTTTCAAAATTAGTACAATAATTGTGCAACATAAACTGAGAATAAATTGCCACCAAATTTGAATACAAATTGGAATTTAAATTTGAATTTGGAATTTAAGAGAGAAATACTATAAAAGACAAGATAAAATTTATAAATATATAAATTCAACCCACACTAGTATGATTATTTTGTACATTTAACTTGAGTACAAATTCACATCCATAGCTGAATTCAAATTTGAGATTTAAATTTAGAAGGGAAGAGAGGAGAAAAGAAAATATAAAAGAAGACGAAAATAATAAGGAAAACTGCACTTGGGCCCTTTCTTCCTTGGCCAGCCCACTTCTTTTTCCCCCAGCCCATCAGTGCGGTGACACTTACGCGCGGGTCCCCCTTGCCTGCCTCCCTGCTACTTGGCCGGGCGCCCATCGTGGCTTGGAGACATGCTCTCTCTCGCGTCGTTGTTTCACTGCTGGTGGGGCCACCCAGGTCAGCTCCTCCTTCTCCGTGCGCCAGTAGTTCTTCTCTGCCGAAATCCCCAAACAGAATCGCACCAACCTTGCCGAGATCCCGGGCTGCGTCGGCCATTCCAAGCAACAACTCCACCGCGGTAACCGACCTTTGCAGGTTTCCCTGGGTATATAAGCTAGCTCCGTGACTGTGACACCCCAGGTGTCAGTTTTGCGTTATGTCAGGAGATTTATCCAAATCTCGGATGCTCAGTGAAAATTTCTATTTCTCACTCGCGCATGTCTATGATTATCCAGATTATTCATTCACATTTCACCGAATTCGGAGTTATTCAATCTCACAGAAGGCCGAATTTGGAGCCTATTAAAACTTTTATTCTCGGCACGAATGCAAACTCAAAAATCATTCTCGAATTATAAATCTCATCTGAAGCTCATTTAATCAAACTCTCGACGACTGTTATTTGATCTGAGCCCGAGTCTAATTCCTCGAACCTCAATCGATGTCCGACTATTTTTAATCCGAGTCCGTACTCTCAGACGGGATACTCGATATGTCGTCCTCTAACCAAATTTATTCGACTCGGCCAAATATCTCATGTCCGAACCGAACTCAAAACACTGTATCGACAGCGATTTTAAAATATCACGATTCGCCTTCTCCGACTAAAAGTCCGAAAGCTAGTCATATCTCGAGACAATTTATTTTCGAATCATGCGTAGGGATTTATTTTCGAGCAAAATCAAATCAGACTCTCGGTCGAATTAATCGCTTAACCCTCCGTTCGTCCGAACTCTCGTTCACTCTATTTTGCGTACCGACGAAATCCACACGAGCCTTTTTCCAGAAAATATTTAGCGCAGCCTGATTACATGTTTTGGGCCAAGCCCATTCCAGCCTGGCCCATTTGGCCCATGAGAAAAAAACCAAACCCTAGTGCCCCTTCTATAATTAGGTGCCCTCTCCTAGCAAGTGGAGGCATTTTTGCACTCCCACCCCTCCATTTCTTTCAGCCGCCAGCAGCCTTCTTGAGAGCACAAGTGGTAGCTGATCCATTTATTGCTTTGGCCTTTATTTTCTCCCCCTTTGGCATCAAGCACCAAAACGGGATCAATTGTGGCCCTTTAACCCCATTGCCTCACCAAAATCGTCAATTAAGAGCAAATGGCATTAAGAGGTCATGAGATGAACTTGGAATGAGTTACCCCTCATCGGAGTGCAGTGGAAGTCTTGCATGGTCCAAGTCCACCTTTTCCCTTTCAATTCTCCTTTGAGACTAAATCAGACACACTCAACATATGGTTAGTCTCAAAGGGTCAAGTTGTAACACATCTCCCCCTAAACATGTGCATCACTTTGCAACGGACTTGTGAGGTCCAGGGAGTGTTTGTACAACTTGAGCACCATAATAAGCAACAAAATGCAGAATGAACATGATCAAAGGCATAAATACATGTATGCTACAATTCAATCCAAGTTCCGCGAATCTAAGACATTTAGCTCACTACGCAGCCTGCAAAAGGTCTTCTCATCTAAAGGCTTGGTAAAGATATCGGCTAGCTGGTTCTCGGTGCTAACATAAAACACTTCGATATCTCCCTTTTGCTGGTGGTCTCTCAAAAAGTGATGCCGGATGTCTATGTGCTTTGTGCGGCTGTGCTCAACAGGATTTTCCGCTATGCGGATAGCACTCTCATTATCACATAGGAGTGGGACTTTGCTCAGATTGTAGCCAAAGTCCCTGAGGGTTTGCCTCATCCAAAGTAGTTGCGCACAACACTGTCCTGCGGCAACGTACTCAGCCTCAGCGGTGGATAGGGCAACGGAGGTTTGTTTCTTAGAGTTCCATGACACCAGGGACCTTCCTAAGAATTGGCACGTCCCCGATGTACTCTTCCTATCGACCTTACATCCAGCATAGTCGGAATCTGAGTACCCAATTAAGTCAAAGTTAGACCCCTTTGGATACCAGATCCCGAAGCAAGGCGTAGCGACTAAATATCTAAGAATTCGCTTCACCGCCACCAAGTGACACTCCTTAGGATCGGATTGAAATCTAGCACACATGCATACGCTAAGCATAATATCCGGTCTACTAGCACATAAATAAAGTAGAGATCCTATCATTGACCGGTATGCTTTTTGATCAACGGACTTACCTCCTTTGTTGAGGTCGGTGTGTCCGTCGGTTCCCATCGGAGTCTTTGCGGGCTTGGCGTCCTTCATCCCAAACCGCTTCAGCAGATCTTGCGTGTACTTCGTTTGGGAGATGAAGGTGCCGTCCTTGAGTTGCTTCACTTGGAACCCAAGGAAGTAGTTCAACTCGCCCATCATCGACATCTCGAATTTCTGCGTCATCACCCTGCTAAACTCTTCACAAGACTTTTGATTAGTAGACCCAAATATTATGTCATCGACATAAATTTGGCATACAAACAAATCACCATCACATGTCTTTGTAAAGAGAGTTGGATCGGCTTTCCCAACCTTGAAAGCATTAGCAAGTAAGAAATCTCTAAGGCATTCATACCATGCTCTTGGGGCTTGTTTAAGTCCATAGAGCGCCTTAGAGAGCTTACACACGTGGTCGGGGTACCGCTCATCCTCGAAGCCAGGGGGTTGCTCCACGTACACCTCCTCCTTTATTGGCCCGTTGAGGAACGCGCTCTTCACATCCATTTGGTACAACCTGAAAGAATGGTGAGCGGCATATGCTAGCAAGATACGAATGGACTCTAGCCTAGCCACAGGAGCAAAAGTCTCCTCAAAGTCCAAACCTGCGACTTGGGCATAACCTTTTGCCACAAGTCGAGCCTTGTTCCTTGTCACCACCCCGTGCTCGTCCTGTTTGTTGCGGAACACCCACTTGGTTCCCACAACATTTTGCTTGGGACGAGGCACCAGCGTCCAGACTTCGTTGCGCTTGAAGTTATTAAGTTCCTCCTGCATGGCCAACACCCAATCCGGATCTAGCAAGGCCTCCTCTACCCTGAAAGGCTCAATAGAGGAGACAAAAGAGTAATGCTCACAAAAATTAACTAATCGAGATCGAGTAGTTACTCCCTTGCTAATGTCACCCAGAATTTGGTCGACGGGATGATCCCTTTGAATCATCGCTCGAACTTGGGTTGGAGGTGCCGGTTGCGCTTCTTCCTCCATCACTTGATTGTCTTGTGCTCCCCCTTGATCACACGCCTCCTTTTGATGAACCTGTTCATCGTCTTGAGGTGGGGGATGCACCGTAGTTGAGGAAGAAGGTTGATCACGTTCATCCTGTTCCTGTGGCCGAATGTCTCCAATCGCCATGGTTCGTATAGCGGCCATCGGAACATCTTCTTCATCTACATCATCACAATCAACAACTTGCTCTCTTGGAGAGCCATTAGTCTCATCAAATACAACGTCGCTAGAGACTTCAACCAAACCCGATGATTTGTTGAAGACCCTATACGCCTTTGTATTTGAATCATAACCTAATAAAAACCCTTCTACAGCTTTGGGAGCAAACTTAGAATTTCTACCCTTCTTCACTAGAATGTAGCATTTGCTCCCAAATACACGAAAATAAGATACATTGGGTTTGTTACCGGTTAGTAGCTCATACGAAGTCTTCTTGAGGAGTCGATGAAGGTAGACCCTGTTGATGGCGTGGCAAGCCGTGTTCACGGCTTCCGACCAAAAACACTCGGGGGTCTTGAACTCTCCAAGCATCGTCCTCGCCATATCGATTAGCGTCCTGTTCTTCCTCTCTACCACACCATTTTGCTGTGGTGTGTAGGGAGCGGAGAACTCGTGCTTGATCCCTTCCTCCTCAAGAAACTCCTCCACTTGAAGGTTCTTGAACTCGGACCCGTTGTCGCTCCTTATCTTCTTCACCTTGAGCTCAAACTCATTTTGAGCTCTCCTGAGGAAGCGCTTGAGGGTTCCTTGGGTTTCAGACTTATCCTGCAAAAAGAATACCCAAGTGAAGCGGGAAAAGTCATCAACAACAACTAAACCATACTTACTCCCTCCTATGCTTAGATAGGCGACGGGTCCGAAGAGATCCATGTGTAGCAGCTCCAGGGGTCTTGACGTGGTCATCACGTTCTTGCTGTGATGTGCTCCTCCCACCTGTTTCCCTGCTTGACAAGCTGCACAAGGTCTATCCTTTTCGAAATGCACATTTGTTAGACCTATTACGTGTTCCCCCTTTAGAAGCTTGTGGAGGTTCTTCATCCCCACATGAGCTAAGCGGCGATGCCACAGCCAGCCCATGCAAGTCTTAGCCATTAAGCATGCATCTAGACCGGCCTCTTCTTTTGCAAAATCAACTAAATAAAGCTTGCCGTCTAGTACACCCTTAAAAGCTAGTGAACCATCACATCTTCTAAAGACAGACACATCTACATTCGTAAATAAGCAATTATATCCTATTTGACATAATTGACTAACAGATAGCAAGTTATATCCAAGACTCTCCACTAAGAATACATTTGATATAGAATGCTCATTAGAAATTGCAATTTTACCTAGCCCTTTTACCTTGCCTTGATTCCCGTCACCGAATATAATTGAATCTTGGGAATCTTTGCTTTTGACGTAGGAGGTGAACATCTTCTTCTCCCCCGTCATATGGTTTGTGCATCCGCTGTCGATAATCCAGCTTGAACCCCCGGATGCATAAACCTGCAAGGCAAATTTAGGCTTGGGTCTTAGGTACCCAACTCATGTTGGGTCCTGCAAGGTTAGCACAAATATTCTTAGGGACCCAGATGCAAGTTTTATCTCCCTTGCATCTAGCCCCTAATTTCCTAGCAACAACCTTCTTTCCCTTTCTACAAATAGCAAAGGGAGCATTACAAGCATAATAAATGGTAGAAGGTTCATTCACTAATTTTCTAGGAGCATGAATAACATTCTTTCTAGGCACATGAGCAATATTTCTCCTAGGCATATATACAACATTCCTCCTATCATGCTTATAAGAGGAACTAGAGGCAAACATGGCATGAGAATCATAAACATGTGAATCAAAATCATTATGAACATTTCTAGCATGTCTCCTATCATGGTATAAGAAAGCATGGTTCTTTTTAGCACTATTTGCCATAGGGGCCTTCCCTTTCTCCTTGACGAAGACGGGAGCCTTATGGCTTGTTAAGTTCTTGGCTTCTCTCTTGAAGCCAAGCCCATCCTTAATTGAGGGGTGTCTACCAACCGTGTAGGCATCCCTTGCAAATTTTATTTTGTCAACTTCATTCTTGCTAGTCTTAAGTTGGGTATTAAGACTAGCCACTTCATCATTTAATTTGGAAATTAGAACTAGGTGTTCACTACAAGCATTAACATCAAAATCCTTACACCTAGTACAAATTTCAACATGTTCAACACAAGAATTTGATTTACTAGCTACTTCTAGTTTAGCACTTAAATCAATATTAACATTTCTTAAGGTAGAAATGGTTTCATGACAGGAAGATATTTCACTAGAAAGCATTTCATTTCTTTTTACTTCTAAAGCATATGATTTTTGTGCCTCTACAAACTTATCATGTTCATCATACAATAAATCTTCTTGCTTTTCTAAAAGCCTATCCTTTTCATTCAATGCATCAATCAATTCATTGATTTTATCTATCTTAGATCTATCTAAGCCCTTGAACAAGCAAGAATAATCTATATCATCATCACTAGACTCACTATCACTAGAAGAAATATAAGTGGAGTCTTGAATACTCACCTTCTTCTCCCTTGCCATAAGGCAAGTGAGACGCTCGTTGGGGAAGAGAGCCGATTTGTTGAAGGCAGTGGCGGCGAGTCCTTCGTTGTCGGAGTCGGAGGAGGAGCAATCCGAGTCCCACTCCTTTCCTAGATGCGCCTCGCCTTTTGCCTTCTTGTATTGCTTCTTCTTCTCTCTTTTGTTCCCCTTTTCCTGGTCACTTTCATTATCGGGACAGTTAGCAATGAAATGACCAAGCTTACCGCATTTGAAGCATGAGCGCTTCCCCTTGGCTTTGGTCTTGCTTGGTTGTCCCTTGTGACCTTTAAGCACCGTCTTGAATCTCTTAATGATGAGAGCCATCTCTTCATCATTAAGGCCAGCCGCCTCAACTTGCGCCACCTTGCTAGGTAGCGACTCCTTGCTCCTCGTTGCCTTTAGAGCAATGGGTTGAGGCTCGTGGAGTGGTCCGTTCAACGCGTCGTCGACGTATCTTGCCTCCTTGATCATCATCCGCCCGCTCACGAATTTTCCAAGCACTTCTTCGGGCGTCATCATCGTGTACCTGGGATTCTCACGAATATTGTTCACGAGATGAGGATCAAGTACGGTAAAGGACCTGAGCATTAGGCGGACGACGTCGTGGTCCGTCCATCGCGTGCTCCCGTAGCTTCTTATCTTGTTGATAAGGGTCTTGAGCCGGTTGTACGTTTGCGTTGGCTCCTCGCCCCTTATCATCGCGAACCGTCCAAGCTCGCCCTCCACCAACTCCATCTTGGTGAGTAAGGTGACGTTGTTCCCCTCATGAGAAATCTTGAGGGTGTCCCAGATTTGCTTGGCGTTGTCCAAGCCGCTCACCTTATGGTATTCATCCCTGCACAAGGAAGCTAGAAGAACAGTAGTAGCTTGTGCATTTTTATGAATTTGTTCATTAATGAACATGGGACTATCCGAACTATCAAAGTGCATTCCACTCTCTACAATCTCCCATATACTAGGATGGAGAGAGAATAGGTGACTACGCATTTTGTGACTCCAAAATCCGTAGTCCTCTCCATCAAAGTGTGGGGGCTTGCCAAGTGGAATGGAGAGTAAATGAGAATGTGAACTTTGCGGAATACGAGAGTAATCAAAGGAAAAGTTCGAGTTAACCGGTTTTCTCCTCTCGTAGTCGTTGTGGTCCTCATCCTTTTGGGAAGAAGTAGACTCGTCGCTGTCGTAGTAAATGATCTCCTTAATGCGCCTGGTCTTCTTCTTCTTCCCTTCCTTTCGTCTTTGACCCGAGCCGGAGTCGGTAGGCTTGTCGTCCTTCGGCTCGTTGACGAAGGTCTCCTTCTCTTTGTCGTTGATCACTATACCCTTCCCCTTAGGATCCATCTATTCGGGCGGTTAGTCCCTTTGTGAATAGAACGGCTTTGATACCAATTGAGAGCACCTAGAGGGGGGGGGGGGTGAATAGGTGATCCTGTAAAAACTTCAAACTTAAGCCACGAAAACTTGTTAAGCGTTAGCACAGTTAATGCCAAGTGGCTAAGGTGAAGTCTTCAACAAAACACAATACCACAAGAATCAAGCACAGAGGGACACGGTGGTTTATCCCGTGGTTCGGCCAAGCCAATGCTTGCCTACTTCCACGTTGTGGCGTCCCAACGGACGAGGGTTGCAATCAACCCCTCTCAAGCGGTCCAAAGACCCACTTGAATACCACGGTGTTTTGTTGTTCTTATCTCAATCCCGTTTGCGAGGAATCTCCACAACTTGGAGCCTCTCGCCCTTACAAAAGATGTTCACAAAGAATCACGGAGTAAGGGAGGGATTAGCAACTCACACACAACACAAAGATCACAGCGAATACGCACACACAAAACCCAGACTTGAGCTCAAGAGGCTAACACACTAGAACAGAGCTCAAATCACTAGAATTTCAAACAAGTGCGCAAGATTGATGTTTGAGTGATCAAGAGTGCTCAAGGAATGCTTGTGTGCCTCCTCCATGCGCCAAGGGGTCCCTTTTATAGCCCCAAGGCAGCTAGGAGCCGTTGGGAACAAATCTGGAAGGCCATCTTTGCCTTCTGTCTCGTGGCGCACCGGACAGTCCGGTGCACACCGGACACTGTCCGGTGCCCGATTTGTTTCCAAAAACAGCACTTCTGACCGTTGCTGGCTGCTCCAGATCTGCGCTCAGTTGGCGCACCGGACATGTCCGGTGCACACCGGACAGTCCGGTGTTCCTTCCCGACCGTTGGCCCGGCCACGTGTCGCGCGCTGATCGCGCGGCCGACCGTTGGCCCTAGCCGACCGTTGGCTCACCGGACAGTCCGGTGCACACCGGACAGTCCGGTGAATTTTAGCCGTACGCCGTCGGCGAATTCCCGAGAGCGGCCAGTTCGAGCCGAGGCAGCCTGGCGCACCGGACACTGTCCGGTGCACACCGGACAGTCCGGTGCTCCAGGCCGAGCTGGGTCTTGGCTGCACACAGCCAAGACTTTCTCCTCTTTTCTTTTCATCTCCTTTTCTGTTTCTAACACTTAGACAAATATATTAGTACACAAAACCAATGTACTAAGGATTAGAAACATACCTTTTCTCCATGATTTGTACTTTGTCCCATTTTACAATTAAGCACATGTGTTGGGCACTAAATCACCAAAATACTTAGAAATGGCCCAAGGGCACATTTCCCTTTCACTTCTTCTCCCCCACGCCATCCTCCTCTCCTCCCATCCATGGAGCAGCAGCAGCCACATATCACCATGGCGCCCTTCCTCCTCGGCTCCAATGGTGTGGCTGAGCAGCAGCTCTACACGCCCCGTGCTCTTCTCCCTACTGCGCAGCGCCCCTCCCCTGCTCCACGGACAGCAGCAGGTCGACCCTGCGAGCTCTTATCCATGGCGTCCTCCTCCCCCTGCCTCTTGCCGCAGGAGCAGGAGCTTCCTGGGTGCAGGCTGACGCCCTGCACAGCGCCTTCCCTGCTCCCTGCTGGTGAGCAGGAACTCCATGGCCGGCGCCCAGCAGCAGCCATGTGCAGCGTCGCTGCTCCATTCCCTCCCCAGCGCCCCTTCTTCTTCTTCCATGGCGCGAGATGTCCCACCAGCGAGCTCCCTCCCTGTCCATGGCTGCCAGCCCCTATCTCCCTCTCCCCGCAACGCAGCGCCTCGCAACCAAGTTTTTCCCGCAGCCCGACCAAATCGACGCGCCATAGGTGCTCGACAAAATGTGCAGCAGCCCCGACGTCACCGCGCGCTGCCAGCTCGCTGTTCCGTGAAGCACAGTGGACAGTACGCCGTCGACGCTCACCGGTGGTTTGCTGTTTTTGCGCAGCCCCATCCGCGGCGTCGTCGACCCTCGATGAGACATCCCGCTATCCTTGCTGTTTTTGTGTCCATGGTGTCGACGATATGCCAAGTCCCTAAACTCGTGTGTTATCGCAGCCACCGTCAAAGTCGCGCTCCGCGCCTTGCAGTTCGACGAAATGCCGAGCCATGTGGACAGCCCATGCGTCTAGTCCTGACTCGTTCAGGTTGAATCCATGTGATTGACTTACTTGCACATTTGTCATTGTCATGTATATATATGTATGTGAATATGTTGTATGCAAATTAAAATTCATGGACGAGAAAGTAGTACGCGTAGATGTGTTTGCGATTGGAATGCCAACAAGTGTTTGTGTGCCTGCAATGGTCCATTTGTGCGTCGTAGGGATTGGTCGCGGATGTATTAATTGTTTGTTAAAACACTTCGTCGTAAAGTAGTGTGTTAGTTGTGGTAAATTTGATAAAGCGTAAAGCATGCTTGGTAATTTTCGCAGTTGGCTAAGATATTCGTCTATGTTAAAAATATTTTATGTATTCATCGTGGTGTACGATAGAGTGGATCAAAGATATAAATTATGTGACATGTGATTAGTGTTTTTAAGATGAGATGTGCGAATGATCGGTTAGTGTTGCACTTGTCTAGTCGATAAATGTTGTCATAAATAATTGTGCAAAAATTGGTCATGAGAATGTCGTGGGCACGTGGTGTGGTTGGATGTGATAAGTAGATCGGAAGTGTGGGTTTGTCGAAGCACTGTGATGTCGGACGTGTATATCGAAGTGCATTGTTGTGGTAGTTGCGTTAAGTTAATCGGTAGTGTCTCGAGTACACGCCACAATGTGGTTGTATGCGAGACGGGGTTATGCGCACGACGAGTTTAGTAAAAATCCATCGGTGACACTTGTGTTAAGTTGAGGTTTATTTGTGCGTGGAAAGTAATAATGTGTTTAATACTTAGAACTCTTAGTCGATGGTAGAAATTGTCTCGGCTTAAATAGAGGGGTGGTGACATGCCAAGGTAGTCATTATTTCCTCTATGTTTATAAGTCGAGTCGAGTCGATGCGCATTATGTGTTCGTTAAATTATGCTTCGCATATAGTGTATGGTTGTGCTCGCAGATTCTAGTTGTCACATCGGATGGTCAAGTAGGATCGTAATACAAGTTGTGTACTGGAGTTAGTTATTTTGAGATGATTATTAAAATGCTCTATCCATATGATAAATTTGTATGTTTATAAAAACGATGTAGTGTATGTTGTGTCTCAGTCTGCGATAATAATAGGCCAGCCGACGTGTATGTTGTATTGCGGGCTATGTCATTGCTCTAGTTAGCCGACTTGTTAGATGACTTTGGTCAAGCTTGTAGTCATGATGATTTGCTTGTTGTAGTCTAAATGCGTATGGTAATGGTCGCGAATGAAAAGTATTAGTGCTCATGTGATGTCTAAGTTAAAATGCGATTTATTGGGTGAAAAGTGCTTCGATATTGATTATCGGGGAGAATGCATTGTTAATTAAGTATGGTACTTCTAGTGCTCGAAATGACACGTATAAAAATTAGTAAGTCTACTTGTTAGTCCTCATTTGATTAATTTAACTCTAACAAATGGTAAAGTGTTAGAATAATTCAAGTCTCTAGAAAGCGACAATTCTTGAATTGTATAGGAGCTGAAATTCATTAATTGCTGTTATTGGCTGCACGCGTTGTTTTTGTCGTGCTGTATGTTTGATGAACTAAATCATGTTTTCTGTAGAAAAGTCATATAGAAGAGTTGTAAATAACCTTATTATCTTACTTGTGTTAAAATTTGACTGGCATAAGTCTGATCGTTTAGAAGTTATGCTTTTTACAAATTCAGTAATTGAATCTGTCCAAATTCTGTACAGATTTCAGAGATTGAATTGTTTGCTTAAGATAATATCACAATCAGTTCATGGTCGTTATAAGAAAGTTGTAGATGTTTTTGTTATCTTGCTTGTGTTAAAATTTCACAACCATAGGCCTGACAGTTTAAGAGTTATGAATTTTACAAACTGGTTGCTGTGTTCTGTCCACTGTCAGGGCAGATTTCGAAAACTGCATTGTTTGGTTTAGTTAAACATAGAATCACTTGTTGGTGATTATAAAAGTTGTGTAGTACTTTTGCTAAGCTTTCCAAAAAGTCTTGGATCACTCTTTTTGGTGGTCTGAAGATTAAGTTACATGCGTTTAAAGTGTATAGTCTGAATCTGTCCAGTTCTAGACATCAAAGTCTTCTAGTGTCTTTTATCCTTAGTTAAATATTGAATTACCTTGAGATGTTTATAAATGATATGTAGACAATTTCATTATCTTTCCATAAAGTCTAGAATCAATTTAATTGAATGTCTAAATCTTTAGTTATGAATTTTTAAAGTCACAAGTCTGAATCTGTCCAAATCTGGACAGATCTGTTGTGTTAGCACTTTTAACCTTCCTAAGTGTTGAATCTTGTTGAGGTGAACATACCAAAGTTATAGAGCACATTTTAAGCTTTTCAGAAAGTCCTAGTTTGCTATGTTTGGATTAATATTTGAAGAGTTATGACTGAAACAAGCACCTGCTGTGCTGCTGTCCTGATTTTGTTATGTTTGGTGGATGCTCTACTCTATTGTGTTTGACTCGAGTCGACTGTTTCCTCGTTTGATGATTGGTTGAACCCGCAGTAATAATAATATAACTAATACAATTAGGCCTAATTATATAAGTAACAAGTATACGTCTCACTAAGTTAGTGAACCTAATTAGTGAGGGTCTAATAAGTGTTTGACTAGTGAATAATTTTAAAGCCCAATTAAGTGTCTAGCCCCTTTTCAACAAAGTCTATTTATATACAAGTCGTAGCGAACTTGTGTACATAACTAATTTAATGTTAGGTAACTAATGGATGATTAAAGTGAACGTGGTAAACGCTTGTGCTCATGCTTGTGTGGTCATGTTTGTATTGGTTAAGTAAAGTAAGTGTCGTCATCTTTCCAGTGGTAGTAACTACGTATGCCCGACGATGTGCAGATAAGTAAAGCTAACATGTGGTTATCTACGGTGTCTTCCAATTTAATGTTTAGTTCGTCACTGTGTCTTTGTATACCTTGTGCTACTTGTGCTACTTTCATTATATTCATCCATATGCACCTTGCATCTCATTTAGGACCGAGAGATGCTGATCGTGCACGTGATGTGGTGCCAACCACAAGATGCAGTTGGTGGACAACCCAACAAAGGATGGACTTAACCAGTGGATGCTCGCCAAGTGAGCACCTCCCCCAGCAAACACTATCTAAGTGTTAAATTAAAGGCAAGCCCCGGTTTTATGCATAATCGTTTATATATGCTATTTTACTACACTTAATGTTTGTAGGTTTGTAATGTGCACTTAAGTGTAGGAGTTGACTGAAACCCTAGTTGCATGAACTTAGGATTTCCTTTGTGATGGATACTAGTATGCTAGGTCGAGTAGCTGCTTTGCTAATTAGAGATCTCGGTAGAAGTCGAGTGAGTTTTCTAGCACTCGCGCGAGGTCATAAATTGAATGTATCCATTTTTATATCAGAATAATGATGGTCTGTGGACACTGATCCATGGGGATGTGTGGTCTACGAGACGAAATTGGAATAAAGATTAACGTGCGGATACCTGTGTCAAGCGTTTGAACGTACTAAGCACATACCGAGAAATATGGTAAATCGGTAAGCCTAGTACCTGAGTGAACCTGGCAGCAGATTGCCCTCCTCACGCGACCTGAGACGTGGTCTCCCATTCCGGTTATGGTGGGCACAAGTGCGATCACTGCACGACGGCAGTCGGGGTCAGTGAGGCATTATACGCCAAGGCGGTGAGCCCCTCTCTGCTGGCGGGGAATCGATGGGGACGGTTGATGTGTGTGGGGACGGAGTGCCTCGCCACGTCGTGTGTTTAGGTTTACCTTGCAAGGATAAAAACTCGATTCGAATCGTCTGCTTCTCGCAGCTAATGAGACTGCTTGATCCATTGTACTGCATTGAGTAATAAGTGGAAATGAGGTGACCGGCAAAAAGATGTTGATTGCTAAAAATGTTTGATACCATGTATGAATAGCTAGGTACACATCTAGTTTAAAAAGGATCATACTAAAACTTGAAAAGCTAAAACTTGATTTTAGACTCAGCTAGTGCTTTTGGCAAACCAAACCCCTCAGCCAAATAGCTGCATGTCTAGAGGTAGAGGAGTAGACTCCTCACACCGGGTAAGTCTAGTTGAGTATTAATATACTTAGCCTTGCTTGTGGCACAATTTTTGTAGGTACTCCTTAGGATGATTGGTTGATGGTGTGACATGGCCTTCGTCCCTGCCACTGGGACAGACGGTCGAGTGGGTTACTGCATCCGCAGGAGAGGACCAGGAGGAGTAGCGTGGCCAGGCTTTGCCATGTTACTCGGTTTTCTCTGTTAGTTATTTCCGTTGCATTAAAATTTATAGTTATTATTTCTGAAACTCCGATAATGTAATCACTAATGATATTTCTTAAATTTGTGGTATTATGCTTTATTGTATTTCTCTGTGCCTCACCTTCGAGTGAGCTAGTGGTATTCGATCCTGGTTAAGTGGCTTTATCGGACTAGATCTGAGGGACTGACGGTTTATTCCTACTTAAGTGTAGTCTAGCATCTAAGGCGGGACTTAGGCACTTAAGTTGGAATAATTCGGGCGGTTCCGCCACAGCTGGTATCGGAGCGAATACCATCACAGAGAAGTCAATAAGTCATGATTACCAACCTTTTGAAAGCTCTCTTGTGGGTTTTGGTGTTTGGATGACAACCCAATTAAAGGACTAACAAGTGTGTTAAGTGTTGAATAGGTGCTGAATGCAAAGCTAACAGGGTTCAACACAAGTAAACAGGTGTGATGGTCCAAAGATGGAATTATCTATAGATAATGGACATCATAGGAAAGGTGGACAATGCTTAAGTGAGACTTGATGTGCATAACTTGGAGACAACTGATCGAACCAAGGATGGAAGCAAGAAGAGCTTCGAGGTACCGAGTGCACGGGAGAAAGTCAAGGAGACCAGGAACCCAAAGCCAGGGGTGAAGAAGGAGACTTGCGGAATCAGGGTTGATCGAGTTAAGAAGAGTATGGTGCATCAAGGAACACTACATAAGGAGATGACTTACAACCAATGAGGTAACATCTACAATTATGTGGTGTAAGTCATAAGGCTCAAGACCAAGCTCAAAAGGGAACAAGGTCACTGGAAGGAGAACAAGTGTCAAAATCAGAACTGGAAGCAGCCCAAAAGAGCTAAGTGCACCTTGACCTTTAGTTTGGGTTGTTCCTATGTTTGAAAATATTCTATATGACCTTTGCAGGATGTTGGAGCTCGGAAATGACAATCTAGATCAAGTCAAGCTGACTTGATGACTTATGAGTCCAACATCAATCTCAGTTATGCCAAATGCTAAAGAAGTGAAAATCAAAGAGAAGGTATGTTTCTAGACTTAGTATATTGGTTTTTGTGTACTAACATGTTTGTCTAAGTGTTAGAAACAGAAAGAAGAAGAAAAGAAGAGAAAATACAAAAGGAAAAAGACTTGGCTGGAGCAGCCAAGACTCTGCGCAGTCTGGGTACACCGGACTGTCCGGTGGTGCACCGGACAGTGTCCGGTGCGCCAGGCTGGCGTCTGTCAACTGGCCGCTCTCGGGAATTCGTCGGCGACGTATGGCTAAAATTCACCGGACTGTCCGGTGGTGCACCGGACTGTCCGGTGAGCCAACGGTCGGCCGAGCCAACGGTCGGCCGCGCAATCCGCTCGTGACGCGTGGCTGAGCCAACGGTCTGATGGGGGCACCGGACTGTTCGGTGAGCACCGGACAGTGTCCGGTGCGCCAACGGCTCCAAGTCTACAACGGTCGACTGTGCCAATTTAGGAAGGAGATCCGCACCGAACAGTGAACAGTGGATATCCGGTGGTGCACCGGACTGTCCGGTGCGCCACCTGACAGAAGGTAAAAATTGCCTTCCTGGATTGCTTCCAATGGCCCCTAGGCGCCTCCAACAAATATATAAGAGCAGCCAATGATAGTATACATCACTCTGATCAATTCTCACTCTCCCTCTTGTGTGTATCTCTCTAGTTTGTGTAGAAGGCAAAGCTATAAGCCTTTAGAGAGTGGAGAAGTGCTGCTAAGAGCTAGAGCAAGGTCTTGAGCATATCGTTACTCTGACGGAGTGCTGCCAAGAAGATTTTAAGCAGCCGCGGTTTCGTTGTAACCAACTCAACATAGTGGAAGGCTCTATGTGTCATATTGACAGATCTAAGCAAACGGAGGAAGGAGTTGAAATAGACTCCAAGCCCAGGGTGGCTAACTCCAACGAGGACTAGGCAAGCATTTCAGGCTTGGCCGAACCTCGGGATAAATCTCTGTGTCTGTGTGCTTCGCTCTGTATTGTGTGCTGTCTCTCTGCATTCTCTACTCTTTATATGTGCACTTCAATACTTATTTGGTGTACAAGTTATATTTGAAGTGCAGGGCTCTTTGAGACAGGATCTTCTATTCCGCTGCAACCTACTCGAAGGGTCTTTTATTCCACTGCGATCTGGTCTTCGAGTAGAGTAAGAACTAAAGTTTTAAAGTGATAATTTTTTTTCGCCTATTCACCCCCCTCTAGGCGACATCCACATCCTGTTCCCGGGCAAAGGGAACTTTCAATTGGTATCAGAGCTAGGCCTCTCCAGTTTGGGCTTAGCCGTCCGGAGATGACGATGTCGTCACAAGAGGTAACTGTAGAACTTCTACTAGGCGATGGTTCTAATTATAAATCTTGGTCTATCTCTATTTATAATGCTTTCATGCATGTTGATCCTAATTTGAGACAGATCTTTAACAGAAGTATTTTTCCCTCTAATATTAGTCAAAATCCTTCTAATGATGAACTAAGATGTCTATCTATCAATCACCATGCTTGCAACATCTTAGTTGACTCTCTTTCTAGAAGTGCCTATTTTGCCATCATGAGTAGTGATAGTGATTTATTTGTTGATGCTCATGATCTATGGAATAGAATTAGAATAAAATATTCTGAGTCAAATTGTACTGCTTCAACTCCCTATATTGCTTGTGATACTAACCTTTCAAAGGGAGAACAAAAACGATGGCAACCAAACGATGAATCTACCTCACTGAAAGGTTCGTCTTCCACTAGTTATAAATGTCTTATTGCTAACAATGATAGTGGAGACGAAAGCAATGATGAGGAGGAATATGAGGATGATAGCGAGGATGAATCTCCATCACCACAAGGTACATTTTCCTGTATTGCTTCCACTGATATTAATAACAGGGAAAATGAGACCGACGACGTGGAAGAAGAGGAGATTCGCCATTTCTACACCCATCTCAACAAAGAAGACAAAGCGCTCTTGGTTAAGCTGTTGAGAAGGAACAAGGAACAAGGCGAAACGCTTCTCAGGCTAGAGGAGACTCTCATCAAAACCAATGACAGCCTGGAGAAGATGACCAAAGAACATGAGGAGCTAAAGTACTCTCATGGGAATTTGGTCCAACGGTATGAATCCGTTTTAATTGAGCAAAGAAATAATCATGATGTATTATCTAATGTTGCTCAACTTAAAACTGAAAATTCTATGCTTAGGAGTCAAGTAGAAATGATAAATTTAGAAAAACTTGCTCTAGGTGAAAAGTATGATATGTTGTTATATTCTCATAGTAAACTAGTTGATGACCATATCATGCTTGATGTTTCTCATGAGGTTGTAATTACAAACCTAAATTCATGTGAACCTCATTCTTGCACAAGTGCACATTTGGATAATATATCACCATGTGCTAACCCCTGTCGCTCAAAAGGAAGCGAATGTTTGAATGAGCAACAAGTTATAGGGTCAAAAATAAAATTGCTTGGAAACAAGAAACAAAGACAATTAAGGAGAAGACGCCTTGCTCGACTTCCTCAAGATATCTACAAACACATGGTGAAGAAGCTTGAGGAAGGAGAAACTGCAACAAGGGTCAAACTCCTTGAGAAAGATGTTCCTAAAGCAATAAGTGAAGAAATCAACATGAGCTTGGAAAAAGGTAAAGATTCAATTAGTCATGTTGTTTGCACTGACCATTTCTCTATGTCATCCAAGAACAAAAAGAGAAAAGGGAAAAGGAGATGCTTTAAGTGCAATAAGTCAGGACACCTCATTTTGTCGTGTCCATACAATGACAAGGATGAAGGGATAAGGAGATGCTTCGGATGCAATGACAAGAACCATATGATCACTTCTTGTCCGCTAATGATAAATCAAGCACCTGCACTCTCCGGGATGATCCCCACCAAGAAAGAAGACAAACAGGAAGCGTCATGTCAGGTTAAGCGACGTTTCTGCTACAAGTGTGGTGAGCAGGGTCATATATCCAAGGTATGTAATAAAGGTAAGGTTCCTAAGCAAGTAAATTTGTCTCAATCTTATTCGCTTAGGAGACCCAAACCATACACTTGTGCTAGATCAGTAATAAGATCACCTAGAACTAGCACAATTGCTATTTGGGTACCAAAAGCTATTATGGATGATCGTTATGGACCCATCCCAAGATGGGTACCAAACTGTACCAACTAGACCATGCAGGTGCCTCGAGATGGACTAGAGACCATGGGAGAGCTTAAGATGGTTAATTCAAACTCTATGCTTAAGTTGTCAATTCTACTGTCTATTTATTGACCCAAGGTTGAATTATTGTGCAATACTAATCCCATGTTCATCTTGAGTAAAATAAGTTGTAGAGGTCTTTGATCATTATTGGTGAATAAAGCAAAGGACCTTGATGAGAATATGCAACGTGCTCTCCAAAGGACGGTACCCGTGTATTTTAAGTACATTATTGCAAATCAGTATTGCTCTGAAGATTGATTGTTGTATCTGTCCTCGGAGTAGTTATGCTTTTGAGATTGCTTGTGTTGAATACTTTTTGATCATTGATTCATGATTTCAAAGATCACATTGATGCTTGTTTAATCATGATTGTGTATCTCTTGAATCATTCAATGAGTAGCTTATCATTTGATATATTTACCATGATTAACTCTTTACGTGTTCATGGATAAACCTGTATCTTTTTATAAGTCATACTATATGGTGTTTAATGAGTAACCTATGTGTGCAAGCATGACATCTTGTTTAGTCCATGTTCAAATAATTACCCTATTATGATACTGTGTGTATACCAAATCCATGTTGTGCCACTAATGCACATTCTTGAGTTATGAGGTACATGAGCAAAAGGAGCACTCAATTGGTGACAACTGGTGCTCTCATAGCAATTTAGGAAAAGGCAAAGGTATGGAGAATAGAACTGTGTAATTTCATTGAAAATTTTGAAGTTCCGATCATAGCTATGTTCTTGCCTCTAAATTGGTAGTATCTTGGCTTAGGTGCTCCTTACCTTAAAATGTTGTTTCCCTTAGTGTACCTAAGAAAATTCTTCTTAATCTTGATGTACTTAGACATTGCGCTTTATCTTGTCGTTTTTAATTGGTGTATGTATTGCAATAATCATCATGTGTGAAGCGTGCCTAGGTTGCTCGTAAAATGTTATATATCTTGAGGCATGCATTGTTTCCACTGGTAATAAGCTATATTATGTCATTTATCCAATTGGTATCCCTTTGTGATGAAACTGATAGAGTATGCCTTGACCAAGATATGTTGTGATCCCCTCTAGTTCTGAGGAAGCTAGAATGTGCAAAGTGCAAGTCATTCAAATACTTGATGCACAACTTTAAGGGGAGCACACATAACTTGTGTCTTTTGAGTCTAGTTGTTTCTTGAGTGATCTTGTATAGTCTCAAGGTGGAAAAGGGAAGATGAGCAAGAAATGAAGCAATCAGGACTTGGGTATCTCCATAAGACAAGTATTTGGTATCTTAAGTTGTGAGTAATTACATCCTTATAGATTGCTCATGCTCCATAATATTTAGGTGATACTAGATGCTTATCTTTAAATATCATGGAACTATAACAGTAATGATTTTTCAATTGGTAGTCATGGTAGTTTGCTTCAATTGATATCTTTTGGTAATCACTAGAATAGAAGCTTCATCTTGTGCCACAATACTATAACTTGCTCTAAGCTTGGTGTCTTAGCAATAAGAAAAGGTTAGGATAAAGGGTGAGGCACAAGTGTGGAGAAGCTCCCTAGAGATTAAACTATCAAGATGGAAAGTACACCACAACATGGTAAAGGTACAAAAGGAAGTATTGATCTTATGCGTATATGTATCTTAACTTTCCTCCAAATGCTTGTGTTGCATATGTTCAATGTGTAAGGAGGAGTAATGTTAGTGTGTTAAAATTTTACCTGCTTAATAACCTGCTGTCCCTTGACATCATCCTATGCTATTGCTTGAATGTGGTTTTGGCGCTTGATGTCAAAGGGGGAGAATTTTATGCATTAAAGCTTAGGTATCCTTGAGTTCCTTTGATCTTAATGAAGGAATATGTTGTGCTTAGGTCTCCTTGAGTTCTTTTGATCTTAAGGAAGGATGTGTTAGTTTGTGCTGTTGATAATTTTTATCATATGATTCTGTGTGTTGTATTATATGGTGATGATGCAAAACTAGTGCTTCCGTTGACATGAATCAATTGGCCTTCCGTTGACATGAATCAATTGGCATCTATTCTGTAATTGATATTCATGTGGTTCTGGTGCTTTAAAATTGTTTTAATTTGGTATCCTAATGGTGAAAAGTGGTAGGTTAATATTTCTGTGGTATAAATATTCAATTGGTGTTTAACTCTAATTCTGTGCATCTATGTGTCATACGCATCACAGTTTAATTAGTGACACAATGCATCCCACATGTGCTAAGGTGTAGTAATGCTTCGAATTAGCCTAAGTATGTGCAATTTGGCATATAAGGCCAAATTTAAGGTTTTGATGTAAGGACATATTTAGGGGGAGCATTCTATAAACTTAGAATTCAAAATTTATGCTTTAATTCTTATTCCTATGTAAGCTTTAATTGTGTTTCCATCAATCACCAAAAAGGGGGAGATTGAAAGCTCTCTTGTGGGTTTTGGTGTTCGGATGACAACCCAATTAAAGGACTAACAATTGTGTTAAGTGTTGAACAGGTGCTGAATGCAAAGCTAACAGGGTTCAACACAAGTAAACAGGTGTGATGGTCCAAAGACGGAATTATCTATAGATAATGGACATCATAGGAAAGGTGGACAATGCTTAAGTGAGACTTGATGTGCATAACTTGGAGACAACTGATCGAACCAAGGATGGAAGCAAGAAGAGCTTCGAGGTACCGAGTGCACGGGAGAAAGTCAAGGAGACCAGGAACCCAAAGCCAGGGGTGAAGAAGGAGACTTGCGGAATTAGGGTTGATCGAGTTAAGAAGAGTTATGGTGCATCAAGGAACACTACATAAGGAGATGACTTACAACCAATGAGGTAACATCTACAATTATGTGGTGTAAGTCATAAGGCTCAAGACCAAGCTCAAAAGGGAACAAGGTCACTGGAAGGAGAACAAGTGTCAAAATCAGAACCAGAAGCAGCCCAAAAGAGCTAAGTGCACCTTGACCTTTAGTTTAGGTTGTTCCTATGTTTGGAAATATTCTATGTGACCTTTGCAGGATGTTGGAGCTCAGAAATGACAATCTAGATCAAGTCAAGCTGACTTGATGACTTATGAGTCCAACATCAATCTCAGTTATGCCAAATGCTAAAGAAGTGAAAATCAAAGAGAAGGTATGTTTCTAGACTTAGTACATTGGTTTTTGTGTACTAACATGTTTGTCTAAGTGTTAGAAACAGAAAGAAGAAGAAAAGAAGAGAAAATACAAAAGGAAAAAGACTTGGCTGGAGCAGCCAAGACTCTGCGCAGTCTGGGTACACCGGACAGTGTCCAGTGGTGCACCGGACAGTGTCCGGTGCGCCAGGCTGGCGTCTGTCAACTAGCCGCTCTCGGGAATTCGTCGGCGACGTACGCTAAAATTCACCGGACTGTCCGGTGGTGCACCGGACTGTCCGGTGAGCCAACGGTCGACCGAGCCAATGGTCGGCCGCGCAATCCGCGCGTGACGCGTGGCCGAGCCAACGGTCTGATGGGGGCACCAGACTGTCCGGTGAGCACCGGACAGTGTCCGGTGCACCAACGGCTCCAAGTCTGCAATGGTCGACTGCGCCAATTTAGGAAGGAGATCCGCACCGGACAGTGAACGGTGGATGTCCGGTGGTGCACCGGACTGTCCAGTGCGCCACCCGACAGAAGGCAAAAATTGCCTTCCTGGATTGCTTCCAACGGCCCCTAGGCCCCTTGGGCCTACAAAAGGGACCCCTAGGCGCCTCCAACAAATATATAAGAGCAACCAATGATAGTATACATCACTCTGATCAATTCTCACTCTCCCTCTTGTGTGTATCTCTCTAGTTTGTGTAGAAGGCAAAGCTATAAGCCTTTAGAGAGTGGAGAAGTGCTGCTAAGAGCTAGAGCAAGGTCTTGAGCATATCGTTACTCTGCTGGAGTGCTACCAAGAAGATTGTAAGCAGCCGCGGTTTCGTTGTAACCAACTCAACATAGTGGAAGGCTCTATTTGTCATACTGACAGATCTGAGCAAACGGAGGAAGGAGTTGAAATAGACTCCAAGCCCAGGTGTGGCTAACTCCAACGAGGACTAGACAAGCATTTCAGGCTTGGCCAAACCTCGGGATAAATCCCTATGTCTGTGTGCTTCGCTCTGTATTGTGTGCTGTCTCTCTGCATTCTCTACTCTTTATATGTGCACTTCAATACTTATTTGGTGTACAAGTTATATTTGAAGTGCAAGGCTCTTTGAGACAGGATCTTCTATTTCGCTGCAACCTACTCGAAGGGTCTTTCATTCCACTGTGATCTGGTCTTCGAGTAGAGTAAGAACTAAAGTTTTAAAGTGATAATTTTTATTCGCCTATTCACCCCCTCTAGGCGACATCCAGATCCTGTTCTCGGGCAAAGGGAACTTTCACCTTTTCTAAAAGTAAAACTTGCTAGAAACCAATGTTGGATAGATCGTCAGGACGATCAGGATAGACTTAGGACGTGAAGCCTTAGGAAAATAGATGGGTAGCTAGGTGGCTATATTTATATAGGCCATAAAGGCTACTACTACTATTAATAAGGATGTTGTAGAAGCACCCAAAAATTAGTTAGGGCTGAGAAGACGACTAGAATGAGCATGCATCATGATTGTCGCATTATAGTTGTCTCTTGTGCATCAACATGCTTCTCTCACCTTTATTCCAATAATAAGAACTTGTGAATCATGTGATGTACTGCTATGTTAGGAACTATAAGAAATGCCTTACCTCGTGTCAGATTGGTAAGTCTTGTTAGGTCGTGTTATGTGTTTCTCTTGCCTTGCTTTCTAGGAGGTACGGTAACCATTTAGTCCATTTTGCCTCTAACCAATAAAAATTGTTGCCTGTTTTTCCCCACAAAAGACCCCCCATTTTAAACAACCTAGTGGTTAGCAAGTGAAACCCTTAAAAAATCAAATCACATGCTTGTGTTGGTATTTTTTGACCCTTGAGTGTTTTACCCTTGAATTTACACTTGCACAACATATAGACCAGCACAACTTGACTGCTAGACCAACCCAAGTCTCCTTGTGCACTTGTTACGTCAAAAAAAAATTATTGTTGGTGTCTAGTTGCGCAAACCCTATCAAGGCCATGTTTCTTTCCATAAATACTTGCCCCTAAAACTTCATAGCATTTCTATTAATCATCGTAGCTGATCCTGTTTGCCTACCTCTCCTTTGTCCGAATCTAGTAATCATTTTCCTTGTGAATCATGTTGTGGCTTTATCATCTGAATCTCCGGATCCTTTAATGATTCTGCCCTATTATCTGGTTATCTGCTATAACCTGTTCTCAACTATCGGATGTTGATCTTGCCTAAATCTCTCATTCCTGGTCATTCTCATACCCCCTTCTCCGAGGATCATGACGCTTGTTTTATCAACTTATCTCTAAACGGCATATCCATGTGGATTAATGGACGTTGTTGTTATCTTTGATCTCTCATGTCTCTAAAAGCTTATCAGTCTCGATCTCATGGTTGGTTCCTCCTCATATTAAATATCGTATCAATCTTTAGCTGATAATTCCTGTGATGATCATAAAATAGTTCTCTGAGTTGAAGAAAATTCTCATGTGATGCTCTTTTGCCAACAATCTTGCTTCAACTTCGGTCACATTCTTGTTTTCTAAGCCATACTCTCATGGGCTCCATCTGTTTATGCTATGTGAATTTCTTATTGGTTGTGTTTGGTAATGATGTCATGACTAACGACTGATGGTGCCGCGACGAAACCGAGAGCCTGCTATGGTGCACACATGGTTGAGCTGCTCGGCACGCGCTGGTATCATGGTTAATAGTCGTGATCCATTACAAGACTACACCGATGTGCTAGTTTTTGTGGACACTCTTAGAATGATCGCTGCATTTTGTCTCGATATGTCGCGATATTCTATCCAAATCTATCGACAGTATCTTGTCAGATCCCATCTCATGAATTTGCATCTATCTTTAGTCTGGGAGCTACATGCTTCTCCACCCTTGAAGATCCTCATTCGAATCTCGGGACGAGATTCTTTTAAGGGGGAAGGCTGTGACACCCCAGGTGTCAGTTTCGCGTTATGTCAGGAGATTTATCCAAATCTCGGATGCTCAGTGAAAATTTCTATTTCTCGCTCGCGTATGTCTCTGATTATCCAGATTATTCATTCACATTTCATCGAATTCGGAGTTATTCAATCTCAAATAAGGCCGAATTTGGAGCCTGTTAAAACTTTTATTCTCGGCATGAATGCAAACTCAAAAATCATTCTCGAATTATAAATCTCATCTGAAGCTCATTTAATCAAACTCTCGATGACTGTTATTTGATCTGAGCCCGAGTCTAATTCCTCGAACCTCGATCGATGTCTGACTATTTTTAATCCGAGTCCGTACTCTCAGACGGGATACTCGATATGTCGTCCTCTAACCAAATTTATCCGACTCGGCCAAATATCTCATGTTTGAACCGAACTCAAAACCCCTCTATCGACAGCGATTTTAAAATATCACGATTCGCCTTCTCCGACTAAAAATCCGAAAGCTAGTCATATCTCGAGACAATTTATTTTCAAATCATGCGTAGGGATTTATTTTCGAGCGAAATCAAATCAGACTCTCGGCCGAATTAATCGCTTAACCGTCCGTTCGTCCGAACTCTCGTTCACTTTGTTTTGCATACCGACGAAATCCGCACGAGCCTTTTTCCAGAAAATATTTAGCGTAGCCTGATTACATGTTTTGGGCCAAGCCCATTCCAGCCCAGCCCATTTGGCCCATGAGAAAAAAACCTAACCCTAGTGCCCCTTCTATAAATAGGAGCCCTCTCCTAGCAAGTGGAGGCATTTTTGCACTCCCACCCCTCCATTTCTTTCAGCCGCCAGCAGCCTTCTTCTCCCCCACGCCGTCCTCCTCTCCTCCCATCCATGGAGCAGTAGCAGCCACATATCACCATGGCGCCCTTCCTCCTCGGCTCCAATGGTGTGGCCGAGCAGCAGCTCTGCACGCCCTTGCTCTTCTCCCTACTGCGCAGCGCCCCTCCCCTGCTCCACGGACAGCAGCAGCTCGACCCTGCGAGCTCTTATCCATGGCGTCCTCCTCCCTCTGCCCCTTGCCGCAGGAGCAGGAGCTTCCTGGGTGCAGGCTGACGCCCTGCACAGTGCCTTCCCTACTCCCTGTTGGCGAGCAGGAACTCCATGGCCGGCGCCCAGCAGCAGCCATGCGCAGCGCCACTGCTCCATTCCCTCCCCAGCGCCCCTTCTTCTTCCATGGATTGCCGCAGCTCGACCCTCCTCTCCATGGCACGAGCTCCATTTTTTAGAGCTGCCGAAGCTCCTTCCATGGCACGAGATATCCCACCAGCGAGCTCCCTCCATGTCCATGGCCGCCAGCCCCTATCTCCCTCTCCCCGCAACGCAGCGCCTCGCAACCAAGTTTTCCCCGCAGCCCCACCAAATCGATGCGCCGTAGGTGCTCGACAAAATGCGCAGTAGCCTCGACGTCTCTGCGCGCTGCCGGCTCGCTGTTCCGTGAAGCAGAGTGGACAGCATGCCGTCGACGCTCACCGGTGGTTTGCTGTTTTTGCGCAGCCCCGTCCGCGGCATCGTCGACCCTCGGTGAGACATCCTGCTATCCTTGCTGTTTTTGTGTCCATGGTGTCGACGATATGCCAAGTCCCTAAACTCGTGTGTTATCGCAGCCACCGTCAATGTCGCGCTCCGCGCCTTGCAGTTCGACGAAATGCCGAGCCATGTGGACAGCCCATGCGTCTAGTCTCGACTCGTTTAGGTTGAATCCATGTGATTGACTTACTTGCACATTTGTCATTGTCATGTATATATATGTATGTGAATATGTTGTATGCGAATTAAAATTCATGGACGAGAAAGTGGTACGCGTAGATGTGTTTGTGATAGGAATGCCAACAAGTGTTTGTGTGCCTGCAATGGTCCATTTGTGCGTCGTAGGGATTGGTCGCGGATGTATTAATTGTTTGTTAAAACACTTCGTCATAAAGTAGTGTGTTAGTTGTGGTAAATTTGATAAAGCATAAAGCATGCTTGGCAATTTCCGCAGTCGGCTAAGATGTTCGTCTATGTTAAAAATATTTTATGTATTCATCGTGGTGTAGGATAGAGTGGATCGAAGATATAAATTATGTGACATGTGATTAGTGTTTTTAAGATGAGATGTGCGAATGATCGGTTAGTGTTGCACTTGTCTAGTCAATAAATGTTGTCATAAATAATTGTGCAAAAATTGGTCATGAGAATGTCGTGGGCACGTGGAGTGGTTGGATGTGATAAGTAGATCGGAAGTGTGGGTTTGTCGAAGCACAGTGATGTCGGACGTGTATATCGAAGTGCATTGTTGTGGTAGTTGCGTTAAGTTAATCGGTAGTGTCTCGAGTACATGCCACAATGTGGTTGTATGCGAAACGGGGTTATGCGCATGACGAGTTTAGTAAAAATCTATCGGTGTCACTTGTGTTAAGTTGAGGTTTATTTGTGCGTGGAAAGTAATAATGTGTTTAATACTTAGAACTCTTAGTCGATGGTAGAAATTGTCTCGGCTTAAATAGAGGGGTGGTGACATGCCAAGGTAGTCATCATTTCCTCTATGTTTATAAGTCGATTCGAGTTGATGCGCATTATGTGTTCGTTAAATTATGCTTCACATATAGTGTATGGTTGTGCTCGCGGATTCTAGTAGTCACATCGGGTGGTCAAGTAGGATCGTAATACAAGTTGTGTACTGGAGTTAGTTGTTTTGAGATGATTATTAAAATGCTCTGTCCACATGATAAATATGTATGTTTATAAAAATGATGTAGTTATGTTGTGTCTCAGTCTACGATAATAATAGGCCAGCCGACGTGTATGTTGTATGGCGGGCTATGTCGTTGCTCTAGTTAGCCGACTTGTTAGATGGCTTTGGTCAAGCTCGTAGTCATGATGATTTGCTTGTTGTAGTCTAAATGCGTATGGTTATGGTCGCGGATGAAAAGTATTAGTGCTCATATGATGTCTAAGTTAAAATGCGATTTATTGAGTGAAAAGTGCTTCGATATTGATTATCGGGGAGAATGCGTTGTTAATTAAGTATGGTACTTCTAGTGCTCGAAATGACACGGATAAAAATTAGTAAGTCTACTTGTTAGTCCTTATTTGATTAATTTAACTCTAACAAATGGTAAAGTGTTAGAATAATTCAAGTCTCTAGAACGCGGCAATTCTTAAATTCATTAATTGCTGTTTTTGGCTGCACGCGCTATTTTCGTCGTGCTGTATGTTTGATGAACTAAATCATGTTTTCTATAGAAATGTCGTATAGAAGAGTTGTAAATAACCTTATTATCTTACTTGTGTTAAAATTTGACCAGCATAAATCAGATCGTTTAGGAGTTATGCTTTTTACAAATTCAGTAATTGAATCTGTCCAAATTCTGTACAGATTTCAGAGATTGAATTGTTTGCTTACGATAATTTTACAATCAGTTCATGGTCGTTATAAGAAAGTTGTAGATATTTTTGTTACCTTGCTTGTGTTAAAATTTCACAACCATAGACCTGACAGTTTAAGAGTTATGAATTTTACAAACTGGTTGCCGTGTTCTGTCCACTATCAGGGCAGATTTCGAAAACTGCATTGTTTGGTTTAGTTAAACATAGAATCACTTCTTGGTTATTATAAAAGTTGTGTAGCACTTTTGCTAAGCTTTCCAAAAAGTCTTGGATCACTCTTTTTGGTGGTCTGAAGATTAAGTTACATACGTTTGAAGTGTGAAGTCTGAATCTGTCCAGTTCTGGACAGCAAAGTGTTTTAGTGTCTTTTATTCTTAGTTAAATATTGAATTACCTTGAGATGTTTATAAATGATATGTAGACAATTTCATTATATTTCCAGAAAGTCTAGAATCAATTTAATTGAATGTATAAATCTTTAGTTATGAATTTTTAAAGTCACAAGTCTGAATCTGTCCAAATCTGGACTGATCTGTTGTGTTAGCACTTTTAACCTTCCGATGTGTTGAATCTTGTTAAGGTGAAAATACCAAAGTTGTAGAGCACATTTTAAGCTTTCCAGAAAGTCCTAGTTTGCTATGTTTGGATTAATATTTGAAGAGTTATGACTGAAACAAGCACCTGCTGTGCTGCTGTCCTGATTTTGTTATGTTTGGTGGATGCTCTACTCTATTGTGTTTGACTCGAGTCGACTGTTTCCTCGTTTGATGATTGGTTGAACCCGCAGTAATAATAATATAACTAATACAATTAGGCCTAATTATATAAGTAACAAGTATACGTCTCGCTAAGTTAGTGAACCTAATTAGTGAGGGTCTAATAAGTGTTTGCCTAGTGAATAATTTTAAAGCCCAATTAAGTGTCTAGCTCCTTTTCAACTAAGTCTATTTATATACAAGTCGTAGCGAACTTGTGTACTTAACTAATTTAATGTTAGGTAACTAATGGATGATTAAAGTGAACGTGGTAAACACTTGTGCTCATGCTTGTGTGGTCATGTTTTTATTGGTTAAGTAAAGTAAGCGTCGTCATCTTTCCAGTGGTAGTAACTACGTATGCCCGACGACGTGTAGATAAGTAAAGCTAACATGTGGTTGTCTGCGGTGTCTTCCAATTTAATCTTTAGTTTGCCACTGTGTCTTTGTATATCTTGTGCTACTTGTGCTACTTGTGCTACTTTCATTATATTCATCCATATGCACCTTGCATCTCATTTAGGACCGAGAGATGCTGATCGTGCACGTGATGTGGTGCCAACCACAAGATGTAGTTGGTAGACAACCCAAGGAAGGATGGACTTAACCAGTGGATGCTCGCCAAGCGAGCACCTCCCCCAGCAAACACTATCTAAGTGTTAAATTAAAGGCAAGCCCCGGTTTTATGCATAACCGTTTATATATGCTATTTTACTACACTTAATGTTTGCAGGTTTGTACTGTGCACTTAAGTGTAGGAGTTAACTGAAATCCTATTTGCATGAACTCAGGATTTCCTTTGTGATGGATACTAGTATGCTAGGTCGAGTAGCTGCTTTGCTAATTAGGGATCTCGGTAGAAGTCGAGTGAGTTTTCTAGCACTCGCGCGAGGTCAGGAATTGAATGTATCCATTTTTATATCAGAATAATGATGGTCTATGGACACGGATCCATGGGGATGCGTGGTCTACAAGACGAAATTGGAGTAAAGATTAACGTGCGGATACCTGTGTCAAGCGTTTGAACGTACTAAGCACATACCGAGAAATATGGTAAATCGGTAAGCCTAGTACCTGAGTGAACCTGGTAGCAGATTTCCCTCCTCACGCGACCTGAGATGTGGTCTCCCATTCCGGTTATGGTGGGTACAAGTGCGGTCACTGCACGACGGCAGTCGGGGTCAGTGAGGCATTGTACGCCAAGGCGGTGAGCCCCTCTCTGCTGGCGAGGAATGGATGGGGACGGTTGATGTGTGTGGGGACGGCGTGCCTCGCCACGTCGTGTGTTTAGGTTTACCTTGCAAGGATAAAACTCGATTCGAATCGTCTGCTTCTCGCAGCTAATGAGACTGCTTGATCCATTGTACTGCATTGAGTAATAAGTGGAAATGAGGTGACCTGCAAAAAGATGTTGATTGCTAAAAATGTTTGATACCATGTATGAATAGCTAGGTACACATCTAGTTTAAAAAGGATCATACTAAAACTTGAAAAGCTAAAACTTGATTTTAGACTCAGCTAGTGCTTTTGCCAAACCAAACCCCTCAGCCAAACAGCTGCATGTCTAGTGGTAGAGGAGTAGAGTCCTCACACCGGGTAAATCTAGCTGAGTATTAGTATACTCAGCCTTTCTTGTGGCACAATTTTTGCAGGTACTCCTTAGGATGATTGGTTGATGGTGTGACTTGGCCTTCGTCCCTGCCACCGGGACAGATGGTCGAGTGGGTTACTGCTTCCGCAGGAGAGGACCAGGAGGAGTAGCGTGGCCAGGCTTTGCCATGTTACTCGGTTTTCTACGTTAGTTATTTCCGCTGCATTAAAATTTATTATTATTTCTGAAACTCCGATAATGTAATCACTAATGATATTTCTTAAATTTTTGGTATTATGCTTTATTGTATTTCTCTGTGCCTCACCTTCGAGTGAGCTAGTGGTATTCGATCCTGGTTAAGTGGCTTTATCGGACTAGATCCGAGGGACTAACGGTTTATTCCTACTTAAGTGTAGTCTAGCCTCTAAGGCGGGACTTAGGCACTTAAGTTGGAATAATTCGGGCGGTTCCGCCATAGTGACCCGCCCCATGGCCCATCCCAGCGTGGCGTCAAGCAACCACGCCTTCCTTCTACCTCCTCGGTGCAAACCTCTCTCCTCCCTCAAGCCTCTGGTTCTCGCCCGGGTCGCGGGTACCTACGGCCTCGCCGCGGCCTCGATCCGGCGCGCCCCTCCTCCCTGCTTTGTCGTTTCCCCCTATTGGTGCTTTGTTGTGCCGTTGCAATGGTGCCACTGTTAGTCATGAACGCGCGCCCAATTGTTATGGTGCTCTCCGGTGAGGACTGCCTCAAGGATCTGGCCGTCGATCCACTACTTTCCCGTCCTCCTGGGTCCCTCCTCAACCAACTGTCTCTCTCTCCTCTGGCGATATGACGGACTTGCCGGCCGGCTCGCACTTTGTCGTGGGCGCCCGCGCGATGCTATCCGCATCGTTTGCTGAAGACAGCGTGACATGCACCACGGCTGCCGCGCAGATCAAGACCTTGGTGGTGGTGGGATATCCAGGCACGTTGTCTGCACTCGCGTTCCTTACCGGCGCTGGTTTGACGCGTCCTACATCCCGGTCGCCCGCAGCCCTGCTTCTCTGCCTCCCCATTGCTGGTATGGTGCATTTCTTTCGGATCACTGGGTCCTCCGGTTTACGTAGCGCTAGTTAATCGGTAGGATTAAGCCTCGAAGCGCCTGGTGGACAGCTCCGGCGAGGAGCACGACCACAGACCTGTGCACGCTGTCTTCAGCCGTCGGAGGGTTGGGGGAGATGGGTCCAGGGCCGCTAATCTGATGATGAACGGATAAGAATAGGAGATGACAGTCAGCCGTTGGATCTAATGGGAATGATTGAGATTAGATGAGGATACCCCCCTTCGTGGCTCCGGCGGGTGGCCGTTTGATCGGGATCCGAGGGTCGCGATGGAATCTCGGGTAATTAAATATGGGCCGCCCACTCTTGATCGGATGGTGCAGATTGGCGCGTACCCCTTCGGCCCGTACGTTTTACAAAAGAGCCCTCTGCTTTCTGAAAAATAAACCCGCAGTCCTGTCTGGTGGAATCATGAGTCTTAGAAACTTTTGCGAGTTAGACCCTGCAGTTCTCTGGATTGATGCCCGCAGTACAGAGGAGTAGGAAACCAAATAAAATCAATTAGAAAATATTTTTTAGTGTTAAATTAATTCCAGAAACTTATATAAATCATATTTAATTCATTTTAACTCCAAATTAATTCATTTCAGTTTCTATAATTTTGTAAAATTATTGTTTATCATCTAGTGCCACTGTTTTGGACATGAAAGCGCCATTAAAATTAATCTCTGAATTAATCTGGCATCAAATACATAAAACCTTTGGAAATGTATAACTTTCTCGTTTTAACTCCGATTTGATCCGTTCAAGTTGTGTTAGTCTTGTATAAATATTTACTATGTAATAACAACATTTATTATACCATGTCTCATTATTTTATAATTAGATATGTGTTTAACTGATGATGGTTAGTCTTGTTAATCTACCTACCATTATAATCTACTAGAATATGATCTATGGTCAATTTATAATTTAGATTAAAGTTGAATTAATTACTACTTTAGGTTATCTTTTCTCTGAAATTATAGAATAAAAATAGAACCTGGTGTTAATCATTTAATCACATCATAACTTGATCACCACGACTCCAATCTTAGTAGTTCTCGATCCCACGATCTCGTAGCAACACGTAGATCATTATTACGCAGTATGTTCTTATGTTTGGTGGGATGTTAATTTTATATATACCATGTTTGTTTGTATTGCTACGACTAGCAGTGAGGTCACGAGGATCTGAAGAATCACCTTGGTAACTGGAATCTCAAGTGCCAGGCAAGTTGTGCCCTTGACCACTTTTATACCCAATAATGTTCTTTAATGTCATTATTCATGCATATGTTTAATTTTGATGGGACCTGAAAGGGAAATTGGGTCAAACCTTTTCCTAAATGATTTTGGTGGTTGAATTGCCCAACACAAATTATTGGACTAACTAGTTTGCTCTAGAATATATGTTCTACAGGTGCCAAAGGTTCACAACAAACCAATACAAAGTTAAAAGAAAGGGTTCAAAATAAAGGAGCAAAGTAAACCGAAGGCAGCCTTGGTCTGGCACATAGGACTGTCCGGTGTGCCACCGGACAGTGTCCAGTGCACCAGGGTGGATCAACTCAAACTCGCTAGCTTCGGGTTTTCGGGGAGCCGCTCCGCTATAATTCACCAGACTGTCTGGTGTAGCACCGGACTATCCGGTGTGCCAGTAGAGCAACGGTTAGCGCGCCAATGGTCGTCTGCAAAAGTGAACAGTGAACAGTGAATAGTGCGGACTGCGCGCGCAGAGTCGGAGCAGGCGCCAGAAGGCGCACCGGACAGTGAACAGGACCTGTCCGGTGCACCACCGGACTGTCTGGTGGCCTAGTTGTTAGAAGCTCCAACGGTCGAACCCTAATGGTTGGGTGAAGTGGTTGGCGCACCGGACAGTGTCCGGTGGCGCACCGGACTGTCCGGTGCGCCCATCGACAGCAGACATCCCCAACGATCACTTTGGTTGTTGGGGCTACAAATACCCCCAACCACCACACTTCAAGGCATCCAAGTTTTTCAGCAAACACATTCAATACAAGAGCTAGTGCATTCAATACAAGACATAATAGATTGAATCAAAATCTCTCCAAAGTCTCAATTCCACTCAAAGCAATTAGTGACTAGAAGAGAGAGTTTTGCCGTGTTCTTTTGAGCTCTTGCGCTTGGATCACTTTTATTCTTCCCCTTTCTTGTTCCCAACTCAATTGTAATCAAGGCAAGAGACACCAATTGTGTGGTGGTCCTTGTGGGGACTTAGTGTCCCGATTGATTGAGAAGAGAAGCTCACTTAGTCCAGGTGACCGTTTGAGAGAGGGAAAGGGTTGAAAGAGACCCGATCTTTGTGACCACCTCAATGGGGAGTAGGTTTAAAAGAACCGAACCTCAGTAAAACAAATCACCGCGTCTCACTCTTCATTTGCTTGTGATTTGTTTTCACCCTCTCTTTCGGACTCGATTATATTTCTAACGCTAACCCCGGCTTGTAGTTGTGCTTAAGTTTATAATTTTTAGATTCTGCCTATTCACCCCCCTCTAGGCGACTTTCAATTGGTATCAGAGCCCGGTACTTCATTAGAGACTAACCGCTCGAAGTAATGTTGGGAGATCATGCCAAGAAGGAGATGGTGATCGGCGAGAAGCCCGCTACAAGCCATGGGAAGGCTCCATCGGGAGAGTCCCGCAACAAGAAGAAGGAGGAATCACCTCCTCACAAGTCGCATCGGAGTGACGACAAGAAAAAGAAGATGAAGAAGGTGGTCTACTACGAGACCGATTCTTCGTCGCCTTCTACCTCCGGCTCCGACGTGCCGTCCATCACTTCTAAGCGCCATAAGCGCAAGAAGTTTAGTAAGATCCCCTATGCTACCCACGCATTTCTAAATGCACTCCTTTACTTTCCGTCCCACTAGGCAAACCACCCGTTTTTGAGGGTGAACATTATAACATGTGGAGTGATAAAATGAGGCACCATCTAACCTCACTCCACTCTAGTATTTGGGATATTGTTGAGTTTGGAGCGCAGAAACCATCCATAGGGGATGAAGACTATGACTCGGACGAGGTTGCCCAAATCCGGCACTTCAACTCCCAAGCCACTACTATACTCCTCTCCTCTCTAAGTTGAGAGGAGTATAATAAGGTGCAAGGGTTGAAGAGCGCCAAAGAGATTTGGGACGTGCTCAAGACCGCGCACGAAGGAGATGAGGTGACCAAGATCACTAAGAGGGAAATGATCGATGGGGAGCTCAGTCGGTTTATGCTCAACCAAGGAGAAGACCCGCAATCCATGTACAACCGGCTAAAGACCTTGGTGAACCAAGTGCGCAACCTCGGGAGCACCAAATCGGATGACCATGAAATGGTTAAGGTTATTCTAAGATCACTAGTTTTTCTTAATCCTACTCAAGTACAATTAATTTATGGTGATCTTAGATATAAACTAATGTCTCCCGAGGAAGTGATAGGAAAATTTGTGAGCTTTGAATTGATGATCAAAAGCTCCAAGAAAATCATCGAGCAAGGCGCCACCTCAACATCCGAGGTGCAACCCGTCGCATTTAAGGCGACAGAAGGAGAAAAGAAAGACTCTACACCAAGTAGGGTCCCCATCGACGCCTCCAAGCTCGACAACAAGGAAATGGCGCTCATCATCAAGAGCTTCCGCCAAATCCTCAAGCAAAAGAGGGGGAAAGACTACAAGCCCCGCTCCAAGAAAGTTTGCTACAAGTGTGGTAAGCCCGGTCACTTTATAGCAAAATGTCCTATTTCTAGTGACAGTGACAGGGGCGACGACAAGAGGGGAAAGAAGAAGGAGAAGAAGAGATACTACAAGAAGAAGGGCGGCGATGCCCATGTTTGCCAGGAGTGGGACTCCGACGAGAGCTCCACCGACTCCTCCTACGACGAGGACGCTGCAAACATCGCCGTCAACAAGGGTCTTCTCTTCCCCAACGTCGGCCACAAGTGCCTCATGGCAAAGGACGGCAAGAAGAAGAAGGTAAAATCTAGATCCTCCACTAAGTATGCAACATCTAGTGATGAGACCAACTCTAGTGATGATGAGGAAAATTTGTTTGCTCTTTTTGCCAACCTAAACATGCAACAAAAGGAGAAATTGAATGAATTAATTAGTGCTATTCATGAGAAGGATGAACTCTTGGATAGCCAAGAGGACTTTCTTATTAAGGAAAACAAGAAGCATGTTAAGGTTAAAAATGCTTATGCTCTAGAGGTAGAAAAATGTGAAAAATTAACTAGTGAGCTAAGCACTTGCCATGACACTATTTCTAGCCTTAGAAATGAAAATGCCAAATTAATTGCTAAGGTTGAGAAATCAAATGTTTGTGATGATTCAATTGTTAATCTTAGAAATGATAATGCTAGTTTAATTGCTAAGATTGACATGTTGAATGAATCTCCTGCTAGCCTTAAGATTGAGAATGAAAAATTAATTGCTAAGGCCAAAGATTTAAATGTTTGCAATGATGCTATTACCAATCTTAGAGATGAGAATGCTATTTTACATTCTAGGATTGTTGAATTAAATGATTGCAAACCCTCTACATCTAGTGTAGATCATGTTACTATTTGTACTAGATGTAGAGATATTAATGTTGATGCTATTCATGATCACCTTGCTATGATTAAACAACAAAATGATCATATAGCTAAACTAGATGCTAAAATTGCTGAGCATGAACTAGAAAATGAGAAATTTAAATTTGCTCGTAGCATGCTTTATAGTGGGAGACGCCCTGGTATTAAGGATGACATTGGCTTCCAACAGGGAGACAATGTCAAGCTTAATGCCCCTCCTAAAAGATTATCTAATTTTGTTAAGGGCAAGGCTCCCATGCCTCAGGATAACGAGGGTTATATTTTGTATCCTGCTGGTTATCCTGAGGATAAGATTAGGAGAATTCATGCAAAGAAGACTCATTCTGTTTCTCACCATGCTTTTATTTATAAGAATGAGGCTTCTAGCTCTAGGCGTTCTACCCATGTTAAAATGCCTAAGAAGAAATCTTCTATTGCATCAAATGATCATAACATTTCATTTAAGACCTTTGATGCCTCATATGTGCTCACTAACAAATGAGGCAAAGTAGTTGCCAAATATGTTGGGGGCAAACACAAGGGCTCCAAGACTTGTGTTTGGGTACCCAAGGTGCTTGTTTCTAATGTGAAAGGACCTAAGACCATTTGGATACCTAAGAACAAGGCCTAAATTTGTTTTGTAGGTTTATGCATCCGGGGGCTCAAGTTGGATCATCGATAGCGGGTGCAAAACTAGATGACCGGGGAGAAAAAGATGTTCTCCTCCTATGAGAAAAACCAAGATCCCCAAAGAGCTATCACATTCGGGGATGGAAATCAAGGTTTGGTCAAAGGACTTGGTAAAATTGCTATATCTCCTGACCATTCTATTTCCAATGTTTTTCTTGTAGATTCTTTAGACTATAACTTGCTTTCTGTTTCTCAATTATGCAAAATGGGCTACAATTGTCTTTTTACGGATATAGGTGTTACTATCTTTAGAAGAAGTGATGATTCAGTAGCTTTTAAGGGAGTATTAGAGGGTCAGCTATACTTAGTTGATTTCAATAGAGCTGAACTCGATACTTGCTTAATTGCTAAGACTAACATGGGTTGGCTCTGGCACTGCCGACTAGCCCACGTTGGGATGAAGAATCTTCACAAGCTTCTAAAGGGAGAGCACATTTTGGGACTAACAAATGTTCATTTTGAGAAAGACAGGATTTGTAGCGCATGCCAAGCAGGGAAGCAAGTTGGTGTTCATCATCCACACAAGAACATCATGACGACCGACAGGCCGCTTGAGCTACTCCACATGGATCTATTCGGCCCAATAGCTTACATAAGCATCTGCGGGAGTAAGTATTGTCTTGTAATTGTGGATGATTATTCTCGCTTCACTTGGGTGTTCTTTTTGCAGGAAAAATCACAAACCCAAGAGACCTTAAAGGGATTCTTGAGACAGGCTCAAAATGAGTTCGGCTTAAGGATCAAGAAGATAAGAAGCGACAATGGGATGGAGTTCAAGAACTCACAAAAATAAGGCTTCCTTGAGGAGGAGGGCATCAAGCATGAGTTCTCTTCTCCCTACACGCCACAACAAAATGGTGTAGTGGAGAGGAAGAATAGAACTCTATTGGACATGGCAAGGACCATGCTTGATGAGTACAAGACTTCGGATCGGTTTTGGGCCGAGGCGGTCAACACCGCTTGCTACGCCATCAACCGGTTATATCTACACCGAATCCTCAAGAAGACATCATATAAACTCCTCACCGATAAAAAGCCCAATGTTTTATATTTTAGAGTCTTTGGTAGCAAATGCTTTATTCTTGTTAAAAGAGGAAGAAAATCTAAATTTGCTCCTAAGGCTGTAGAAGGCTTTTTACTTGGTTATGATTCAAACACAAGGGCATATAGAGTCTTTAACAAGTCCACTGGACTAGTTGAAGTTTCTTGTGACATTGTGTTTGATGAGACTAACGGCTCTCAAGTAGAGCAAGTTGATCTTGATGAGCTAGATGATGAAGAGGCTTCGTGCGTCGCACTAAGGAACATGTCCATTGGGGATGTGTGTCCTAGGGAATCCGAATAGCCTCCACAAGCACAAGATCAACCATCATCTTCCACACAAGCATCGCCACCAACTCAAGATGAGGAACAAGCTCAAGATGATGAAAATAAAGATCAAGAGGATGAGCCATCTCAAGAGGAGGACAATGATCAAGGGGGAGATGCCAATGATCAAGACAAGGAAGATGATGAGGGTCCAAGACCGCCTCACCCAAGAGTCCACCAAGCAATCCAATGAGATCACCCCATGAACACCATCCTCGGCGATATTCATAATGGGGTAACCACTCGATCTCGTGTTGCTCATTTTTGTGAACATTACTCTTTTGTTTCCTCTATTGAGCCATACAGGGTAGAGGATGCACTAAGGGATTCGGATTGGGTGTTGGCAATGCAAGAGGAGCTCAACAACTTCACAAGGAATGAGGTATGGCATTTAGTTCCACGCCCTAACCGAAACGTTGTAGGTACCAAGTGGGTATTCCGCAACAAACAAGATGAGCATGGTGTGGTGATAAGAAACAAAGCACGACTTGTGGCCAAGGGATATTCACAAGTCGAAAGTTTGGATTTCGGTGAAACTTATGCACCCATAGCTAGGCTTGAGTCAATTCGCATATTACTTGCCTATGCTACTTACCATGGCTTTAAGCTTTATCAAATGGACGTGAAAAGTGCCTTCCTCAATGGACCAATCAAGGAAGAGGTCTATGTTGAGCAACCTCCCGGCTTTGAAGATACTGAGTACCCTAATCATGTCTACAAACTCTCTAAGGCGCTTTATGGGCTCAAGCAAGCCCTAAGAGCATGGTATGAATGCCTAAGAGATTTCCTTATCGCTAATGGCTTCAAAGTCGGAAAAGCCGATCCTACTCTCTTTACTAAAACAATTGCAAATGATTTGTTTGTATGCCAAATTTATGTTGATGATATCATATTTGGGTCTACTAACAAATCTACTTGTGAAGAGTTTAGTAGGATTATGGTTCAAAAATTCAAGATGTCAATGATGGGGGAGTTGAAGTATTTCTTAGGATTTCAAGTCAAGCAACTCCAAGAGGGCACCTTCATCAGCCAAACAAAGTACACTCAAGACATACTCACCAAGTTTGGGATGAAGGATGCCAAGCCCATCAAGACACCCATGGGAACCAATGGGCATCTCGATCTCGACACGGGAGGTAAATCCGTAGATCAAAAGGTATACTGGTCGATGATAGGATCTTTACTCTATTTATGTGCATCTCGACCGGACATTATGCTTTCCGTATGCATGTGTGCAAGATTCCAAGCCAATCCTAAGGAAGTTCACCTTAGGGCCGTGAAATGAATCTTGAGATATTTAGTTCATACTCCTAAGTTTGGTCTTTGGTACCCCAAGGGATCCACTTTTGATTTAATAGGATATTCAGATGCTGATTGGGCAGGGTGTAAAATTGATAGAAATAGCACATCAGGGACTTGTCAGTTCTTGGGAAGATCCCTGGTGTCTTGGGCTTCAAAGAAACAAAACTCAGTAGCTCTTTCAACCGCCGAAGCCAAGTACATTCCCGCAGGCCATTGTTGCGCGCAATTGCTTTGGATGAGGCAAACCCTTAGGGATTATGGTTACAAACTAACCAAAGTCCCTCTCCAATGGGATAATGAGGGTGCAATCCGCATGGCGGATAATCCCGTTGAGCATAGCCGCACTAAGCACATAGTCATTCGATATCACTTTTTGAGGGATCACCAACAAAAGGGGGATATCGAGATTGCATATGTTAGCACCAAAGAACAATTAGCCGATATCTTTACCAAGCCTTTAGATGAGAAAACTTTTACCAAACTTAGGCATGAGCTAAACATTCTTGATTCTAGGAATTTTGATTGATATCTTGCACACATAGCTCATTTATATACCTTTGCTTATATCTCTTTCATGTGCTATGACTAATGTGGTTTTTCAAGTGTATTTCATGCTAAGTCATAGATTGAAAGGGAAATGGAGTTTGTCGGCGAAGACAAGGCTTCCACTCCACTCCATCGAATTATTTATCCTTCGCCGTCACTCCGCACCGCTCTCCAATTTGGTATAATCTTCACTCATATATTGTTTGCCAAAGGGAGAGAACTTACAACGGGCTTATATTTTACTCACAAGTATCCATTTTTGGCGATTCATGCCAAAGGGGGAGAAAGTATTAGCCCAAAGCAAAAGGACCGCACCACCACCTACGAATTTCAAAAATGATGTTTTCAAATTGGTATATCTTATTGTGTTCAAAAGGGGGAGAAAAGTACTAGTATCTTCAAAAATTTGTAAAACCCTCTTGAACACTAAAAGGAGAATTTCATTAAGGGGGAGTTTTGTTTTCGTCAAAGGAAAAGCATTTGAAATAGGGGGAGAAAATTTCAAATCTTGAAAATGCTTCTTCCAATCTTATTCATATACCTTTGCCTATTTGCAAAAGGTTTTTGAAAAGAATTTCGCAAAGAACTTGCAAAAACAAAACTAGTGGTGCAAGCGTGGTCCAAAATTTTAAATAAGAAGAAAACCATCCATGCATATCTAGTAGAAATAATTATTGGTTTCATTCCAAGCAACCTTTGCACTTACTTTATGCAAACTAATTCAATTCAGCACTTTTATATTTGCTTTGGTTTGTGTTGGCATCAATCACCAAAAAGGGGGAGATTGAAAGGGAAATTGGGTCAAACCTTTTCCTAAATGATTTTGGTGGTTGAATTTCCCAACACAAATTATTGGACTAAATAGTTTGCTCTAGAATATATGTTCTACAGGTGTCAAAGGTTCACAACAAACCAATACAAAGTTAAAAGAAAGGGTTCAAAACAAAGGAGCAAAGTAAACCGAAGGCAGCCATGGTCTGGCGCATCGGACAGTGTCCGGTGCACCAGGGTGGATCAACTCAAACTCGCTAGCTTCAGGTTTTCGGGGAGCCGCTCCGCTATAATTCACCGGACTGTCTGGTGTGCCAGCAGAGCAATGGCTAGCGCGCCAACGTTCATCTGCAAAAGTGAACAATGAACAGTGAACAGTGCGGATTGTGTGCGTAGAGTCAGAGCAGGCGCCAGAAGGCGCACCGGACAGTGAACAGGACCTGTCCGGTGCACCACCGGACTGTCCAATGGCCTAGTTGTTAGAAGCTCCAATGGTCGAACCCTAACGGTTGGGTGACGTGGCTGGCGCACCGGACTGTCCGGTGCGCCCATTGATAGCAGCCATCCCCAACGGCCACTTTGGTGGTTGAGACTATAAATACCCCCCAACCACCACACTTCAAGGCATCTAAGTTTTTCAGCCAACACATTCAATACAAGAAACAATAGATTGAATCAAAATCTCTCCAAAGTCCCAATTCCACTCAAAGCAATTAGTGACTAGAAGAGAGAGTTTTGCCATGTTCTTTTGAGCTCTTGCACTTGGATCGCTTTTCTTCTTCCCCTTTCTTGTTCCCAACTCAATTGTAATCAAGGCAAGAGACACCAATTGTGTGGTGGTCCTTGTGGGGACTTAGTGTCCCGATTGATTGAGAAGAGAAGCTCACTCGGTCTAGGTGACCGTTTGAGAGAGGGAAAGGGTTGAAAGAGACCCAGTCTTTGAGACCACCTCAACGGGGAGTAGGTTTGCAAGAACCGAACCTCGGTAAAACAAATCACCGCGTCTCACTCTTCATTTGCTTGTGATTTGTTTTCACCCTCTCTTTCGGACTCGATTATATTTCTAACGCTAACCCCGGCTTGTAGTTGTGCTTAAGTTTATAATTTTCAGATTCCGCCTATTCACCCCCCTCTAGGCGACTTTTAGGACCCAATAGGTCACCCTAGACTGTTTATCCATTTTACCTTGTTATCCCTGAATCACTTGGGTAGTTTTGTTATTGCTTTACATGGTTTTGGTATAATATTTCATTATATCCATGTTCCAGTTATTTTGTTATTCTATTTATGTTCATGTCAAGATCATTAATGTTAATTGGAACATGGAGCTTAACTTGAGAAACACGTGCCACCACAAGGGTAGTATGGGATGCCCTTGGCTAACTAATTAGGAAAGCTAGTGGAAGACTACCTTTCCCGAAAGGGGCAAGGGCAGTAGGAGAGTTGCATGCAAGGAGGTTCTCGGGTTGATTTTGCTGCGATGGCGGTTAGACGGGGGATTCTCGCAAGTGCTCTTCCCATAACTGTAGCGGGTTTTCGGAAGCTAGTGGAAGTTTGTAAAGGCCTCATAGTGTTGCCCTACCTCGCTTCCTTGGTAGAGGTGTATGGGAGTCGCGATCCCTTGGCAGATGGGTAACATGACTTGTGGGTACAGGGTACAACCTCTGCAGAGTGTAAAACTGGTATACTAGCCGAGCTCACAGTCAAGAGTAGCTCAGGACTCTCGCATGATTAAATTATGGAACTTAAATTCAATTTGTCATTTGCATTTGCATGGATTTATTATCAATTTTGTTCTATTATTATTTATTATGGTTTGATATTTACTTACATTTAGTAATTGCTAATAAAATTTGACCAACTTAGTAAAAGCAATGCTCAGCTTTAACCCCTATTGTTGATCAGCCTTACACATCACATGAACTCCCACCTTTGGTGATATCATGCTACATTATTCCCCAAAACTTGTTGAGCGATGAACATGTGTGACCTCACCCTTACTGTCTCACACCCCCACAGGAGAAGAACATGTGGTTCAAGAGGAGCCACACCGCGTGGAGTTTGATTTGATCTAGGTGGCGCCTTCCAGTCAACTTTCTGGCGCCAAGGATGGATTTTAGATTTGTCAGAGAGAAAATCCTCCGGCAGGGTGACAGAATGCACCCGCCCTAATCCTAAGATGAGGAGGGGGCCTAAGCATTTTGCCTGTTGTGTGGATTTTGGATGAACACGAGAAGACACGAGGGTTTAGAGTGGTTCAGGCCGCCGCAGCGTAATACCCTACCTCCACCATGTGTATGTAGTATTGTGAGTGTCTGAGAGCTTGAGAGTCTGTGTGTACTTGTCCTTGTAACGCTATGTGCCTTCCCTTTTATAGTTTAAGGGAAGGCACATACAAGAACACTGAGACCCGACATGTGGGCCCAGGAGCATAACTGAAGGAATACATTATGTGAGTAATTAATGCTAGTAACGCCTGAGCAATCACCGGGAGTCTTGATGACCACAGTCCATGCATCATTGATAGCCGAAACGTACGAGTAATGGTGAATAATAGCATGGCGCCCGCGTATCGTGGACTATGCACGCCACTTGTCAGTGGAATGGACAGGCGCACGTGTTATTTGTAATGAATGTGGAGGCGCGCGCCGCGCAGTATGCCATGTGGCTGCAACGGGTCTCCGCTTGAGCGGGGGGGGGGGGGGGGGGCTGGAGTGTATGCGGACAGGTCCGGAACCCACCAGACTAGGTCCAGACATGTGTTGGCACTGGACCCCCGCCTGGGTCCTGTTCAAGGCCCGAGTATGTTCGGTCCTGAGACCTTGGGACCCCATTGTGGGCGGCCCGGACCCCATACGGGGGGGGGGGGTCCGGATCCCATTCCAGGGGTCTGGCTTGCACACGTGGAGGTCCTGGACCAACTTTGGAGGTCCGGACTGTATATCCAGGGGTCTGGCACCCTCCCATGGAGGTCCGGGTTCACTATTGATATCTTGGAGTATGTCACTTCCTCTGAACACGTGGTGGCTCCAGACCCGCCCATATGGTGGGGTCAGGCGCTGTTGTGGACCTAGAGTTGTCACCCGAGGCCAGGGCGAGTCATGGCTTGGTCCCACACACAACACCTTTGCCACGCGACTAAGAGATAGCCGTGTGGGTACTGCGTCTTTATACAGTAGTAAAGGGTATGTTGGGGACTTGTTCTCAAATGCTATGAATTAAGAACAAGGCAACATAAAGTGTTAAATATTAATTCCCTTCGTCCGCTGAAGCATAATATCCCCAAGGATTTAATGAACTTCGGACGAAGACCATGAGTGAAATATCATGAAGGTCATACCTTCGTGATTAAACTTATAAAATAATATGAAATGATATATAAAACATGAAACATTAAAGATAAATGTATCAGAAATAAGCAACATTATTCACATATTTTATTATCTGATCATAAAAATGTCAGAACATAAAGTTTGGGTACATTTATACCTTCTCCTTGACAGATGATAATTCCTGGGCAATGCATTTGCAATTACAGGAATGCGTGAACAGTAAAGGAATACTGTTCACTATTTATAGACACAGGACATAGCCTGTAAGGAATTACAATCATGCCCCTTATAAAAGTTTACAACAATGACTCAGACCCTTATGGGCTAAAAGGTCATTCTATCTTTAAGTCGGTTCGATCCTTCGTCTTCGGGCATGCTAAAACACCGAAGCTTCATGAGTGATAGCTTCGGTCATCATGTATAAGCAGCTTTAGCCGAAGCTGTTTCTTCCTGCGGGACCTTCGGCGACGAAGCATGGCCCCAACAGTGGCCCCTTCGCGGTGCTAGATCGTTTTTCATAACGAGCTTGATCCGTGAAAAAAGTCTCTTAGGCTTCGGGAAGCCGAAGGTCCGAAAAACACCTTCCCTGAGCTCGTTGCCGAGAAATGATACAGTTTTCGAGCGCGGAGCGGTCCTACCATGCAGGTTCACCTTCTTGGTTGTTGCGGCCCACCGTGCAGTGGGTGCGAGTGACTGTTTGCCCGGTGAAAAAATCCTGGCGATTCGCCTTCTTACCTGCAGCACTATATAAACAAACAGGTAGGTGTGAAGTTACCATGGCATTCATTGCTATTACACTGTTTTGCTGCGAAAAATTTAACCATAGCCGAAGCTTGATTTTTGCATTCAAAACGAAGCTCCAGTTTGGTTTGTGCTTCGTCACGAGGATAGCTTCGGATAAAAGGTTATTGACTTCCAAAGAATTTTTTCAAGAAAATTTAAAATCAAATGGCCAGAATATGCTCCACTGCTAGGGTTGAGCGTGATGGAGACGAGATCGAAGCCATCAAAACTGTTCCGATTTCTGAAGCGATGAGGCGCTCTGGGCTGGTTCCATCAGAAGACACACCTGCTGCCGAAGCAACACAAGTTGATGTTGAAGAAGTTGGTTTCAAAGATGAGTACAACTGCGGGATGCCAAGCAAACCTAGTCATTTGGACTTTGGAAAGTCCACCATCTCTGAAGTTGATCTTCCAAAAATGGTGAAGCTGGGCTACTTTAGTGGAACAAAAAAGGAGCTGGTTCATTTCGGCGGGGAGGAGATTACTCCGAAGCCGGAAAAGAATGAAGTGGTTGTGTTCAAAAGCTTCTTTAAAGCAGGATTAAGATTTCCTTTGAATGGGATGATTGCTGATGTGTTGAAGAAGTTTGGGGTTTACCTTCATCAGCTGACCCCTAACGCTATTGTTAGATTAAGTGTTTATATTTGTGCCCTTCGTAGCCAGGGAGTGGAACCGTTCGGTGAAGGTTTCTGTCGAGTCCATGAACTACACTATCAGACTAAAGCCAGAGGAGATGGTCTTCATGAGAATTTTGGATGTTACAACTTTGCTTATCATAAAACTTCGAAGTTTCCAGTGATAAGCTACCGAAGCAAATGGCCAGCCGGATGGAAATCTGAGTGGTTTTATGTTAAAGTTGATAAAGATGAAGATAAATTGGTCCAGAGTCCACTAGAGCTAACCTTCGGAGAAACGAGGCCCCGATGCAACATGATAAGTGGAAGCCCGAGCCAAATTGCTTTGGCTGAATTTCGCGTGATTTTGGATCATATTGGCACTAGAGACTTGGTGTAGGAATTTCTGGCTTTTAAAGTGTTTCCAACAATGAGGGATTGGGAGATGCCGAAGCTGGAGGGAGAAAAGAAAAAGGGAGAATTTGTTCGATTGCCATATTACTACAAGTTTAAAAAACACTTTAAAAAGCCCTACCAAGAGTGGTTGGACTCAATCGAGATTATGTGCAACGATATCCTTGGAAATTACTCTAAGAAAGAAGATCAGTTGATGACTGCAGCCTTCGGCACTCGCCCGAAGCGAAGATTGAACCGAGTGCTAGATGCTTTGAATTTTGATTACCCTGATTACGAGCAACTGGGCGGGGATGCCGAAGGCCCGAAGAGAAAGAGGATTGCCAGCGCCCAGGACAAAGAAAGCACCAAATTGGCCAGAAAGGAAAAAGAAATTTCTGAAAAACTGAGCCCTAGACCGACGGTAGCTGTTTCAAGGAAAAGAAAAGGTACATCTCCAAAACCTACATCTCCAAAACCCAAGACGTCGGCCCAGGAGGAGGAAACTCCTGCGCCACCTTCTGCTGCCGAAGTGGAAGAGATTCTGAAGGTAATGACTGAACCTTTGCCTGTCAAGCTAAGCCCGCTGGCGCCAGAACTGACGAAGTTTTTTCAGAAGGGCAAAGAAGCTTCGGCAGCAGAAAGTCCCGCAAAGCCGAAAAAACGAAGAATGATCCAAGTGGCTGATGTCATTCATCAGACACCGCCACCGACCTCGGCGTCGAAAATTGTTACTGCCGATCCCACAGCCATCGAAGCTGAAACCGCCGGAGCCGAAAGCAGAGGTGCCGAAGCCACCGGAGCCGAAACCACCGGAGCCGAAGCCACCGAAGCCGAAACCACCGGGGCCGAAACCGGGACCAACGAAGATCCTAACCTGGAAACTACACTTGAAGATATTGACAATATGCTTCTGAGAATGGCTGAAGAAGAAACTGCTGTGGTTACAGTGAACATGGCAATAGAAAAAGGAAAAGAGCAGATTGAAGATATTTTGGAAAAAGAAGATTTTAATTTTCAAGATATACTTGGACAAGAGTTGTCAGACGCTGAAAAAGAAGAGCTGAAGAAATATGCTATATCCTGTGGATACAAACCAGGGTCTCTGCTATTTGGTGGAGTCAATGAAGGGAAGCTGAGATGCCTTCGGAACCGAACCGAAGCCAAGGTTGTTAGGACCTTCTCCAAAAGCGTTGGCCTGCCAAAGATTGAAGCAGACCTCTGCAGATACCAGCGACAGCATATTGCTGGTAGTTTTCTCTATGCTAACTTCAAGGTAAAAAAGTCTCGATTTTTCATTATTATATATTTTTTATGTTGAATTAAGTTGTTTTCTGACGAAGGTTGTTTTGGTAGAGTATGCAACAAGATCTGAGTAAAGTGCTGAGAATGCAACAAGATCTTGAGGATGAAAAGAACGAAGCTACTATCAAAGATCTAGAAAGCAAAGTCAAAAACTACGAAGCTGTTCTGAAGGAAAAAGAGTCCGTTGTTCAAGATCTTAAAATCAAAGTTAAAGATCACGAAGCTACCTTGGAAAAGGACTTCGTTATTCAATCTATGGAAGGTTCATTGGCTGAAGCCCAAGCCGAAAATAACAGGTTGAACAATGAATTACTCAAAAGGTCAGAAAAATCAGAGCAGGAAAAGAAGAACCTCGAAACAAGTCTCAAGACCGAAATCGAGAAGAATTCAAATTTGCAAAAATCATTGAAGGAGGTTCAGGAGAAATTCTTAAACTTCGGCAGCCGATGCGTGCAGCTGCTGAAGGATGTGTTTCACTCAATTGGAGCCAGCTCTGATACATTTACACCTTTAGCTGAAAACCTGCCTAGCACCCTAGAATATATTGAAGGCGAGGTTGATGCTCTTGACGAAGTTATTGCTGGGCATGCTGACTTCTGCGCCCTGCTAGCTTCTCGAGTTACAGCCACCGCTTTTCTGAAGGCTGGCTGTACGCACGGAAAAATTGTAAATAGGCCAAACTTCAGCTTGTCACCAGCAGATTTGGTTGACATCCCAAGCCTAGCCCGAAGCATTGGAAACAGATTTATGACTCAGATTTGGGTAAATGGCGGGCGAAAAATGGCTGGTGACGAAGCTCGGAGCCATCTTAAGCCTGTGAGAAACTTATACTTGTTACTTTCACCTTCTCCTTGAAATTTGCACCTTCCTTATTCTGCTTTAATATATACAGGATGATGAAGCTGAAGAATGACGGGCTGAAGCTTAACAGTTGTTGTAAAAGACTTTCCTGCAAAAAATTCTAAAGAGATTTTTGTAATATAATTGTAGAAAAAACTAATGTAAATTTGTGCATACCTTGTAATATATCGCGTCTCCTTTATCCGTGCACAATCTGCTTTGTTGCGAACGAAACTTTACTTTTGAGCCGAAGGCGAAAAACACCTTCCCTTCTTTTCGTACACAACGAAGCATGAAAATTTCCTCTTTCTTCGAAGTTTTTCCTCATAACCGAAGCATTTGCCTTTTCTGTATGATACGATGATGATGATCCTATATATGTCTAAATGAATGTTTATGAATGCAAATGTCATGATGTAATGTATTGTGCAAATGATTATTTGAATGTACATCTAAAAAATCCTAATCATAGCCCTCATTCCCTTGAGAATGACTCAAATCTTTTTGCCGTTTATTTTTCGGCTTCACCGTTTACTTTTCGATGTATCAGCGCTGACTTTTCGCTGTAAGCCTCCCTTAGGAGCTTCTTCGCCTTTTACTTTCGGCGGAATCAGCGTTTATTTTTCGCTGTAAGCCTTCCTTAGGAGCTTCTTCGCCTTTTACTTTCGGCGGAATGAGCGTTTATTTTTCGTTGTAAGCCTCCCTTATGAGCTTCTTCGCCTTTTACTTTCGGTGGAATCAGCGTTTATTTTTCGCTGTAAGCTCTGCATTCCCTTGGGAATGACCTTTGAGCTTCTCCTTCTTTTCTTTTTCCATTGCACTCGATGGTGCGTCGTCAGCTTTTACATTTACATTTTTGGGGGATATCACTCTTATAGAATTGAAATAAGGAAAAGAAAAATTACATGTTCTGGCCCCATTAAAAACCTTTCTCCCCCTTTGGAAAGGAAAGGAGTGCCATAAGAAAAAACTAAAGCAACAATAAAAAATAGAAAAGATTACATCAAATTACACATAATACCGCCGAAGCTCATCCGCATTCCACGATCTAGGAATGTCGTTGCCGTCCATATCCTTTAATCTGTAGGAACCGGGTCTTGACGAAGATACTACCAGAAAGGGGCCTTCCCATTTTAGTTGTAGTTTGCCCACTTGTCTGGGTTGGCCACTCTTCGAAGCACCAAATGTCCTGGCTTAATGTTCTTCAACCGAACCTTTCTATCACGCCATTTTATTGTTTCGGCTTGGTATTTATTGATATTTTCCACAGCCTGAAGCCTGATCCCTTCTATAGCATCTTTGTCCACAGAACAATCAGCTTCGTCTATCGCCGAAGCCACTGTTCTTATTGATCCTGCCTTAGCCTCTTCTGGGGTTATTGCTTCATCACCAAACAGCAATTTGAATGGTGTAAAACCTGTTGACCTTGACACTGTTGTGTTGTGGCTCCACACCACTTTAATTAATTCTTCTGGCCACTTTCCCCTTGGCTGATTGAATATTAACTTCATTATTCCTGTCATTATGATGCCATTAGCCCTTTCAACTAGTCCATTTGATTCGGGATGTCGAACTGACGCAAAATGGATCTTTGTGCCAATTTGGTCACAAAATTCTTTAAAAGCTTCAGAGTCAAACTGTGTTCCATTGTCCACAGTGATAGCCTTCGGCACTCCGAAGCGACAAACAATGTTTTGCCAGAAAAACTTTTGGACAGTAACCGAAGTTATTGTGGCTAAAGGCTTTGCCTCAATCCACTTAGAAAAATATTCCACTGCCACTACAACATATCTTAAATTTCCTTGTGCTAGTGGTAGCGGACCTAACAAATCGAGGCCCCACCTTTGCAACGGCCAAGTGGGTTGTATTAACTGAGTTAGAGACGAAGGTTGTTTTTGATCTCTTGCACATTTCTGACAACCTTCGCACTTTTGGACTAGTTCTGCTGCATCCGAAGCTGCTTTTGGCCAATAAAATCCTTGGCGAAAAACTTTTCCCAGTAAAGGCCTAGATCCAAGGTGAGATCCACACAAGCCTGCATGTATTTCCTTCATCAACTCTATACCTTCGGCTCTGGATAAACATTTGAGTAACGGAGAGCAGACACCATGCTTGTACAGCTCCCCTTCTAATATTACATATGGATGAGCTCTTGCCTCTATTCTCTTGTTATAAGCTTCGTCATCCAAAAGAAAATTACCCTTAAGGTAAGAGATGATTTCAGTTCTCCAGTCTTCACTATAAACAGGAGATATGTTGAGGACCGCTCTTTCAAGAAGTTCAACCGAAGGTGCCTTTATTGTTTCAAAAAATACTTCCGAAGGTAAGGGCAGCCCCTGTGCTGCTGACTTGGCTAGCAAATCAGCATGCTTATTTTCTCCTCGAGGAATATTTTTTACAGAAAACCCTTCAAAGGAAGCTTCAATCCTTCGGACAGTATCTAGATACTTCTCAAGCTTCGGGTCTCTTGCCTTATAACTTTTGTCAATATGACCAGAGATAACCTGGGAATCAGTTTTAAGAACCGCCCTTCTGATTCCCATTGCCTTTAACTTCCGAAGACACAAAAGTAAAGCTTTGTACTCAGCAATGTTATTTGTGCGGCTAAAATCAAGTCTTGCTGCGTAGCAAGTTTTAACTTTGGAGGGTGCGACCAACACAGCGGCTGCTCCTGCTCCGAAGGTTCCCCAAGAACCATCGCAGAATACCGTCCATGCTTCGGCATCTTTATTTGCCTCTTCTACTTGAGCCCCTGGCGTCCAGTCAGCAATGAAGTTAGCTAACGCCTGGGACTGAATCGAAGATCTATGTACATAATCAATGCAGAATTCATTAAGTTCCGCAGCCCACTTTCCAATCCTTCCAGTAGATTCTCTATTTCTCATAATGTCCTTTAATGGTTGTGAAGAAGGGACAATTATATTGTATGCTTGGAAATAATGCCGAAGCTTTCTAGAAGCCATCAAAACAGCATATAGCACCTTCTCCAATTCTGTATAATTTTTCTTTGATAAACTAAGGACTTCAGATACAAAGTATATTGGAGCTTGCTTCTTGATTTGCCCTTCAAGCTTCTCTTGGACAAGTGCCGCACTTACCGCTGAGTGCGAGGCTGCCACATATAACAACAGAGGAGCCCCTGGTGTTGGTGGAGTTAGCGTTGTTAGGTTTATCAAATATTGCTTCAGCTCTTCGAAGGCTCTCTGCTGGATCGGTCCCCATTGAAAAACTTCGACTGACTTCAGCACTTCGAAGAATGGTAAATTTCTCTCTGCTGATCTAGATATGGATCTGTTGAGAGATGCCAGTCTTCCGGTCAATCTTTGAGCCCCTTTCTTTGTACTGGGTGGTTCCATTTGAAGGATAGCTTCGATTTTATTTGGATTAGCCTCAATCCCTTTTGTTGAAACTAGGCAGCCAAGAAATTTCCCTTTCTTCACCCCGAAAACACATTTTTCTGGATTCAACTTTAAACCGGCCTGTCTGAAATTAGCAAAGGTTTCCTGGAGGTCAGTAATGTGATTCTCTTGCTTCGTGCTTTTTACAATGATATCATCAACATAAGTTAACACATTTCTGCCTATCTGAGACTGAAGAACCTTCGCTGTCATTCTGCTGAAGCTTCCTCCAGCATTCTTGAGCCCCTCAGGCATCCGAAAGTAACAATATGTTCCACTAGGGGTTATGAAGCTGGTCTTCGGCTCATCCTCCTTCTTCATCCAGATTTGATTATAGCCTAAATAACAGTCCAGCAGACTCATAAGCTCTGATGAAGCTGCTGCATCGACTAAGGAATCTATCCTTGGCAATGGAAACTCGTCCTTCGGACATGCCTTGTTGAGATCAGTAAAATCGATACACATTCTCCATTTACCATTGGCCTTTTTTACCATGACAGTGTTAGCCAGCCATTCTGGGTATTTTACCTCTCTGATAACTCCAGCACTGAGAAGTCTTTTCACTTCATTTCGAGCACCTTCGGCCTTGTCATCAGACATCTTCCGAAGCCTCTGCTTTCTGGGTCTGAAAGATGGATCAACATTAAGCGAATGCTCAATAACATCCCTGTTAACTCCGCAAAGATCATTAGCCGACCATGCAAAGACATCTTTGTTGTTGAACAAGAATCTTATCAAGGTTTTCTCTTGTTCCTCAGTCAGTTGAGATCCCAGCAGCACCTTCTGCTCTGCGATATCTTCGCATAAAAGCATGGGTTTCGGCTGATCAGCCGAGGCAGCCTTCTCCCTTCTATGCTTGTACTGCTCACAAGCTTCGACTTCATCTATGTTATGGATTGCCTTTGAATCAGTCCAATTCCCTTCGGCCTTTCTGGCAGCTTCCTGACTCCCATAAATAGCAATAGGTCCCTGATCCGAAGGTATCTTCATGAAAAGATATGCTGGATGAAGGATTGCTTCGAAAGCATTGAGTGTTCCGCGACCAATGATAGCATTGTAAGGATACTCCATGTCAACAATGTCAAACACAATTTGCTCAGTCCTTGTGTTGTTGACGAATCCAAAGGTTACTGGCATGGTAATCTTTCCAAGTGCTACAATCTGCTGCCCTCTGAAGCCACAAAGAGGGTGCGTAGCATCATGAATCTTGTCTTCGGGCTCTTGCATTTGTCTGAAGGCCTTAGCAAATATGATATCTACTGCACTGCCTATATCAACCAAAACATTATGGACCAGGAATCCTTTGATCACACAAGAAATAACCATGGCATCATTGTGTGGGTAATCCTTGAGCTGAAGATCCTCTTGAGAAAAGGTAATTGGGATGTGAGACCATCTTGATTTGATGAAGGGTCCTTGTACCCCTACATGTTGTACTCTTCTCTGTGCCTCCTTCTTCTGTTTCTTGTTAGTCAGCTCTGAGCATGAACCGCCTGTTATCGGGAGAATCAGCTTCGGAGCCGAAGCAGCTCCAGCTTGGTTCTTGAACGAAGCCATTGTCTCAGGAAAGTGGAAGTGAGTTCACCGGAGGTGGGCGCCAATGTTGGGGACTTGTTCTCAAATGCTATGAATTAAGAACAAGGCAACATAAAGTGTTAAATATTAATGCCCTTCGTCCGCTGAAGCATTATATCCCCAAGGATTTAATGAACTTCGGACGAAGACCATGAGTGAAATATCACGAAGGTCATACCTTCGTGATTAAACTTATAAAATAATATGAAATGATATATAAAACATGAAACATTAAAGATAAATGTATCAGAAATAAGCAACTTTATTCACATATTTTATTATCTGATCATAAAAATGTCAGAACATAAAGTTTGGGTACATTTATACCTTCTCCTTGACAGATGATAATTCCCGGGCAATACGTTTGCAATTACAGGAATGCATGAACAGTAAAGGAATACTGTTCACTATTTATAGACACAGGACACAGCCTGTAAGGAATTACAATCATGCCTCTTATAAAAGTTTACAACAATTACTCAGACCCTTATGGGCTAAAAGGTCATTCTATCTTTAAGTCGGTTCGATCCTTCGTCTTCGGGCATGCTAAAACACCGAAGCTTCATGAGTGATAGCTTCGGTCATCATGTATAAGCAGCTTTAGCCGAAGCTGTTTCTTCCTGCGGGACCTTCGGCGACGAAGCATGGCCCCAACAGGGTACCCTAGTTTCAGGGTACCGACAAGATCCTTTTATATTTATCTTTTATTTTGTAAGACTTCTGCTATGTATTCAATACTCTGATTATTGTGACATTTATCTCTATACACTCTATTATTATATATGTTGTCTTCTTTGGCGCATGTATGAGATGCACCCGGCTTTGTCTCTTAAAACCGTGTGTGACACAAATTTGACCCAAGACGAAGCTATCTGAATGTAATCCCATGCTTTGTGCGAGTTGCTTTCCCCCCCCCCCCCCATCAAATGTAGTAGCAGTACTCGAACTTGGCACGCTGTGTCGATTGGGTTCTTGAACTCAGAAAACAAACAAAATAGGTCTTCTAACTTAGTCAGCCTGTGTAAAAATCATCCACAAACAAGTTTGCTCAAACTAGATACCGACGTAGCGTGCCACGTTGGAGGACACTAATCAAAGTTTGGGTACCTAAGTGACACATCATGTCATGTTTGGGGACCCATGTAACATACCATACCAAGTTTAGGGAATCAAGTGACTGCAACGTAGCATGTCACAACGACATCCGGTTTGAGCAAACCTGATTTTGGATGTTTTACAAGGACCAACCAAATTAGAGGACCTATTTTACTATTTTTTGAGTTCGGATATCCAAGTGACACAGCGTGCTAATTTTTTTTCTAGTTTTCTGAGTTTGAAGATCTAAGTGATATAGTGTGCCAAGTTTTAGGTCCCAATTTACTCTAATTGCGCAATTGAAATCGCCGCCACAAACTGCTGGCGTTAGAGCATCTACAAGACACTAGCCAAATAACTTGTCAAGTTAAAATTTAGAAATCTAACATCAAAATAACTTTTCAATAGACTAGCCATCTAACTAGCCAAGCCATCCAACTCTCCAAATTGCCTCTATTGCTAGCCAAACTTGCTAGCTACTCCAGCTAGCCAAACTAAGTTGCATGTTAGAGATTCTGTTGAAATAATATGTTACATATAGAATTCAATATTTATATAGAGATAAATAAAAAGTCAAATAGAGAATAAAAAATATAGAGTCTGTTAGAGATGCTCTTAAGCCGAAATGGTTTCCCCTAGGCTCGGTTCGTTTAGTCTAGATTGGAAACGGGAACTATTCCAACTCATCAGCTAATACAAATTTAAGAACTATTCCAATCCGGAACCAATCCAGTAAAGCGTTCCCGAAGAACCGAACGGGCATTTAATCTGCTGCCATTTCCTCCTGGACGCACGCACGCTGCCAAAGAAGCACACCAACAAAACCTAGCGCGTACGTGCGTGCCTGAGCCCCGATGTGCCTTGTGTCGTGGGCTCGTGGCTGGTGGTGAGTGCTGTCGCAGCAACCGTGCCCCAGCCCCACCCCGTCGGTCTCCTGGCACCCGCCCGCGGCCTCCGGCATTCCCGGGCGGCCGTTCACCCCCCGCTGCGGCCTCCGGCCCCCCCTCCCTTCTCGCGCCCTTCCTATTTCAGGATCGCTATACCACTATGGCCGCGAACACGTAGCCCTTGGTCTCTCCCCTTCCCCCGTTCGCTGTCCCGACAGGTCCTCCCCACTCCCGGAGCCCCGGTCTACCCTCCCCGTACGCATGCATGTCGACATGTCCCACCGCGTCCGGCTTGCCGCGGCGGCGCTCGTCGTGGTCGCCGCTCTGGCGCTCGCTCCCGGCGCCGCGGCGGCGTGGCAGCTGACTAAGAACGGCACCGTGGTCAGCTACGACCGCCGCTCGCTCATCATCGACGGCCGCCGGGAGATCTTCTTCTCCGGGTCCATCCACTACCCGCGGAGCCCGCCGGACATGTGGCCGGAGCTCATCGCCAAGGCCAAGGAGGGCGGGCTCAACACCATCGAGACCTATGTCTTCTGGAACATCCACGAGCCCGAGAAGGGTCAGGTAATAAGGATCAAAGAATGAGAATGCGCGCTCATGGCGATCGATGAAACGCCCGATCCATTATTCCATCCATCAACCGCGTTCCTTAATTTTCTTGTGCGCAGTTCGACTTCGAGGGGCGGTACGACATAGTGAGGTTCTTCAAGCTGATCCAGGAGCACAACATGTACGCCATGGTCCGGCTTGGGCCCTTCATCCAGGCAGAATGGAACCATGGGTTTGTTCGTGTGCCTTTAACATCTCTTCCTTCAATTCAGTTGCTCTAGTTAGCATTTGATACGATCTTCCAAAGTTGTCTTTCCATTTCCTTCTTTCTTATTCCTTATTATTGTTTCTGTTCCAATTCTTTGTCAGAGGGCTGCCCTACTGGCTAAGGGAGATCCCTGACATTGTGTTCAGGACAAACAACGAGCCATACAAGGTGATCACGATCTATCTGATGAACAAAACCACTAATTGTGCACGCGGACGTTTTGCGATACGTACAAGTCACCAGATGTTGACGATCTGTGACCGGTTGATTTGGTTTACACAGATGCACATGGAGACGTTTGTAAAGATCATAATAAAAAGGCTTAAGGATGCCAACCTTTTCGCGTCACAAGGAGGACCTATCATTCTAGCACAGGTTAGACAGTCAAAACTGTTGCGGCAGCCTCTTGTTTTGTTTTGAGGTTTCCTCCTTTCCGACGAATTATCTGTTCCCAAATCTGCCTGCCAGATTGAGAATGAGTACCAGCATTTGGAAGCGGCGTTCAAAGATGATGGCACCAAGTACATTAAGTGGGCAGCAAATATGGCCATCTCCACCAACGTCGGCATACCATGGATCATGTGCAAGCAGACCAAAGCTCCTAGTGATGTGGTAACTTCCATTTTTTCTGACCGAATAATAAATACATATGATGTGGTTCCCTCTTCAACAAACTGGGGTTAATCTTGACAGGCTTAGCATTCAGATGACATTTCAGAGTTTCAGAATAACAATGTTCAGTGGTTGTTATACCACATCGTCAAAACGTCAAATGATAGCCTTTTCGTCTTATTCCATCCGTTTCAGATCATAATTCTTTTTAACTTTTTTCTAAGTCAAAACATATTAAGGTCGACCAAAATTATGACTAAAATCACAATGATTTATAATGTCAAATAGATATGCTACGAAAAAGTAACTAATGAATAATCTAGCGATACTTATTTGGTATAATAAATATACGTGTCATCAGTATCCATTTTAATATATACATAAAAATTAAGAGATAGAACTAATACTGTTTTTGGACGAGGAAAGTATTGTTTTATTATATAATATGGTCAAAGATACTTTGACTCTCTAAGAAAGTTAAAACAACTTATACTTTGAAACCGCAAGGAGGGAGTACTTCGAAAATACACATGCAATGATATGCTGGGCTCTTTTCTTTTCTTTTCTTTTCTTATTGTGTAGATTCCTACCTGCAATGGGAGGAACTGTGGAGATACATGGCCAGGTCCAATGAACAAGAGCATGCCCCTCTTGTGGACTGAGAACTGGACAGCACAGTAAGTCCCTTCTTCCTGCAACAGTAATCCATTAACTTGCCTTTGTTCAACTAGATAGATCACTGTCCATATACCACTTCGTCGCAGAAACCTTCATCGCAAACCAATCATTTCCGTGGTGTGTGCAAACAGGTATAGAGTATTCGGTGACCCACCATCCCAGCGTTCTGCTGAGGACATTGCATTTGCCGTGGCGCGCTTCTTCTCCGTGGGCGGTACTATGACAAACTACTACATGGTACTCAGCTGTAGTATATATGAAGCGAAATACCAAAAAGAAAGCTCCATTACACATTTTAGGAAGTGAGACTGTTGTCGCTGAACCGCACGGTTTACATTGCATATGCTTGTTTGAAACTCTGAACAGTACCATGGTGGAACAAACTTTGGAAGGACATCTGCTGCCTTTGTGATGCCAAAATACTACGACGAGGCACCTCTCGATGAATTCGGTGAGACTACGGCATCGACAGCAGCCGATCGCGTTGCTGCTAGTCGGGAACTTTATTTGCATTCCGTCTCTGTTGTTGATGGACTATATATTCAGGTCTGTACAAGGAGCCTAAGTGGGGCCATCTGAGGGACCTGCACCTGGCGCTGAAGCTGTGCAAGAAGGCCCTGCTCTGGGGGAAGCCATCGACGGAGAAGCTGGGCAAGCAGTTCGAGGCGAGGGTGTTCGAGATCCCGGAGCAGAAGGTGTGCGTGGCGTTCCTCTCCAACCACAACACCAAGGACGACGTGACGCTGACGTTCCGGGGCCAGTCCTACTTCGTGCCGCGCCACTCCATCAGCATCCTCGCCGACTGCAAGACCGTCGTCTTCGGCACCCAGCACGTGAACGCGCAGCACAACCAGAGGACGTTCCACTTCGCGGACCAGACGACGCAGAACAACGTGTGGCAGATGTTCGACGAGGAGAAGGTGCCCAAGTACAAGCAGTCCAAGATCAGGCTGCGCAAGGCCGGCGATCTCTACAACCTCACCAAGGACAAGACCGACTACGTCTGGTACACCTCCAGGTGCGGTTGCTGCTTGCTTCAAAACTTCAAATTGGTAAGTGGTGTCATGTATGTGTGGGTGATCTGAGCGTGGACGACACATACCTGCCTGCCTCTGTGTGGCAACAGCTTCAAGTTGGAGGCGGACGACATGCCGATCCGCCGCGACATCAAGACGGTGCTCGAGGTCAACAGCCACGGGCACGCCAGCGTGGCGTTTGTGAACACCAAATTCGTAGGTAATAGGACTTGGTCTTCAGACTGCCATGGATGAGGAGATAGAAAGAAGCTTAATGAATGTGTGTGTGTGCAGGATGTGGGCATGGGACCAAGATGAACAAGGCGTTCACGCTCGAGAAGCCCATGGACCTGAAAAAGGGCGTGAACCACGTCGCCGTCTTGGCGTCGACGATGGGAATGATGGTGGGTGTGGACCCTATTAGCTAGGTTCATATGTGCATCGGAGAGCATTGCCGTTCTTGGTTGAAATCAGGCTACAATGGGTTCAGAATATAATGTATACAATGGGTTGTTTCAGGACAGTGGCGCTTACCTGGAGCACCGTCTGGCCGGCGTCGACAGGGTGCAGATCAAGGGCCTCAACGCGGGCACGCTGGACCTGACGAATAACGGCTGGGGCCACATCGTCGGCCTCGTCGGCGAGCAGAAGCAGATCTACACCGAGAAGGGCATGGGCAGCGTCACATGGAAGCCAGCCGTGAACGACAGGCCGCTCACCTGGTACAAGGTAAACTAGCTCATCACGAATTCACGACACAACACCAGTAGTGAGTACTCCCAGCTACTAGGCTGATTCAAGTGTTGCCGTGTGCTTCTGCTCGTTGTGTGTGTGTGTGTGTTCTGTCAGAGGCACTTCGACATGCCGTCTGGAGAGGACCCGATCGTGCTGGATATGAGCACAATGGGCAAGGGCTTGATGTTCGTCAACGGCCAGGGCATCGGCCGCTACTGGATCTCCTACAAGCACGCCCTCGGCCGGCCATCGCAGCAGCTGTAAGCTCTAATAAGCTCTTACTAGTAATTTGCTGTAATTCTTAGTTTTTGTCGATTATATATATACATAATATGATGATATGCAGGTACCATATTCCCCGGTCCTTCTTGCGGCAGAAGGACAACGTGCTGGTGCTGTTCGAGGAGGAGTTCGGGCGGCCGGATGCGATCATGATCCTGACGGTGAAGCGCGACAACATCTGCACCTTCATCTCGGAGAGGAACCCGGCGCACATCAAGTCGTGGGAGCGCAAGGACAGCCAGATCACGGTGACCGCCGCCGACCTCAAGCCCCGGGCCACGCTGACGTGCTCGCCCAAGAAGCTCATCCAGCAGGTGGTGTTCGCGAGCTACGGCAACCCCATGGGCATCTGCGGCAACTACACCATCGGCAGCTGCCACACGCCGCGCGCCAAGGAGCTGGTGGAGAAGGCCTGCCTCGGCAAGCGCATCTGCACGCTGCCCGTGTCCGCCGACGTCTACGGCGGTGACGCCAACTGCCCTGGCACCACCGCCACGCTCGCCGTGCAGGCCAAGTGCTCCAAGAGGTCGCCCAGAGCCGCGCAGTAATTCGGTTGTCGTCGGCTTCGGCCTCGGCTTGCTACCTCCCGTCGTCTTTAATTCTTCATTGCTGATGCTGCTGCTGTACCATGGGACCATGATCTGACCGGAGACGTCGATTCGGATTTCGGACCCATCCATGCGTGGCTGGGTGGGGAAACAGATTGTGGGTACTATCACTGTATGCTTTATTATACACATATATATTATCTATAGGAATAGATTGTTAATTTGATGAGCAAACATATATGCAGATATCGATTTGGTGATTGATAATGGCAATAATATATAGCCTAGTTGTCACACCCAGTTTTATAAGGTAAACCGAATACGAGCCATGTACGTGCCAGAATCAGAAAGTCACGTACACAGCGATTACATAATTGAAAATCATCACACAATGCTCGAAAATAAATAGCGGAAAGTTACTTTATTTACATCAAGATGTTAGAGACATCCACAGAGTCTATTACATAACCATTGTATTTAACATAACTATCAAAGTGCGGAGAAACGAAACGTAGATGATAAGCCTACACAGGCAGCTGACTGAGGTTTGCCACTAAGAAAGAACTAGAACTCGTCGTAGTTCTGAAACTACTCGAAATCTTTCATGTTGTCAGCATTAACTCCTGAGCACAGAGTACAATGGGGACATGGGTGGGGGTGGTTTGTAAAGCAGGGTGAGTACACATCAACGTACTCAGCAAATGTCCCGTTTGGCTAAAGTGGACTAGCTGTATATGGAGTTAAGGTCAAGCAGTTGCTTTTAGGTTAGTCAAGTATTTATTATTATTAGTAGAGCCAACCTTTAGTAATAAACCCATTTATTACCCAAAAATACTTCCTCAAACGAGGAAATACCACAGATCATATTTTATAGCATCATTGTTAATCATCATCATAAAAGTAATCAAAGTTCTTCTAGTCAAAGAGGATTCCAAAGCTGCTCTTAACCGTGAGCTCGGCTGATATACCAGTTTCTAACACATTGCAGAGGTTGCACACTTTACCCACGAGTCGTGATCCCTTTCTAGTCTGGGTTGTACAGACCCGATCTTCACTACCAAGGTGAATGGCCAGGGATACACTACGTAGCCTTTACAAAGACTCCCCTGGTACATAGCTGCTCGTTAGGTTTCACCAGTCGTACAAATGCAGTACACCTCCCTAGGGTGGGTGACTAACAAAACCAAATCGAATGAACCTCTGCACCCCAACCTTGGCAGAGCGAGCACTACGCCCCGGCCCCCATTGACGGCCCTCTAGCAAAGCCAACTACACCCCCAGGTTTATCTAATTAATCAGCTAAGTGCGTCCCATTCCACCCTCATGGTTGCACTGTTATCCCGGGTGGTCACTCCACGAATAGGTCCTTACGGAGAGGTACTTAGGAAAAAGGCCTGAGCCCCCTAGAGTATCATAAGATCATCAACATAATCAGGATAACAGTATCGAATCATAAATGTTCACATCATGTTCATTGATTAAAGTTAAGGCAATAGCAAACCGCTAACCATGATAACCCAAAAGGTAAACAAGGATGAGGTACATACAAACTAGTCAATTCTTAGGTTTAGATAATGTAATGCGGGACAGTGAATCATAAAGTATGTAGGACATAATAGGTCAGAGGACACTTGCCTTCACCAGGTTGTTGCTCAGGGAGGTCTCCAACAACACACTCAGGAACCTCGGACTGCTCGTTGTCTAAATAAAGCGAGCATGCATTTAATACATTTGGAAAGTACAAATGAACAACACACCAAACATGTACAAACATAGGAATGCATCTTAAAAGGACACAATACTATATAAGGGATAATGAGTTCAAAGCATAACATAAACTATAGCATAAACTAACTTCATTTGGAAATATATTATTATTTCTCTAAGTGTTACACACAAATACATAACATAGTTCAATTTATTTTATTGTGACTTAAAAATTGGGTCAGAGATGGTTTCATGTAATACACCTTATTAATCTCACAAGATTACACATGCTTATTTCTCTAGGGTTCTCCTTTTATTTATTTTATTAAATAAATAAATCTATACCTACATTAGTTTCTACTTAACCACAAAAATTAGAATGTGCAGAAAGTAAATGAGACTATTTTATTTAAACAGAGAATAATCCTATGAACATTTTGCAATTTGAATCACTAAATTTGGAGTTCATATGTAAAAGATATGAAATAAACAAGTTTGGGAATTCAAAATATGAAATTAGGTCTAATTCTATGAATATTTAAAAGTCCAGGGTTAAATCTGCAAGACAGGGGCCTGCGCGCGAAAACCAGGGATGACGGTTGATTCTAAACAAACCTAGGGTCTCTTTAATAAAACTACCGTGCGAAGGGGTATCAGGCGATTCAAACCGTTGGATCAGAAACCGACGGCCGAGATTAGATCTGCGGCCGAGGGCGCGCGGGGGGGGGGGGGGGGGGGCGAGCGCTGACAGGCGGGCCAGGGGGTGTCAGCGACTAGGGGGGGGGAACGCACTGACTGAGCGGGCCTAGCGCCAGGGGACTTGGGCGCTGACAGGCGGGCTAGGGGCGTCAGGGCGCGCGTGCGCGAAGCGGTACCCGCGATCTGGGCCGTGGTATCAAAATCGGATGGAGGGGATCAGACCAGGGAGGGGTGAACGGCTGCGGGCGGCGCTGCTCCTCTCTGCGGCGGTGAAGTCGTCGGAGTTCAGGCAGACGCGAGCTATGGTGGCTTCGGGGTCGCCAGAGTTGGGCAGAGAGGAAGAGAACGCCACGGCGAACTCAATGGCGGGGAAGAGGCCATGAATCCATGGGCAAAGAGGGGAGAACGACTTAGGGAAGGCCTCAGGCGGACCGGAGGAGCTCCGGCGAGGCATTCCGGCCACGGGGAGGGGGCTTAAGGCGCGCTAAGGCCTAGGCTAGCTTCAGCAGAGGCAGAGGCACCTTAGGGACTAACGCCGGGGAACTAGACCGGGTTAAAGTGGCCGGCCACCGCGCGAGCACGGCGGTCCGCCATGGCCGAGCACCGACGAAGCCGAAATTGGCCGACCATAGAGCGCAATAGGGAAAATTGGGCACATGGACAGGTGTCTCACCTCGGGGCGGAGCTCGAGGACGCTTGGCGCAGTCTTCGGCGAGCTGGATGGTCGGGAACGCAGGCGCGGGGCTCCGATGGCGTTTGGCTGTGAGGGCAGAGCTGCGTGAAATGAGGCGGGGGGGGGCGAGTGCGGGGCACTGGCGAGGCTCTAAGAAAGGAGCTGGGCGCGTGGGCGGGTGTCGTGGCCGAGAAATCCGGCGACGTGTGCAAGTGCGCACTCGCCGGTCCACGACGGGCGCGGGGAGGGCGGATCTGACAGGGCAGGCCCACGGTACAGAGAGAGAAAAGGGGACGCCTGGTGCAACGGCTTAGCAACTGGCGAACCAGGCCCAAGAGATAGAGAGAGAGAGGAGGGGAGCACGGGTGAAGAAACCGGCGCCGACAGGTCAGCCCCATTGGGCAGCGAGCGAGAGAGAGAGGGTGCTCGGGAGAAAGAGCTACCCCTAACAGGCAGGGTCCGCCTGTCAGGCGGCGTGGGCGCGCGGCCTAGCTGGGCCGAGCTAGGCTGGTTTGGGCTGCTTTCTCTTTTTCTTTTTCTCTAGATTTTCTAATTCCTTTTCTATTTCTTTTCTATAGGGTTTTCAAATCCAAATTCAAATTAGGTTTCAATTCAAATAAATTCAAACTTGTGCAACACTTCAAAGAATATTTTAAGCTCATCATGATGCAACATGTCATGACTCATAATGTTTTGGCAAAAATAAATAATTAAATCCCCCTAACTTTAAGCTAATTCTACTTAAAAGGGGAAAAGGGAGAGAGAATCTAGAGAGAGGTAAAACCTAGGGTGAGAGAGAGAAGAGTAACACATGAATTTGGGTGATACTTAGAAAGAAATTTTATACCCCCAAATTCAGGGTGTTACAGACCTATCCCTCTTAATAGAATCTCGCCCTCGAGATTTAGGGCTGGCTAGAAAAGAGCTCAAGGTACTTGGCCTTCAAATCATCTTCTCTTTCCCAGGTTGCTTCTCCTTCTGAGTGGTGACCCCATTTGACTTTGCACATCCTGATGGTACTTCTCCAGGTGACCCGATCTGCTGGCTCCATAATTTGAGTTGGCTTCTCAATATAAGTCAGATCTTCTTGAACTTCAAGATCCTCTACTGGCAACTGCTCTTCTGGCACTCTCAAGCATTTCTTCAACTGAGACACATGGAACACATCGTGCACAGCGGACAGATTCTCCGGTAAGCTGAGTTGGTAAGCCACTTCTCCACGTCTTGCTTGAATCTGATATGGTCCGATATATCGAGGTGCTAGATTGCCTTTGACTCCAAACCTTTTGGTTCCTCTGATGGGTGACACCTTCAAGTAGACATAGTCTCCCACTTCAAAACTGAGTTCCCTTCTTTGGGTGTCGGCATAGCTGCGCTGTCTGGACGGTGCTGCCTTTCAATTCTCTCGGACCATTCTGATGTTCTCTTCGGCTTCAAGCAAAATATCTGGACCGAACACCTACCTTTCGCCGGGTTGGTCCCAATGCAATGGAGTCCTGCAATTCCTCCCATAGAGCGCTTCGAATGGTGTCATCTTCAGACTGGCCTGATAGCTGTTGTTGTAAGAGAATTCCGCATATGATAACCTCTTGTCCCAACCTATCTTGTCTTGCAAAGCACAAGCCCTCAACATGTCTTCAAGAATCTGGTTAGTTCTCTCTATTTGACCATCTGTCTATGGGTGATAAGCTGAACTGAACTTCAAGTGTGTGCCCAAAGCTTCATGCAACTGCTACCAAAAATGAGAGGTGAACTGAGTGCCTCTATCTAATATTATCTTCTTCAGAACGCCATGCAAGCACACAATCCGAGACATGTATAGTTCGGCTAACACCACACTATTGTAGGTGGTCTTGACTGGTATGAAATGGGCCACCTTTGTCAAATGGTCCACCACTACCTAGATGGAGTCATAACCAGTATGAGTGCGAGGCAAACCGACTATAAAGTCCATCCCGATCTCATCCCATTTCCACTGAAGAATCTGCAACGGCTGCAACAACCCTGCAGGTCTCTGATGTTCTGCTTTAATCCTCTGACAACTGTCACATACAACCACATACTCTGCTATCTCCCTTTTCATACCATACCACTAGAATCTTTTCTTTAGGTCTTGGTACATCTTCTCACTACTAGGGTGTATAGAGTATGATGTCTCATGAGCTTCCTTGAGAATCAGTTCCCGGATGGATTTGATATCGGGAACACACAGTCTATCCTTGAACCATACCACTCCTTCTGCATCTTCATGGAAATCCTTGCCTTTCCCATCTATGATCAGCTGCCGGATCTTGTTGATTTTCTCATCTTCCTTCTGACCTTTCCTGATGTCTTGCTCTAGAGTGGGTTCCAACTCGATTGTCACCCCTTGGGTGTTGTCTAGAAATCCGAGACTCAATCTGTCGAATTCCTTCGCTAGCTCATACGGCATCAGGTGAGCGGCCAACATATTAACTTGACTCTTTCTGCTAAGATCATCTGGAACCACATTTGCTTTGCCTGGGTGATAATGAATCTCCAGCTCATAATCTTTGATCAATTCTAGCCATCTTCGCTGTCTCATGTTTAACTCTAACTGAGTGAATATATATTTGAGACTCTTGTGGTCCGTGTAGATATCACACTTCTGCCCATAAAGATAATGCCTCCAGGTCTTCAATGCATGAATCACGGCTGCTAATTCCAGATCATGAGTAGGATAATTCTTCTCATGAATCTTCAATTGTTGGGACGAGTATGCCACTAATCTCCCTTCCTGCATTAACACACATCCCAGTCCGGTGTACGAAGCATCACAATATACTGAGAATGGCTTGTGAACATCTGACAGAATCAGTACTGGTGCCGTCATCAACTTCTCCTTCAATGTCTCAAAGGACTTCTGGCATGCTGGGGTCCACTTGAACTCAACCTTCTTTGCCAATAAGGTTGTCATTGGCCTGACAATCTTGGAGAAACCTTCAATGAAACGCCGATAATAGCCGGCCATTCCAATGAAACTCTTGATTCCTCGGACATCTTTTGGTGCTTTCTAGTCCAAGATGGCTGTTACCTTCTTCGGATCTACAGCCAATCCCTCTTGGTTTATAATGTGACCTAGGAATAGGACTTCACTGATCCAGAACTCGCACTTGCTAAGCTTGGCATACAGCTGACAATATCGTAGCCTCTAAAGTACTTTCCTCAAATGCTCCTCGTGCTCTTGCTCATTCTGGGAGTATATAAGAATATCATCAATGAACACCACCACGAACTTGTTGAGGTAGTCCATGAACACACTGTTCATTAAGTACATGAAGTAAGCTGGCGCATTCATCAAACCGAATGACACGACTGTGAACTCATACAGTCCATAGTTGGTGATGAATGTTGTTTTCGGTATATCCGAAGGTCGGATTCTAAGCTGATGGTAGCCTGACCTTAGATCTATCTTTGAGAACACACTGGCCCCTCTCAACTAATCGAATAAATCTTCAATTCTAGGCAGGGGGTACTTGTTTTTGATAGTGACTTCATTCAAAGATCTATAGTCAATGCACATCCTCTTTGTTCCATCCTTCTTCTCCACAAATAGCACCGGGGCTGCCCAAGGTGAGGTACTTAGTCTGATGTAGCCTTTCTCTAACAACTCATCAATCTGCTTCTTGAGTTCCAACAATTCTGGTCCGGACACTTGATAGGCTCTCTTGGAAATCAGAGCGGTGCCTGGTATAAGCTCTATGGCAAATTCAACCTTCCTTTCAGGTGGCATACCCGGTAACTCCTCGGGAAACACATCTAGGAATTCTAATTCTACATTGATAGCCTCTGATGATTTAATTTCCTCAATATGGCCGGTGACTTGGTGACAACTCCCTTTCCTTGGTCTAGACAAGATCAACTCCACTAACACTTCTTCTCCTAATAGGGACACTAACTTCACTGTTCTCTTGTCACAGCTAAGACTGGCTTGATACTTGGTTAGCCAATTCATCCCTAGGATGACATCTATAGTTGTATCCTGGTTACCCATATCTATTAAATCAGCGGGGAACGCTATCCTCATTATTTGAACCTTTGCACTAGGGCAAAATCTATCCGTTTGGGTTCTTCCACCAACTGAACTAACCCTCATAGGTGGATACATGGGTGCTACTGGTATATTATGTGTTTCTACCCATGATGCAGTCACAAAAGAATGCGTTGCTCCAGTATCAAATAAGACATTTGTAGAATGGTACTTGACTGAAAGCGTACCTAATGCCACTCCTGGAGTCTCCTAGACTGTGTCGGCCTCCAAGTGGTTCACCTTTCCATACTGGGCACAAGGTTGCCCATGGTTTTTGCCTCCTTGCTGCATTGTATTCTGTCTGACTGGGGAATTAGGAGCTGGCTGCTGCTAAGCTGCTTTCTTTGGGCAATGATTCACGCAATGGCCTTGTTCTCCACAGTGGAAACATGCACGACTCCCTCCTTGCGCTGGCGCTGCTTGGTTGTACTGGTTGGTAGCTGGGGCAGGAAGACGGGCTGCCTGATTGCTCTGACACTGGTATTGATTTCCTCCTTGCTGGTTGTTCTGACGGTATTGTTGCTGCTGCTAAGGAAACTGCCTCTGGTACTGCTGCTGCTGGTTTTGACGCTGATGCTGGTGCTAGTGACCTTGCTTGAATGGCTGAGGTGGGTTGCCTGAATAGCGAGGACGGTTGCTACTCCCAACCTGAGGTCCACCAATCTTGCATTTCCTGTCCTCCATCTCCTGACGCTTCCTTTCTGTCATGATTGCTCTGTCGATAAGATGCTAGAAGGTAGGGATGGTGTGGTTCATCAGCTGATAGTGGAGGGGATCAACCAATCCTCTCAAGAAGCGGTACTGCCTCTTGGCATCCGTGTTGACATCTTCTGGGGCATAACGTGACAGCTGTAGAAACTTATCCCTGTACTCACTGACGGACAAGGGACCGTGCTTCAGGGCGAGAAACTCCTCCTTCCTTACTATCATCAGTCCCTCGGGCACATGGTAGCGACGGAAGTTGTCTCTGAATTCTTCCCAAGTGATGGCTTCAGGGTTGGCATGGGTGGCGAAGTAAGACTCCCACCAAGACTGGGCTGCTCCCCTTAGCTGTCGGGGTGTCACACCCGGCTTTAAGGAACAAAGCCAGGTGCATCTCATACATGCGCCAAGAAGACAACATATATAATAACAGAGTGTATAGAGATAAATGTCACAATAACATCAGAGTATTATTACATAGTGGAAGTCTTATTACAAAATAAAAGAATAAATATAAAACGAACTAAGGATCGTCGTTGGCGCCAATGTCAACTGAGAAACGCCACCTAGATCAGATCGAACTCCTCGCTTTGTGGCTCCTACTGAACCACCTGTTCTTCTCCTGTGGGGGGGGGGGTATGAGACAGCAAGGGTGAGCTCACACATGATCATAGCTCAACAAGTTGTGGGGAACCAGTGGACATGAACTCACAAAGGTGGGAGTTCATGTGATGTGTAAGGCTAATCAATGACAGGGGTTAAAGCTGAGCATTGCTTTTAAGTAGTTGGTCAAAATTTTATTAGCAGTTACTAAGTGTAAGTGAATACCAAACCATAATAAAATAATAGAACACAATTAATAACAAATCCCATGCAATGCAAATGACAAATTGAATTTAAGTTCCATAGATTAATCATCAGAGAGTCCTGAGCTGCTCTTGACCGTGAGCTCGGCTAGTATACCAGTTTTACACTCTGCAGAGGTTGTACCCTTTACCCACAAGTCGTGTTTCCCATGTCGCCAGGGCTAGCTAGACCCTTAGACACTACCGAGGTGAATGGCTAGGGATCCACTACGAGGCCTTTACAAAGTTCCACTAGCTTCCAAAAACCTGCTACAGTTTATGGGAAGAGCACCTGCAAGAATCCCCCGTCTGACCGCCATCGCAGCAAAATCAACCCGAGAACCTCCTTGCATGCAACTCCCCTACTGCCCTTGCCCCTTTCGGGTAAGGTAGTCTTCCACTAGCTTTCCTAATTAGTTAGCCAAGGGGTCCCATTCCTCCCTTGTGGTGGCACGGGTTTCTCAAGTTAAGCTGCATGTTCCAATTAACATTAAAGATGATCTTGACATGAACATAAGTAGAATAACAAAAACAATTGGAACATGGATATAATGTACTATTAATCCCAAAACCATGTAAAGCAATAGCAAAAACTACCCATGTGATTCAGGGATAACAAGGTAAAATGGATAAACAGACTAGGGTGGCCTATTAGGTCCCATCAAAATTAAACCTATGATGGTAAATGATTATAAAGAACATTATTGGGTAACAAAAGTGAATCAAGAGCACAACTTGCCTGGCACTTGAGATTCCAGTTATCAGGGTGATTCTTCGAATCCTCGTGACCTCACTGCTAGTCGTAGCAATACAAACAAACATGGTATAGATAAAATTAACATCACACCAAACATAAGTACAAACTGAATAATAATGATCTACACGTTGCTACGAGATCGTGGTAACGAGAACCACTAAAATCGGAATTACGGTCACCGAGATATAATTTTATGTAGTTATTAAGTACCTAGAATGGAGTAATTCATGTGAATAATTTTAAATCAAGTTTCATGGTTAGATAAAGGTACTTGGTGATATACAATACTTAAACAAAATTAATTCCACCGGAATGAATCAATTTGGAGTAATGGATTTTAAGTTATGAATTTCTAAAGGTTTTATGTATTTGATACAAGATTAATTGAGTAATCAATTCTAGTATGATTTTCATGTTATAACAGTGTTACTATGTGATAAACAATATTATTACAAAATTATAGGAACTGGAACGGACTAATTTGGACTTAGTATGAATTTTCTAGGGATTAAGCATGTTTTAATAATTATTTTCACATGAAAAATCCCTTCTCTAAATTATTTTATAAGTTTTTCTCGCTGTATGGACTAGGCCTCCATTTCTGGTGAGCACAGGGGCTCTGGCGTAAAAGAACCTAAGACACAAACTACACCAGGGATGAACCGCGGGTTGATTATTAAATAACACGGGGGCTCTTATGCAAATCGGATGCTCGAAGGGGTATTTTCAAATCTAGACCGCACGATTGCAAATGAACGATGCGGATTAGATCCCGATTCACTACGAACCGGTATGCCATCTAAACAATCGGATCCGAATCCAAGGGTCTCGGTTTAACGCGCGCAATTCACCTCGCGGCCGCCAGATCGAACTTCGACGGCTCTGGTTTAACACACCCAAGACCCCTAATTCTAGCTGACCATCAAAGAATGAACGGCCAGAAGCCCTTCTTCCCACCAACTCCGAGCAGAGTCACTGCCACCAGGCTCACACGGCGGAGCACGCGAGTGCGACAGCGAACGGCCAACCCCAAGCGACAAAACCAAATCGGATAGGACTACGCGATGCTTATGCTATTGCGAACACGGTTTGAGGGTACTCACCGACGTTAGAGGTGTGGTGGCTGCTGCCCACGGAGGAGGGTGGGATCGCGGCGGCGTCGAACACATGGTGAGGAATTGCGGCACCGTTTGCCCCCAAACACGCCCAGAACCACCCACACGACGGCGAGGAACGCCAGCAGGCCATTGGTTCCGATGAACTAGATGCTGACGACGAGCTTGCCCAACGCGACGAGGAAGGACCCGCGCGGCGCGCCAAACGCGCGGTCAGGGCCCACCGGCAACACACGGAACGCCGTCCAGCACCTCTAGTATGATCTCACAAAGCTCCCTGGCACAACCCCAAGGCTTCGAACGACTACGCAGAAGGTTTGCCCAACATCGGCACCCATTGCTTTCTCTCTCCTCGGTTCCATGGTGGCGGGTTTCTCTCAGGTGTTCGATAATGGTGGACAGGGAATAGTGGCATGGGTCGAGGGAGATTGGAGGAAGGAGGGGACGATCGCCCAAATACTTATAGCCGCTTCCCCCAAGGATATCGCACGGCACCGCGGTCAATAATTACAGCGGCGGAAGCAGAGGTCTGTTACGACCATCGAACTATTCGGGATTGACCCATGGTGCAGCAGCGATTCTGCCTTCCCCGCATCGGCCTGGACAAAACCGTGGTGCGCACAATGGTTCTAGAATGCGACCCCACGCAACGGCGCGGTCACATATCCGAGCTAGGTACGCAGGCGCGGCATAGGAGCTGGGCATCAGGCTCCCAAGATTCGGGTCAAATCCCCAACGATCATGTGTTGTTTCTGTCTTCAGGTGCCTACGCAAGGTGGAAGACACCGGTTATTGGGGCCCACATGCCAGAATAACAGGGACGCGGGAGCATGTGGGCTGTGAAGAGGAAATTGGCCCAAGTATGGTCCCCTTTTTGTTTTTTTTAATTTCTTTTTTCCATTTTTTTGTTATCGGATTCAAATTCAATTTCACCAACTTCAAATTTATTTAAATGTACAAGCACAAAATCCAGTGTGTATGCAAAGTATTATTTTATTAATTTTATTTATTTGTTAGTATTTAAACCAATACTTTTTATTGAATATGCACAAAGAAAGGAAGACCAAGTGATCACCAATGGTTTCTTAATCCCAAAACACTACATAATTATATTTATTTATTTTTCTATGTTTAATAAAAATTTTAAAAGTCTCTTCTAGGTTTAAGTTATCTAACTTAATACTACCCTTATCCATCAATACTTGAATAAATGCTTATAGTGTATCGTTTGATGAAATGAATAATCATTTAATTGAATACAAAAATCTTCTATTACTTCTTCTCAAAATTAATTCTTGGTTTTGAAATTTCGTCATCAACATTCATTGCTCAAGTATAAGTTGAGATGTCAGAATTTACTATTTTATTTCTTCATATATTTGTTTTATTATCAATAATAATTTTAAAAAAAAAATTATATAGATTTTTGGCCTTACAAATCCTACCCCCCTTAAAAAGAATCTCGTCCTCGAGATTTAAGAAGGTCTAGGGAAAAGATGGAGAAAATATGTGCGAAGCTCTTCTTCTCTCCCCCAAGTAGCTTCATCTTCTCCATAGTGACTCCATTGCACTTTGCACATCTTTATCACCTTATTTCTTGTAACTTGAGTTAATTTATCCAGAATCTTGACAGGATACTCCGTGTAAGTCAAATCACCCTGAACACTAAGCTCTTCCATTGGTAACTATTCCTTAGGGGCATGGAGACACTTCTTAAGTTGAGGCACAAGAAATACATTATGCACATCAGATAGATTATCAGGTAGCTCGATTTGATAGGCCATCACTCCAACTCGCCTAAAAACTATGAATGGTCCAATAAAGCAAGGGGACAATTTGTCCTTAACTTTGAATCTCCTCATTCCACGAAGTGGTGACACCTTGGGGTACAAATGATCACCTTGCTCAAATTCCAGTGGTCTTCTTCTATTATCAGCGTAGCTCTTTTGTATGGTCTGAGCTACCCTCAAATTCTCTCGAATTATACGGACTTGTTCTTCTGCCTCTTGAATAAGTTCAGGTCCAAAGAACTGTCTTCCTCTAGTCTTCCAATATAGAGGAGTCCAGCATTTCCTGTCATACAGAGTCTTGAACGGTGACATCTTCAGACTGGCCTGGTAACTATTGTTATGTGAGAACTCAGCATAAGGTAGACTTTTGTCCCAACTACTACCATGCTGAAGGGCACAAGCTCTCAACATGTCCTCCAATGCTTGATTAGTCCTTTTAGTTTGTCCACCAGTTTGAGGATGGTAAGCTGAACTAGAATTCAACTTCGTATCCACATTCTTATGAAAACTTTTCCAAAATCTAGGGGTAAACTGTGATCCTCTATCTGAAACGATCTTCTTCGATACACTGTGTAGAGACATAATCCGAGCCATATATAACTCTACTAATTGTGATCCCTTACAAGTAGTCTTGACCAGAATGAAGAGCCACTTTAGTCAATCTATCCACAATAACCCACATAGAATCATGTCCTTTCGAGGTGCGAGGCAATCGAGTAATAAAATCCATACCAATCTCTTCCCACTTCCACTCGGGTATCTTTAGTGGATGCAGTAGTCTAGCTGGCCTCTGGTGTTCAGCCTTAACTCTTTGACACCCATCGCACATAGCCACATGTGCAGCCACGTCTCTCTTCAATCCATACCACCAATACTTCCGCTTCAAATCCCGATACATCTTGGTACTACCAGGATGAATAGAATAATCCGAGTCATGGGCCTCCTTCAGTATAGTCTCACGAAGACTATCAATCTCAGGAACACATATCCGATCCTTGAACCATATGGTGCCTTGCTCATCCTCCGTGAATTTTGGACCTCGACCTTCAGTAATCAGATCCTTAATCTCTTGTATCTTAGCATCACCAATCTGTCCTTTGCGGAATTCTTGCTCCAAGGTAGGTTCCACATCAATAATAACTCCTTCAGTGTGAGCAACTATCCCCAGGTTAAGTCTCCTAAAATCCTCAACAATCTCATCGGGTAGCTGGGCAACAACAGCTGAATGAACATGCTCCTTTCGACTCAAGGCATCTGCAACCAAATTTGCCTTGCCCGGGTGATAGTGAGTCTCCAAATCATAATCCTTAATAAGCTCCAACCAACGGCGTTGCCTCAGGTTGAGATCCTTCTGAGTAAATATATACTTCATACTCTTATGATCCGTGTACACTTGGCTCTTGATTCCCCTGATATAATGCCTCCATATCTTAAGCGCATGCACAACGGCTGCTAGTTCTAAGTCATGAGTGGGGTAGTTCAACTCATGTTTCTGAGACACGTAGGCGATCACATGTCTTTCTTGCATGAGCACATATCCTAAGCCTTGGCCACATGTATCACAACAAATATCAAATCCCTTCTGTAGATCTGGCATAACCAACACTGGTGGTGACATCAATCTCTTCTTTAATTGGTCAAAGCTATCTTGGCACTTCTCGTCCCACTTAAACTCTCTTTCCTTCTCCAGAAGTGACGTGATAGACATAGCAATCTTAGAAAATCCTTCAATAAATCTCTGATAGTATCCTGCAAGTCCCAAGAAACTCTGGACCTCAGTAACTATAGTGGGTATGCTCCACGCCACTATCTCCTTGACTTTAGCAGGATCCACTGATATTCCTTCATTAGAAATGATATGTCCAAGAAAGGGAACCTTGCCAATCCAAAACTCGCATTTACTATACTTAGCGTAGAGTTGATTATCTCGTAGCTTCTGTAGCACCAATCTCAAATGTTCCTCATGATCACTATCACTCTTGGAATAAATAAGAATATCATTGATGAATACTACGACGAATCTGTCCAAATACTCCATAAACACCTTATTCTCCAGATCCATAAAATAGGCTGGTGCATTAGTTAGTCCAAATGACACAACAGTGAACTCATATAAACCATATCGGATCGAGAAATCCGTCTTGGGAATATCTGATGGCCTAATCTTCATTCGATGGTAACCCGATCAGAGATAAATCTTCGAGAATACCCTTGCACCTCTCATCTGATCAAATAAATCTTCAATGTGGGGTAATGGTTACTTGTTCTTCACAGTGACATTATTAAGGGACCTATAATCCACACACATCCCTTGCGATCCTTCTTTCTTCTGTACAAATAGAACCGGCGCTCCCCAAAGATGAGAAACTCGGACGAATGTACCCAGCCTCTTGTAATTCCGTTAATTGCTTCTTAAGTTCCTTTAGCTCTTCTATGGACATCCTATATGGCCGTTTGAAAGTAGGGGCAGTCCTAGGTAAGAGATCAATGACCAACTCAACTTCCTTATCTGGTGGCATCCCTGGTAACTCCTCTGGAAAGACATCCGGAAAATCCCTAACTGCACGGATGTTGCCACCCACAAACTTCTCATCTACTAAGAGTGCCGCTAGTCTGATGGTGGTAGTTACTGCAACTTCAACTTCAAATCTTTGTCCTTTGGAACTGGTGAGTTCTATGGTTCCCTTAGCACAGTGTATATACTGTCTTTGCCTTTCTTAACCATGACATACCAAGGATCACGTCTATAGTGCTCTCTTCTAGCACTATAGGAGTAGTCCATCTGGGTTAGAAACACAGGGTAAGGAAGGAAGAATTGTAGACAAGGTGAGTAATTATGAGAAATGTTACTACGGGGGATTTATTAGCTAAGTAGATTAGTGTGTCACCCACTAAAGCTAATAAATTACCTTATAGTGGTACATGGTAAGATGCCTGACTATAATGTTTCAATCAATTAAAGAAGCAAATCAAGCATTTATCATCAGAACAATCAATCAACATTTTTAAATAGAGAAAATAGTTTTAATTTCGTCTTAGGTTCCCTATCTCTTAAGAAGATCATAGTGGCAGGATTCCAAGGTGTGAAATCCATCTTGTCTTAGAGTAGAAAAGGTAAGAATAATCAGAGTGGAATAGCAAAAGGTGAGACAAGATCAAGATAAGGTAAGTATGGAATGAATCAGAGTAAGATAAGTAGGTAAGGGTTTGTCCATTTCTATCTAGGTTTCGTCCTACAGTCAACATTTCCTCTGATACCACTTCTGTCACACCCGGCTTTAAGGAACAAAGCTAGGTGCATCTCATACATGCGCCAAGAAGACAACATATATAATAACAGAGTGTATAGAGATAAATGTCATAATAACATCAGAGTATTATTACATAGCGGAAGTCTTATTACAAAATAAAAGAATAAATATAAAACGAACTAAGGATCGTCGTTGGCACCAATATCAACTGAGAAACGCCACCTAGATCAGATCGAACTCCTCGCTTTGTGGCTCCTCCTGAACCACCTGTTCTTCTCCTGTGGGGGGGGGGTATGAGACAGCAAGGGTGAGCTCACACATGATCATAGCTCAACAAGTTGTGGGGAACCAGTGGACATGAACTCACAAAGGTGGGAGTTCATGTGATGTGTAAGGCTAATCAATGACAGAGGTTAAAGCTGAGCATTGCTTTTAAGTAGTTGGTCAAAATTTTATTAGCAGTTACTAAGTGTAAGTGAATACCAAACCATAATAAAATAATAGAACACAATTAATAACAAATCCCATGCAATGCAAATGACAAATTGAATTTAAGTTCCATAGATTAATCATCAGAGAGTCCTGAACTGCTCTTGACCGTGAGCTCGGCTAGTATACCAGTTTTACACTCTGCAGAGGTTGTACCCTTTACCCACAAGTCGTGTTTCCCATGTCGCCAGGGCTAGCTAGACCCTTAGACACTACCGAGGTGAATGGCTAGGGATCCACTACGAGGCCTTTACAAAGTTCCACTAGCTTCCGAAAACCCGCTACAGTTTATGGGAAGAGCACTAGCAAGAATGCCCCGTCTGACCGCCATCGCAGCAAAATCAACCCGAGAACCTCCTTGCATGCAACTCCCCTACTGCCCTTACCCCTTTCGGGTAAGGTAGTCTTCCACTAGCTTTCCTAATTAGTTAGCCAAGGGGTCCCATTCCTCCCTTGTGGTGGCACATGTTTCTCAAGTTAAGCTCCATGTTCCAATTAACATTAAAGATGATCTTGACATGAACATAAGTAGAATAACAAAAACAATTGGAACATGGATATAATGTACTATTAATCCCAAAACCATGTAAAGCAATAGCAAAAACTACCCATGTGATTCAGGGATAACAAGGTAAAATGGATAAACAGACTAGGGTGGCCTATTAGGTCCCATCAAAATTAAACCTATACATGGTAAATGATTATAAAGAACATTATTGGGTAACAAAAGTGAATCAAGGGCACAACTTGCCTGGCACTTGAGATTCCAGTTACTAGGGTGATTCTTCGAATCCTCGTGTCCTCACTGCTAGTCGTAGCAATACAAACAAACATGGTATAGATAAAATTAACATCATACCGAACATAAGTACAAACTAAATAATAATGATCTACGCGTTGCTACGAGATCGTGGTAACGAGAACCACTAAAATCGGAATTACGGTCACTGAGATATGATTTTATGTAGTTATTAAGTACCTAGAATGGAGTAATTCATGTGAATAATTTTAAATCAAATTTCATGGTTAGATAAAGGTACTAGGTGATAAACAATACTTAAACAAAATTAATTCCACCGGAATGAATCAATTTGGAGTAATGGATTTTAAGTTATGAATTTCTAAAGGTTTTATGTATTTGATACAAGATTAATTGAGTAATCAATTCTAGTATGATTTTCATGTTATAACAGTGTTACTATGTGATAAACAATATTATTACAAAATTATAGGAACTGGAATGGACTAATTTAGACTTAGTATGAATTTTCTAGGGATTAAGGATGTTTTAATAATTATTTTCACATTAAAAATCCCTTCTCTAAATTATTTTATAAGTTTTTCTCGTTGTATGGACTAGGCCTCCATTTCTAGTAAGCACAGGGGCTCTGGCGTAAAAGAACCTAAGACACAAACTACACCAGGGATGAACCGCGGGTTGATTATTAAATAATACGGGGGCTCTTATGCAAATCGGATGCCCGAAGGGGTATTTTCAAATCTAGACCGCACGATTGCAAATGAATAGTGCGGATTAGATCCCGATTCACTACGAACCGGTACGCGATCTAAACCATCAGATCCGAATCCAAGGGTCTCGGTTTAACGCGCGCAATTCACCTCGCGGCTGCCAGATCGAACTTCGATGGCTCTGGTTTAACACACCCAAGACCCCTAATTCTAGCCGACCATCAAAGAATGAACGGTCAGAAGCCCTTCTTCCCACCAACTCCGAGCAGAGTCACCGCCGCCAGGCTCACACAGCGGAGCACGCGAGTGCGACGGCGAACGGCCAACCCCGAGCGACAAAACCAAATCGGATAGGACTACTCGATGCTTATGCTATTGCGAACACGGTTTGAGGGTACTCACCTGCGTTGGAGGTGTGGTGGTTGCTGCCCACGGAGGAGGGCGGGATCGCGGCGGCGTTGAACACACGATGAGGAATTGCGGCACCGTTTGCCCCCAAACATGCCTGGAACCACCCACGCGGCGGCGAGGAACGCCAGCAGGCCATTGGTTTCGATGAACTAGATGCCGACGACGAGCTTGCCCAACACGACGAGGAAGGACCCACGCGGCGCGCCAAACGCGCGGTCAGGGCCCACCGGCAACACACGGAACGCCGCCCAGCACCTCTAGTATGATCTCACAAAGCTCCCTGGCACAAACCCAAGGCTTCGAACGACTGCGCAGAAAGGTTGCCCAACAGCGGCACCCATTGCTTTCTCTCTCCTCGGTTCCATGGTGGTGGGTTTCTCTCAGGTGTTCGATAATGGTGGACAGGGAATAGTGGCATGGGTCGAGGGAGATTGGAGGAAGGAGGGGACGGTCGCCCAAATACTTATAGCCGCTTCCCCCAAGGATATCGCAGGGCACCGCGGTCAAGAATCGCAGCGGCGGAAGCGGAGGTCTGTTACGGCCATCGAATTGTTCGGGATTGACCCATGGTGCAGCAGCGATTCCGCCATCCCCGCGTCGGCCTGGACAAAACCGTGGTGCGCACAATGGTTCTAGAATGCGACCCCACGCAACGGCGCGGTCACATATCCGAGCTAGGTACACAGGCGCGGCATAGGAGCTGGGCATCAGGCTCCCGAGATTCGGGTCAAATCCCCAACGATCCTGTGTTGTTTCTATCTTCTGGTGCCTACGCGAGGTGGAAGACACCGGTTGTTGGGGCCCACACGCCAGAATAACAGGGACGCGGGAGCATGTGGGCTGTGAAGAGGAAATTGGCCCAAGTATGGTCCCCTTTTTGTTTTTTTAATTTCTGTTTTCCATTTTTTTGTAATCGGATTCAAATTCAATTTCACCAACTTCAAATTTATTTAAATGTACAAGCACAAAATCCAGTGTGTATGCAAAGTATTATTTTATTAATTTTATTTATTTGTTAGTATTTAAACCAATACTTTTTATTGAATATGCACAAAGAAAGGAAGACCAAGTGATCACCAATGGTTTCTTAATCCCAAAACACTACATAATTATATTTATTTATTTTTCTATGTTTAATAAAAATTTTAAAAGTCTCTTCTAGGTTTAAGTTATCTAACTTAATACTACCCTTATCCATCAATACTTGAATAAATGCTTATAGTGTATTGTTTGATGAAATGAATAATCATTTAATTGAATACAAAAATCTTCTATTACTTCTTCTCAAAATTAATTCTTGGTTTTGAAATTTCGTCCTCAACATTCATTGCTCAAGTATAAGTTGAGATGTCAGAATTTACTATTTTATTTCTTCGTATATTCATTTTATTATCAATAATAATTTTTTAAATTTTTTTTTATAGATTTTGGGCCTTACACGGGGGCCGTACAACACCTTCTCACGATCGTTGCACTAGGCAGTGTGCAACTCACGCTCCACGGTACGCAGCCAATCTTCGACATCCATGGGATCAGCAGAATGAGCAAAGACTGGGGGATGGCCCCTCATGAATTCTGCCCGCTTGTCTCTGGGCACTTGTGGCATCTGGACTTGCACCTGAGGCTGAGTGGTGGTGGCTGCTGCTGCACTTGCTGCATTGCTGCTAAGGTCTGACCAATTGCTTGGACTGCTCGAGTCTGCATCAGGAACATTTGCTCAATGGTCATCGGGGGTGGAGGTGGCAAATGCTGTTGCGGGGCTGCCTCCTCTTGGGGTGCCTGCTGTTCTGGCTGAGCACGCCTCGCACCTCTGCGCCTGTTATCAAACATCTGTGGAAATCACACACATATATCAAATCTGACTCTATAGTCTTTCAACATAAGAGAAGATGTATAGAAAATCCTCATAGCACTGAACAAATGACCATCTTCACTGACAGCTTCTTAGATAAAGAGGAAAGTGGAAATAAATGGATTACCCAACTAAATAACTGACTTTATTAATAACTACACCAAGTTGCAGGGGATACCCACATTTTGGTGACAATCATTACAAAGATCCAACTTTAGTACATGTCCATCATAACAAGCATTCAACATAAGATAAGCAAACTAACTCTAACTAAGATTGACTACACTAAAACACTGAACTAAGCATTATTACAGACTCCGACTCTGTCGATCAAGGGATCCAAATCTATCCGGGTCCTGCAGTCTGGGGTACCATAGTGAAAGCGACCACGGGGCGGTGAATGGTAAGGGTGCTGAATCCCGACAGGGGCGGTTGAACCACCATCCAGATAGTGGCGTGCTGCGCACTCAGCACGCAATTCCGCAACCTTCGCCCGAACCTTGCCCAACTCGTCAAGGGTGTGGTCCAACTCTGTGTTGAGCACGGCAGCCAGATTGACTATGTTGTTCAGTCTGAGATTGCCCTCACCAACTAGCGAGGCAATCACACCTCTAGCACTGCCGGTCGAACGGCGAGGGTAGTACTTCAGGTCGAGGCCATCAGCTACCCCGCTGAACAACGAGCAATACTGAGAAGTGCCCGTCGTGCTGCATCTTGCATGGCTGCGTCGGCAGTATCCCTCTCAGTAATAGAATAGTGCTCTGAGAAGGCCTCTGCACCCCGGAGATCATCGTCTGAACGGCGCACCAAGCAAGTAGCCTCCCACTGGTCCGGGTATAACCTGCGACGATGCTGGTAGACTAAACAACGGTACTCAATGGACCAGAATTGTCGGTCAAAGGCCCGACACAGCAGGGTATCGAGAGCGTCGTGGAAGTGACACCCGCGAGCGGTGTCACGAGTGATGGGTCTAGCGATCCATCCCTCTGGCTCCTACTCCTCCGAGAGCTCCGTCAGGGTCTCCTCCAGCAGCCGGGATGCCCTGTGATGGTGCAGGGGGCATCTTTGGCTGAGGTGCAGGGGAAGGCGGCCTCTTAGACTCCACCTCCTGCTGAGGCGAGGGGGGAGAGTCCTACTACTCCTGCTCCTGCTCCTGGTGTCGGTGCTCCTGCTCCTCGTGCAGGCGACGATGCAGTCTCTCCAGGTGACTAGACTGACCTAGCACCGTGCGACACAGTGGACGCTCCGCCAGGCGAGAAGGCAAAAAGGGGATCACAGACTTACATGCAGTGCACCTGATACAGACCATCTACAAAAGACATCGTAAGCACAAGAGTAAGAGTAGAACTAGGAGACCAGAAAGTAAACAGAAAGAAAAGTGAGACAAAACTTTTGAGATAAGTAGATAACATAGAGTTGGTCAAGATGACCAACTTTTGAAAAGATTCTAAGGTCAAGGCAAGAGTAGGGGTCTATAGTCCTAAGGACGATGATTCTAGTCTAGGTTAGCGGTCCTATAGTCAACCTAGTTTGATACCACTTATGTCACACCCGGTTTTAGAAGGTAAACCGAATGCGAACCATGTACATGCCAGGATCAGAAACTCACGTACACAGCGATTACATAATTGGACATCAACACACAATGCTCGAAAATAAATAGCGGAAAGGTACTTTATTTACATCAAGATGTTAGAGACATCCACAGAGTTTATTACAAAACCATTGTCTTTAACATAACTATCAAAGTGCGGAGAAACGAAACATAGATGATAAGCCTACACAGGTAGCTGACTAGGGGTTTGCCACTAAGAAAGAAATAGAACTCGTCGTAGTCCTAAAACTCCTCGAAATCTTCTATGTTGCCAGCATCACCTCGTGAGCACTGAGTACAGTGGGGACAACCTGGGGTGGGGGTGGTTTGTAAAGCAAGGGTGAGTACACATCAACGTACTTAGCAAATGTCCCGTTTGGCTAAAGTGAACCAGCTATATGTGGAGTTAAGGTCAAGCAGTTGCTTTTAGGTTAGTCAAGTATTTATTATTATTAGTAGAGCCAACCTTTAGTAATAAACCCATTTATTACCCACAAATACTTCCTCAAACGAGGAAATACCATAGATCAGATTTTATAGCATCATTGTTAATCATCATCATAAAAGTAATCAAAGTTATTCTAATCAAAAAGGATCCTAAGGCTGCTCTTAACCGTGAGCTCAGCTGATATACCAGTTTCTAACACTTTGCAGAGGTTACACACTTTACCCGCGAGTCGTGATCCCTTTCCAGCCTGGGTTGTGCAGACCCGATCTTCACTACCAAGGTGAATGGCCAGGGATACACTACGTAGCCTTTACAAAGACTCCTTTGGTGCATAGTTGCTCGTTAGGTTTCGCCAGTCGTACAAACACAGTACACCTCCCCAAGGTGGGTGACTAACAAAACCAAATCGAATGAACCTCTGCACCCCAACCTTAGCAGACCGAGCACTACGCCCCGGCCCCCATTGACGGCCCTCCGGCAAAGCCAACTACACCCCGAGGTTCATCTAATTAATTAGCTAAGGGCGTCACATTCCACCGTCATGGTTGCACTGTTATCCCGGGTGGTCACTCCATGAATAGGTCCTTACGGAGAGGTACTCAGGAAAAAGGCCTGAGCCCCCTAGAGTATCACAAGATCATCAACATAATCAGGATACCAGTATTGTATCATAAATGTTCACATCATGTTCATTGATTAAAGTTAAGGCAATAGCAAAATGCTAACCATGATAACCCAAAAGGTAAACAAGGATAAGGTACATACAAACTAGTCCATCCTGAGGTGTAGATAATGTAATGTGGGACAGTGAATCATAAAGTATGTAGGACATAATAGGTCAGAGGACACTTGTCTTCACCAGGTTATTGCTTAGGTAGGTCTCCAACAACACACTTAGGAACCTCGGACTGCTCGTTGTCTAAATAAAGCGAGCATGCATTCAATACATTTGGAAAGTACAAATGAACAACACACCAAACATGTACAAACATAGGAATGCATCTTAAAAGGACACAATACTATATAAGGGATAATGAGTACAAAGCATAACATAAACTATAGCATAAACTAACTTTATTTGGAAATAGATTATTATTTCTCTAAGTGTTACTCACAAATACATAACATAGTTCAATTTATTTTATTGTGACTTACAAATTGGATCAGAGATGATTTCATGTAATACACCTTATTAATCTCACAAGACTACACATGCTTAAATCTCTAGGGTTCTCCTTTTATTTATTTTATTATTTATTTTATTAAATAAATAAATCTATACCTACATTAGTTTCTACTTAACCACAAAAATTAGAATGTGCAGACAGTAAATGAGACTATTTTATTTAAACAGAGAATGATCCTATGAACACTTTGCAATTTGAATCACTAAATTTGGAGTTCATATGCAAAAGATATGAAATAAACAAGTTTGGAAATTCAAAATATGAAACTAGGTCTATTCTGTGAATATTTAAAAGTCCAGGGTTAAATCTGCAAGATTACAGGGGCCTGCGCGGAAAAACCAGGGACATCGGGTTGATTCTAAACAAACCTAGGGTCTCTTTAATAAAACTACCGCGCGAAGGGGTATCGGGTGATTCAAACCGTTGGATCAGAAACAGACGGCCGAGATTAGATCTACGCCCGAGGGCGCGCGTGGGCGGGCGAGCGCTGACAGGCGGGCCAGGGGGTGTCAGCGACCGAGGGGGGGGAACACACTGATTGAGCGGGTCCAGCACTAGGGGACTTGGGCGCTAATAGGCGGGCCAGGGGCGTCAGGACGCGCGTGCGTGAAGCGGTACCCGTGATCTGGGCCATGCGATCAAAATCGGACAGAGGGGATCAGACCAGGGAGGGGTGAACGTCTGCGGCTGACGCTGCTCCTCTCCGTGGCGGTGAAGTCGCCGAAGTTGAGGCAGGCGCGAGCTAGGGTGGCTACGGGGTCGCCGGAGTTGGGCAGAGAGGGAGAGAACGCCACATCGAACTCAATGGCGGGGAAGAGGCCATGAATCCGTGGGCAGAGAGGGGAGAACGGCGGAGGGAAGGCCTCAGGCGGACCGGAGGAGCTCCGGTGAGGTATTCCGGCCATGGGGAGGGGACTTAAGGCGCTAAGGCCTGGGCTAGCTTCAGCAGAGGCAGAGTCACCTTAGGGACTAACGTCGGGAACTAGACCGGGCTAAATCGACCGGCCACCGCGCGAGCACGGCGGTCCGCCGCGGCTGAGCACCAGCGAAGCCGAAATTGGCCGAGCACAGAGCGCAATAGGGAAAATCGGACACAGGGACAGGTGTCTCACCTCAGGGCAGAGCTCGGGGAGGCTTGGCGCGGTCTCCGACGAGCTGGATGGTCGGGAACGCGGGCGTGGGGCTTCGGCGGCGTCTAGCGGCGAGAGCGGAGCGCGAGAGAGGGCAGAGCTGCGCGAAATGAGGCGGGGGGCGAGTGCGGGGCACTGGCGGGGTTCTAAGAAGGGAGCTGGGCGTGTGGACGGGCGTTGTGGCCGAGAAATCCGGCGACGTGCGCAAGTGCGCACTCGCCGGTCCACGGCGGCCGCGGGGGGGGGGGGGGGGGGGGGGGGGGGCAAATCTAACAGGGCATGCCCACGGCGCAGAGAGAGAAAAGGGGACGCGCGGGGCAATGGCTCAGCAACTGGCGAACCGGGCCCGCGAGACAGAGAGAGAGGAGGGGAGCGCGGGTGAAGAAACTGTCTCTGACTGGTCGACCCCATCGGGCAGCGAGCGAGAGAGGGAGGGCGCGCGGGAGAAAGAGTTGCAGCTCACAGGCGGGGTCCGCCTGTCAGGCGGCGCGGGCGCGTGGCCTAGCTGGGCCGAGCTGGGCTGGTTTGGGTTGCTTTCTCTTTTTCTTTTTCTCTGGATTTTCTAATTCATTTTCTATTTCTTTTCTATAGGGTTTTCAAATCCAAATTCAAATTAGGTTTCAATTCAAATAAATTCAAACTTGTGCAACACTTCAAAGAATATTTTAAGCTCAGCATGATGCAACATGTCATGACTCATAATGTTTTAACAAAAATAAATAATTAAATCCTCCTAACTTTAAGCTAATTCTACTTAAAAGGGAAAAAGGGAGAGAATCTAGAGAGAGGTAAAACCTAGGGTAAGAGAGAGAAGAGTAACACATAAATTTGGGTGATACTTAGTAAGAAATTTTATACCCCAAATTCAGAGTGTTACACTAGTAGTCTAACTGACAGATTACACTGTTGTCCTACTTTGCTTCTGAATCTGAGTTTGTGACGTACAATATTTGAAAACGAGAAGCAGGGAAACGCCCAAAACAGGCAACGTCACGTTCTCACTTGTGAACACTGGTTAGCTTGATTAATCTATGTCCGTATCATCTTTTTTCAGACGATAAACACATTACATCCTAATTCAACCGTCCAGATGTGTTCTTCTCTCTTACTCTCGAGGACTCTTAGGTATGTTTGGTTTTGCTTATCCCCCACCATGCTTAGATTCCTTGATTATTCGATTCTCGTTTATCTATTGTACTGTGAACTGTCGACCCTCTGAGATACGAAAATAATCTAAACGTTGATAGGATTCTCGTTTATTTTCTTCTATAAATGGATTATAAGTGAAACCAAATATGCCTTAATAAACACAACATAGGATGAATTATAGCAACTCCATTTAGTTTCAAAAAAAGTCCCTAAAATTAATTTAGGATGTTATTAAACAAAAATCATCCTCAGAAAGTTCTTTACATGTAACACCTCGTCCAATCCTAGACCGTCGGTACTTACTTCTGGCAGCCCTCTATGACCATAGACCATCCACATGAGTCTTTTGTGTGCACTTTATTCTCACTCGTGCACATCCGGGAAGACTTTCTGGTCGGTCACTATGGGAGATAGATATCCCATGGATCATCGTAATGTGGATACGTTTCATGGGCCACCTAAATAGACCCTCGATAAGTCGTCCATGAGGTTGTATCATTGGGCCACCTTCAGGTGAAACAGAAACTACCATAGAGATGATGCTCTGAGCTAGAAGGATTTCGAAGAGTATGGTGCAAGAACGCTATCCATATGCGTATATCACAGAGAGGGCAACAGAATTCCGAGCACGCGTCCCACATGCAACTGCATGTCGGATTGCTCGGAAGATAACTCGGAGGAAAGCAACCAAACACCAAAAGAGTCGGCGCGCCCATAGCAAAAGTAGATAAATTCAAATAAATTTCACGATATGTAAAGGGATATCTCCCTAGTGGGCTATATAAGGCTACATAGGTACCCCTACAAAAATATTGTCTCGCCATCTCGCTCACCATTAGATTGACATGAGATCTCATCTCCCATCACCGGCGAACCACTTGTAATCTGTGAACTCAAGGCAAACTCAATACTCGGCACCATACAGGACATAGGGTATTACACATTCAGGTGGCCTGAACCTGTATAAATTTCCCACGTTCCGACGTGCCCTTACACGTACCATCGAGTTGTGATCAACGTCATCGTCCTCCCAAAAGTACTGCGTGGGTTACCCCGTAGTGCGCACCAGGTAGGAGGTGCGACATTGATTCACGACGACTCTATGGCAATTATCTTCAACACCATGATCACCTTCAACGGTGTCACACCCGATTTTAAGGGAAACCCGAGTGCATCTCATATGTACGCTAAACAAGATCAACACATATAATGACTCAGTGTATATAGACGAATGTCATAATCTTTATTGCATAATGAGAGTGTCTTACAAAATAACTGATATTAAAATAACTCGAACTAAGATACTATCTCTATGGAGCCAATAATTGACTAGGAGACGACGCCTAGATCTCATCAAACTCGTCGTAGTAGTCCTTAGGGGGTACCTGCTCTTCACCTGGGGGGTTTATAGTAAGAGTGAGCTCACATACATTCATCGCTCGGCAAGTCTAGGGAATAATGTGCATGAGCTCACTTATGATGCGGCTCATGTGTAGTGTAATGCTTATCAACAAATAATGGTTAAGTCTGAGCATTGCTTTTAATAAGTTAGTCAAATTTTATTAGTAGTTGCTAAGTATAAGTGTATACCAACCCAATTAAATAACAGATCAAAATTAATAATAAATCCCACAATACAATGCAATTGACAGGTTAGATTTAATTCCATAAATTATCCGTGTGAGGGCCCGAGCCGCTCTTGACCGTGAGCACGACTAATATACCAGTTTTACACTGTGTAGAGGTTGTACAGCTTTACCCACAAGTTGTGATACCCATTTGCAACGGGGTCATGAATCTCATACACCTCTACCGAGGAGGCGAGGCAGGGTAGCACTATGAGGCCTTTACAAAGTTCCACTAACTTTTGATAACCTGCTACGGTTTCTGCAAGAAGGGGGCGATACAAGAATCCCTGTTGTAGAGCAGCCTTCAGAACATTGGTCATTCTTTTACCCTTTCAAGGGGTCTCTGTTGTAGCAATTTTTAGCTTCGACTGCTCATGTGCACTACTCAACACCTTCGGCTCCATGCTAGCTAAGGGTACTTCATCCCAAATTGGAATTTCAGTTACTCCCTCCCCTTCAACTTTTTTCGTTTCCTATATTAAAAATTCAACATAAAATAAACATCTTAATAAAAACTAAGCCAGACAGAGTAAAAATCAAGGTCTGTTACCTTCAAAATAACTGAAGAGTCATCCTTTAGAGACAAAGCCTTCGTCTCATCCGCCACGGTGGCCGAGAGTGCAAATATTACTGTCGCCATTTCAATATAGTACGATTTCTGCCGATTTGCTAGAATCTTCACTCTTTTCGGCTTTGGAGCACTTGAAGGAGATTTTATATCACTTCTCCTCTTTTGACCTTTCCCTCGAGCAAGAAAACAGTAGTCAGGATAGATAAAACCAATAACATCAAACACCATGTTTTACCTTCTCTTTTCTCGGGCGCCAAATTCGGTATTCATAGCTTCGTCTTCAGCCTTCGTATAAGATCCCAACATTTCATCACATGTTGCCTCAATAGCTTCAAGCCAGTCATCATCAGGTTCACCAAATAGATTTCTGTATCGATATGTATAATTCAGATGTACCAAACCATCTTTTCCAGCACTCTAGCTTGACCCATCCTCAATCTCCTTTGGTATTTCCCATTCATTGATAAGGGCCCAAACTTTGAAAGCTATATGCTCCTAGACCAAATCTTTAGTGCAAATGTAACTGCAAACAACATTAAATGCTACCTAGCATGCTTGGGCCTCTTCTGTCTTCACAATAGCTGATCTTTTTATGTCAAAGAGATTGGATATGCCATTGAATTATACCCTTAATGTCCTCCCTCTTTTCCAAGTCATTCTTTACATAGAACCATTGCTTCATCCACGAGCCAGGCCATTTATGTCAAAAAGTTGGAACAGGATACCTGGCATCTGACTGGTATACGAAGGTGTAGCAACTTAAGTTGTTATGATATTGCTCTTTTCCGGTAGTTTTTGTTTGATAAACCAGCTCATGGATGTTGCAGAAACACACAACATTTGGCTCCAAACCCTGACTCCTTACTGCCCAGATAAAAATCCCAACCTTTATCAGAGCTTTGGGAGTAATCTGATGAAGGTATATTTCAAACCTTTTTAGAACCTCAACTAACATTTTCTGAAGAGGAAAGCACAACCCAACCTTCAAAAAGCTTCGGTAAACAACTACTTCATCTTTTTCAAGAAGAGGAACAATGCTCCCCCCTCCAGGACTCACTTTGGTAACATCGTGAAAATATTTACCTTTCATAGCTTCAATATGTCCTCTCTTCACAGTTGATTTCCTAAAATTAACATGGCTTGGTTTCTAAGGCCGCTCTTCGGCATCATCAGCATCACTCTAGAAATCAAAATCCTTGCTATCCTCGAAATCATCCGACAGTCCGACCAATATGTCATCAGTAATCTTCGTAGTGTTACTCTTCTCCTTGGCCTCATGAAACCCGGCATGCGCAAGCTCCTCACTCTTGGTCCCCTCGACCATCTTAGCCAAAACTAAAAACAACCAAAGCTAAAACAAGTGTAACTCTCAGTGACAACCTTTGGCTCAAAGCAACAAAATAGCTAAATGGCATGATAAATACTTTACGGTGTTCATTCTATTTATACGCAAAGTCTGGAGTAAGGGATGAGTAAAAAAGACGGGAGAAGAATAAAGATTAAAAACTACCACTACAAAGTGGCCCCCGCATGTGGCGGAACCGCCCAAATTATTCCAACTTAAGTGCCTAAGTCCCGCCTTAGAGGCTAGACCACACTTAAATAGGAATAACACGTCAGTCCCTCGGATCTAGTCCAACGAGGCCACTAACAGGATCAAGTACCACGTACTCACTCGATGGTGAGGCACAGAGCAAATACAATAAAGCATAAAACCTTACATTGAGGAGTATTAAATTTATTACATCATCATCGGAGTTTAACAAAAGTAGTCATCATTGTTCGGAATGCAGCGGAATAAAACTAGCGATAAATAAACAGAGAGATGGGGAAGCCTGTCCCATCACTCCTCATGCTCCTCCTCTGCTGAGGTAGGGTCCCACTCGACTGTCCAACCCGGTGGCAAGGTGGACAGCCAAGTCACTCCAGCAACCATGTCCTCCAGAGCACCTGTAAAATTATGCCACAAGCAAGGCTGAGTATACTAATACTCAGCTAGACTTACCCGGTGTGAGGAGTCTACTCCTCTACCTCTAGACATGCAGCTGTTTGGCTGAGGGGTTTGGTTTGCCAAAAGCACTAGCTGAGTATAAAAATCAAGGTTTAGCTTTTTCAAGTTTTAGTGTGACTCTCTTAAGACTAAATGTATACCTATCTAGTCATACATGGTATCAAACATTTAGCAATCAACAATTTCTACCAATTCATCACATTTCCACTTTTTACTCAATGTAGTAGCATGGATCAAGCAGTCTCATTAGCTGCGAGAAGCAGACGATTCGAATCGAGTTTTTATCCTTGCAAGGTAAACCTAAACACATGACGTGACGAGGCACTCCGTCCCCACACACATCAACCGTCCCCATCGATTCCCCGTCAGCAGAGAGGGGCTCACCGCCTTGGCGTACAATGCCTCACTAACCCCGACTGCCATCGTGTAGTGACCGCACTTGTACCCACCATAACCGGAATGGGAGACCACGTCTCAGGTCACGTGAGGAGGGCAATCTGCTGCCAGGTTCAATCAGGTACTAGGCTTACCGATTTACCATATATCTCGGCATATGTTTAGTACGTTCAAACGCTTGACTCACGGTACCGCACCTTAATCCTTATTCCAATTTCCACCTCGTAGACAATCAATCCCCAGGGATTGTTGTCCACAGACTAACATCAGTATGATATGAAAATGGGTACAACCAATTTCCTGGCCTCGCGCGAGTGCTAGAAAAATCACTCGACTTCTACCGAGATTCCTAATTAGCAAAGCAGCTATCCGACCTAGCATACTAGTATCCATCTCAAATGGAATCCTGAGTTCATGCAACTAGGGTTTTCAAGCAACTCCTACACTTAAGTGCACAATACAAGCCTACAAACATTAAGTGCAGTAAAATAAAATAATATAATTGGTCATGCATAAACCGAGGCTTGCCTTCCAAAGCTGGGGCAGACAGATCCTCTGAGGTAGGCTCTGGTGCTGGATCGGGGGCTACCTCCTGAGCAACTCCTTGCTCTGGCACGAGGATGTATTCTCCGTCGGCGAGGTTGCAATCTATCGAATGCAATGAATAAGAAACATGTATGCTATGATCATGCAGGATTTAGTAACCATTATACTAAGTGAAGAAAAACTAAGTTAGTTAATAACTTAGGGTTTCTTGGTTATAGGAGACTCTTAGGGGTTTATGCTTATCAATTTAGGTTTGAGGTTTTGCCTAGAGGTACGCATAATGGATTTAGACTTGGATTGCTCCTTAAATGTTTTAGTAGGCACTCAAGGGGTTTTGCTGGTTTGGTTAGGGTAACATTATTCTCCACCATTAAATTCTCTTTTTCTTTTTCTATTCATGATTTTAGGGTGGGTTTGAACTACAACAGTGATTTAAATTTTTCCAAAAATTCTGTAAAAATTACGGTGGGTTACTATTGGTCACTGTAGTTTGTCCTATAAATTTGGGATCCAGAATAATTAAAATAATCCCTGGACAAAAATACAAAAGTTGGGGCAAAAGGGGCCACTTGTACTACAACTCTTATCTAGCGGTGGGTTCTATACTAAGAGTCATTTTTACTGGTATCTATAGGTAATAACATGCTTCTGTGCCAATAATAACAGAGGGCTACTTAGTGGTTATTTAGTTATGGTTTTCTAAAGTTTAATGCTAAAAAGTTACTTACAACTAACTTGTTATTTGAAAAATATCAAACAACAGAACTCATAATTTTTCTATGTTCATAATAACAAAACATTAGTTATCCCAACGTTTGGGGTGTTGTCTCCTCAGGGTTATTTTTCTAGGGTTTTCTAAGTTTTCCTCATTTTCCTAAAATAAAAGGTATCTCTTTATTTTTATACTAAACAAAGGTCAAACAAAATTTTCTAGTGAACCATACTGAATAAGGAAGCTAGCAAAAATGTGGGTACTCCCTGGTTCTTATTTTAAACTACCTTTTATATTTTCTTTAACTTTAAGCCAAAAATGATTTAAATGGCAAACCCTACCTTAATTGGGTGTACAGAGGGGTTTATTATTTTTAAACAGGTTAGGAAGTGATTAAGTACTTCTCTAAATTTTTTTAACCCTAGTCTAATAGCGTAGCTATTTTTCACTATTTTATTTAGCTTTTGACCAGTTAATTCTTTAAATCAAAACTTTATAGTTTTCAGCAACACTTAGGGGTTTTATATTTTTCCTAAGTAGTTTACATCATTTAGGATCTCGCAAAATTGGTTTGACTCGATTTGGATGAACCAAACTGAAGTTATGAATTTTTCAAGTTCCGTTTGCATTTAAATTAGGATATTTTAAAAGGTTTTCTAGAATACCCATTTGCATCGAAGGCCCTGGGTTCTTTCTAAATCAATCCCTTCAGTTATACCCCTGCGCCACTATTCCCTTGAGTCGCTGACAGCGCACAAAACCCCCTGGCCTTTACTTGTTCTTCCCCGAGGTCCCTCCCCTTATTTAAACAGTGACCGTAGAAAAGAACAAGGCGGCGTGGCTTACCAGCGGCGAGGGTGGTCCGGCGAAGGGCGGGGTTGACTCTGGGAGGTTCTGGCGGTCACAGCGAGGTACGGCTCGACGGCGGTGGTGGCCGGAGTCGGCCGATCCACGTGCTCAGGCGGGTGAACTCTTCGGCGGCGAGTGCTCCGGCCTAACCACGGCGATATCGGTCAATCTAATGGCATGGGGGGCTGTACAGGGTGTTGATGAGTCGACTCGTGCAAGGAATTGAAAAATAACTCACCGTGGAGCTCGGTCTACGTTCACCTGCGGTCGGGTGAAATCCGGCGACCGTGGACTAGCTTCTCCGGTGAGGCAAAGTTCAATTCCTGGCTCGGGAAGCTTCACCGAGGCATGCACGGTCTACTCCGAGGGTCGGACGGGGTTGGGAGAGGCTCTGCTGGCCGGTCTACGGTGGTGGGGGATCGGGTGGCCGCGGGCACGACGTGCGCGGGGCAATGCCGGTGATCTGGTGCTCCGGTGAGGTCGGGCATGCGCTGGTGAGTACGGACAAAGTCCCTGGTGGCTTTATAGGCGCGGGCGCGGGCAACGGTGCTGGCCTGGCTTGGCGCGACGCGGGGGCACGCGGGGGCGGGCGTGCTCTGGTGAGCTCAGAGCGCGTCGAACACGTGGCTCTTTGCTTCTGCCCTTGTTCTTCCCTCTGTTGAGTGGCCAAAACATGCGTATATTGCCCTAAGACCTATGAGAGATCTCTTCCCTGCACCTAGAGCTATCTAGTTCATGTGAGTACCAAGGGTATATATGGTCTGGTTTGAGAGATATGGGGGTGGGAAGTTGTCTCTGTCCTAGTTGTCCTAACCGAGAGAAAACTTGTGCCAAGTCATGTCAAATGACTTAGGGTTGGGTTCAAACTTTTCCAGGGTATTCTAGAGGTATTTTGGCGCCACTTTGTCAATTGGGCCAAGTGATTTTGAGTTTGGGATCAAGGTGAACATGTTTGATCTTTGCAAGAGGGTTGGTTTTGGACTTAGAAAAATTCTGATTTTTCTTTTATGCTCAACCCTTTGGTGAACCTTTTGGGGTTTTTCTGAAATCTTTTTGGGGTTACTTTCTTACTATTATTTGTAGGGTATTAAGTGTACTACAACTTTTATAATTGGCCCAAGTCATGATCATGTGGTTTTCACAACCTTTTGGTCATACTTACTTCTAGGGCTCCAATTGTCCAAAGGGATTTGAATTAGGGTTTGGGCAAATCTCCCGCTTATGTGTGCATGATAAGTCAAGGCATGACATCTAAGATGGGTTGCACTTATTTAGGATCTTGATTTCCAGGTTTGAAGTCCTTCACTCAAGTTAAGTCACATGTGATGGTGGGCTTTCCTTGTGTTGTCCTTGGTGGAACTCCTAAGTAACACCTGGGGTGTTACAGCCCTCCCCCCTTAAAGGAACCTCGTCCCGAGATTTAGGTAGAGTCCCTTGGAGGGGTGCCATGAAGGTGTGCTGGTGTGTTGCTTCTTCCTTTGTCCAAGTTTCTCTAGTTAACTGCTCTTCGAATGTCATCCTCTTTGCAACTTCAGAAGGAAGTCCTTTTTGAGTCATTCCTAAAGCTTACAACACCTTTAACATCTAAGTTTTTCTTATATTTAGATTCAAAGGGCAGGTGGGGGTGGGGTTTTGGATTACATACCGACTCCTTTGGGCAGAAAATCGGGGAAGCGAGAACATAGAAAATCCTCAGTCTCCCACGTAGCTTCTTCTGCTAAATAGTGACTCCACTGAACCTTATACATTCTGATCGATTTTGCCCGCGTTGATCTCTCCTTTTGATCCAACACCTTGATGGGGCGCTCTTGATAAGACAAGTTTGGTTCTATCTCAATTTCCGGTTCAGGTAGTACTTCAGTGGGTAAGCGGACACACTTCCGTAGCTGAGATACATGGAACACATCATGAACTGCTGACATGTGGGTTGGCAACTTCAATTGATATGCCACAGGTCCACAATTTGCTTTGATCTCATAGGGTCCAATGTAGCGAGGAGCTAACTTGCCCTTGATTCCAAATCTCTACACACCTTTGGTGGGTGACACCTTAAGGTAAACATGATCTCCCACTTCAAACTGTAGAGGCTTCCTTCTCTTGTCGTGATAGCTCCTTTGCCTGGCCTGAGCAGCTTCTAGGTTCTTCTTTATAACTCTGACCTTTTCCTCTGCTTCAAGTACCAAGTCTGGTCCAAAAATTTCTCTCTCTCCAGCTTGTGACCAATTTAGTGGTGTCCTACACCTTCTCCCATACAAGGCTTCAAAAGGTGCCATCTTCAAGCTAGCCTGGTAGCTGTTATTATAAGAAAATTCTGCCAAGGAAAGACACTTGTCCCAATCCTTTCCATAATGTAGCACACATGCCCTCAACACGTCTTCCAAAATCTAATTTATTCTTTCTGTCTGACCATCTGTTTGAGGGTGGTAGGCTGAGCTTCTTATTACATGAGTCCCAAGTGATTCTTGCAATTGCTCCCAAAAACGTGCTACGAATGGTGCTCCTCTGTCAGATACTATAGTCCTTGGTATTCCATGCAAGTGAATTATCTGGTCAATGTAAATTTCAGCATACTTTTCCGTCCTGTGGGTAGTATGTACTAGCAAGAAATGAGCTGTCTTGGTCAACCTATCCACGATGACCCAAATAGAATCATGGTGCCGGGAGGTATTGGGCAATCCCATAATAAAATCCATGCAAATATCCTCCCATTTCCAAGATGGTATGGGAAGAGGCTGTAAAGTGCCTGCTACCTTCAAATGACTGGCCTTGGCTCTCTGGCAGGTGTCACATTCAGATATATACTTAGCAATTTCCCTCTTCATTCTGGTCCACCAGTACAAGGATCTGAGATCATGATACATCTTGTTGCTGCCGGGGTGCATGGAGAATTTCGATAGGTGAGCTTCATCCAATATCTTCTTTCTGAGTTCGGGGTTCTTGGGGACAACCAGTCAGTCTCCAAACCATAGAATTCCTTTGCTATCCTAACGGAAGCATTTGTATTTGTCCACCTTTTGCTTGATCATTTCCTTGATGACTTGAACACCCTTGTCACCAATCTGTGCCATGACTATCTGCTCATGTAAGGTGGGCTCCACTGAAATATAACTTAAAGCACCGGAGGAAACGACTTCTAGGTTCAGCTTGCACAACTCATCACATAGGGTGGTGATTCTTGCATCCATGTTCATACAATTACACTGGGCTTTCCTGCTCAAGGCATCTGCCACAACATTGGCCTTGCCAGGATGGTAATGCACCTCCAAATCATAGTCCTTGATTAGCTCTAACCATCTTCTCTGCCTCATATTAAGATCAGCCTGGGTGAAGATGTATTTGAGACTCTTATGATCAGTGTAAATATTACAGTGAGCTCCCATCAAATAATGTCTCCAAATCTTGAGAGCATAAACTACAGCTGCTAACTCTAGGTCATGTGTGGGGTAGTTTTGCTCATGGGGTCTGAGTGCTCGGGAGGCATAAGCAATGACTCTGTTGTTTTGCATTAAGACACATCCCAATCTAGTACCGAAAGCATCACAATAAACCTCAAATGGTTTGGTGTTATCCGGCTGAGCTAGTACTGGTGCTGTTCTCAAATGCTGCCTTAGTGTATGAAAGGCATCGTCACACTTCTGGCTCCATTAATATTTAACTCCCTTCTTCAACAATTCAGCCATTGGCTTGGCAATTCTGGAGAAATCCGGAATAAATTGTCGATAATACCCTGCCAATCCCAGGAAACTACAAATCTGCCGTACGATGGTAGGAGGTTTCCAATCCATCACTTCTTGCACCTTCTCAGGATCAACTGATATCCCATCCTGAGAAATTGTGTGGCCCAGAAATTTTATCTCCTTCAGCCAGAAATCACATTTGGACAATTTAGCATACATACAATGATCGCGCAGTCGCTGAAGCACAATATGTAGATGCTCAGTATGCTCGCCTTCATTCTTGGAATAGACCAGAATATCATCAATAAAAACCACCACAAATTTGTTCAGTTCTGGCATAAAGACTGAATTCATCAAATACATGAAATATGCCGGGGCATTCGTTAACCCAAAAGACATCACCAAAAATTCATAGAGCCCATATCTGGTAGAGAAAGCCGTCTTGGGAATATCGCTGGCATGGATCTTGATCTGATGGTAGCCCGAGCGAAGGTCTATCTTGGAGAACACTTTGGCCCCAACCAACTGATCAAACAACACGTCAATGCGGGGCAATGGGTATTTGTTCTTAATGGTCACCGCATTGAGAGGGCGGTAATCGACACACATTCTCAAACTCTCGTCCTTTTTCTTCACAAATAAAGCCGGACATCCCCATGGGGAAGTACTTAGGCGAATGAACCCCTTGTCCAGCAACTCTTGTAGCTGCTTTTTCAATTCCGCCAATTCCGCTGGAGGCATCCTATAGGGTCTCTTGGATATAGGAGCAGTCCCGGGTAGCAATTCAATCGCGAACTCTATGTCTCTGTTGGGTGGCATTCCTGGCAATTCGTCAGGAAAAACATCTGGGTAGTCACAAACCACAGGGATTCTTACAACTGGTGACTCTATCATGGTGAATGCACAAGAGCGGGTACAACCCTGATCAGGCAATTACAAAGTAGTCTCGCCATAAGTAGGGGAGTGAATCTCAATGGCCCTTGCTGCAATATCAAGTACTGCCTGATGCCTGGATAACCAATCAGTTCCCAATATAATGTCCACACTATCCAACCCTAAGATGAGAAGGGTGGTTCTAATCACAAGACTACCAAATTTTATAGGCACTTGCCTGTTGATTTGATAGGTGACAACCCTGCCTCCTGGTGTTGAAATTGTGATACCCCCGTTGGTGTGGTGAAAAGGTAATTGGCACTTAGCACTAAATTTGGTACTGATATAACTGTGTGATGCATCAGAATCAAAAAGAATAATAGCAGGATAATTCAAAACTGAAAAGATACCAGTCATGACGGGTGCTCCCTCTAGAATGTCAGCCATGGTGGTGAAGTTCAGTTTGCCTTGTCTCACTTGCACCTTCTGCCTCTTGCCTTGATTCTGGTTGGAATTTTGCCCCTGCCTTTGCTGACTCCTAGGGCAATTCTTGGCATAATGCCCGGTGCTACCACAAGTGAAACACCTGTTGTCATTGGTCTAGCGGTACTGCTGCTGTTGTGGCTGATTGTTCCTCTGAACTGGAAACTGGGTGCGGTTGGGTGCCTGCTGCTACTGCTGTGGTCAGATCACCCATCGTCCTTGCTGCTACTGAGGTCCTCTGCTCTGGGTGTCGGATACAATTCTGAAGCGCTGTGGCTGAGCTGAAGATCCTGCCATAGGGGTCTTCCTCTTCTTCTCAGCCTGACGGGCTGTGATACAATCCTTCTGAGAAATGGCCATGTTGACTAACTCATTATAGCTGTTGGCCCTGACTGTGTTGAGACGGTCGTGGAGCTTAGTGTTGAGCCCCCTTCTGAACCTATCCCTCTTCTTCTCATCGGTGTCTGCATGGTATCCGGCGTACTGGCACAGGTCATTGAAGGCCTGAGCATACTGTAACACTATCCGGTTCCCTTGAGTGAGTGCCAGGAATTCATTGAGCTTGCGATCCATAATGCCTGCTGGTATATGATGCCCTCTGAAGGCTGCCTTGAATTCTCTCCATTCCACCACGTGGCCCTCTGGCTGCATAGCGAGAAAGTGATCCCACCACGTCCGCGCGGGTCCGTGAAGCTGCTGAGTGGCAAAACGAACTTTGGCCGCATCTGAGCAATTGCTGGTAAGTAATGGAAATTTGGATTCCACTACCCTGATCCATACATCAGCATAAAGTGGGTCCTCTGCCCGCGTGAACAACGGCGGCTGAGTGCTGAGGAACTCCTGATAAGTGGCTGCTGCTGGGGGACGCTGATGGTGATCACCACCACCATAATGCTGAGGTGGCGGTTGGCGCTGAGCTAACTGACACAGAATCTCATTCTGCTGAGCCATCAACTCTTGCATGGTAGGAGGCGGTGGCGGGGTGGAGGAATGCGCTCATTTTGTCCGCGACGCGCTCTTCCTGCCATCTGAAAAATCATGCGTATTCTCAATATCATATTTCTGAGGTTCAATGTTCAATCGTGGCGAAAGAGTCAAAAGGGGTAAAACCAATATATTCTTGCATAATTTATAAAAGATTTCGCATGACATAAACTTTTCTTCTTAAATTAAAACTGACATCATCCATCATCCAAAAGAGTTTGTCCCAATTACATCAGTAACTCAAAAGACTCAACTCTATCTAGCCTAGTACCCCAAGGGTGCAAAAGCTAAGCTAGCCTCGAGGAGTTCTACCTTCACATACTTCCAACTCTATCTCTACGACCTAATGAGCGAATGAGGCAACGCTCGACTCGGGGGAAGGTGGTCTCCCTTAGCCAGCAGTGTCCAAGCTGGAGGCAGGTTCCTCTCCTCCCTCGATGTCGACATCCTCGTTGGCCTCCATGTCCTGGATCTCCTAGTGGTGCATATCCAGATGCTGGTTAGCCTCCGCGAGTTGCTGCTGAGTGTTGATTAACTGGTCCTCAAGAACCTCGATGGTGTTCTCCCTGGTTCCCACTAATTCCTCAAGCTCTTGGATCTCATCTGACAACTTCTCCACTTGTAAGTCTTTTTCCACCATCTCAGTGGATAAGTCTACCACAAGTTCCTCCCTGTTATCCAAGGTGATCTTGGTAGCCTCCAACAATGCCATCAGATGGGACATGGCCTCTCCTCGCATCACTTGCAGACGATACATGGCATTCATGCACCGCACCATTAAGTGAGCAGTCTGACCTAGGTAGATAGCCCAGATATCCTTGGCATGCTCCACTCGGTCCTTCCACATTGGGTTGTCCTCCTTCTCCGTGGGGAACAAACCAATGGGGTGAGTGGACAGCTCCAAGGGGTGGAATCCACAGAAGGTGGTCAGTCCGTGAAGAGCAATCGCCTCGATGGTATCCTCAGCCCTGTATCCAAAAGACTCTGAATGCAACGAATGCCAACCTAGCTGTAGGGGATGAGGCTCCAGGGTCATCCTCAACCTACAGCGGGGCACTCGGTGCTTCTCGAACAGCCGGACCGCGTACTGGGGAGGCGTCGTGTAACCAGCCCCCTGAAGTACCTCCCACAAGATACGGGGGAAACCCTCTCGTGCAAGCCCATCGGTGTGGGACTGTGCATTCCCTTCGTATGTGGATCCTTGAGAAGTCATCTGTGTACGGTTAAGCGTAATTAAAAAAAAAGAAAAAGAATTATAAAATAAAAAGGGATAAAACACAGCCTTTCTATGACTACGACAATGGCACTGGGTGTACTTAGTCTGTTATTATAGTGCATTAAGGTTCCTACCCAATTATCAAGTATTTTAAGTAAGGATGCATGCATGCTCGTCCTAAGCGACCTCATTTCAACTTAGAGGGATTAGGAAAGAATTTCCATCCCTTATAATAGCCGGTAGGGCCTATTCAAATAGCCACCTATCTACCCCTCCATTATCCTAAGGCTTCACGTCCTAGGTCTATCCTCATCGTCCTGACTATCTATCCAACCTTTGTTTCTAACAAGTTTTACTTTGAAAAAGGATGGTATTTACAGTTTATTGATTCCTCTGTGGTGGTACGAGCTCCGATACCAGCTGTGGCGGAACCGCCCGAATTATTCCAACTTAAGTGCCTAAGTCCCGCCTTAGAGGCTAGACCACACTTAAATAGGAATAACACGTCAGTCCCTCGGATCTAGTCCGACGAGGCCACTAACAGGATCAAGTACCACGTACTCACTCGATGGTGAGGCACAGAGCAAATACAATAAAGCATAAAACCTTACATTGAGGAGTATTAAACTTATTACATCATCATCGGCGTTTAGCAAAAGTAGTCATCAATGTTCGGAATGCAGCGGAATAAAACTAGCGATAAATAAACAGAGAGATGGGGAAGCCTGTCTCATCACTCGTCATGCTCCTCCTCTGCCGAGGTAGGGTCCCACTCGACTGTCCAACCCGGTGGCAAGGTGGACGGCCAAGTCACTCCAGCAACCATGTCCTCCAGAGCACCTGTAAAATTATGCCACAAGCAAGGCTGAGTATACTAATACTCAGCTAGACTTACCCGGTGTGAGGAGTCTACTCCTCTACCTCTAGACATGCAGCTGTTTGGTTGTGGGGTTTGGTTTGCCAAAAGCACTAGCTGAGTCTAAAAATCAAGGTTTAGCTTTTTCAAGTTTTAGTGTGACTCTCTTAAGACTAAATGTATACCTATCTAGTCATACATGGTATCAAACATTTAGCAATCAACAATTTCTACCAATTCATCACATTTCCACTTTTTACTCAATGTAGCAGCATGGATCAAGTAGTCTCATTAGCTGCGAGAAGCAGACGATTCGAATCGAGTTTTTATCCTTGCAAGGTAAACCTAAACACACGACATGGCGAGGCACTCCGTCCCCACACACATCAACCGTCCCCATCGATTCCCCGTTAGCAGAGAGGGGCTCATCGCCTTGGCATACAATGCCTCACTGACCTCGACTGCCGTCGTGCAGTGACCACACTTGTACCCACCATAACCGGAATGGGAGACCACGTCTCAGGTCGCGTTAGGAGGGCAATCTGCTGCCAGGTTCAATCAGGTACTAGGCTTACCGATTTACCATATTTCTCGGCATATGTTTAGTATGTTCAAACGCTTGACTCACAGTACCAAACCTCAATCCTTATTCCAATTTCCACCTCGTAGACAATCAATCCCCAGGGATTGTTGTCCACAGACTAACATCAGTATGATATGAAAATGGGTACAACCAATTTCCTGACCTTGCGTGAGTGCTAGAAAAATCACTCGACTTCTACCGAGATTCCTAATTAGCAAAGCAGCTATTCGACCTAGCATACTAGTATCCATCTCAAATGGAATCCTGAGTTCATGCAACTAGGGTTTTCAAGCAACTCCTACACTTAAGTGCACAATACAAGCCTACAAACATTAAGTGCAGTAAAATAACATAATATAATTGGTCATGCATAAACCGGGGCTTGCCTTCCAAAGCTGGGGCAGGCAGATCCTCTCAGGTAGGCTCTGGTGCTGGATCCGGGGCTACCTCCTGAGCAACTCCTTGCTCTGGCACGAGGATGTATTCTCCGTCGGCGAGGTTGCAATCTATCGAATGCAATGAATAAGAAACATGTATGCTATGATCATGCAGGATTTAATAATCATTATACTAAGTGAAGAAAAACTAAGTTAGTTAATAACTTAGGGTTTCTTGGTTATAGGAGACTCTTAGGGGTTTATGCTTATCAATTTAGGTTTGAGGTTTTGCCTAGAGGTACGCATAATGGATTTAGACTTGGATTGCTCCTTAAATGTTTTAGTAGGCACTCAAGGGGTTTTGCTGGTTTGGTTAGGGTAACATTATTCTCCACCATTAAATTCCCCTTTCCTTTTTCTATTCATGATTTTAGGGTGGATTTGAACTACAACAGTGATTTAAATTTTTCCAAAAATTCTGTAAAAATTACAGTGGGTTACTATTGGTCACTGTAGTCTGTCCTATAAATTTGAGATCCAGAATAATTAAAATAATCCCTGGACAAAAATACAAAAGTTGGGGCAAAAGGGGCCACTTGTACTACAACTCTTATCTAGGGGTGGGTTCTGTACTAAGAGTCATTTTTACTGGTATCTATAGGTAATAACATGCTTCTGAGCCAAAAATCACAGAGGGCTACTTAGTGGTTATTTAGTTATGGTTTTCTAAAGTTTAATGCTAAAAAGTTACTTACAACTAACTTGTTATTTGAAAAATATCAAACAACAAAACTCATAATTTTTCTATGTTCATAATAACAAAACATTAGTTATCCCGACGTTTGGGGTGTTGTTTCCTCAGGGTTATTTTTCTAGGGTTTTTCTAAGTTTTCCTTATTTTCCTAAAATAAAATGTATCTCTTTATTTTTATACTAAACAAAGGTCAAACAAAATTTTCTAGTGAACCATACTGAATAAGGAAGCTAGAAAAATGTGGGTACTCCCTGGTTCTTATTTTAAACTACCTTTTATATTTTCTTTAACTTTAAGCCAAAAATGATTTAAATGGCAAACCCTACCTTAATTGGGTGTATAGAGGGGTTTATTATTTTTAAACAAGTTAGGAAGTGATTAAGTACTTCTCTAAATTTTCTTAACCCTAGTCTAATAGTGTAGCTATTTTTCCTTATTTTATTTAGCTTTTGACCAGTTAATTCTTTAAATCAAAACTTTAAAGTTTTCTGCAATACTAAGGGGTTTTATATTTTTCCTAAGTAGTTTACATCATTTAGGATCTGGCAAAATTGGTTTGACTTGATTTGGATGAACCAAACTGAAGTTATGAATTTTTCAAGTTCTGTTTGCATTTAAATTAGGATATTTTAAAAGGTTTTCTGGAATACCCATTTGCATCGAAGACCCTGGGTTCTTTCTAAATCAATCCCTTCAGTTATACCCCTACGCCACTATTCCCTTGAGTCGCTTACAGCGCACAAAACCCCCTGGCCTTTACTTCTTCTTCCCCGAGGTCCCTCCCCTTATTTAAACAGTGACCGCGAAAAAGAACAGGGCAGTGCGGCTTACCGACGGCGAGGGTGGTCCGGTGAAGGGCGGGGTTGACTCCGGGAGGTTCTGGCAGTCACAGCGAGGTACGGCTCGACGGCGGTGGTGGTCGGAATCGGCCGGTCCACGTGTGCAGGCGGGTGAACTCGTCGGCGACGAGTGCTCCGGCCTAACCACGGCGATACCGGTCAATCTAATGGCACGGGGAGCTTCACAGGGTGTTGATGAGTCGACTCGTGCAAGGAATTGAAAAATAACTCACCGTGGAGCTCGGTCTACGTTCACCGGCGGTCAGGTGAAATCCGGCGACCGTGGACTGGCTTCTCCGGCGAGGCAAAGTTTGATTCCTGGCTCGGGAAGCTTCACTGAGGCATGCACATTCTACTCCGAGGGTCGGACGAGGTTGGGAGAGGCTCTGCTGGCCGGTCTACGGTGGCGGGGGATCTGGTGGCCGCGGGCACGCCGTGCGCGGGGCAATGCCGGTGATCTGGTGCTCCGGTGAGGTCGGGTGCACGCGGGTGAGTATGGTCGAAGTCCCTAGTGGCTTTATAGGCTCGGGCGCGGGCAACAGCGCTGGCCTGGCTTGGCGCGACGCGGGGGCACGCGGGGGCGGGCGTCGGGCGTGCTCTGGCGAGCTCAGAGCGCGTCGAACACGTGGCTCTTTGCTTCTGTCCTTGTTCTTCCCTCTGTTGAGTGGCCAAAACGTGCGTATCTTGCCCTAAGACCTGTGAGAGATCTCTTCCCTGCACCAAGAGCTATCTAGTTCATGTGAGTATCGAGGGAAGATATGGTCTGGTTTGAGAGATATGGGGGTGGGAAGTTGTCTCTGTCCTAGCTGTCCTAACCGAGACAAAACTTGTGCCAAGTCATGTCAAACGATTTAGGGTTGGGTTCAAACTTTTCCAGGGTATTCTAGAGGTATTTTGGCGCCACTTTGTCAATTGGGCTAAGTGATTTTGAGTTTGGGATCAAGGTGAACATGTTTGATCTTTGCAAGAGGGTTGGTTTTGGACTTAGAAAAATTCTGATTTTTCTTTTATGCTCAACACTTTGGTGAACCTTTTGGGGTTTTTCTGAAATCTTTTTGGGGTCACTTTCTTACTATTATTTGTAGGGTATTAAGTGTACTACAACTTTTATAATTGGCCCAAGTCATGATCATGTGGTTTTCACAACCTTTTGGTCATACTTACTTCTAGGGCTCCAATTGTCCAAAGGGATTTGTATTAGGGTTTGGGCAAATCTCCCCCTTATGTGTGCATGATAAGTCAAGGCATGACATCTAAGATTGATTGCACTTATTTAGGATCTTGATTTCCAAGTTTGAAGTCCTTCACTCAAGTTAAGTCACATGTGATGGTGGGCTTTCCTTGTGTAGTCCTTGGTGGAACTCCTAAGTAACACCTGGGGTGTTACACCGCATTTCAAAAATTTTGTTGTTTAGCGACAGGAAGGTGTTTTTATGAACCTTCAGCACAAGGCCTCCGTTCATTTTGCAGTCTGAGCTCGTTGCAAGGAAACAAACTAATACTGCGAGGGACTACTGTTGTGGGCCTTCGTCCTTTGAAGGTCCTCAAAAACACAGTTAACCACTATTTCCCGATGCATCTCTAAGCGTTGTAGCTGCTTCGGCAATAGCCACCTTCAGAACAAATCAAGAAAAAGATGAAGGCATTAGCTTTGTCATAACAATACGGTAAGACGAAGATATAAGTCAAACGAGGCTAGAAGAAGGTGTTTATAAGATTCTGAAGACAAGATGATAGAGATAGAAGACAATAATACCCTTGTGTCATTTGTAAACCATATGTACAAGCTTTGTGGACATACTTATAATTTCATACAAAGCTGTATCTCTCACCTATAAATAGAGAAACAATGTCATGCATAAAGTCACCTTTTTTGGAGGGGAGAATACTCCCATTTGTTCAGCTTCTGAAGTTACCTTCGAGCTCTCATTCGTGTAAAGCCGAAGGTATGCTTGTAATTGTTAATCACATTCTCAAGAATGAAATTGAGATGAATATGCAGATAAGTTAGAGGACTTATTCTTTATTATTTGCACTTTCTATTCTTGTTAGAGATATGTGGATTCTTTATTTGTCACCTTCTTCCATATGACCTTTGGAAAGAGGTTAAATGAAGGAAGAAGCGGGCAACATACTAATTTATGTTGTATTGTTTTTGACACCCCCAAGGATTCAAAAGCAAGAGCGCAACAATTGCATACATGTTAGGTACATCATATGGTAGGAATGCTCAATTTCAACTCTTTACCCTGGTGAGCAAACCTACATGGTCTAAAATGTTAAGTAAAGCAAGGCTCATAGCTTAATGAAAATTCCTAAATAAATGACACTTTTGCTTGTTTCTAAAGTAATATCCTCCACTACAAAGACTTCCATGAATCATCATCCAAATCTTTCGATTGGTATATTTTACATGTTTTCTGCAATGTTTGAATAGGCTATGTCAATTTCACATGTTATACCCCTATGTGGTCATATATGCATATGTTGTTCATTTGGTATCACTAGAATACTCTTTATCATTTACCTATGCTTGGATTAAGGGGGAGTTTGTGTAACACCCTGAATTTGGGGTATAAAATTTCTTTTTTAAATGCCTACCAAATTCAGGTGTTACCTCTTGTCTCTCTCTCTAGACTTCCTCTCTCTTCCTTTTGATTAGAGTTAAGTTAATTAGGTGTGGGATTAATTATTTATTTTATCAAAACCTATGTGAGTCATGAAATGTTGCATCATGCTGAGCCTAAATTATTCTTTTGTTTGATGCACATGTTTGAAATTGTTTGAATTTGAATTGGGTTTGAATTTGATTTGAAATGCATAGAGAAAATAAAAAGAAAAGGAATTAGAAATTCAAAGGAAAAAGGAAAACCTATTTCAGCCCAGTCGGCCCAGCTCGGCCCAGCCCTGCGCGCCCGCCCCTCCCTGACACGCGGTCCCTGCCTGTCAGCGCTATGCCTCGCGTGCTCTCTCTCCCCTCTCCCTCTCGCTGCCTGGTGGGACCGACCTATCGGCGCCGGTTTCCTTCGCGCACGCACGCCTGCTCTCTCTGTCCCATGGGCCCCGCTCGTCAGTTCTGGCTGCCCGTTCGCTCGCCCACTCTCTCTGTTCTATAGGCCCCGCCTGTCGGACCCATCCCTCCCAAACCGCCCACGCGTCGTCGTGGACTCCACGCCCATGACGCACGTCGAGGCTGTGCGTGTCCCCTCCCTGGCCTTTTCTAGCTGTCCAGTGTCCCACTCGTTCTCCTCCCACACTCGCGCACTAGCACCACCCTCGCACTCGCCTCACACCGCGCGTGCACCTAGGGAGCTCCATCGTCGATCATCATGGTCCCGTGGTCGTTCTGCGGTCGTCGTCGAGCCCTCGTCGTGTCTGTTGCCTCGGTGAGCTTTGCCCCGTCAACCGCGACCCGGGACACCCCTTGATTTGCTCCCTTCCCCTCTGTTTCTCCCGATCCACGCTCACCGGTCCTTTCTCTGCACCGCCGCAGCTCCGCCGCCGTCGACCCGTGACCTCGTCGTGCCCCGGCCACCGTTCAAGAGTCCTTGAGCCTTCTCTCAAGGTAACTAGTCTAACCCCTCCCCTAATTTTCCATTGTCTGCCCTTGGTTATGCGTGATTGCTCGTCGGAGTGACCTCTGGTTTGCCTGAGGTTCTCCCCTCCGTCGTCTGCCCGTCTTAGCCCCATTCCTGCAACCCCGACCTCGCCATAGGGCTCGTCGAGTCCTCAATCCTCTCTGGCTACCCAGATCACCCAACGCCCCTAGAAAACCCCGGTCTACCTCTTCTCCGGCAGTTGCGCCTCCCCTGGTTGGCTGGAGAAGGTGAAGCGCCCTGGCGCCCGATCTTAACCGTCCAACCTCAATGTGACGACCCTAATGTGCGGATAACGGTTCGCATGGTTCATAGAACCAGAGCCATCTATCTAAGATCTAGTGGCCAGCGTGCCTCGTGCCCTCAGCACACCGCTGACCCGTGGGCCCCATGTGTTAGTGCCTCAACCCACCCCAAACCCACCTGTCTGGCGCTCGCGTCCGCGCACCTGTGCGCCCACCCGCCAGATCTAATCCTAGTCGTTGATCATGGATCTGACGGCCGAGGAACCCTGATACCCCTTCGTGTGGTCTTTTTGTTAAAGAAACCCTTGGCTTTCTAAGATTCAACCCGCAGTCACTAGGTTCCACGCGCAGGCCCCGGTATTCTTGCAGAAAGACCCCTAGCCTTTTGTTTAATCGTAGAATTAGACCTAATTTTGTAATTTAAATTCCAAAACTTGTTTATTTCATATCTTTTGCATATGAACTCTAAATTGAGTGATTCAAATTGAAAAATGTTCATAACATTATTCTCTACCTGTTTAAATTATAACCTTTTATTGTCTTCATGTCTTAATTTTATGCCTAAACTATAGGTTAGTGTAAGTGATGATTTATGTAAATAAAAGAGAAACCCTAATAGTCATTAAATGATTAACCTTATGAGTTTAATATTATAAGAAAACCACCCCTGGTATAATGTTGGTAATCCATTGAGATAAATGCATTTAAGTTATGTGATCCCCGAGATAGACAACACTTAGAGAATCACGAACCCCTAGGTGTATGAGTCCACCCTAGACCCTAGACTTCATTTTTGAGCTTGTTACTTTCTTTTGAATTAGTGTTCACTTGCTTGTACATGTTTGGTGTATTGTTTCTTTGTCATTATCCAAATGTGTTGAATGCATGATCGGTTTGCGTAGACAACGAGCAGTCCGTGGTTCCTGAGGGTGTTGTCGAAGATCTTCCTAAGCAACAACCTGGTGAAGGCAAGTTTCCTCTAACCTACTATGTCCTACTTACTTCATAATTCACCGTCCCACATTACTTTATTTAAACCTAAGGATTGAGTAGTCTATGTTTACCTTGCCCTTGTTACCTTTTTGGGTTATCCTGGTTAGCTTTATGCTATTCCTTCACCTTAATCAATGAACATGATGTGAATATTTTTGATACGATGATGTTATCCTGATGATAATCTTGTGATACTTTAGGGGACTTAGGCTTTCCTGAGTACCTCTCCGTAAGGACCTGTTCGTTGAGTGACCACCCAGGATAACAGTACAACCATGAGGGTGGAATGGGATGCCCTTAGCTAATTAATTAGAGGAACTTGAGGTGTAGTAGGATTCGTCGTAGGGCCGTCAATGGGGTCCAGGAATAGTACTTGCTCTACTAAGGCTGGTTGCCAAGGTTCTTTCGGTTTGGTTTTGTTAGTCACCCTTCCTGTGGGGAGAAGTACTGTGTTTATCAAACTGGAGAAACCTAACGAGCGGCTATGACCTCTAGGGAATCTTTGTAAAGGCTACGTAGTGTATCCCTGGCCATTCACCTCGGTAGTGAAGATCGGGTGTATACAACCTAGGCTGGAAAGGGATCACGACTCGTGGGTAAAGTGTGCAACCTCTGTAGAGTGTTAGAAACTGGTATATGAGCCATGCTCAAGGCTAAGAGCAGCCTTGGGATCCTCTTTGTTTAGAAGAACTTTGGATACTTTTATGATGATGGTTAATGATGATGAATATAACTCTGATCTCTGGTATTTCCTCTTAGAGGGAGTACATTTGGGTAATAACTGGGGTTTTTACTAAAACTTGGCTCTTGTTAGGGACTTGTTCTTAGGTGCTATGAATTAAGAACAAGGCAACACAAAATGTTAAATGTTAATGTCCTTCGTCCTTCGAACCATTATTTCCTTTAGGATATAATGGTCTTCAGACGAAGGTCATGAAGGACATACCTTCATCATCGTAGTGTATATTGATGAAAGAAGAAGCATATGAAATATGTAAGACAACATGAATAATTATAGAACATCATTGATATATCTTCCTTTTATTAATCATAGATAAACAGGAACAATATTGAATTACATCTATACCTTCGACTTGACAGAAGGTAAAAGTCCAAACGTGACGCATGAGCGAATACAAGTCAGCATGAACACACGGGGGAACTGTTCATCTATTTATAGGCACATGATGCAGCCTGTGAGAAATTACATTCATGCCCTTTACATTCATTGTTAACTATTAGTCAACTCTATGAGCACTAGATAGCCTTTTCCCCTTTAAGTCGGTTCCTTTCTCTGCCATTTAGCCAAAGCTCCCTCGCACGTAGCTTCGGAGCAACTCCAACCTTCGTCGCGATCATGCTTTTAGCCAGAGTCCGAAGGTACCTGTTCATATACTACACTTGGAAGGTTTTTGTTAGGTCTCATTTTTGAGGACCTTCGAAGGACGAAGGCCCCAATAGTAGCCCCTCGCAATATTAATTTGTTTAAGATAACAAATTCAGACTGCGATATGGACGAAGGCCTTAAGCCGAAGGTCCGAAAAACACCTTCCCTTTGCTAGAATAGCAACAGTCAATGATAGGCGGGCCCCTTGGTTTAGAGCGCGTCGAGCGTATAAATAAGAGCTCGCACCAACCTCATTTGGTACACTGCCTGTGCCATTTGCTTTATTTTCTCAATTTCATAGATGTTGCTCACTAACACTTGCTAGTTTTTTAAAGCTTTTTAAGCTTCGGTTTGAAGGACACAGTTTCGTCATCTTTGAAAGAAGGAATGTCTCAGGACAAGAAGGTTGCCGCTGAGATGAAGCTTGCTGAAGAGGAGAAGCTTTTTGAGGAGAAGAAGGCTGTGAATCCATACATTGCTGGATTTATCGAATCAATGGAAAAAACAAATACAGAAAAGATTACTAAGGAGATATTGGAGGGCCTGTCTGAGGATACTGGTGACAGTGACAGTTATGATGTAGAAAGTGGTGGTGAAGATTCTGAGGATCGACCCTGGAGACCAAGCCATACCATTTTCGAAAAATCTTCCATTAAGCAAAGTCTCCTCGAAAACATGAGGGGAAGATACTTTCGAGATATGTCTATTGTGAGGGCTGGCGGAAAACGAAGTTGTGATTTTTCAAAGCTTCTTCAAAGCTGGGCTTCTGTTTCCGCTGAGTAAGTTTGTAGTTGAAGTATTGAAGACCTACCAAGTTTTCCTTCACTAGCTGACCCCCGAAGCTATATTGAGGATGGGAATCTTCGTCTGGGCAATAAGAAGCCAAGGGATAGAACCAAGTGCAAAGTGCTTCTGTAGCATGCACGAACTTTTGTATGAGACAAAGGCCACAGGGAAAGAACAGTATCATAACAACTTCGGTTGCTATGGGTTTATCGCCCGTCCCAATGCTAGTCACCCTGTGCCGACATTTCTGAAGAGATGGCCCAGAAATTGGATGGAAGAATGGTTTTCTGTGAAGAACGACTTGTCAGCGAGGGAGGATATTAAGGGTGTTATCATGCGCCCCATATGGTCCCGCTTCGACCTCCGAAGGCCGAAGGTTGAAATTGATGAAGCCACCGAAGCGTGCCAGAAGGCGTTTGGTACTGTTTGTTTTTTCATTGGTACAAGAGACTTAATCCAAGAGCATATAGCCTTCAGAGTATGGCCGCTTGTAGAGAACTGGGAAATGTCGAAGGAAACTATCGCCGAATCAAGCGAAGGTGAGCTGGTCCAGCTGAAGTATACTTTCAAATATGGGGATAAATTCGATGAGCCAAACGATGACTGGTTAAAATGCATCGAAGTAACAAGTGATGAACTGCTTGGATCATATTCTAAGGTAGAAGATAATGCATTGTCCACATCCATTTGGAAGTCTGGGAAAGAAGAGATTGAAAAGAGTTTTTGACGCTATTGGCTTCGTCTATCCCGACTACCGCTATCCGCTGCGGGGGCAAGGGAAAAAGAGGAAAGCTACTACTGCGGTCGCCTCGGCTGAACCTGTGCCGAAGGCTACAAGCAAAAAGATGAAGGTACTTACCCACCGGCCACGCTATATTGAACCAGCCGTGGTGCCTGAGTTTGGTGGGGAGGCTTCTTCAGCTGCTGAACCAAGAGAACCCGTTCCAACCACACAGGAGATTGAAGAGCCGGTTATAATGCCAAAGGTACCCTCAGCCGAGCTGGCTGAGTTAAAGACTGATAAAGATAAAGCTGAAAAGCCAAACATTGAAGAAATAAAAGCGCTAGAAATTTTAAGCCCTTCATCAGAAGTAACAGTGTCGAGGGCACAAAAAGGTTCTGCCGCAACTCCTAAGAGGAGGAGGATGGCAAATGTACTAGATGTGTTAGAAACAGTAAAGACTTTGAGCTCTACTCCTTCAAGGAAAGTTGCCGAGGCCTCAAAAGTGCAAACCGAAACTGAAACAAAGCCGACCGCAATTGAAGCTGCAGTAATCCAAGCTGATACCGAAGCTGGGCCTTCAGAGCCCACTGAGAAAAAGCCTTCAGAAATTGAAGAAAGGGCAACAGAAGAAAGGGCCACAGAGTGAATTTCGCCTAAAAAGGTTACCACTCCTGCTCCCAAAGCTTTAAAAGAGACCATTGATTACATCATCCGCCATGCTTCAGGAAAGGGATTCTCTAAGGAAGAAGAACGAGAGGCTCAACATTATGCCCAAAAACTGAAATACCCGAAGGGGGCATTAGTGTTCAATGGCAGCGGGGAGGAAGATTTTTTGTACTGTCTCCCGGATAGTAAAGAAATATCCGTCTGTCGGGAGATGGGTAGAAGCTTCGGATTTCCGAAGCTAGAAGAAGGCCTTTCAGTGTTTTCAAAGGATGAATTGGCTGATAGTTTAGCACATAATAGCATAAAGGTATAAAAGCTAATTTTGTATTTGAAAACGAATTGTTTCATTTGCTTATACCTGATCTTATCCTCCCCTTGCAGGGCCTAATCCTTAGCAATGCCCTTAGAGCACAGAAAAACATTGAAGATGAAGGGTATACAATGGCTCTGAACAACCTTCATTCAGAGGTGATTGAACTAAGGAACGAAGGCCTTGAAAAAGACAAGATATTAATTTCATTGATAAACAAAATAAAAGAAGACGACGCTAATTCCAAGGCTCAAGCTGAGGTCCAAAAGAATGAGATCGAAGAGCTTCGGAAACAGCTAGCAGAAGCCAAGGAAAAATGCGCTGTTGTAGAAGCTAATCGAGAGGCCAGTGGATATTGGAAAAATTATTTTGAAAAAACAGTTGAAGAACTTCGCGCATCCAAGGAAAGATGTTTTGAAAAATCTTTGGGCTGCGTGAAGAAGATAAAGGCTAGCTTCGCCAATGTGGGCACCTATTCAAATGAAGATAACTTCATACGAGGCGACCCTAAGGGTGTTATCGAGTGGATCAGCGGAGAAGACAAAGCTTTTGAAGAAATCTTAGGTGATCGTGGGGATGTCTGCGCGTTCTCTGGGGCGAGAGGAGTTTCAGCTATCTTGGAGAAGGCGGGTTGTAATCATGTTAAAACCTTGGCCCAGGCTGAAGCTGCCCTCTCCGTGGATGACACAAAGGATCCCTTGGCCGAAGCAAGTTTTCTTGGCGGAAAATTTTTCACTGACATCTGGGAGAATGGTGGCCGAGAAATGGCCCACGAGATAATGAAGAAGAGCGAAAAAGATATTCATGACGCTTGAGAAGCAGCGAAAGAAGCTGAGAAAGCTGCAGAACTCGAGAGACGGATAGGTATCGTTTAATTGGTTTTAGCTACGTCGTTTGTTTTCCTGGCTTCGAAATGATTGATTTTTTTCTATCGCAGCTGAATTACCTCCTCCACCGGAGCCGTTCGACCCCCTGGCTGACCGGGAGACGAAGAAAGCAATAGAAATTATCAACATAGCCGAATCTATTGTTGACGAAGTCGTCAACAAGTTGCTTAACGAAGTTGCAAAAAAAGTTCTGAAGGAAGAGTAGTAGTTATTGTAAAAACGTTCTTAGGTGATTAATGTAACAATTGTTGGACTAAGTGTATAATATTTGATGTGTATAGTTTTGAATCTAATATGTAAACTATTTTGCAATTCACTTCTTTGCGATGCATGAAACTTCTTTTATATACATACCATTTTTGAGCCTTCGGCAAAAAACACCTTCCCTTCTTTTATGCTTTGTAAAGAAGAATACTTATGCTTTGTGAGAATATCCATACTTCGTAAAGAGCATCCAAGCTTCGTAAAAATATCAATGCCTTGTGAACAATAGATCTCTTCTTCCTCATCAAACCTAATGAAACTGTAATTCTCAGCTTACTCTGTGCCTTAACACCTTTTCATTTTTGTGAAGCATTCTCCGAAGATCGGCTTTGTTTCCAATTTGTGTCATTGGTGTGATATGATGTATGATGTGATGCTATGCGATATGATGCGATGATATGATGCAGAGAATGATGCTAATGCCAAAGACACATGCCCTCGCTGAAACACATAATCTTTGTGTCCCCTTAGGAATGATCAAAATCTCTTTGCCGTTTATTTTTCGGCTTCACCGCTTATTTTTCGGTGTAAGTTCTGCATCCCCTTAGGAACGTCTTTTGAAATTCTTCGCCTTCTATTTCGGCGATATTTTTCGCGTTGACTTTTCGCGCTTCGCCTTATATTTTGGCGTTATTTTTCGTGTTGACTTTTCACGCTTTGCCTTATATTTCGGTGGTATTTGGCTCTGCATTCCCTTAGGAACGACTTTTGAGCAAAAAACTTACTCTACGCTCCCTTGGGAACGACTTTTTAAGCTTTGGCAAGACTTTTGCTGTGCTCCCTTAGGAACGACTTTTGAAGCTTCAGCAATTTTCGAGCTTCGTAAATCTGTGAAGAAGATATATTTCATTTTAACAGAAGCGGAACTATTACAAAGAATTAAAACTAGATTTGCATTACTTGTCCTTTATTAAAAACAAAATGGCATAGAGTAAAAAAGTGCTTCAGAGGGTAGGATATCTCTCAATAGATGTGCTTTGACTCCGGCATAGTACTGTTGACTGTGCGAGCTTTGGATTCCTCCCTGAAATCCCTCTGTTGCTGGGTGTGCTGGCTCCCTTCTAGCTGCTGACCCCGTGAATAAATGGGTTGTAGTGGTGGCGAAGGTGGAAGCTGTGGCCAAGAAGCCTGTGGCTGACTAGCCGAAGCAACAGAAGCTGCAGAGTGATTACCCACATATTCTGGTATGTAGGGTGAATGGCACGAAGCAGTGTGCAAGACCTACTTCGGTTGATTCTGCCGAGCTTCGGCTTCTGCAATCTCCCTCTGCTTTTGGATAGTGATTTGGCACATTCTTGTATTATGGCCCTTGTCTTCACCACAAAATAAGAAATAGATCTTCCTGGGCTGATCCCCATATCTTCCTCCGAAGCCCCTGGCACCTATGCCTCTTGGAGCTGGCGGCCGAAAAGAGCTTTGTTGCTGCCCCGAAGATTGTGAGGTATACTATGGCCTCTGTAGCTGACATCCTTTGTCATCATTCTGAGTGGAGTTGTGAATTGACCTGACATGCCTCGGGTGGATTCTTCCTCCAAAGCCCTTGGTCATTTCAGAGAATCTGTAAGCTTCCTCCCTTCTTTGGCGGAAGTCATTGTCAGCCCGAATGTATTCGTCCATCTTTTGAAGCAGCTTTTCTAGAGTTTGTGGGGGTTTCCTGGCGAAATATTGGGCAGTAGGTCCTGGGCGAAGACCTTTGATCATGGCCTCAATGACAATCTCATTGGGCACTGTAGGTGCTTGTGCCCTCAATCACAAGAACCTTCGTACATATGCCTGAAGGTACTCTTCGTGGTCTTGTGTGCATTGGAATAGGGCCTGAGCTGTGATCGGCTTCGTTTGAAAGCCTTGGAAACTAGTGACCAACATGTCCTTAAGCTTTTGCCACGATGTGATTGTCCCTGGCCGAAGAGAAGAATACCATGTTTGAGCTACATTCTGGACTGCCATGACAAAGGACTTCACCATAATTGCGGTATTGCCTCCATACGAAGATATAGTTGCTTCGTAGCTCATGAGAAACTGCTTTGGATCTGAATGCCCATCATACATGGGAAGCTGAGGTGGCTTATACGATGGGGGCCATGGAGTAGCCTGCAGTTCTGCTGCCAAGGGAGAAGCATCATCAAAGGTAAAGGTATCATGATTAAAATCATCATACCATCATGAAAGGGAAATGTGCCCTTGGGCCATTTCTAGTATATTTTTGGTGATTAAGTGCCCAACACATATTGAGTGAGTAATTATGTGCCAAATGATGGATGAAGTGCAAATCAACAAGAAGGTATGATTCTAGACTTAGTACATTGGTTTTTGTGTACTAATATATTTGTCTAAGTGCTAGAATCAGAGAAAAGAGAAAAAGGAAAAGGCTTGGCTGGAGCAGCCAAGACTCAGCGCAGTCTGGCACACCGGACTGTGTCCGGTGCGCCAGGCTGGCTTCTGGCGAACTGGCCACTCTCGGGAATTCGTCAGTGGCGTACGACTACAATTCATCGGACTGTCCGGCGGTGCACCGGACCGTTCGATGAGCCAATGGCCGCACAGCGCAACGGTCCGCCACCAAATCCGCGGGCGACGCGTGGCCCGCTCCAACGGTCGGCAGGAGGCACTGGACTGTCCGGTGTGCACCGGACAGTGTCCGGTGCGCCAATGGCTACATTTCTGCAACGGTCGGCTGTGCCAGTTCAGGAAGGCGATCTACACCGAACCATGAACAGTGCCTATCCGGTGGTGCACCGGACTGTCCGGTGCGCCACCCGACAAAAGGCAAGAATTGCCTTCCTAGATTGCCTCCAATGGCTCCTAGCTACCTTGGGGCTATAAAAGGGACCCCTAGGCGCATGGAGGAGTAACCCAACAATTCTTTGATCATCTCTAAGCACCAAGATTCCATTCTCGCGCATTTGATTCCTTGTGATAGTGACTTGAGCTCTATTTGAGTAGAGAACTCCTCGCATTGTGTTGTGAGCTCAAGTTGTGGCTTGTGTGCGTGATTGTGCTCGTGCTTTGAGTCTTGTGTGTGTTGCTCTCCCCTCCCTTACTTCCGTGCTTCTTTGTGATCATCAATTGTAAGGGCGAGAGGCTCCAAGTTGTGGAGATTCCTCGCGAACGGGAGATAGTAAAAGAAAGGAAAACACCATGGTATTCAAGTTGATCTTTGGATCACTTGAAAGGGGTTGAGTGCGACCCTCGTCCAGTGGGACGCCACAACGTGGAGTAGGCAAGTGTTATACTTGGCCGAACCACGAGATAAATCACCGTGTCTCTTATGCTTGTTTTCTTCGTGACCTTTGTGTTTCACTAGAGCTTGGTCCTTAGCCACTTGATTCTATTGAGCTAACACTTAACCATGTTTTGTGGCTACAAGTATTTGATTTTTATAGGATCACCTATTCACCCCCCTCTAGGTGCTCTCAATTGGTATCAGAGTCGTTCTCTTCACGCAAGGGACTAATCGCTCGAAGAGATAGATCCTAAGGGAAAGGGGATGGTGGTCAACGACAAGACAAAGGAGTCCACCGTCAACGAGCCAAGAGATGATAAGCCCTCGGACTCTGGCTCAAGTCATAAGAAAAGAGACATGAAGAAGAAGAGGCGCATCAAGAAGATCGTCTACTATGACAGCGATGAGTCTTCTTCTTCCCCAAGAGACGACAACGACGAGAAAAAGAAACCGGTTAACTCAAATTTTTCATTTGATTATTCTCGTATTCCATTTAACTCCAATGCTCATTTACTTTCAATTCCACTTGGGAAACCTCCGCACTTTGATGGAGAAGACTACTCATTTTGGAGTCACAAAATGCGTAGTCACCTATTCTCTCTCCATCCAAGTATTTGGGAGATTGTTGAAAACGGAATGCTTTTTGATAGTACTGACAACCCCGTTTTCATTAATGAGCAAATCCATAAAAATGCACAAGCTACCACTATTTTGCTAACATCCTTGTGCAGGGACGAGTACAACAAGGTGAGCGGCTTGGATAACGCCAAGCAAATTTGGGACACCCTCGAGATTTCTCATGAGGGGAACGATGCCACCATGATCACCAAGATGTAATTGGTGGAAGGCGAAATGGGAAGGTTTGCAATGATCAGGGGAGAGGAGCCAACGCAAACATAAAACAGGCTCAAGACCCTGGTCAACAAGATCAGGGGCTATGGAAGCACGAGATGGACGGACCACGACGTCGTCCGACTTATGCTCAGGTCCTTTACTATTCTTGATCCTCATCTTCTAAACTCAATCCATGAGAATCCTAGGTACACAAAGATGACGCCCGAGGAAATACTCGGAAAGTTAGTAAGCGGGCGTATGATGATCAAGGAAGCAAGATACGTTGATGAGGCATTGTGTAATATCCCAAAAAAATGTTGACCAAAAGTTGATCTTCGGTGCGTGGATGTGGAAAAGGGTTGTGGGCCGTTGGATGCAAAGGCCGAAGTCATCTGGGGCGTCGGTTCTTTTCTCCCACAAAACCCTAGGTGGCCACCCCTTTTCCCTCCACCCCCCTCTCTTGGCCACCACCCTCCCCCCCTTTTCTCTTGCTTGGCCGCCCCCTCTCCTCCCATGGCAGCCGCCCATTATTTCTTCCTCCTCCATAGATCTCCCCCTCCCCCACGTAGCAAGGATCGAGAAGAGGAGGAGCAAGATGGATTGAAGAGGAAGAGAGGATCCAGGAGTTGTTCTACCCCCCATCTATTGCAGATTTTCTTAGGGAAACCCTAGGTAAGGATGTGATACTTGTTCCTCCATATAATTATGTGCTTTTAGAGGTTGTGGATCATGTGGATTGAAGGATTAGAGGTTGGATTAGATGTGGGGTTAGGTTTTGATCTCGAATTTAATTTCTGCAGAATGGCAGATTCGACAGTTTCTGTTCATACCAGTTTTCCGTGGTCTTAGTGGCCTCAAAAAAATAAAAAAGTCTATTTATGAGTCGTAGATAATTTGTAGATCTTTCCGTGGCCACGAAGAACACCTCAATCGAACATCAGATCAGAAAGTTATTGCAGTTTGATTATAGCAGTTTTTCAGTCTCATAATTCTGTGCAGAATCTGTTCTCTTAAGAGTTGCAATTTTATCAATAGAATTAAACTATGGGTTGGTAAAAGAAGTTGTATATAATTTCATAAACTTTCCAGATTGTTAAAGAGTGCATTCATATGATTTGTGAAACTCCAGTTATGTTTGTTTTACTGTGGCTGTTCCTGTTTGCCTGACAAAAATGAGAGGGTCTGTTCACTGGTAGGTTTCATCAGGTAAATGGCCGAATTGACTCTTCCAATTATGGAGACTTCTGTAGAGGGATAAAAGTTCTTACTGCCAGTAGAATTCCATGATTTTTAGTTGAGTAGTTTGTGAGATATCGAATTTTGAAGTTAACTACGCTGCTGTCTAAAACAGATTCAGTCAGTTATCTTGTTAGAGGTTTTAGAACTTGTAGATGGCAGAATTTAATTATCTATTGAATACCAAAGTTGTAGAGTATTTTGTGTAGATACTCCTAGATTATTTGTTTGATATCACCACTGTTATAATTTTAAAGATACAAAATTAACAAACAGCGCTGCTGCTGTTTGGCATGTGGTTCAGGATGGGAGGCTTTCCACCAGGTCTTGGTTTCAAGTGTAGGAGCGATTTGTTGATTGTTGGCAAATGTTTGTAAAATATTTGTACTAAGTTTTATGCCCGCTAGCAGGTGGCTACACTCCAGATCATGCCTAGTACATTTCTTCTTCTTCGATGAAGGCAAGTGAATGTAGCAGTGGTTGCTTCCGTTCTGACCTGTTATTTCTATTGCCTACACTCTAATATTCAGAAGTATTGGATTCTTTCAAAATTGGACTCTATGGTGATGCTTTACTTGCTTGCATTATACTGATGCTCAATCATATATTGATGATGATTATGATTCGAGTATGACACGTGAGATTAATTCACACCCCTGAAGGTAAATGAAGTATTATTTGAGGTTGGTATTGTATCTGAATGTAAATGAAGTATTATTTGAGGTTGTATTGTATATGAAGGAAGTGAAGTATATTGATAAATGCAGCATGCCATATACATTACATGATTCACTTGCATCTGAAGTTTTGTCGTGACCTATGGTCCGACCGTACCGGTACAACTTAGCATCGTACATTGCCCGAGGAGGGGTACGATGCGGCTTCATACCCTTAGAGGTATGAAGGCAGAGGACATATGCATTGCATTCATATGCATTCATTGAAGTGGTATTTGCAGATGATGTGGTTTTATACTCTAAGAGGTATAAAGGCAGAGGACTTACACATTGCATTACTATGCATACATCGAAGTGATATTTGCAGGTATTGTTGACGCAGGAAAGCGTTATACAACCTATTGTGGTTGTTCGAGGAAATGAGATGGCATTGGTTATTTTGGGACTAATGAGTTCTATATCTACAAGTATTTTTTTATCTCAATTGTGATCCCTTTAAAATGTTGATTAATTCAATTTTTTTGGTTTAAATATCTCGTCGAAACAATTCACTTGCTGAGATGTTTCATCTCACTCTTGCATTACTCAATGCAGGTACTTGATTCATATTGTGAATGCGGGGAGTAGCAGCACGTCCACCTTCACTCTCATAATAACGCTGCCCAGGCACATACATGATTTAATTAGAAACTTCTTGTCAAAGGATGTTTGTTTTTAACTAGTCATGCACACTAGTTAACTTAGTTCATGTCGTTATGGTTATCTTCCCATTGCTAGCAGATTATTAATGTCTAGTATGTTTTCTTATCATGATATCTGTTTATACTCTGTTGCTTCCACGTTTATGCAAATTTTCAAAGGAGATGCTGTCGAAATTTTATATATGAATGTTAGTTGTGTAGTTTAGTAGCATTTCGGGGTGTTTGTGGATCCTGGGGTGTTACAATTGGTATCAAAGCATAGGCTTTAGATTCTTGGCAATTTGAAGATAAATTTGACACACTTGCACATATAGGAAGGGTATGGGTACAAATATCTTTGGTATATATTAATGTCTTTGAAGTGCAGGTGACAATAATTTCACCCCTCCCCATTCCTTTATGGTGATGTGGTAAGTTGTTTATGACTTAATGCCTGATATAATTTATCTCTAAATATTTATATTGTTTTATTAATGCGTTTGATATCGCTGGTCTTTTGTGAGATTGAAGTTGTTGTTATGCCTGTGATATACAAGTATGCCTATGTTGTTTTCACCATGTTTTTCATGGTTGAGTTTTATTATAATAATATTGTTATATATGCTTGATTGAGGATGTTTCTAAGAGGAGTGTGGATTGCGTGTTTTGGGTTACAAGGTAACCATCAATTTGAATTTAAGTTGTTGAGCGGTTGGTGGATAGTTCCAACTATCTTTGCAAAGAATGATTGTTTATGTCGAGAAACCAGTTCTGAAAGAAATGAATATTGGTACTTTTATAGGAATTTTGGGGGAAGTCTTTACCTAGCTAGAATGGCTTATATGTCTCTCTTCTATTGTGTGTTTTAGTAGCCACAAAGCCTAGATGTGGTTTAAAGTGGTTGCATGTTAGTCATGCTAGTTGTAGAATAAATTTTTGATTTTCTGGATCCATGGATTATGTATTAATACGTTGAGGATCAGATGGTTCTCTCCCCGATGCATGCTTATGGAGCCATTGTTGGACCACCTATCTATTGGTTTGAATGAAGCCAGTGCCTAGCCTAGAGTTGGTTGTGTGTGGTTAGTCACCTATTACTAAATGATGTGGTTTTTACATCAGCTTGAGATGTTTGTCAAATGTGTGAAGGATTGCAGGGTTATTATTGACCTTGTATGTCTGGTACTTTGAGTGCATCGTATGATAGAATGAAATGTAAGTTTATGAACTACAGTAGATGAAGACTTATATTATGTGTAGGTTAACCTCATTAGTTTGGATATTTTTCTTAGTTGAGTTGTTGGATGAAGTATAGTGATATTGGTTAACCAAGTATTGTGTTGGTGTGCTGTCAGTGCTCTTTGTGGAGTTTTTGGTATTTCTTCGATGACCTGTGCCGCGCAGAATGTTATTGGCTTCTTGTTGGCTTTATTGCTCCATTAGTTCTGTAGATTTTCTCCCTTTTGCGGAATGCAAAGAATGTTAGATTACATGATTATCTTTTCATGATGGCAAGAATAAGGTTTAGGAAGATTAGGAGTTTTGTTTCAATAGAACTACTTGTTTCGTGGTGCTTTGAGGTGAGGTGTTTGATCTTCTTATACATTCGTCGGGTGTGGATGTTTCACCATTTAATTAAAATTAATTGTTGAAGTTGGTAAGGGTTGTGCTTAGTGCATATTACCCCTTCATAAAAGAGTGTTGTCTTAAGACATTGATGTTGATGTATAGTTGCATCCAAATTCGATGGTGTGAAATTGTAGTGTTGATTGCATCTATGACTTGCTTTGAGCTTCATTGCATGTTGTTTCATGCTTGATGTCAGGTTGTGTAGTTTCCTTAGACAATTAGTCCAAGGTAGAAGTTCTTGTGTTAATTAAGACCAATAATAGACCCATGTTTTGAATGGTGGTGCTATATGGGGTACCTTGGGTGTTTTGCTTGGAGTGGCCGAATTCGAGGACGAATTCTTTTTAAGGGGGGTAGAGTGTAATATCCCAAAAAAATGTTGACCAAAAGTTGATCTTCGATGCATGGATGTGGAAAAGGGTTGTGGGCTGTTGGATGCAAAGGCAGAAGTCATCTGGGGCGTCGGTTCTTTTCTCCCACAAAACCCTAGGTGGCCACCCCTTTTCCCTCCACCCCCCTCTCTTGGCCGCCACCCTTCCCCCCTTTTCTCTTGGTTGGCCGCCCCCTCTCCTCCGATGGCAGCCGCCCACCATTTCTTCCTCCTCCCTAGATCTCCCCCTCCCCCACGCAGCAAGGATCGAGAAGAGGAGGAGCAAGATGGATTGAAGAGGAAGAGAGGATCCAGGAGATGTTCTACCCCCCATCTATTGCAGATTTTCTTAGGGAAACCCTAGGTAAGGATGTGATACTTGTTACTCCATATAATTATGTGCTTTTAGAGGTTGTGGATCATGTGGATTGAAGGATTAGAGGTTGGATTAGATGTGGGGTTAGGTTTTGATCTCGAATTTAATTTCTGCAGAATGGCAGATTCGACAGTTTCTGTTCATACCAGTTTTCCGTGGTCTTAGTGGCCTCAAAAAAATAAAAAAAGTCTATATATGAGTCGTAGATAATTTGTAGATCTTTCTGTGGCCGCGAAGAACACCTCAATCGGACATCAGATCAGAAAGTTATTGCAGTTTGATTATAACAGTTTTTCAGTCTCATAATTTTGTGCAGAATCTGTTCTCTTAAGAGTTAGGCAATTTTATCAACAGAATTAAACTATGGGTTGGTAAAATAAGTTGTATATAATTTCATAAACTTTCCAGATTGTTAAAGATTGAATTCATATGATTTGTGAAACTCCAGTTATGTTTGTTTTACTGTGGCTGTTCCTGTTTGCCTGACAAAAATGAGCGGGTCTGTTCACTGGTAGGTTTCATCAGGTAAATGGCCGAATTGGCTCTTCCAATTATGGAGACTTCTGTAGATGGATAAAATTTCTTACTGCCAGTAGAATTCCATGATTTTTAGTTGAGTAGTTTGTGAGATATCGAATTTTGAAGTTAACTACGCTGCTGTCTAAAACAGATTCAGTCATTTATCTTGTTAGAGGTTTTAGAACTTGTAGATGGCAGAATTTAATTATCTATTGAATACCGAAGTTGTAGTGTATTTTGTGTAGATACTCCTAGATTATTTGTTTGATATCACCACTATTATAATTTTAAAGATACAAAATTAACAAACAGCGCTGCTGCTGTTTGGCATGTGGTTCAGGGTGGGAGGCTTTCCACCAGGTCTTGGTTTCAAGTGTAGGAGCAATTTGTTGATTGTTGGCAAATGTTTGTGAAATATTTGTACTAAGTTTTATGCCCGCTAGCAGGTGGCTACACTCCATATCATGCCTAGTACATTTCTTCTTCTTCGATGAAGGCAAGTGAATGTAGCAGTGGTTGCTTCCGTTCTGACCTGTTATTTCTATTGCCTACACTCTAATATTCAGAAGTATTGGATTCTTTCATAATTGGACTCTATGGTGATGCTTTACTTGCTTGCATTATACTGATGCTCAATCATATATTGATGATGATTATGATTCGAGTATGACTCGTGAGATTAATTCACACCCCTGAAGGTAAATGAAGTATTATTTGAGGTTGTATTGTATATGAAGGAAGTGAAGTATATTGATAAATGCAGCATGCCATATACATTACATGATTCACTTGCATCTGAAGTTTTGTCGTGACCTATGGTCCGACCGTACCGGCACAACTTAGCATCGTACGTTGCCCGAGGAGGGGTACGATGCGGCTTCAAACCCTTAGAGGTATGAAGGCAGAGGACATATGCATTGCATTCATATGCATTCATTGAAGTAGTATTTGCAGATGATGTGGTTTTATACTCTAAGAGGTATAAAGGCAGAGGACTTACACATTGCATTACTATGCATACATCGAAGTGATATTTGCAGGTATTATTGACGTAGGAAAGCGTTATACAACCTATTGTGGTTGTTCGAGGAAATGAGATGGCATTGGTTATTTTGGGACTAATGAGTTCTATATCTACAAGTATTTTTTATCTCAATTGTGATCCCTTTAAAATGTTGATTAATTCCATTTTTTTGGTTTAAATATTTCGTCGAAACAATTCACTTGCTGAGATGTTTCATCTCACTCTTACATTACTCAATGCAGGTACTTGATTCATGTTGGGAATGCGGGGAGTAGCAGCACGTCCACCTTCACTCTCATAATAACGCTGCCCAGGCACATCCATGATTTAATTAGAAACTTCTTGTCAAAGGATGTTTGTTTTTAACTAGTCATGCACACTAGTTAATTTAGTTCATGTCGTTATGGTTATCTTCCCATTGCTAGCAGATTATTAATGTCTATTATGTTTTCTTATCATGGTATCTGTTTATACTCTGTTGCTTCCACGTTTATGCCAATTTTCAAAGGAGATGCTGTCGAAATTTTATATATGAATGTTAGTTGTGTAGTTTAGTAGCATTTCGGGGTGTTTGTGGATCCCGGGGTGTTACACATTGAATGGCCCAATGCCCGTCTACGAGCCTCAAACCGTTGCTCTCAAAGCAACAAGCAGCAGGGAGGCGCTACCTAGCAAGGTGGCGCAAGTTGAGGCGGCCGGGCTAAACGAGGATGAAATGGCCCTCATTATCAAGCGCTTCAAGACGGCGCTAAAAGGGCGCAAGGAGCATCCCAACAAGAGCAAGACAAAGGGAAAGCGCTCCTGCTTCAAGTGTGGTAAGACTAGTCATTTCATAGCAAATTGTCCCGATAATGCTAATAACTAGGAACAAGAAAAGAGCGGGAAGAAGGAGAAGAAGAAGGCCTACAAGAAGGCGAAGGGCGAGGCGCACCTAGGCAAAGAGTGGGATTTGGATTGCTCTTCGTCCGACTCTGACGACGAAGGACTCACCGCCTCGGCCTTCAACAAGTCATCTCTCTTCCCCAACGAGCGCCACACCTGCCTCATGGCAAAGGAGAAAAAGGTAAGCGCTCGAGATACCCCTACGTATGCTTCTTCAAGTGATGATGAATCTAGTGATGATGAAGTAGACTACACAAGTTTATTCAAAGGTTTAGATAGAACTAAAGTTGATAAGATCAATGAATTGATTGATGCTTTAAATGAAAAAATAGATTGTTAGAGAAGCAAGAAGATATTTTATATGAAGAGCATGACAAGTTTATTAGTGTACAAAAATCTCTTGCTTTAGAAACTAAAAGGAATGAGATTTTATCTTCTGAAATTTCTGCTTGCCATGAGTCTATTTCTAGTTTGAAGAGTGTTAATGATGAGTTAAATGCTAAGTTAGAAGTAGCTAATAAGTCTAGTTCATGTGTGGAACATGTCGTAATTTGTAATAGGTGCAAGGATTTTGATGTTAATGCTTGTAATGAACATCTGGCATCCATTACTAAATTAAATGATGAAGTTGCAAGTCTTAATTCTCAACTTAAGACTTGCAACGTGGATTTTGATAAACTAAAATTTGCAAGGGATGCCTACACTGTTGGTAGACACCCCTCTATTAAGGATGGGCTTGGCTTTCGAAAGGAAGCGAAGAACTTAACAAGTCAAAGGGCTCCCATTTCCGCCAAGGAGAAAGGGAAGGCCCCTATGGCTAATAGTGCTCAAAGGAATCATGCTTTCATCTATAGTGATAGAAAATTTTCTAGAAATGCTCATAGGAGTTATGCTTATGATTCACATGCTATGATTGCTTCAAGTTCTTCTTTTGTGCATGGTAGTAATATGCCTAGGAAAAATGTTGCTCATGTGCCTAGGAAAGTATGTAATGAACCTTCTACAATTTACCATGCTTGCAATACTTCTTTTGCAATTTGTTGTAAGAATAAGAAAGTGATTGCTAGGAAGTTGGGGGCCAAGTGCAAGGGAGACAAGACTTGCATTTGGGTCCCAAAGACTATTATAACTAACCTTGTAGTACCCAACAAGAGTTGGGTACCTAAAACCCAAGCCTAATTTGCCTTGCAGGTTTATGCATCCGGGGGCTCAAGCTGGATTATCGACAGCAGATGCACAAACCACATGACGGGGGAGAAGAAGATGTTCACCTCCTACGTCAAGAACAAGGATCCCCAAGATACAATCATATTTGGAGATGGGAATCAAGGCAAGGTCAAAGGCTTAGGCAAGATAGCCATCACAAATGAGCACTCTATCTCTAATGTATTTCTAGTAGAGTCGCTAGGCTATAATCTGTTGTCTGTTAGTCAATTTTGCCACATGGGCTACAATTGTTTATTTACAAATGTTGATGTGTCTGTCTTTAGAAGGAGTGATGGTTCATTAGCATTTAAGGGTGTACTAGATGGCAAACTCTACTTAGTTGATTTTTCGAAAGAGGAGGCCGATCTAGATACATGCTTAATAGCTAAGACTAGCATGGGCTGGTTGTGGCATCGCTGTCTAGCACATGTTGGGATGAAGAACCTCCATAAACTTCTAAAGGGAGAACATGTGTTAGGACTGACAAATGTGGTTTTCGAAAAAGATAGACCTTATGCAGCTTGTCAAGCAGGTAAACAGGTGGGAAGCACTCATCACAGCAAGAATGTGATGACCACATCAAGACCTCTGGAGCTACTTCATATGGACCTCTTCGGACCCGTCGCCTACCTCAGCATCGGGGAAGTAAGTATGGTCTTCTTATTGTCGATGATTTTTCCCGCTTCACTTGGGTATTCTTTTTACAGGATAAATCAGAAACCCAAGGGACCCTCAAGTGCTTTCTAAGGCGAGCTCAAAACAAATTTGAGCTCAAGGTGAAAAATATTAGAAGCGACAACGGGTCCGAGTTCAAGAATTTACAAGTGGAGGAGTACCTTGAGGAGGAAGGAATCAAGCACGAGTTCTCCGCTCCCTACACACCACAGCAAAACGGTGTGGTAGAGAGGAAGAACAGGACGCTCATAGACATGGCGAGGATGATGCTTGGAGAATTCAAGATGCCCGAGCGGTTTTGGTCGGAAGCTGTGAACACAGCTTGCCACGCCATAAACCGGGTCTACCTTCATCGCCTCCTCAAGAAGACGTTGTACGAACTTCTAACCGGTAACAAACCCAACGTTTCATATTTTCGTGTATTTGGGAGTAAATGTTACATTCTAGTGAAGAAAGGTAGGAATTCCAAATTTGCTCCCAAAGCTGTAGAAGGGGTTTTGCTAGGTTATGACTCAAATACAAAGGCGTATAAAGTCTTCAACAAATCATCGGGTTTGGTTAAAGTCTCTAGCGATGTTGTATTTGATGAAACTAATGGCTCTCCAAGAGAGCAAGTTGATCTTGATGATGTAGATGAAGATGATGTTCCAACGGACACAATTTGCACCATGGTGATTAGAGATTTGCGACCATAGGAACACCAAGTGCAAGATCAACCTTCTTCCTCAACCATGGTGCATCCCCCATCTCAAGATGATGAAAAGGTTCCTCAAGAAGAGGCGTGTGATCAAGGGGGAGCACAAGAACACCAAGTTGTGGAGGAAGAAGCACCATGGGCCCCTCCAACTCAAGTTCGAGCGACGATTCAAAGGAATCATCCCATCGACCAGATATTGGGTGATATAAGCAAGGGAGTAACCAATCACTCTAGATTAGCTAATTTTTGTGAGCATTACTCTTTTGTATCTTCTAGTGAGCCTTTCAGGGTAGAAGAGGCCTTGCTAGATCCGGACTAGGTGTTGGCCATGCAGGAAGAGCTCAACAACTTCAAGCGAAATGAAGTTTGGACCCTGGTGCCACGTCCAAAGCAATGTTGTGGGAACCAAGTGGGTGTTCTGCAACAAGCAAGACGAGCACGGAGTAGTGACAAGAAATAAGGCTCGACTTGTGGCAAAAGGTTATGCCCAAGTCGCAGGTTTGGATTTTGAGGAGACTTGTGCTCCCGTAGCTAGGCTAGAGTCTATTCGCATTTTGTTAGCCTATGCCGCTCACCACTCTTTCAGGTTGTTTCAAATGGACATGAAGAGCGCTTTCCTCAACGGGCCAATCAAGGAGGAGGTGTACGTGGAGCAACCCCCTGGCTTTGAGGATGAACGGTACCCCGACCATGTGTGTAAGCTCTCTAAGGCGCTCTATGGACTTAAGCAAGCCCCAAGAGCATGGTATGAATGCCTTAGAGATTTTCTAATTGCTAATGCTTTCAAGGTTGGGAAATCCGATCCAACTCTTTTCACTAAGACTTGTGATGGTGACTTATTTGTGTGCCAAATTTATGTCGATGACATAATATTTGGTTCTACTAACCAAAAGTCTTGTGAGGAGTTTAGCAGGGTGATGACTCAGAAATTTGAGATGTCGATGATGGGCGAGTTGAACTACTTCCTTGGGTTACAAGTGAAGCAACTCAAGGACGGCACCTTCATTTCTCAAACGAAGTACACGCAAGACTTGCTCAAGCGGTTCAGGATGAAGGATGCCAAGCTCGCAAAGACTCCAATGGGAACCGACGGACATGTCGACCTCAACAAAGGAGGTAAGTCAGTTGATCAAAAGGCATACCGGTCTATTATAGGTTCTTTGCTTTATTTATGTGCTAGTAGATCGGATATTATGCTTAGCATATGCATGTGTGCTAGATTTCAATCCGACCCAAGGGAGTGTCACCTTATGGCCGTTAAGCGAATTCTTAGATATTTAGTTGCTACGCCTTGCTTCGGGATCTGGTATCCAAAGGGGTCTACCTTTGACTTGATTGGATTCTCAGACTCCGACTATGCTAGATGCAAGGTTGATAGGAAGAGTACATCAGGGACGTGCCAATTCCTAGGAAGATCCCTGGTGTCTTGGAGTTCTAAGAAACAAACTTCCGTTGCCCTATCCACCGCTGAGGCCGAGTATGTTGCCGCAGGACAGTGTTGCGCGCAACTACTTTGGATGAGGCAAACCCTTCGGGACTTTGGCTACAATCTGAGCAAAGTCCCACTCCTATGTGACAATGAGAGTGCAATCCGCATGGCGGACAATCTTGTTGAACACAGCCGCACAAAGCACATAGACATCCGGCATCACTTTTTGAGAGACCACCAGCAAAAGGGAGATATCGAAGTGTTTTATGTTAGCACCGAGAACCAGCTAGTCGATATCTTTACCAAGCCTTTAGATGAGAAGACCTTTTGCAGGCTGTGTAGTGAGCTAAATGTCTTAGATTCGCGTAACTTGGATTGATCTATAGCATACATGTGTTTTATGTCTTTGATCATGTTCCTTTATACATTTTATTGCTTATTTATGGTGCTCAAGTTGTGCAAGGGATCCCCGGACCTCACAAGTCCATGTGTGAATGATGCACATATTTAGGGGGAGAAATGCTACAACTTGACCCTTTGAGACTAACCGTGTGCTTGAGTTTACTTAATTTAGTCTCGAAGGTGGATTGAAAGGGAAAGGTGAACTTGGACCATGCAAGACTTCCACTGCACTCCGATGAGAGGGTAATTTACTCCAAGTTCATCTCCATGCTCTTATTGCCTTTTTACTCTTAATTGACGATTTTGGTGAGGCAATGGGGTTTAAGGGCCAACAATGATCCCGTTTTGGTGCTTAATGCCAAAGGGGGAGAAATTAAGCCAAAGCAAATGGATCAGCTACCACTTGAGAACTTTGAAAATAGTAGAGTTAGAACTTTTGATTTGTCAAAATACTCTTATTGTCAAAATTTGGTCTCTTATGGGGAGAATTTATGATTATGGGAAAAAGGGGGAGTTTTTGGATCTTAATCATTTTATCTCTTGGATTATCTCTCTTTATGCCCAAACAAGTGAGTTTGACTTAGAGATAGGAAAATGAATTTGATTTGCAAAAACAAACCAAGTGGTGGCAAAGAACAATCCAAATATGTCAAATCTTGTAAAAGACAATTTTTGTTCTCAATTGCATTGATGTTGCACTTCTATTTTGTTGCTTTTTGATGTGTTGGCATAAATCACCAAAAAGGGGGGATTGAAAGGGAAATGTGCCCTTGGGCCATTTCTAGTATATTTTTGGTGATTAAGTGCCCAACACATATTGAGTGAGTAATTATGTGCCAAATGATGGATGAAGTGCAAATCAACAAGAAGGTATGATTCTAGACTTAGTACATTGGTTTTTTGTACTAATATATTTGTCTAAGTGCTAGAATCAGAGAAAAGAGAAAAAGGAAAAGGCTTGGCTGGAGCAGCCAAGACTCAGCGCAGTCTGGCACACCGGACTGTCCGGTGGTGCACCGGATAGTGTCCGGTGCGCCAGGCTGGCTTCTGGCGAACTGGCCACTCTCGGGAATTCGTCGGCGGCGTACGGCTATAATTCACCGGACTGTCCGATGGTGCACCGGACTGTCCGGTGAGCCAACGGCCGCCAGCGCAACGGTCGGCCGCCAAATCCGCGGGCGACCGTGGCCCGCTCCAACGGTCGGCAGGAGGCACCGAATTGTTCGGTGTGCACCGGACAGTGTCTGGTGCACCAACGGCTACATTTCTGCAACGGTCGGCTGTGCTATTTTAGGAAGGCGATCTACACCGGACCATGAACAGTGTCTGTCCGGTGGTGCACCGGACTGTCCAGTGCGCCACCCTATAGAAGGCAAGAATTGCCTTCCCAGATTGCCTCCAACGGCTCCTAGCTGCCTTAGGGCTATAAAAGGGACCCCTAGGCGCATGGAGGAGTAACCCAAGCATTCTTTGATCATCTCTAAGCACCAAGACACCATTCTCGCGCATTTGATTTCTTGTGATAGTGACTTGAGCTCTATTTGAGTAGAGAACTCGTCGCATTGTGTTGTGAGCTCAAGTTGTGGCTTGTGTGCGTGATTGTGCTCGTGCTTTGAGTCTTGTGTGTGTTTCTCTCCCCTCCCTTACTTTCGTGCTTCTTTGTGATCATCAATTGTAAGGGCGAGAGGCTCCAAGTTGTGGAGATTCCTCGCGAACGGGAGATAGTAAAAGAAAGGAAAACACCGTGGTATTCAAGTTGATCTTTGGATCACTTGAAAGGGGTTGAGTGCGACCCTCGTCCAGTGGGACGCCACAACATGGAGTAGGCAAGTGTTATACTTGGCCGAACCACGGGATAAATCATCGTGTCTCTTGTGCTTGTTTTCATCGTGACCATTGTGTTTCACAAGAGCTTGGTCCTTAGCCACTTGATTCTATTGAGCTAACACTTAACCAAGTTTTGTGGCTACAAGTATTTGATTTTTACAGGATCACCTATTCACCCCCCCTCTAGGTGCTCTCACATCCATCTTCGTTGAATAAGCCTTCTTGATGAAGCTCCCTATGCTGGGGCCTTCGGTTTTGTTCATCTTGAGCGAGATGGCGCACTTCTTAAGTAGCTTCGTCGATCTGCCTTTGAAGGTCAGCCAGTCATGCCATCTTCTCCTTCTTTCTTTGTACTTGCTGATAATCTTCGTATCCCTGATTTCTTGGTCCAACTCCTCCTCCTGGAGTGTTGGACTGGTGGCTTTCCTTTTCTGGCTTCGGGCCTCTCGAAGAGAGAGAGTCTCCTGGTTTGGGCCCAGCGGCTGCAATGCAGCAGCCCCTAGCGCTGAAGCTTTCTTCGGCAGCATGACGCAGGTCAGTACTTGCCGAAGGTGGTCGAAAAGGGTTCACCGGAGGTGGGCGCCAATGTTGGGGACATGTTCTTAGGTGCTATGAATTAAGAACAAGGCAACACAAAATGTTAAATGTTAATGTCCTTCGTCCTTCGAACCATTATTTTCTTTAGGATATAATGGTCTTCAGAGGAAGGTCATGAAGGACATACCTTCATCATCGTAGTGTATATTGATGAAAGAAGAAGCATATGAAATATGTAAGACAACATGAATAATTATATGGCATCATTGATATATCTTCCTTTTATTAATCATAGATAAACAGGAACAATATTGAATTACATCTGTACCTTCGACTTGACAGAAGGTAAAAGTCCAAATGTGACGCACGAGCGAATACAAGTCAGCGTGAACAGTACAGGGGAACTGTTCATCTATTTATAGGCACAGGACGCAACTTGTGAGAAATTACATTCATGCCCTTTACATTCATTGTTAACTAATAATCAACTCTATGAGGACTAGATAGCCTTTTCCCCTTTAAGTCGGTTCCTTTCTCCGCCATTTAGCCGAAGCTCCCTCGCATGTAGCTTTGGAGCAACTCCAACCTTCGTCGTGATCATGCTTTTAGCCCGAGTCCGAAGGTACCTGTTCATATACTACACTTGGAAGGTTTTTGTTAGGTCTCGTTTTTGAGGACCTTCAGAGGACGAAGGCCCCCAACAGCTCTAATATTAATAATAAATGCTTGACCAACTAAAAGCAATTGCTTTAACCTCAACTCCACATATAGCTAGTCCAATTTAGCCAAACGGGACATTTGCTTAGTACGTTGATGTGTACTCACCCTTGCTTTAAAAACCACCCCACCCTAGGTTGTCCCCACTGTATTTAGGGCCCAGGAGGAGATGTAGGCAACATGGAGGACTTTGAGGAATTCCAGGACTACGATGAGTTCTAGTTATGTTAGTGGCAAACCCCCCTAGTCAGCTGTCTGTGAAGGCCTTATCTGCTACGTTTCGTATTTTGCAATTTGACCACATTAATGACTATGTTATATTAATGACTCTGTGGATGTCTTGGACATCATGATGTAATAAAGTACGATTTCCACTATTTATTTTGAGCAATGTGTGATGATGTCCAATTATGTAATCGTTGTGTACGTGAGTTTCTGATCTCGCACGTACATGGTTCGCATTCAGTTTGCCTTCCAAAACCGGGTGTGACAGTTTGTCATTTAAATCATGTCTTGTTTCCTCTCACATGAATTTAGTATGCTTTTCCTAAGTAGAGTGTTTTCCGACAGTGGGAGTATGTCTTTGTCCTTAAAAGAAGATATCGCTTTTTGAAAGGGAAATGTGCCCTTGGGCCATTTCTAAGTATTTTGGTGATTGAGTGCCAACACAAGTGCTTTTGTGCTAATCTATGCAAAGTGGGGGACAAAGTACAAATCATGTCAAAAGGTATGTTTCTAGACTTAGTACATTGTTTTATGGCCTAATGTATTGTGTCTAAGTGCTGGAAACAGGAAAAATTGAATTGGAAATGAGATGGCTTTGTTCAGCCAAAGTCTGCTCAGTGTGGGTTCACCGGACTGTCAGGTGGTGCACCGGACAGTGTTTGGTGCGCCAGGCTGGCTCTGGCGAACAGGCTGCTCTCGGGACTTCAATGGCGGTGTACGGCTATAATTCACCGGTCTGTCCGGTGGTGCACCGGACTGTCCGGTGAGCCGTTCACAGGCGAACTCGTCGCTCTCGGGAGATGATAAACGGTGTATGGCTAAAATTCACCGGTCTGTCCGGTGGCGCACCGGACTGTCCGGTGAGTCAACAGTCAGCCGGGGCAACGGTCGGCCGAGGATTCCGCGCGTGACGCGTGGCCGAGCCAACGGTCACATTGGTGCACCGGACTGTCCGGTGTGCACCGGACAGTGTCCGGTGCGCCAACGACTCTCAAACTCCAACGGTCGGCTTCGCCAAATAAGGAAGGATATCTGTACCGGACAGTGTCCGGTGGTGCACCGGACTGTCCGGTGCGCCAGTCGACAGAAGGCAAGATCTGCCTTCCAGGATTGCTCTCAACGGCTCCTAGCTGCCTTGGGGCTATAAAAGGGACCCCTAGGCGCATGGAGGAGAACACCAAGCATTCCTTGATCACTCTTGATCACTCACACTCCATTCTTGCACACTTGTTCGACATTCTAGTGATTTGAGCTCCGTTCTAGTGTGCTAGTCTTTTGAGCTTAAGTCTGGGTCTTGTGTGTGTGTATTTGTTGTGATCTTAGTGTCTTGTGTGAGTTGCTAATCCCTCCCTTACTCCGTGCTTCTTTGTGAACTTCAAGTGTAAGGGCGAGAGGCTCCAAATTGTGGAGATTCCTCGCAAACGTGATTAAAAAAGCAGGAAAACATCGTGGTATTCAAGTGGGTCTTTGGATCGCTTGAGAGGGGTTGATTGCAACCCTCGTCCGTTGGGACGCCACAACGTGGAGTAGGCAAGCGTTGGTCTTGGCCGAACCACGGGATAACCATCGTGCCATCTCTGTGATTGATCTCTTGTGGTTATTGTGTTTTGCTGGGACTCCTCTCTAGCCACTTGGCGATTATTGTGCTAACACTTAACCAAGTTTTTGTGGCTTAAGTTTCAAGTTTTACAAGATCACCTATTCACCCCCCTCTAGGTGCTCTCAATTGGTATCGGAGTCGTTCTCTTCACAAAGGGACTAATCGCCCGAAGAGATGGATCCTAAGGGGAAGGGAATCGTGATCAACGATAAGGAGAAGGAGTCCTTCATCAACGAGCCGAAGAATGACAAGCCTACTGACTCGGGCTCAGGCCACAAACGTAAAGATGGGAAGAAGAAGAAGAAGACGAGACACATCAAGGAGATCGTCTACTACGATGACAGCGATGAGTCCACTTCTTCCCAAAAGGATGACTACGACTACGAGAAACAAAAGACGGTTAATTCGAATTTTTCTTTCGATTATTCTCGTATTCCTCAAAGTTCAAATTCACATTTGCTCTCCATTCCTCTCGGCAAGCCTCCACACTTTCATGGGGAGGACTACGGATTTTGGAGCCACAAAATGCGTAGTCACCTGTTCTCTCTCCATCCAAGCATATGGGAGATTGTTGAGAATGGAATGAAATTTGATAGCTCAGATAGTCCTATTTTTATTAATGAACAGATTTATAGAAATGCACAAGCTACTACTGTGTTGTTAGCCTCCTTGTGCAGGGACGAGTACCATAAGGTGAGCGGCTTGGACAATGCCAAGCAAATCTAGGACACCCTCAAGATCTCTCATGAGGGGAATGACGTCACCTTGCTCACCAAGATGGAATTGGTAGAAGGCGAGCTCGGAAGATTTGCGATGATAAGGGGGGAGGAGCCAACCCAAACGTACAACCGGCTCAAGACCCTTATGAACAAAATAAGGAGCTACGGAAGCACGCGATGGACGGACCACGACGTCGTCCGACTAATGCTAAGGTCCTTTACCGTTCGTGATCCACATTTGGTGAAAAATACTCGTGAGAATCCCAGCTACACCAAGATGTCGCCCGAAGAAGTCCTTGGGAAGTTCGTAAGCGGGCGAATGATGATCAAGGAGGCGAGATACGTGGACGATGCGTTGAACGGTCCAATCCATGAGCCTCAACCCATTGCTCTCAAGGCAACGAGGAGCAAGGAGGCGCTACCTAGCAAAGTGGCGCAAGTTGAGGTAGCCGGGCTCAATGATGAAGAGATGGCCCTCATCATCAAGCGCTTCGAGACGGCGCTAAAGGGTCGCAAGGGACAGCCAAGCAAGACCAAGGCCAAGGGGAAGCGCTCATGCTTCAAATGTGGTAAGATTGGTCATTTCATTGCTAACTGTCCCGATAATGAAAGTGACCAGGAAAAAGGGAACAAAAGAGAGAAGAAGAATTACAAGAAGGCCAAGGGCGAGGCACATATCGGAAAGGAGTGGGATTCGGATTGCTCCTCCTCTGACTCCGACAATGAAGGACTCGCCGCCACCACCTTCAACAAGTCATCCCTCTTCCCCAACGAGCATCACACATGCCTCATGGCGAAGGAGAAGAAGGTATGTACTCGAGACATTACTACTTATGATTCTTCTAGTGATGATGAGTCTAGCGATGAGGAAATAGATTACTCTAGCTTGTTCAAGGGATTGGATAGAAATAAAATTGATAAAATCAATGAATTGATTGATGCCTTGAATGAAAAGGATAGACTTTTAGAAAAGCAAGAGGATTTGTTGTATGAAGAACATGATAAATTTGTAGAGGCACAAAAATCTTATGCTTTAGAAGTTAAAAGAAATGAAATGCTTTCTTATGAACTATCTACTTGTCATGAAACCATTTCTACTTTAAAAGGTGTTAATGATGATTTAAATGCTAAACTAGAAGTAGCTAGTAAATCTAACTCTTGTGTAGAACATGTTTGCACTAGGTGTAAAGATCTTAATATTGATACTTGTAGTGAACACCTAGAGTGCATTTCCAAACTAAATGATGAAGTAGCTAGTCTTAATGCTCAACTTAAGACTAGCAAGAGTGAATTTGACAAACTAAAATTTGCAAGGGATGCCTACACAATTGGTAGACACCCCTCAATTAAGGATGGGCTTGGCTTCAAGAGGGAAGTCAAGAACTTAACGAGCCATAAGGCTCCCATCTCCGCCAAGGAGAATGGGAAGGCCCCTATGGCTAGTAGTGTGCAAAAGAACCATGCTTTTATGTACCATGATAGGAGACAATCTAGAAATACTCATAGGAGTTGTAATGCATATGATGCTTTTGATTCTCATGCCATGTTTGCTTCTAGTTCTTCCTATGTGCATGATAGAAATGTTGGTAGGAGAAATATTGTTCATAATATGCCTAGGAAAAATGTTGTTAATGTTCCTAGGAAAGTTAATGAACCTTCTACAATATATCATGCTTGCAATGCTTCTTTTGCCATTTATAGAAAGAATAAGAAGGTGATTGCTAGGAAGTTAGGGGCCAAATGTAAGGGAGACAAGACTTGCATTTGGTTCCCTAAGACAATTGTGACTAACCTTGTAGGACCCAACAAGAGTTGGGTACCTAAGACCCAAGCCTAAATTTGCCTTGCAGGTTTATGCATCCGGGGGTACAAGCTGGATTATCGACAGCGGATGCACAAACCACATGACGGGGGAAAAGAGGATGTTCTCTTCCTACGTCAAGAACAAGGATCCCCAAGATTCAATTATATTCGGTGATGGGAACCAAGGCAAGGTAAAAGGGTTAGGTAAAATTGCTATTTCATCCGAGCACTCTATTTCTAATGTGTTTTTAGTTGAGTCGCTTGGATATAATTTGTTATCTGTTAGTCAATTATGCAAAATGGGATATAATTGTCTATTTACAAATGTAGATGTGTCTGTCTTTAGAAGATGTGATGGTTCACTAGCTTTTAAGGGTGTACTAGACGGCAAACTTTATTTGGTTGATTTTGCAAAAGAAGAGGTCGGTCTAGATGCATGCTTAATTGCTAAGACTTGCATGGGCTGGTTGTGGCATCGCCGCTTAGCACATGTGGGGATGAAGAACCTCCACAAGCTTCTAAAGGGAGAACACGTGATAGGTCTAACTAATGTACATTTCGAAAAAGATAGACCTTGTGTAGCTTGTCAAGCAGGGAAACAGGTGGGAGGCTCTCATCACACCAAAAATGTGATGACCACATCAAGACCCTTGGAGATGCTTCATATGGACCTCTTCGGACCCGTCGCCTATCTAAGTATAGGAGGAAGTAAGTATGGTCTTGTTATAGTTGATGATTTTTCCCGCTTCACTTGGGTATTCTTTTTGCAGGATAAATCTGAAACCCAAGGGACCCTCAAGCGCTTCCTCAGGAGAGCTCAAAATGAGTTTGAGCTCAAAGTGAAGAAGATAAGGAGCGACAACGGGTCCGAATTCAAGAATCTTCAAGTGGAGGAGTTCCTTGAGGAGGAGGGGATCAAGCACAAGTTCTCCGCTCCCTACACACCTCAGCAAAATGGTGTGGTAGAGAGGAAGAACAGGACGCTCATCGATATGGCGAGGACTATGCTTGGAGAGTTCAAGACCCCCGAGCGTTTTTGGTCGGAAGCCGTGAACACGGCTTGCCACGCCATCAACAGGGTCTATCCTCACCGCCTTCTCAAGAAGACTTCATATGAGCTGCTAACTGGTAACAAACCCAATGTGTCTTATTTTCGTGTATTTGGGAGCAAGTGTTATATTCTTGTGAAGAAAGGTAGAACCTCTAAATTTGCTCCCAAAGTTGTAGAAGGGTTTTTATTAGGTTATGACTCAAATACAAAGGCGTATAGGGTCTTCAACAAATCATCGGGTTTGGTTGAAGTCTCTAGCGACGTTGTATTTGATGAGACTAATGGCTCTCCAAGAGAGCAAGTTGTTGATCTTGATGATATAGATGAAGAAGATGTTCCAACGGCCGCAATGCGCACCATGGCGATTGGCGATGTGCGACCACAGGAACAATTGGAACAAGATCAACCATGTTCCCCAACTATGGTGCATCCCCCAACCCAACATGACGAACAGGTACCTCAAATGGAGGCACATGATCAAGGGGGAGCACAGGATGTTCAAGTTGAAGAGGAAGAAGCACCTCAGGCACCTCCAACCCAAGTTCGAGCGATAATTCAAAGGAATCATCCCGTCGACCAAATTTTTGGTGATATTAGCAAGGGAGTAACTACTCGTTCAAGATTAGTTAATTTTTGTGAGCATTACTCCTTTGTCCCTTCTATTGAGCCTTTCAGGGTAGAAGAGGCCTTGCTAGATCCGGACTGGGTGTTGGCCATGCAGGAGGAACTCAACAACTTCAAGCGCAATGAAGTTTGGACACTGGTGCCTCGTCCCAAGCAAAATGTCGTGGGAACCAAGTGGGTGTTCCGCAACAAACAGGACGAGCACGGGGTGGTGACAAGGAACAAGGCTCGACTTGTGGCAAAAGGTTATGCCCAAGTCGCAGGTTTGGACTTTGAGGAGACATTTGCTCCTGTGGCTAGGCTAGAATCAATTCGTATTTTGCTAGCATATGCCGCTCACCATTCTTTCAGGTTGTACCAAATGGATGTGAAGAGCGCTTTCCTCAACGGGCCGATCAAGGAGGAGGTGTACGTGGAGCAACCCCCTGGCTTCGAGGATGAACGGTACCCCGACCACGTGTGTAAGCTCTCTAAGGCGCTCTATGGACTTAACCAAGCCCCAAGAGCATGGTATGAATGCCTTAGAGACTTTTTAATTGCTAATTCTTTCAAGGTTGGGAAAGCCGAACCAACTCTTTTCACTAAGACTTGCGATGGTGATCTTTTTGTGTGCCAAATTTATGTCGATGACATAATATTTGGTTCTACTAACCAAAAGTCTTGTGAAGAGTTTAGCAGGGTGATGACGCAGAAATTCGAGATGTCGATGATGGGCGAGTTGAACTACTTCCTTGGGTTCCAAGTGAAGCAACTCAAGGACGGCACCTTCATCTCCCAAACGAAGTACACGCAAGACTTGCTAAAGCGGTTTGGGATGAAGGACGCCAAGCCCGCAAAGACGCCGATGGGAACTGACGGACACACCGATCTCAACAAAGGAGGTAAGTCCGTTGATCAAAAAGCATACCGGTCCATGATAGGTTCTTTGCTTTATTTATATGCTAGTAGACCGGATATTATGCTTAGCGTATGCATGTGTGCTAGATTTCAATCCGATCCTAAGGAGTGTCACTTAGTGGCTGTGAAGCGAATTCTTAGATATTTAGTCGCTACGCCTTGCTTCAGAATCTGGTATCCAAAGGGGTCTAACTTTGACTTGATTGGGTATTCAGATTCCGACTATGGTGGATGTAAGGTCGATAGGAAGAGTACATCGGGGACGTGCCAATTCTTAAGAAGGTCCCTGGTGTCGTGGAATTCTAAGAAACAAACATCCGTTGCCCTAACCACCGCTGAGGCCGAGTACGTTGCCGCAGGACAGTGCTGCGCGCAACTACTTTGGATGAGGCAAACCCTCAGGGACTTTGGCTACAATCTGAGCAAAGTCCCACTCCTATGTGACAATGAGAGTGCTATCCGAATAGCGGAAAATCCTGTTGAGCACAGCCGCACAAAGCACATTGACATCCGGCATCACTTTTTGAGAGACCACCAGCAAAAGGGAGATATCGAAGTGTTTCATGTTAGCACCGAGAACCAGCTAGCCGATATCTTCACTAAGCCTTTAGATGAAAAGACCTTTTGCAGGCTGCGAAGTGAGCTAAATATCCTAGATTCGCGGAACTTGGATTGATTTATAGCATACATGTGTTTATACCTTTGATCATGTTCCTTCTGCATTTTGTTGCTTACATATGGTGCTCAAGTTGTGCAAACACTCCCTGGACCTCACAAGTCCTTTTTGCAAGTGATGCACATTTTTAGGGGGAGCTGTGTTACAACTTGACCCTTTGAGACTAACCGTTTGCTTGAGTTTGCTTGATTTAGTCTCAAAGGAGGTTTGAAAGGGAAAAGGTGGACTTGGACCATGAAAGACTTCCACTGCACTCCGATGAGAGGGTAACTTATTCCAAGTTCATCTCACGTACTCTTATTGCCTTTGTGTTATTATTTGAAGATTTTGGTGAGGCAATGGGGTTTAAGGGCCAAGATTGATCCCGTTTTGGTGCTTGATGCCAAAGGGGGAGAAAATAAAGGCCAAAGCAATAGATGGATCAGCTACCACTTGAGAAATTTTGAAAATAGTAGATTAGAGCTTTTGGTGTAGATTAGAGCTTTTGGTTTGTCAAAACTCTTTTATTGTCTCTTTTGTCAAAAGTTGGCCTCTTGTGGGGAGAAGTGTTGATTATGGGGAAAAGGGGGAGTTTTTGAAATCCTTGATCAATTTCTGTTGGAATACCTCTCTTTATGTCTCTACATGTGGATTTGACTTAGAGATAGTAATTTGAGTTTGATTTGCAAAAACAAACCAAGTGGTGGCAAAGTATGATCCATATATGTCAAAATTGAATCAAAACAATTTTGAGTATTCATTTGCATTGATATTGCACTTGTTCTAGTTGCTTTATGTTGTGTTGGCATAAATCACCAAAAAGGGGGAGATTGAAAGGGAAATGTGCCCTTGGGCCATTTCTAAGTATTTTGGTGATTGAGTGCCAACACAAGTGCTTTTGTGCTAATCTATGCAAAGTGGTGGACAAAGTACAAATCATGTCAAAAGGTATGTTTCTAGACTTAGTACATTGTTTTATGGACTAATGTATTGTGTCTAAGTGCTGGAAATAGGAAAAATTTAATTGGAAATGAGATGGCTTTGTTCAGCCAAAGTCTGCTCAGTCTAGATTCACCGGACTGTCCGGTGGTGCACCGGACAGTGTCTGGTGGTGCACCGGGCAGTGTCCGGTGCGCCAGGCTGGCTCTAGCGAACAGGCTGCTCTCGGGACTTCGACGGCGGTGTACGGCTATAATTCACCGGTCTGTCCGGTGGTGCACCGGACTGTCCGGTGAGCCGTTCACAGGCGAACTCGTCGCTCTCGGGAGATGATAAACGGTGTATGGCTAAAATTCACCGGTCTGTCCGGTGGCGCACCGGACTGTCCGGTGAGTCAACAGTCAGCCGGGGCAACGGTCGGCCGAGGATTCCGCGCGTGACGCGTGGCCGAGCCAACGGTCACATTGGTGCACCGGACTGTCCGGTGTGCACCGGACAGTGTCCGGTGCGCCAACGACTCTCAAACTCCAACGGTCGGCTTCGCCAAATAAGGAAGGATATCTGTACCGGACAGTGTCCGGTGGTGCACCGGACTGTCCGGTGCGCCAGTCGACAGAAGGCAAGATCTGCCTTCCAGGATTGCTCTCAACGGCTCCTAGCTGCCTTGGGGCTATAAAAGGGACCCCTAGGCGCATGGAGGAGAACACCAAGCATTCCTTGAACACTCTTGATCACTCACACTCCATTCTTGCGCACTTGTTCGACATTCTAGTGATTTGAGCTCCGTTCTAGTGTGCTAGTCTTTTGAGCTTAAGTCTGGGTCTTGTGTGTGTGTATTTGCTATGATCTTAGTGTCTTGTGTGAGTTGCTAATCCCTCCCTTACTCCGTGCTTCTTTGTGAACTTCAAGTGTAAGGGCGAGAGGCTCCAAATTGTGGAGATTCCTCGCAAACGGGATTAAGAAAAGCAGGCAAAACACCGTGGTATTCAAGTGGGTCTTTGGACCGCTTGAGAGGGGTTGATTGCAACCCTCGTCCGTTGGGACGCCACAACGTGGAGTAGGCAAGCGTTGGTCTTGGCCGAACCACGGGATAACCATCGTGCCATCTCTGTGATTGATCTCTTGTTGTTATTGTGTTTTGCTGGGACTCCTCTCTAGCCACTTGGCGATTATTGTGCTAACACTTAACCAAGTTTTTGTGGCTTAAGTTTCAAGTTTTACAGGATCACCTATTCACCCCCCCCCCTCTAGGTGCTCTCACTTTTCTAAATGGGAGAACTTCCTTTTATGGGGAGAAATTTTTTAGAGGGCAAGCCTTTTATTGCTTCCTATATGTTTTATCATGTCTTCCTTTTCGGTGTTTGATTCCAAAGGGGACAAATTTGTGGACCAAAGAAACAAAAGTTATCAAATACAAAAACCACCATTTTTTAATTTTTATGACCTATCAATTGGTTATTGATCTTTCAAGTGGTTGCTTTTGTTTGGTTTCAGTCCTAGATAGAAAGTATGTGGATTATAGAGTTAGAGGGAGGCTTAAGTCCATAATCACACATTGGGGACTAATTGCATATGCAAGAATGTGTTTAAATTCTAAATGACTTCATTTCTATCAATTTGGTATCTCATACATCTTGCCTATGCACATGCATCCATAGCAAGTAGAGTGCAAATTTCAATTCGGTATTTAATATTTGCTTGCTTTGGATTTATTGTCACCAATCACCAAAAAGGTGGAGATTGTAAGGAAAATGGACCCCAACCCATTTGCCTAAGTGATTTTGGTGTTTGATGAACAACATAACCGGTGAACTAATGTTTTCCAAGTGTTTGTGTTTTGTAGTTCACAAGATGTGAAGTGGATTGGACTAAGACTCTGAGGATGCAACACCTTAAAAGAAGACCTAAAAGACACATAAAAGACTTACAAATATTCGACACAAGTGCAATACTCAAGACCAAAAGAGGCCAAGAGAAAAGACTGAAGAAATCAAGGACTCGGCTATTGCCTAGTTCATTGGACTAGTCCGGTATGCACCGGACCGATTATGCAGAGAGCCCTACAAACATGCTATCTACCAGCTGATGGATCGGATCGAAGTCCAATATTCGGCAATGACTGGTCGACCAATTGTCACCTGACATTGCATGCACTAGACCTCTGCACTGTAGCAAGATGTGTGCTAGAGGCGCCAACGGCTAGCTAACATGGAGGCATCGGATCAGCGGTCTGGTGCAGCGCAGATAGAACATCTGCTTTTCCTTCAATGTCTAGTTTTGGTTGGGGCCAAGGTTTTAATTAGCGGGTTATAGCGATCGATATATCTTGATATAGCCTTTTTAGCAGCGAAAAGTTATGCTATTTAGCCCAATATATCCCGCTATATCCCAATATTTGCACTTTTGAGAAGCCTAGGGATAAATCTCTTAGCCCGCTATTTAAAACACTGGTTGGGGCTCTATAAATACCCCTAGCCGACCATTTGAGTATGTGGGAGCCCAAGCAACATACCAACACATGTGATACACATCTTCAAGGCTTCAAACACCCAAGTGTTTAATAGAATCACTCGCTGATTAGCATAGGTGCTTTGCGAAGTGCTAGGTTAGTTATACTGCTTATACACTTGTTCTAGGTTGTTCCTATTTAGTTGAGTGAGTTTAGAAAAACCCACAAAACCCCTCAACTCTTGTGTGAGCCGTTGTAATATTGTATCGAGTGCGATGTGAGTCTTACGAGACCGCATCAACCGTGTTTATGGTGTGGCCACCACCGTGTACTAGAGGGAACGAGGCCTGCGACATTTTGGCCAGAAGCTCGATAGTGAAGAAGGCAGGGGGCGTCCTAGAGGAGGTCAGAAGTGGAGCACCACTTGCGCGTGGAGAAGGCCCGCAACTCTCTACGAAGTTACTCAACCGGGTGCTTGGCCCTCATGTGGGCTTCCCTTTGCATTGGGGCACCAACGAGGATTAGCAGAACCTTGCACAGTTCCCAGTAAAAATATTGGGGCGTCCATGGGGGTTTGCATTCTCTACCTTTACTCTTTGACTTCCGCATTTACGTTAAGTACTTAAGTTTCAATCTCTCTATTCCTAGTTTTGAATACTTAGGATTGGAACTTAGGTTGCATAACTCCTTTTGCGGTAGAGATAACTACAATTAATAAAACCTAGTTTGCACATTTTGTTTAGTTATTTGCATAGGGTTTTTGTTAGGAGATTTATTTTTGGCCTAGATTAGCAAAAATTTTAGAAGTCCTAATTCATCGCCCCCACTTAGGCGTCAGTGTTCCTTTCAATATCGTCCTCCAAAAACACATTTCCCATTTCCACAAACTTAGTATACCTGTTAGGATAGTAGATATGTTATCTCTTTGATCTTTCAGAATTGTTAATGAAATGGCATCTTACCGCCATAGAATCTAATTTTCTGATTTTGGATTAAATATCTTTCATTCTGGTCTTCTGCTAGACAGTCTTACAATAGTGAGAGCTTCCTCTCACCATAACTCATATGGTGTTTTAGGTATTGACTTAATTACTGAGAACTTGATTAAGAATACGAGCAACAGTTTGTAGTGCCTCCATCTATAAGCTAATTGGCAAAGTAGAACATGATATCAAACTTATTACCATATTCATAAGGTGTGATTGTGTTTTTCAGACATTTCATTCTGTTGAGTATCACTCATCATTAAATACTCGGAAACTATGCCACTTTTCTATATACCTTGGAAACGGTCTAGGAATGTGGCTATAATGGTTACGCTTCTCGTAGTATTGACTAGGGATGAAAGTGGTAATCCGAACTGTTAGAACAAATTTAATATTTTAAAATAGATATATATAAAATTTGATGTTGATCTTTTCTTATGATATCAAGCACATTAGTACAAATATGAATAAAATATTATATAAGTTGTTTTATGTATTATTTGCTCTCTACAACACAAAAAGTTGAAAAAATTACCGAATTTATTTCCGAATCCATACCGAAGTTTATATCTATTATTTGAGAAAATGTAGGATGAATTTGAGGTTTACATTTTATGAATCTTAACAAGTTGGATGTTAAAAACAAGAATACAAATTTGTATTGTATATTCTATATCCTATTTATTCGCAATCAAAAAAAAACTGATTACCGAGTAAATACCGTTTCCGACCGTTTTCATCCCTAGTATTGACCACTACGATATGATATTTCTATCTTGATCTTTAAGTCATTCTAATTCTAACTTTATATTTGAATATCTTGACCTTATTTAATGTTTTTTGCTCTTCTTTAATTGAATAAACCCATAGTGTGAGAAATCATCAATAATTGTAATGAACAAATCAAAGTACCTACTATCTTCACATTAAAAGAACCATGTATGATTTATTTCTAAAATACTTGCACTTCAATTTGCATGTTTCTTAATTTTCTTTATTACTTTTCTTTAATGCAATCTATGCACCGGTCAAAATCTAAAAAACCTAATGGATAGAGAATTTCATTTTTTGTTAATTGTTCAACCCCCCCTCCCCCCTGAAATGTGGCCTAAACAACAACGCCGCAAGTTTGACGATGATTGATTTTCATTTCCCTTGCGTTTAACTCTTACATCACATACATTCATAGAAGGCCTTTGTGTTATTTACATGATCACAATTGAGAAGAAAATAAAGCTTATCTTGTATGATGACAAGACCAACATTAATATCATTATTGTATGTAATAATACACTTTATGTTTCCAAAAAAGACAGTAAATGTTTTGTCGTCTAAACATGATACTAGAATTAAGTTTTTTCTCATAGAATGCATAAATAAAATACTATTTAAATAAAAAATGAAGCTACCATTTAACTTTCATGCAATTTCCCCAATGACTACACAGTTTTGTATCTATTGGCAACTCTAGTACTTCTTTTGTCTTTAAAAAGTCTCGTCATATGGAATCTCTTGAAAGATATAATTACCAGAGTAAATCCACTAAGTATATCTTACATGCATCTCCAGGATCAAGTTCGCAAAGGGTTATGGATACTACGTACTATGACATTTTTTATAATGTTCTAGCCTACTCTCTCCAGCTTACAAATTCTTTTCGTGTTAGACATTATAACGCATACCAAAGGAGGAGTGAATTAGTGATGGGGTTCATATTTTTCAGTCTTGCCCATATTGAACACGCTCCAATATCCTAACTAAACAATTCTCCTAGGCATCACAACTGGCTATTCATGCTACTTCGTGAATCTTAGCCCCTAGTTCCATTCGATTCTTGCTTCTTCATTTTTTGCTTGCACCCGTTCTTTTGTTTACATGTCACTAGTACACAGAAGCTCTATAGTGGCGGTTCTAAACCTATTTACACTGGCGTTTTTCAGTACCGCCAGTGCTAGGGGTCAGTGGAAATCAGCATTTCCACTGGCGGTTATTTTGGAACCGCCAGTGAAAAGTGCATTTTCACTGGCGGTTTTCTTAAGGAACCGCCAGTGAAAAGTGCATTTCCACTGGCGGCTGAATAAAGAAAACCGCCAGTGAAAATGCATTTCCACTGGCGGTTTTATAAAGCAAACCGCCAGTGGAAATGCACTTTTCACTGGCGGTTTTCTTTATTTAGCCGCCAGTGGAAGTTTTCCCGCCTTTTTTCAAAATTTCAAACAATACTGAATTATATATATATTTATTTACACACACACAAACATATATATATATATATCTATATTGATATTGAAAGCAACATGAAATTAAATTCTATCATACATTTATATACATCACTAGTACACAGAAGCTCTATAGTGGCGGTTCTAAACCTATTTACACTGGCGTTTTTCAGTACCGCCAGTGCTAGGGGTCAGTGGAAATCAGCATTTCCACTGGCGGTTATTTTGGAACCGCCAGTGAAAAGTGCATTTTCACTGGCGGTTTTCTTAAGGAACCGCCAGTGAAAAGTGCATTTCCACTGGCGGCTGAATAAAGAAAACCGCCAGTGAAAATGCATTTCCACTGGCGGTTTTATAAAGCAAACCGCCAGTGGAAATGCACTTTTCACTGGCGGTTTTCTTTATTTAGCCGCCAGTGGAAGTTTTCCCGCCTTTTTTCAAAATTTCAAACAATACTGAATTATATATATATTTATTTACACACACACAAACATATATATATATAGATCTATATTGATATTGAAAGCAACATGAAATTAAATTCTATCATACATTTATATACATCAAAGTATTCTGTTTACAACCATATATGCTTCATGCATTCTATACATCATAAGTTTTCACCTAAGCTCTAATAACTATCTCGGCTAAGAGATAATCTACTAATTTCTGTTAGTATTCTAAACTCTGGCAAAGCTAATGTCCCGGAAGCATCGTGTGCGGGTATGACCTCTTTCAATATGAATGTGCAGAGGTCCTCGATTATGCCATACAATGCAGCTTCGGACAAGTTCTCCGGGTTTCCTCGTTGAAATTGCTGTAAAGGAATTTTATAAACATCATCTATTTATACTCAATAATAACACATTTGCATCTTTAATGACATAAATACATACTTGACTATTACTAATAATACCTTGTCAGGGTTCGTGATGTATCGTCCGTTCACTCTCATGAACTCGCACGCATAGAATCCACATAGGACCGATCCTTGTGGTTGCTTGTGGCACTACATAACGGGAGATTGGTTATTTAGTTGCAACATTGTGTATGATATGTATTCATAAAATCACATACTTACCGGCCAGTGATGATGGATGTCTAGTGGCATGCCTTTTTTCGACAGGTCGTACTTTCCACCTCTCATCTTATAGAATCTATAAGCCCTGTGATCTCAAATAGAATCACCATGTTATTCTCAAATTTTAATCGATAAAAGTATGCATGCATAGAAAAGGCTTACAGCTCTAAGGTGCTGAGGAATTCTGCATATGTCGAAGGGTCGAAGTTTAAGGAGTCGAGCACCAGCACCTTTCCAACTTTAGGATAAATGAGGAAGCATATCCAGTGGTCCCTGTACGAATCAAATCTGTGATGCATGTGTATTGAAATTATTAATTTTATTTATACAAAATCACACTTACATAAAGTTGTACGGGGCCATTATGGCTTCCCTGTCTTGAAATTGAAGCATTGCATGTCCTATATAGGTGGCGTATCGAGCTTCAAAATCCTTCTTCATATCCTTTATACGCTTCTCAACTTCTTCGTCCGTCTTTCCCCGTAATTCATCGTTGTCTTTCCCGATTCTAAAAGTGTGGCTTTCCTCGGATATAAGTATTGGGTTGAGATACCCAACCCTTTTACTGGCACTAGCATTGGGCTTCGTACCGTAAAGGATCTCCTGCTGATCATGTTGCATTCTGCAAGTCACACGTGCATGTCAGATATTGAAATTTTATACAGCTCACTAATAATAACACACATATGTGGAAGTATGAGCGACACTTACAATGCAAACATCGTTACAAGTTGCACGTCGAGTCTCTGAAGGTTCATCATTAACCACATGTCCTCGAATGTAACAATGGCCTTTTGGTCCGAACCAATAAAAGCATGGTCTGGTATATGCACACTGATGGTGTCGATGCCAACCGATGATGCCCGCATGTACCAGTCATGCAACCTTTTAACACCAGCCGGGACCTTTCTTAGTTTCTCAAGAGGTAGCAGAGGTCTGCCCGGCACATATTTTTTAGGCACGTTTTTGTAATCTGCCTTAGTTGGCTTCTTTATCTTTGCGGCCATTGCCTCAGCCTTTTTTGCAGACTCCTCGTGCTTGGCCAAATCAACAGTTTGTGACGTGAGGCTCCGTCCAATCCCTTTCAAAAACCGAGCTGTGCCAGCAGTAGTAGCTTTACTCTTCTTTTTCTGATACGGGGACACCAATTTTGGAATAGGAAGTTTAGATTTCTTTGATGGCCTTGGATCCTTTGATGGTTGTGGAGAAGGTGGATCCCTTGATGGTGGCGTAGACAGTGGGTCACCAAGAGGATGGGGAGGAGAAGGTGGTGGAGCCCTGAATGGTGATGCTTGTGGTGGAGACGGTGGGTCAGAAAAAGGATGAGGAGCAGCATGTGAAGTTTGAGGAGGTGAGGATGATGGATGTACAATAGGAGCAAAAATTTGAGAAGGCGGAGACGGTTGGGCCTGCGACGCCTGCGACGAATTCGACCAATCAAGCAAATCGACATCCCTTCGAGGCCAAAGGATAAAATTATTGATAGCTTGTCCAAGTTTCTCGATACCTTCGGGCCCAGGGATGTCTAGCATGTCGTCCTCGGATCCTTGGACGACCGACGTCACTTCTACTTTGCAATAATCATCTGGAATATCGTTTCCATGGAACTTACGTCCTGGGATCGCAAGGCCTGTGGCTACTTTCTTTGTACGTTTATTGTTAATACCATATCTTATAACCAGTGTGCACGCCACAGGCCTTGTGATGTCATCAACTGGATAACGGTCCTTATTTCCCGTTGAAGCAACAGAGCTTGGTAATGTCGTACAATCTGTGGAAGCTGGCGGTTGAGCTGCTGGAATTATTTGTATTTGTGGAGTGGTCATCTGTTGAACAGACATCGCACTCGCCAACTGTTGCATCAATTCTGGAGGAGGATTCGATAGCATTTGAGACATCATGGCTTTGAACTCTTTCTTGGCCTCCTCCTTAAAATAATCCGCCATCTCTTCCTTGTATCGATCACGTTTCCTGTACAGACTTTCCCACTGTTGTCTGAATCCTTCCTTCCATCCTTCCTTAGACGAGATTCCTCGTACACGGCCAGGATGCTCAGGGTTACCGAGACCAGCCGTTAGGATGTCTCTTTCCCTTTGTGGCTTAAAAGTTCCTTGGCTCTGCTTAGCTGCCATTGTATATATGTTTTTTGCCGCTTCTTCGACAATGGGATCATCAAAAGATACACCGGTCTCGGTTTCCCTTGGTTTTCTAGCACGGAGCCAATTTGCCGCCCTTTCACCAAGTTGCTCGGACAGCGTCGGCAACCCTGCGGCCTTCTTCTCGGCGTCTTCTTGTCTCCATTTAGGAACCTGACGCTTGTAACCACCTGTGCCTAGGTGGTGGCGGTACTTGTTCTTCTTTGATAGTTCCGAATTTGCCTCACTTAGAGATATGAAATCAGGGCTGCTCCTCTGCTCTAGAAATACTGCCCACTGACCTGCTGAGATTTTATATTTTTTGGTCGGGTCCAGACCTTTCTTTGCAAACTTTGTGTTCATCTCAGACCTCCAGTTTCGGAAATTGATTGCAAGCTGCTTCATCGTGTATTCCTTCACGAGTTCTTCTGAACCCCGAGGCAGAACGAACCTCATTAATAGCTTATTCCATATTTGATTCTTGACATCATCTGACACATCTCTCCACTGTCGTATTGTTATGTCAAGATTATCTCTAACTAAAAACCCAAGTGCATTCCGGAACTTAGGTAGTGCCTCTTCTGGAGCTAGGGGCTGACCTTTCGGGCTCACGTCTGAGATTATGTATGTTTTGTCGGGAAACTTGTTCAGCCCCCTGTCACCTCTTTTTCGATCGCTCTGCTTCCTTTTCCTTGACGTCTCGGTTGTTGTCTTGGTCTGTTCCGGTGCGTCTTGGGTCGGCTCCGGTACGTCTTCGTTTCGTGCCACGGCTTCTTCGAGTATCGCACGAAATTCAGACACGACCTCCTATTCATGTAATAAAATGCACAAGAGATCATGCATGTGAAATCAGTAGGGTACACATACGAAGCTAAAGATGCGTACTTTTACCTCAGCTTCTTGTGGATCATAAGTAGGGTCACGTTGCAACTCACGGAGAGCGGCCCTATCTATGCTAGTGGTAGGAAAAGGGTCGCTAGGCGTTTCATATCCTTCACTCCTGGATTGTTCTTGAGCAACACTCTTGTCCATGTGCTCGGGCACTAAATCTTGGTCCTTGATCGGAGAACTCATTGAGCTATATATATACAAATACATAAGCAATAATTAAATACATATTAACACATATTAACGTAAGCAATAATTAAATTCATATTAACAAATAGTATAATTAAATACATCCTCAGGCACTAAACCCTTAACCCTAACCCTAACCCTAAACCCTAACCCTAAAACCTTAATCCTAACCCTAACCCAAAACCCGAACCCTTAACCCAAAACCCGAACCCTTAACCCAAAACCCGAACCCTTAACCCTAAACCCTAACCCTTAACCCAAAACCCGAACCCTTAACCCTAACCCTAACCCTAACCCTAAACCCTAACCCTTAACCCTAACCCTAACCCTAACTATAACCCTTAATCCTAACCCTAAACCCTTAACCCTAACCCTAACCCAAAACCCGAACCCTTAACCCAAAACCCGAACCCTTAACCCTAACCCTAACCCTAACCCTAACCCTAAACCCTAACCCTTAACCCTAACCCTAACCCTAACTATAACCCTTAATCCTAACCCTAAACCCTTAACCCTAACCCTAACCCAAAACCCGAACCCTTAACCCAAAACCCGAACCCTTAACCCTAAACCCTAACCCTAACTATAACCCTTAACCCTAACCCTAACCCAAAACCCGAACCCTTAACCCAAAACCCGAACCCTTAACCCTAACCCTAACCCTAACCCTAACCCTAAACCCTAACCCTTAACCCTAACCCTTAACCATAACCCTAACCCTAAACCGTAACCATATAGTATCGTATAGTCGTATAGTATCGTGTAGGACGGGGAGAGAGTCGCATAGGACGTATAAAGAGGGAGAGAGGGAGAATCGTATGGATATTATCGAGTTACGTATAGAGAAGGAGAGAGGGAGAGTCGTATAGGACGAGGAGAGGGAGAGAGGGAGAGTCGCATAGGACGTATAGAGAGGGAGAGAGGGAGAGTCGTACGGAAATTATCGAGTTCAGATCGAATTCGGATCGGATCGGATACGTATATTATCGAGTTGTGACGGATAAAATTACAATGTATATATTCAACATACATTTGAACACATATGAACACACATATATATATTGAACACATACATTTGAACACATATGAACACATATATATTGAACACATACATTTGAACACATATGAACACATATATATATTGAACACATACATTTGAACACATATGAACACACATATGAATAAAAATAAGTATTGTATGAATACTCTCATCTCCTCTCCTCTCTCTATCTCTCTCCTCTCCCTCCTCTCTCTCTCTCACCCTCCTCTCCCTCCCTCTATCTATCTCCTCTCCCTCTATCTCTCTCCCTCTCTCTATCTCTCTCCTCTCCCTCCTCTCTCTCTCTCACCCTCCTCTCCCTCCCTCTATCTATCTCCTCTCCCTCTATCTCTCTCCCTCTCTCTATCTCTCTCCTCTCCCTCCTCTCTCACCCTCCTCTCCCTCCCTCTATCTCTCTCCCTCTCCCTCCTCTCTCTTCCCTCTCCCTCTCCTTCCTCTCTCTACCTCCCTCTCGGCGGCGGCGGCGCGTGCGCCCTCCTCTCTCTCTCTCTGCAGAGATGCGCGCAGGGGTCTCCCTCTCTTCCCTCTTCCTCCTCTCTCTTCCCTCTCACTCTCTCACTCTTCGTAGCCTTAGTGTTTAGCCGCGCGGCGGCGGCGGCGGCGTGCGCCCGCGTGCGCGGCGGCGGCGCGCATGGCGCCCGAGCCCGAGCGATCATAGACGAAGAAAGGGAGAGAGAGAGAGAGAAGAACTTACCTACGGCGCGGGGACGATGACGTGGACGACGGCGTGAACGACGGCGGCGCACGGCGGAGAAAATCGCCGGGCGAAAATTTTGGCAGCCTGACGGCGGGAAGATGGAAAGACAGGGCGCCAGAGACTTAGTGAAATTTTTCGGCCCCGCGCGCGCTCCTTTATATAGGAGATATTTCTACTGGCGGTTGACAATGAAAACCGCCAGTAGAAATCATTTCTACTGGCGGTTGTCATAGAGAACCGCCAGTAGAAATGCCATTTCTACTGGCGGTTTTCATTGTCAACCGCCAGTAGAAATGTTTTTAGTATATTATTTTTTATTGTATATTCATACATTAAGTATATAAATTTTTGTACATATTAAATATATAAATATATATATTTAGTATACATAATATATATATTTATATATTACTTCTCTCTCTCTCCCCTCTCTCTCCCCTCTCTCTCTCCTCTCTCTCCTCTCTCTCCCCTCTCCCTCCTCTCTCTTCCCTCTCTCTCCCTCCTCTATCTCTCCCTCTCTCTCTCCTCTCCCTAGCTCCTCTCTCTCTCTATCCTCTCTCTCCTCTCTCTCCTCTCCCTAGCTCCTCTCTCTCTCCCTCTCTCTCTCCTCTCTCTCTCCTCTCTCTCTCCTCTCTCTCTCTATCCTCTCTCTCCTCTCTCTCTATCCTCTCTCTCTCCTCTCTCTCTCCTCTCTCTCTCCTCTCTCTCTCCTCTCTCTCTATCCTCTCTCTCTCCTCTCTCTCTCTCCTCTCTCTCTCCTCTCTCTCCTCTCTCTCTCTATCCTCTCTCTCTCCTCTCTCTCTCCTCTCTCTCTCCTCTCTCTCTCCTCTTTCCCTCCTCTCTCTTCCCTCTCTCTCCCTCCTCTGTCACTAGAATGCCCGTTCTTGTAGTGTTTAAATACTACGTCGTCTCATGGCTTCGCGTCTCTCATCACCATTGGTGTGAAGTTCTTTCACAAGTATCAGATCTGGTAAACATCTTTCCAAGTTCTTTTACAACATGTTCTTTGAAGATGCTTGTTTCTTACTGCTTGATATGTATATATTAGTCGAATAGTCCTCCCTGCTTTTATTTTACCTCGTTCTAGGTGATAAACCATGACGGCGGCACTCCAAAGAAAGCCAAGGTGGTGGTGGAGGATGAGGAAGAGGCGGGGTTGGAGGATGAGGAAGAGGCGACTGTGACACTATCCATGGAGAAGGACGCGCTGGAGTGTGACATCTGCTGCCTACCCTTCCAGTCCGAAGTTTTCATGGCAAGTCAGATTACCATGCATGTATATATACAGTACATATTGATCGGTAGGCTCCAGCATGATGCTCTGCTCTGTGTAAAATCAGTGCAAGAACGGGCATTCTCGATGTGCAAAGTGCTGCATCCGCACAGACGGTAAGTGCTGGACCTGCTCCGAGCGCATTGGCAACAATAGCTCTCTCTCCCTCTCCCTCTCCTCTCTAGAAAGTCGTGTAAAATTACATGCTTCGGTTTGTCGCTAACAATAATCAATTACATGACATGTCCTAACAATAATCAATTACATGACAACTATATAATCTAGGGAGCTATTGTTCTGCCTTGTCCATCGTGGCGTACCCAGGGCATCGAATTACGTGGGATGCTTCGCTCAACGTTCCTTATCTTGGTTGGATGGTCTATGAAAAGAGACATGTCATTGAACTGGTTAAAATCCTCTAAATCAGATACACCATCAACTCCTATAGCTTGTTGTTTTCCAGGAAAAACTACATGCTTCGGTTTGTCAGTGCTTTTCTTCTCATTGTTAGAAATGATCTGTTCAGCATAGAAGACCTATGCAGCACGATTAGCAAGGATCCATGGGTCATCTTTGTAACCTACCTTACTTAGATCAAGAACTCTGACCCCATAGTTGTCTACCGTGACATGTTTGTCTTCAACCCATTGACATCGGAAAACCGAGATCTGAAATGTACCATAGTCTAGTTCCCATATGTCCTCAATAAAGCCAAAATATGTAATAATCTCACCAGTTTCATCATCTATGGCTTCGCATCGAACACCACTATTTTGTGACATGCTCTTTTTGTCCTTGGACTTGGTACAAAATGTGAATCCACTAATGTCATAGGTTTGCCATGTTGTGACCTGGCGTGATGGTCCAGATGCCAAGCCCTTGATGGTTTGTTCTTCTATTGTTTCTCCACGTGGAATGTCCTTCACCATTAGCCATGTGTTGAACCGCTGCTTATGTTGCTTCATTACCCAATCATCCGTATGCCTAGGATTTTGCTCGCGAAGCTCATTGATGTGTTGTTGGATAAATGGCTCCATTATCGTTAGCTGATGTAGGATGCTCTGATGTGCCTCAAGTACTATATCGTAATCCGGTGGGATGAAAGATTTCCGTCCCATCCTCCCGCTTCCATACAGTCTACCCTCGTGTCGTGACGGAGGCAGACCTATTGCAACCTGGTCTTTTAGGATACTATTGTAGAATGGACCTCCGGACTCAATGGCCTCTTCGGTACAGTACCCCTCTATCATGGATGCCTCGGGACGAGCACAGGTTGATACATAGCCATTCAGTATTGACATGAAACGCTCATACGTCCACATTTCATGCAAGTACATAGGACCCAATGCTTCTATTTGTGGCACCAAGTGCACCACAAGGTGCACCATAATATCAAAGAACGATGGAGGGAAACACATCTCAAACTGTGATATTGTCTCCACTGCGAATTCCTGAAGAGATGCCAACTCATCACGGCCAATTACCTTTTGTGAAATCCTGTTGAAAAAGTAGCACAACCGTGTGATTGCCATCTTTAAAAACAAAGGATTTATAGCCCTGATGGCAATAGGTAGGAATGTAGTCAGCATGACATGGCAATCATGTGAGTTGTAGTTGGTGATTGTCAGGTCTTTCATTGACACAATACTCCGTATGCTAGAGCAGAATCCGGATGGGACTTTCAAATTCTTGAGCCAAACACACATCGCATGTTTCTCATCTACATTGAGATTGTAGCTTGCTGCTGGGAGATGGTACTTCCCATTTTCTTGAAGAACGGGATGTAGTTCCTTTTTTATGCCTAAATCTACCAAGTCCATGCGTGAATTGAGCCCTTCTTTTGTTTTGCCCTTTATGTCTAGCAAGGTGCCCATTATGCTTTCAAACACGTTCTTCTGAACGTGCATACCATCGATCGCATGCCGCACATCTAACTCTTTCCAGTAAGGCAAGTACTCGAAGAAAATAGACTTCTTCTTGAATATAGCCCCCGAAGCTGGTTTGGCATCCTTCCTTGTTTTTCCGTCTTTTGTCTTCTTCCCGAAAACAAACTTGATATTCCTGACTATTTCAAAAACTCTATGACCTCTATTGTTACCCGATGGAGCAGTAGAATGTAGTTCACCATTATTGTCGAAGTACTTATCCATCTTTCGCATGCGGTACCTGTGTCCTTCCAATAAAAAGCGTCTGTGCCTCATGTAAACTATCTTCCTAGATGCGGCAAGGGATACGTAAGCAGTTCCATCAATGCATACTGTGCAACCAACCTTTCCCTTAAACTGGCCTGATAATGTGAAGAGAGCAGGGTAATCGTTGATCGTAACAAAAAGAATTGCTCTCAGCGTGAATGAGCCTTTACGATACTCATCCAACATTTGAACACCCGTTTCCCACAATATTTTCATATCCTCCATTAAGGGCTCCAAAAATACATCCATGTCAACTCCAGGTTGTGTAGGTCCAGAAATAAGGATGGTTAGCAAAATGTACTTCCGTTTCTGCATCAACCATGGAGGAAGGTTGTATATGGTGAGGATCACCGGCCATGTGCTATGCTTGCTGCTCCTCTCAGCAAATGGGTTCATTCCATCAGTACTCAGTGCGAACCTAACATTTCTCGGTTCATCGGCAAAGTCTCGGTGGTTGTCATTGAAATCTTGCCACTGCTTCCCATCGGCTGGATGTCGAAGCTTCCCATCATTTTTGTGCTCATCAGAAGCATGCCAGCTCATAAGTCTGGCATCCTCAGGATTAGCGAACAAACACCTCAATCGATCGACGACGGGGAGGTACCACATCACCAAAGCAGGAATCCTTTTGAGCGCATAATAGTCTACTTCTTCTTTTTCTTTGCTCGTGGATTTTGAAGTCTTTTTTTGGGCTTTCTTTCGCTTCTTCCCTTTAGACACGGATGCAACACACTCTTCGTCCTCTCGATAGTCTTTATTCGTCTTGTACCTACTTGCACCGCACTTTGGGCAGCTCTCCAAGTCTTTATAATCATCACCTCGATAAAGGATACAGTGATTTCTACACGCGTGGATCTTCTCCACACCCGTAGTGAGCGGACTGATTAGTTTCTTTGCATAGTACGTGTTAGCAGGCACATTGTTCTCCTTTGGAAGCATGTCTGCGATAATACTCAAGAACGCATCGAAGCCAGCATCAGACACACCATATTTAGCTTTTAACATCAACAGCTTTAGCACAGACCGGAGCGTCGTGAACTCTTTGGTACAACCCTTAGACTCGTCGTACAAAGGCTCTTCTGCTGCCTTCTTCAGGGACTCCATACCTTTCATTAAGAACATCGATTGATCTGTATGACGACGCAACATTGCCTCTAGCAACTCTGCATCTTCCTCATCCATAACACTTGGCAGAACATGAGGTCTATCATGTTCATTTCCTCCAGCGTAACCATGATCAGTAATATTTTGCACTACATGTTCGCTCTGTGGAAGAGGTTGGTGTGTCTCGTGAACGAACTGAAATCTGTCGTCGATGTTCTCAGGGTTTCCAGTCGTATAAGGCGAAGAGCTACCCTCTCCATGCTTTGTCCAAATTGTGTAATCCTTCATAAATCCTCGGCATACCAGATGAGATATGATTTGTTCTGTGTCATTAAATACAGCAGCATTTTTGCAGTCCATGCATGGACAATATATGTGTTTTGTCTTTGTTCTCCAAGCATGGTTCGTAGCGACATCAATAAACCTATGGACCTCGGATATGTATGATGGATCTAGCCTTGATAAGTTATACATCCAGGATGTCCTCTCCATCACCACCTGTAAAAAAGTAACATAAAACACATGGTGAAACCCTATATCCAAAAATGTGGCTAAAATGTGAAACCCTCTCTCTCTCTCTCCTCTCTCTCTCTATGGAGGATGAGGCGGGGTTGGAGGATGAGGCGACTGTGACACTATCCATGGAGAAGAACGCGTTGGAGTGCAACATCTGCTGCCTACCCTTCCAGTCCGAAGTTTTCATGGCAAGTCAGATTACCATGCATATATATATACAATACATATTGATCGGTAGACTCCAGCATGATGCTCTGCTCTGTGTAAAATCAGTACAAGAACGGGCATTCTGGATGTGCAAAGTGCTGCATCCGCACGGACGGTAAGTGCTGCACCTGCTCCGAGCGCATTGGCAACAATAGCTCTCTCTCCCTCTCCCTCTCCTCTCTAGAAAGTCGTGTAAAATTACATGCTGCACATGGAGGATGAGGAAGAGTCGGGGTTGGAGGATGAGGAAGAGGCGACTGTGACACTATCCATGGAGAAGGACGCGTTGGAGTGCGACATCTGCTGCCTACCCTTCCAGTCCGAAGTTTTCATGGCAAGTCAGATTACCATGCATGTATATATACAGTACATATTGATCGGTATATATACAAATGTAGTTAGACTACTTTATCTCTTCCAATAAAAGTAGTTAGACTACTTTATCTCTAACACATGGTGAAACCCTATATCCAAAATGTGGCTAAAATGGAGGAAAAATGAACAAAATTTGGCAAAAGAAACATAAGCCAAACTTTCCTAGCAACTAATAAACAAAAAAAATTAATACCCAAACCTATCTTTAACATATGGTGAAAGCCTAGTTTCAAAATGTAGTTAAAATTGAGCAAAAATAAACAATAACTAACAATTGAAACATAATTAAACCAATCTTCCATACAACACATTCACCATTCATTAAGCAACTAAACATGAAAAAGAGAGGGAATAGACAAAAACTAACCATCTTATGCAACCTCATTTGAGGAAATAGAGAAAATTACCTAGCTATACTCTTCTCTCTCACATGTAAAACCCTAGATCCAAAATGTGGCTAAAATTGAGCAAGAATGAACAAAAATTGACAAAGAAACATAAACCAACCTTTCTTATCCACCTTCTTCCAAGAAATGAAGACCAAAACCTCCCCCCTTATATTTTTGTGAAATCTGGACCTCCAAAATCGCCTCCAATGGAAGCTGGCTGCGAGCATACAGTTCACTGTCGCGGGGAAGAAGAGGGGTATTTATAACAGACAGTTCACTGGCGGTTGGCTTGAAAAACCGCCAGTGGAAACCTATTTACACTGGCGGTTATCTTTGCACAACCGCCAGTGTAAATAGGGTATTTACACTGGCGGTTCTGTTACACCAACCGCCAGTGAAAATTGCTTTCTACTGGCGGTTCTGTTACTCCAACCGCCAGTGGAAATACCCTATTTCCACTGGCGGTTGTGTTAAGATAACCGCCAGTGAAAATGGGTTTCCACTGGCGGTTCCTAAGTCGGGTCCACCTTGTTTTTTTACTGGCGCGTGATAACTGAAACCGCCAGTGATAATTTATGGGTGCCGCAGGCTATGAGCTCTTTTCTACTAGTGTGTCGCGCTCGTCGCTGCATGCTGCCTCTTAATTACTTTTTCGTTTTTGCATGGCACGCTCATCGGTTTGGCTGTATGTCGCCTGTTTTATTTTTTTTTTCCATAGCGCGTTCATCTGTTCGCCTCAGCTCGCACAAAAAAATCGTCTCAACTTCTCTTCGGCGATGAACCTCTTTCGACAGCATCCACGGCGTCAGGACTCAGAAGAGAGCTGTGCTAACTAGACAAGAGAGGTGTCCATTTTATTTAAGGTCGCGTGGAACGTTGAGCAAATGAAAGAACGTACTTTGTTGGACGTGCATGCTTGCATCGGCTTCGTTGCTGGACGCGCGCGCGTGCTTCGGCTTCGGTGCCGGATACCAACGGACTGAAGCATTCAAGAGGGATAAACATGGAAACCAAAGACGGAACCACGAGAAATAGTGCACTTCGACCGAAATGCCAGAACGGCAAGAATTTGTAACACGGAGTACCAGTAAATAGCTAGCACGCACCATACGTCTTAATTAGGTCTGACGAACCCACGGCGAGCTCTTATCTCATCGATGACGGACGGAAAACTCTGCATGAGCTGGAAGTACTCATCCGTCAGTACAGCAACCTTGAAATTTTCCTCGAGAAGAAAGAAGTCCAGGCACGCGCTCTTGAGCTCCGAGCAGTTGTTCGTTTCAGCGCAGCCTAGAATCTTGGCCACAGTCTCGGGCGATACGCGGTCCCATAGCTTGCGGGCGCACATGAGTTTCAGCCGACCAAGCTGGTGCATGTCAGCTGCCGCGAGCAAATCATGGAACAAGTCGACGTCGGAAGAGCTCTCCACCAGCTCGTCTCCGGGCAACGCATCCGTGTACATGAACCGCAGCAGGATCCGGAACGTCTCTGGCCGGATGCCGTGCAGCAAGATGCTGCGCATCGGCATGGAGCCGAAGAGCTGCGCTTTGAATACCGGCGAGCGGGCGGCGAGCACGGCACTGTGCGCGCGGAAGGTCTCGGCGCCGACAGAGAAAGTCACGTCTGTAGAACCGTCGTCGGCGTGATCCAGCAGGCGGCCGAGATGCTTGGCGATATCAGAGGACGGCACGGGTATGGGGGGGCAATCAACGAGAACTTTTACTCCAACCATGAATGTGACGTAGCCGTCCGTGACGGACTCAGACTCCAGAACGATCCATTTCATGAAGTGTACACACGACCCACACGTTTGCGAAACCTTGGGTGGATACAAATGGAACCTGCTACGCTGTGCGTGCGGAGACGACGACGGTGCGCGTGCGCCATGGTCTCCGCCGAGCAGGAAAGCGTCGAGGATGGCATCGACGTCGTCGCACTTGGCGTCGTCGCTTGTGAGCCCTAGGACGAGAGATAGGTAAATGACACTACCAACCTTCTCTGCGAGTGGGTAGCATTTTACTCTCCATACGTGCCCGCCTGCCGAGAAATCGTCGGAGCTCACGTGGTGGATGTCGGTTCCTGCGAAGTCGAGCTCGAATTCAATGAAACCTGCAGACTGCCAACGAGTTGCCATAGAGCACGGAGATGTTGTTCTTGCACACTAGTACTACTCCTATAGCTATATATGTATGTTAACCCCTACAGGATGAGACTCTTTTGAGTGTACCTGATGAGTACTGCTCTATATACGTACTACTCGAGAGGAGAGGAGAGGAGAGGAGAGGGAGTATATTGATGAGCGAATGTGAACCAGCGCCGCCGCCTCGGTTTTGACAACGCCACGGAGGCCGAGAGGTGCCTTCGTTTCAGCTGCCGTTTGAACCGCGCCACACAGGGTGTCCCTTTGCCCGTCGGCACACCGCACGTACGAGACCAAGCAGCGCTGCATACCGGACCGCCCTGTCGCCACTAGTACACAGAGGTTCTATAGTAGCGGTTCTAGAGCTGTTTGCGCTGCCGTTTTTCAGTGCCGCCAGTGCTAGGGGCCACCATTTCCACTGGCGGTTATTCTAGAACCGCCACTGAAAACAAGCATTTCCAAGTTTTTCCGTCTTTTTTTAAATTTTCAATCAGTACTGAAATTTATATATATTTACACACACATATATATATATATTGATATTTATATACATCAAAGTCTTGTTTACAACTATGTATGCATCACACATTATATACATCAAAGTTTTCACTTAAGCTCTAATAACTATCTCGGCTAAGAGATAGTCTACTAATTTCTGTTAGTATTCTAAACTCTGGCAAAACTAATGTTCCGGAAGCATCGTGATATTTCCCTTCTGCGGGAATAACCTCTTTCAATATGAATGTGCACATGTCTCAACTATGCCATACAATGCACCTTCAGTCAAGTTCTCCGGGCTTTGTTGTTGAAATTGCTGTAAAGGAAGTTTATAAACATCATCTATTTATAATCAATAATAACACATTTGCATCTTTAATAACATAAATACATACGTGACTATTACTAATAATACCTTGCTAGGGTTCGTGATGTATCGTCCGTTCATTCTCATAAACTCGCACACGTAGAACCCACATAGGACCGATCTGGGTGGTTGCTTGTGGCACTACATAACGGGAGATTGGTTATTTAGTTGCAATAGTGTCCTATGTACGTACATATATAATATGTATTCATAAATTCACATACTTACCGGCCAGTTATAATGGATGTCTAGTGGCACGCCTTTTTTTGGACGTGTCGTACTTTCCACCTCGTAGTTTATAAAACCTAAATGCCCTGTGATCTCACATAGAATCACCATGTTATTCTACAATTCTCATCGATATAAGTATGCATGCATAGAAAAGACGTACAACTCTAAGATGCTGAGGAATTTTGAATAGGCCGAAGGCTCGGTGTGCAAGGAGTCGAGCACCAGCACCTTTCCAACCTTAGGATAAATGATGAAGCATATCCAGTGGTCCCTGTATGAATCAAACTTGTGATACATTGAAAGGGAAATGTGCCCTTGGGCCATTTCTAAGTATTTTGGTGATTGAGTGCCAACACAAGTGCTTAAGTGAAAATCTATGCCAAGTGATGGACAAAGTGCAAATCAAGTCTAAAGGTATGTTTCTAGACTTAGTACATTGTTTTGAGAACTAATGTATTATGTCTAAGTGCTGGAAACAGGAAAAATCCATTTGGAGATGACGTGGCTCGTTCAGCCAAAGTCTGCTTAGTCAGGGTGCACCGGACAGTGTCCGGTGGTGCACCGGACAGTGTCCGGTGGTGCACCGGACAGTGTCCGGTGCGCCAGGCTGGCTCTAGCGAACTTGTTGTTCTCGGGACTTCGACGGCGGTGTATGGCTATAAATCACCGGACTGTCCGGTGGTGCACCGGACTGTCCGGTGAGCCGTTCACAAGCGAAGTCGTCGCTTTCGGGAAGTGATTAACGACGTATGGCTAAAAATCACCGGACTGTCCGGTGAGCCAACGGTCAGCCGGGCCAACGGTCGTCCGGGGATTCAGCGCGTGACGCGTGGCCGAGCCAACGGTCACAATGGGGCACCGGACTGTCCGGTGTGCACCGGACAGTGTCCGGTGCGCCAACGGCTCTCATTCTGCAACGGTCGTCTTCGCCAAATAAGGAAAGAAATCCGCACCGGACAGTGTCCGGTGGTGCACCGGACTGTCCGGTGCGCCAGGCGACTGAAGACAAGAATTGCCTTCCTGGAATGCTCTCAACGGCTCCTAGCTGCCTTGGGGCTATAAAAGGGACCCTAGGCGCATGAAGGAGTAGACCAAGCATTCTCTAAGCATTCCTAAGCACCAAGACTTCGATCCGCGCATTTGATTCTTTGTGAGAGCAACTAGAGCTCTATTTGAGTTGTGAACTCGTCGGGTTGTGTTGTGAGCTCTTGTTGCGACTTGTGTGCGTGTTGTCGCTCTGATTTTGTGTCTTGTGTGCGTTGCTCATCCCTCCCTTACTCCGTGCTTCTTTGTGAACATCAAAGTGTAAGGGCGAGAGACTCCAAGTTGTGGAGATTCCTCGCGAATGGGATATAGTAAAGCAAAGCAAAACACCGTGGTATTCAAGTGGGTCTTTGGACCGCTTGAGAGGGGTTGATTGCAACCCTCGTCCGTTGGGACGCCACAACGTGGAGTAGGCAAGCGTTGGACTTGGCCGAACCACGGGATAAACCACTGTGCCATCTCTGTATTGATATCTTTGTGGTTATTGTGTTTTGCTAAGACTCTTCTCTAGCCACTTGGCATTATTGTGCTAACTCCTAATCAAGTTTTGTGGCATTAAGTTTCAAGTTTTACAAGATCACCTATTCACCCCCCCTCTAGGTGCTCTCATACATGTGTATTGAAATTATTAATTTTATTTATGCAAAATCACACTTACTTAAAGTTGTACGGGGCCACTATGGATTCTCTGTCTTGAAATTGAAGCATTACGTGTCCTATGTAGGTGGCATATCTTGCTTCAAAATCCTTCTTCAGATCCTGGATACGCACCTCAATTTCTTCGTCCGTTAGTCCCTGTAATGCTTTGTTGTCTTTTCCGATTCTAAAATTGTGGCTATCCTCGCATATCTTTATTGGGTTGAGATACCCAACCCTTTTACTAGCACTAGCATTGGGATTGGTACAATAAAGGATCTCCTGCTGATCATGTTGCATTCTGCAATGCACACGTGCATGTCAGATATTGAAAATTTATACAACTCACTAATAATAACACATATATGTGGAGTATGAGTGACACTTACAATGCAAATATGGTTACAAGTTGCACGTCGAGTCTCTGAAGGTTCATCATTAACCACATGTCCTCGAATGCAACAAAGGATTTTTGATTTGTACCAATAAAAGCATGGGCTGGTATATTGACACTGATGGTGTCGATGCCAACTGAAGATGCCCGCATGTACCAATCATGCAACCTTTTTATATTAGCCGGGACCTTCCTTAGTTTCTCAAAAGTGAGTAGTGGTCTGCCCGGCACATATTTTTTAGGCACGTTTTTATAATCTGCCTTAGTTGGCTTCTTTATCTTTGCGGCCATTGCCTCAGCCTTTTTTGCGGACTCCTCGAGATCGGCCAAATCAACAGTGTCTGACGTGAGGCTCCGTCCAATCCCTTTCAAAAGACGAGCTGTGCCAGCAGTGGATTTACTCTTCTTTTTCTTCTCGAACGGGGACACTAATTTTGGTATAGAAACTTTAGATTTCTTTGATGGTCGTGGATCCCTTGATGGCTGTGGAGAAGGTAGATCCCTGAAGGGCGATGTATGTGGCGGAGACGGTGGGCCACCATGAGGATGAGGAGAAGGAGGGTCAGAAAGAGGATGAGGAGCAGCATGTGAAGTTTGAGGAGGTGATGATGGATGTACAATAGGAACATCAATTTGAGAAGGCGGAGATGGTTGGGCCTACGACGACGGCTGTCGTGGTGGATCAACCAATTCGACATCCCTTCGAGGCCAAAGGATAAAATTCTTGATAGCTTGTCCAAGTATCTCGATACCTTCAGGCCCAGGGATGTCTAGCATGTCGTCCTCGGATCCTTAGATGACTGTCGTCACTTCTACCCTGCAATATTCTTCTGGAATGTCGTTTCCATGGAACTTGCGTCCTAGGATCGCAAGGCCTGTGGCTACTTTCTTTGTACGCTGATTGTTAATACCATATCTTATAACTAGTGTGCATGCCACAGGCCTTGTGATGTCATCAACTGGATAGCGGACCTTATTTCCCGTTGACGCGATAGAGCTTGGGATGGTCGTACCCTCGGTGGAAGCCGGCGGTTGAGCTGCTGGAATTATTTGCATCTGTGGAGTGGTCATCTGTTGAACAGACATCACACTCGTCATCGCCAATTGTTGCATCAATTCTAGAGGAGGATTCGATAGCATTTCAGACATTAGGCCTTTGAACTCTTTCTTGGCCTCCTCCTTAAAATCCATCTCTTCCTTGTATCGATCACGTTTCTTGTACAAACCTTCCCATTGTGGTCCGAATCCTTCCTTCCATCCTTCCTTAGATGAGATTCCTCGTACATGACCAGGATGCTCAGGGTTACCGAGACTAGCCGTTAGAATGTCTCTCTCCCTTTGCGGCTTAAATGTTCCTTGGCTCTGCTTAGCTACAATTGCATATATGTTTTTTGCCGCTTCTTCGACAGTGGGATCATCAAAAGATACACCAGACTCAGTTTCCCTTGGTTTTCTAGTACGGATCCAATTAGCTATCCTTTCACCAAGTTGCTCGGACAGCGTCGGCAACCCTGCAACCTTCTTCTCGGTGTCTTCTTGTCTCCATTCAGGAACCTAACGCTTCTAACCACTTGTGCCAAGGTGGTGGTGGTATTTGTTCTTCTTAGATAGTTCCGAATTTGCCTCACATAGCGATATGAAATCAGGGCTGCTTCTCTGCTCTAGAAATACTGCCCACTAACCTGTTGAGATTTTATATTTTTTCGTCGGGTCTAGGTCTTTCTTTGCAAACTTTGTATTCATCTCAGACCTCCAGTTTCGGAAATTGATTGCAAACTGCTTCATCGTGTATTTTTCATGAGTTCTTCTGAACCCCGAGGCAAAACGAACCTCGTTATTAGCTTATTCCACATTTGATTCTTGACATCATCTGATACATCTCTCCACTGTCGGATTGTGATGTCAAGATTATCTCTAACTAAGAATCCAAGTGCATTCCGGAACTTAGGCAGTGCCTCTTCTGGAGCTAGGGGTTGACCATTCGGGCTCACGTCTGCGATTTTATATGTCTTGTCAGGAAACTTGTTTAGCCCCCTATCACCTCTGTTCCGATCGCTCTGCTTCCTTTTCCTTGACCTCTTGGTGTTGTCTCGGTCGATTCCGGTGCGCCTTGGGTCGGTTCCAGTGCGTCTTGGGTCGGTTCCGGTGCATCTTGGTATCGTGCTGCAGCTTTTTCGAGTATCGCACGAAATTGAGACAAGACCTCCTATTCATGTAATAAAATGCACAAGAAATCATGCATGTGTAATAGACATTGTGAAATCAGCTAATTAATTAGGTACACACACGAAATTAAGGATGTGTAATTTACCTCATGGTCTTGTGGATCATAAGTAGGGTCACGTTGCAACTCACGGTGAGCGACCCTATCTATGCTAGCGGTAGGAAAAGGGTCGCTAGGCGTTTCATATCCTTCACTGCTGGATTGTTCTTGAGCAACACTCTTGTCCATGTGGTCGGGCCCTAATCCTTGGTCCTTGATTGGAGAACTCATTGCGCTATATATATACAAATACATATTAACACATATTAACATAAGCAATAATTAAATTCATATTAACAAATACCCTAACCCTTAACCACTAACACTAACCCTAAGCCCTAACCCTAACCCCTAATATTGTGATACGGATATTATCGAGTTACGTATAGAGAGGGAGAGTCGTATAGGACGTAGAGAGAGAGATGGAGAGTCATATAGAACGTATAGAGAGGGAGAGAGGGAGAGTCGTATAGAACGTAGAGAGATGGAGAGTCGTATAGAACGTATAGAGAGGGAGAGAGGAGGAGTCGTATAGGACGTAGAGAGAGAGAGAGATGGAGAGTCGTATAGAACGTATAGAGAGGGAGAGAGGGAGAGTCGTATGGATATTATCGAGTTGTGTACCCCTTTCATCAGATTGGAACAAAAGATTAGAACATATATATAATATCATACTAAGTTCTTACATAATACGCCGTCCATCATACTAAGTTCTTATATATAATATCATACTAAGATTAGAACATATATAGTAATTTCTACTTTTCTACTCCTCGTCGTCTATCAGTGTCGTCCAATCGATCTCCTTATCTTCATCGTCGGAGATGTTGGTGATCTACTCCTCTCTTCCCTTTCCCTCCCTCCTCTCCTCTCTCTTCTCCTCCCTCCTCTCTCTTCCCTCTCCCTCCTCTCTCTTCTCTCTCTCTCTCCCTCCCTCCTCTCTCTTTCCTTTCTCTTCCCTTTCCCTCTCTCCTCTCCTCTCTCTTCCCTCTCCCTCCTCTCTCTTCCCTCTCCCTCCTCTCTCTTTCCTTTCCATCTCTCCTCTCCTCTCTCTCACTCTCTGCAGAGACGCGCGCCCTAGGGTTTTTACACGCGCACGGCGGCGGCGCGTGCACGGCGGCGGCGCCGTGCCCGAGCGCGATCGAAGTCGAAGAAGGGAGAGAGAGAGAGAGAGAGGGGAACGTACCTACGGCGCGGGGACGACGGCGTGGACGATGGCGGCGCACGGCGAAGAAGATCGCTGGGGCGAAATTTCGGCAGCCTGACGGCGGGAGTGTAAAAGACTAGGCGCCAAAGACTTAGAGAAATTTTCGGCCCCGCGCGCGCTCCTTTATATAGGAGATATTTCTACTGGCGGTTGACAATGACAACCGCTAGTAGAAATCGTTTCTACTGGCGGTTGTCATCGAGAACCGCCAGTAGTAATATTTCTTCCACAGACTGTGGAGGCCATTTCTACTGGCGGTTTTCGTTGTGAACCGCCAGTAGTAATATTTTTAGTATATTATTTTTTATGATATATACATATATTAAGTATATAAATTTGTATACATATTAAATATATAAATATATATATTTAGTATACATAATATATATATTTATATATTACTTCTCTCTCTCCCTCCTCTCTCTCCTCTCTCTCCCCTCCTCTCTCTCTCCTCTCTCTCTCCTCTCTCTCCTCTCTCTCCCCTCTCCCTCCTCTCTCCCTCCTCTCTCTTCCCTCTCTCTCCCTCCTCTCTCTCCTCTCTCTCTCCTCTCTCTCTCCTCTCCTCTCTCTCTCCTCTCTCTCTCCTCTCTCTCTCCTCTCTATCCTCTCTCTCCTCTCCCTCCTCTCTCCCCTCTCCCTCATCTCTCTCTGCTCTCTCCCTCCTCTCTCTTCCCTCTCTCTCCCTCCTCTATCTCTCCCTCTCTCTCCTCTCTCTCTCCTCTCTCTCTCCTCTCTCTCTCCTCTCTCTCCTTTCTCTCTTCTCTCTCTCCTATCTCTCTCTCCTCTCTCTCTCCCTCTCCCTCTCCTCTCTAGAAAGTCACTAGAAAGTCGTGACGGAGGCAAACCTATTGCAACCTGGTCTTTTAGGATACTATTGCAGAATGGACCTCCGGACTCAATGGCCTCTTCGGTACAGTACCCCTCTATCATGGATGCCTCGGGGCGAGCACGGGTTGATACATAGCCATTCAATATTGACATGAAACGCTCGTACATCCACATTTCATGCAAGTACATAGGACCCAATGCCTCTATTTGTGGCACCAAGTGCACCACAAGGTGCACCATAATATCAAAGAACGATGGAGGGAAATACATCTCAAACTGTGATATTGTCTCCACTGCGAATTCCTGAAGAGATGCCAACTCATCACGGTCAATTACCTTTTGTGAAATTCTGTTGAAAAAGTAGCACAACCGTGTGATTGCCATCTTTAAAAACAAATGATTTATAGCCCTGATGGCAATAGGTAGGAATGTAGTCAGCATGACATGACAATCATGTGAGTTGTAGTTGGTGACTATCAGGTCTTTCATTGACACAATACTCCGTATGCTAGAGCAGAATCTGGATGGGACTTTCAAATTCTTAAGCCAAACACACATCGCCTGTTTCTCATCTACATTGAGATTGTAGCTTGCTGCTGGGAGATGGTACTTCCCATTTTCTTGAAGAACAGGATGTAGTTCCTTTTTTATGCCTAAATTTACCAAGTCCATGCGTGAATTGAGCCCTTCTTTTGTTTTGCCCTTTATGTCTAGCAAGGTGCCAATTATGCTTTCAAACACGTTCTTCTGAACGTGCATACCATCGATCGCATGCCGCACATCTAACTCTTTCCAGTAAGGCAAGTACTCGAAGAAAATAGACTTTTTCTTGAATATAGCCCTCGGAGCTGGTTTGGCATCCTTCCTTGTTTTTCCGTCTTTTGTCTTCTTCCCGAAAACAAACTTGATATTCCTGACTATTTCAAAAACTCTATGACCTCTATTGTTACCCGATGGAGCAGTAGAATGTAGTTCACCATTATTGTCAAAGTACTTATCCATCTTTCGCATGTGGTACCTGTGTCCTTCCAATAAAAAGCGTTTGTGCCTCATGTACACTATCTTCTTAGATGTAGTAAGGGACACGTAAGCAGTTCCATCAATGCATACTGTGCAGCCAACCTTTCCCTTAAACTGGCCTGATAATGTGAAGAGTGCAGGGTAATCGTTGATCGTAACAAAAATAATTGCTCTCAGCGTGAATAAATCTTTACGATACTCATCCAACATTTGAACACCCGTTACCCACAATATTTTCATATCCTCCATTAAGGGCTCTAAAAATACATCCATATCAACTCCAGGTTGTGTAGGTCTAGAAATAAGGATGGTTAGCAAAATGTACTTCCATTTCTGCATCAACCATGGAAGAAGGTTGTATATGGTGAGGATCACTGGCCATGTGCTATGCTTGATGCTCCTTTCAGCAAATGGATTCATTTCATCAGTACTCAGTGCAAACCTAACATTTCTTGGTTCATCGGCAAAGTCTTGGTGGTTCTCATTGAAATCTTGCCACTGCTTCCCATCGGTTGGATGTCGAAGCTTCCCATCGTTTTTGTGCTCATCAGAAGCATTCCAGCTCATAAGTTTGGCATCCTCAGGGTTAGCGAACAAACACCTCAATCGATCGACGATGGGGAGGTACCACATCACCAAAGCAGGAATCCTTTTGAGCGCATAATAGTCTACTTCTTCTTTTTCATTGCTCGTGGATTTTGAAGTCTTCTTTTTGGCTTTCTTTCACTTATTCTCTTTAGACACAGATGCAACACACTCTTCCTCTAGATAGTCTTTATTCGTCTTGTACCTACTTGCACCACACTTTGGGCAGCTCTCCAAGTCTTTATAATCATCACCTCGATAAAGGATATAGTGATTTCTACACGCGTGGATCTTCTCCACGCCCATAGTGAGTGGACTGATTAGTTTCATAGTACGTGTTAGCAGGCACTTTGTTCTCCTTTGGAAGCATGTCTGCGACAATACTCAAGAACGCATCGAAGCCAGCATCAGACAGACCATATCTAGCTTTTAACATCAACAGCTTTAACACAGACCGGAGCGTCGTGAACTCTTTGGTACAACCCTTAGACTCGTCGTACAAAGGCTCTTCTGCTGCCTTCTTCAGGGACTCCGTACCTTTCATGAAGAACATCGATGGATCTGTATGACGATGAAACATTGCCTCTAACAACTCTGCATCTTCCTCGTCCATAACATTTGGCAGAACATGGGTTCTTTCATGTTTATTTCCTCCAGCGTAACCATGATCAGTAACATTTGGCACTACATGTTCGCTTTGTGGAAGAGGTTGTTGTGTCTCGTGAACGAACTAAAATATGTCGTCGATGTTTGCAGGGTTTCCAGCTGTATAAGGCGAAGAGCTACCCTCTCCATGCTTTGTCCAAATTATGTAATCCTTCACAAATCCTCGGCATACCAGATGAGATATGATTTGTTCTGTGTCATTAAATACAACAACATTTTTGCAGTCCATGCATGGACAATATATGTGCTTTGTCTTTGTTCTCCAAGCATGGTTCGTAGCGACAACAATAAACCTATGGACCTCAGATATGTATGATGGATCTAGCCTTGATAAGTTATACATCCAGGATATCCTCTCCATCATCACTTGTAAAAAAGTAACATAAAACACACAAGAACACAAATTGGCAAGAGAAACATATACCAATATTTCCTAACAACTAAATATAACATGGATAAAGAAAATTGGCAAAAAAACATGAACAACCTTTCTTAGCGACCTTCTTCCAAAAAATAAAGATCAAAACCTCCCCCTTGTATTTTGTGAAATCTGGCCTTCCAATGAAAGTTGGGCTGCGCGCGAGCTACACAGTTTTGTTAGGAAGGATGAAGGGGTATTTATACAACAAAGGTCATAGGCGGTTGGATTAGGCAACCTAACTACTTTATCTCTAACACATGGTGAAACCCTAGATCCAAAATGTGGCTAAAATGGAGGAAAAATGAACAAAATTTGGCAAAAGAAACATAAGCCAAACTTTCCTAGCAACTAATAAACAAAAAATCTTAATAATCAAACCTATCTCTAACACATGGTGAAAGCCTAGTTTCAAAATGTAGTTAAAATTGAGCAAAAATGAACAATAATTGGCAATTGAAACATAATTAAACCAACCTTTCATAACAATTAATAAAAACAATCTTAATTACTGAACCTATCATCCTCCCTCTCCATACAACACATTCACCATTCATTAAGCAACTAAATATGTGTCATGGATAAACTGATTTGAGAACTAAACATGAAAAAGGAGAGGGAATAGACAAAATCTAACCATCTTAAGCAACCTCATTTGAGAAAATAGAGAAAATAACCTAGCTATACTCTTCTCTCTCACATGTAAAACCCTAGATCCAAAATGTGGCTAAAATTGAGCAAGAATGAACAAAAATTGACAAAGAAACATAAACCAACCTTTCTTATTCACCTTCTTCCAAAAAATGAAGACCAAAACCTCCCCCCTTGTATTTTGTGAAATCTGGACCTCCAAAATCGCCTCCAATGGAAGTTGGCTGCGAGCTACAGCTCCTGTCGAGGAGGAAGAGTGGTATTTATAACACATAGTTCACTAGCGGTTGGCTTGAAAAACCGCCAGTGAAAATCTAATTTCCACTGGCGGTTATCTTAACACAACCGCCAGTGGAAATAGGATATTTCCACTGGCGGTTGGTGTAACAGAACCGCCCACGCGTGGATCTTCTCCACGCCCATAGTGAGTGGACTGATTAGTTTCTTTGCATAGTACGTGTTAGCAGGCACTTTGTTCTCCTTTGGAAGCATGTCTGCGACAATACTCAAGAACGCATCGAAGCCAGCATCAGACAGACCATATCTAGCTTTTAACATCAACAACTTTAACACAGACCGGAGCATCGTGAACTCTTTGGTACAACCCTTAGACTCGTCGTACAAAGGCTCTTCTGCTGCCTTCTTCAGGGACTCCATACCTTTCATGAAGAACATCGATGGATCTGTATGACGACGCAACATTGCCTCTAACAACTCTGCATCTTCCTCGTCCATAACATTTGGCAGAACATGGGTTCTTTCACGTTCATTTCCTCCAGCGTAACCATGATCAGTATCATTTGGCACTACATGTTCCCTCTGTGGAAGAGGTTGTTGTGTCTCGTGAACGAACTAAAAGCTGTCGTCGATGTTCGCAGGGTTTCTAGCTGTATAAGGCGAAGAGCTACCCTCTCCATGCTTTGTCCAAATTATGTAATCCTTCACAAATCCTCGGCATACTAGATGAGATATGATTTGTTCTGTGTCATCAAATACAACAGCATTTTTGTAGTCCATGCATGGACAATATATGTGCTTTGTCTTTGTTCTACAAGCATGGTTCGTAGCGATAACAATAAACCTATGGACCTCAGATATGTATGATGGATCTAGCCTTGATAAGTTATACATCCAGGATATCCTCTCCATCATCACCTGTAAAAAAAGTAACATAATACACACAAGAACACAAATTGGCAAGAGAAACATATACCAATATTTCCTAACAACTAAATATATCATGGATAAAGAAAATTGGCAAAAGAAACATGAACAACCTTTCTTAGCGACCTTCTTCCAAAAAATAAAGATCAAAACCTCCCCCTTGTATTTTGTGAAATCTGGCCTTCCAATGAAAGTTGGGCTGCGCGCGAGCTACACAGTTTTTGTCGGGAAGGATGAAGGGGTATTTATACAACAAAGGTCATAGGCTGTTGGATTAGGCAACCTAACTACTTTATCTCTAACACATGGTGAAACCCTAGATCCAAAATGCGGCTAAAATGGAGGAAAAATGAACAAAATTTGGCAAAAGAAACATAAGCCAAACTTTCCTAGCAACTAATAAACAAAAAATCTTAATACCCAAACCTATCTCTAACACATGGTGAAAGCCTAGTTTCAAAATGTAGTTAAAATTGAGCAAAAATGAACAATAATTGGCAATTGAAACATAATTAAACCAACCTTTCATAACAATTAATAAAAACAATCTTAATTACCAAACCTATCATCCTCCCTCTCCATACAACACATTCACCATTCATTAAGAAACTAAATATGTGTCATGGATAAACTGATTTGAGAACTAAACATGAAAAAGGAGAGGGAATAGACAAAATAAAACAATCTTAAGCAACCTCATTTGAGCAAATAGAGAAAATAACCTAGCTATACTCTTCTCTCTCACATGTAAAACCCTAGATCCAAAATGTGGCTAAAATTGAGCAAGAATGAACAAAAATTGACAAAGAAACATAAACCAACCTTTCTTATTCACCTTCTTCCAAAAAATGAAGACCAAAACCTCCCCCGTTGTATTTTGTGAAATCTGGACCTCCAAAATCGCCTCCAATGGAAGTTGGCTGCGAGCTACAGCTCCTGTCGAGGAGGAAGAGTGGTATTTATAACACATAGTTCACTAGCGGTTGGCTTGAAAAACCGCCAGTGAAAATCTAATTTCCACTGGCGGTTATCTTAACACAACCGCCAGTGGAAATAGGATATTTCCACTGGCAGTTGGTGTAACAGAACTGCCAGTGAAAATCTAGTTTCCACTGGCGGTTCTGTTACCCCAACCGCCATTTCACTGTTATGTCCAACGACATATATTAGGCCGTCGGAAATAACTAATTCTAAGGGTACAAAAACCTCCCTATTTTTTTGTTAATTTCCCACATTTACAAAATAACAGATTTCATAAACATCAGATTATAACATATACATTCTCAACCCTCAATAAACACATTCGTCCACATTATTTTCATATACACGTTCTTAAACATCAATTCGCAATCACAAAACATGCTCAAACATACCCATTCCAATTTCATTCACACGAACACATATTGCAACATCACATATAGTTCCACATCAACATTGATTCAAATATCGTCATAGTTACACATCCACATTCGCATAGCTCAAAATCCACATTCACATTCAATTTCACATTGTCTTTGACATCTGCAATGACATAGTTCGAAATCAATCACATAGTTCAACACCCGTCACACGTATTCGTCACCTGGTTGGTTGGAGTCATGGCCACTACCTTCGGCTAGACTCTAGGTGTTGAAAAGGTTGTTCACCCAAGAAGCTGAGGCGTCGCCTTGACCACATCCATCTCTAGGTGCGACAACTGAAGCGAGATGTGTCTCAAAGCCTTGTAACACACATGCATATGGGATATTAACCACTAAGTTCTACATTTGTAACACACACGCATATACGTACATACCATAGGAAATTGTGGCAAAGGTGGAGGTGGCAGTGCAAGGCCCGGAGGCGGCGTCCCATATGATGGCATCAGGACACCAACTTGTTGTACCAGTTGCTATAAATTACATCCAAGTAAATGTTGAGGAATTAGGATACACAACATGTGTTTGTAGTTGTTACGAACAAAATATTTCTTCAACTTACCAAGAGGAGAGCTTGTTGCTGGGCCAAGAGGTTCAAAAAGTACTCGTCCTTCTGATTCTAGTACACAGCTTGCTATCTCTGGTACTCTGCCTAGTGCCTCAAAACTTCCCGCTGATAATCTGTCTGCTGCCGCAGCACTACAATCTCCATGTCCTAGGCGGAGGATCGAGAACGAGACGCCTACGAGGACGAGGATGCGGACTCTTGTCCACGGCGTCTCAGCTCCCTAGAGTCAATTGTAGAATCAAAAATACCCAACCTACAAGATTGAACCATGGACTTAGTAGAGTAAACCATGGACTTAGTAGAGTAAACCATAGACTCAGTTCAATCGCAAGCATATGAGCATAACTTTGAAGCATATATGAAATCAAAAACAAGGCAACACAAAGTTAAAAAGTAGAAACCTTCATCCTTGAAACGTTATCTCTGCGAGATAACAATTCAAAGATGAAGATGTGTAATCAAATGGAATATACAATGTATGATGAAACGAGATATGAGAATTCAACTCGTGCGCCTTAGCATTTTATTTCTCTTCTTATACAAGACAAGTTTAAAATCGTACCTTCGGCTTCTTGATGCAAGATAGCACGAAAGTGTTTCGAAGGCAGCTGCACGAAGCTGTAGCACCTGGCTAAAAAGGCACTTTATGCAGGTGTATTGTTCATCTATTTATAGGGGACACGAACCGACTCAATATAGGATTACACTCATGCCCTTCATTGCTTACAAAAGCCATCAGGGTCATAATGTGTTTTCTTCATCTTCGGTTGTGCAGGTTTAGGCCTTTGTCGCCTTCTCCTTTAGCTTGCACCTGAAGTTCCTCTATTGTCGCCAAAGCTATCGACTTTGGCTAGCACCTTTTTCACTTGACGCATGTGCAAAGCTTTTTTGCATGCCTTCCCGACTGAAGGTTTGCTTCGTCCATCAGTAGAGATATTCCTAAAATACACTAGCTTGCGCCGAAGTAAAAGGTTAAATGAGTGATCTTCAGCATAGAAGCCCCCCACAGTAGCCCCTTGCGGCATGAGTTTGTTTTCTTGGAAAACGAGCATAGATAGCAAAAATTATAAATTGGAGGCCCTATGGAGAAGATCCGAAAAACACCTTCCCGAAGCTTGTTTAAGAAGACAATGATGTATTTGAAGTAAAAATGGGTGAGGTGGAAGTTAAGTCGTTGGGGGAAACCTAGGATGCTGTGTGGGAACAATTTCTATGATCCGCGCCGCTTCGCGCGCATTTTCAGTATAAAAGCGATTGAGGGGTGAGGATAGATCACATTTACTGCCTTCACCTACTTGCTGCCAAAATTTGATATGCCTCCAAAGCTTTTCGTTCAGGAGCACTTCGAGAGCTAGCTTCGGTTGAATCATCTTTTAGTGAGGGATCATCGCTTTTGCCTAGATGGTTTACATTGGTGGCAACAGGTAGTTGATTAGTCCTACCTCCTCAGAGCCACGACAGGACACTTTGCCTGCTGCTTGTCGCTGAGGCAATAGGGGCCTCATCATCGAAAGTTGGTGTGGAAATGCCAAAGGACATGCCTTCGAAGCCAAGCTACATTGAGATCGGGTGATCTACTCTGAAAGAGAAAGATTTGCAATCCATGAGGAGACTTGGGTACTTCAGTGACAGAGTAAACATGCGTCTTCCCGGGGATGAAACAACACTGAAGCTAGGGAAAGGCGAAGTCGTTGTGTATAAGAGCTTCTTCAAGGCGGGACTTTGGCTCCCCATGTACAAGATGATTGAGAAGGTGTTGCAACGTTACAAAGTGTTTATGCACTAGCTGACTCCGAACGCCATGGTTCGGCTGAGTGTTTTTATCTAGGCTGTTCAAAGCCGGGGGGTGTATGGATGCCGATGCATTCCGCAAGGCTCATGATATGCATTATCAGATGAAGGCCAAGGTGGGATCATGCCTTCACAACAACTTTGGATGTTACAATTTTGTGTATCGCAAGGATGTGAGTGGTTCAGTCCTGTTCTACCGAGCGAAGTTGCATGGGGACTAGAAAAAACAGTGGTTTTATGTTGAAATAGACTCGAAACAACGTGAAGACTTCAAGGGGATGGTGATGAGCCCTTTGGAAACAAGCTTTCCTCTGAAAAGGCCAAAGTGCGAGGTGAGTGAGCCACTGACGCATGCCTCAAGACTTTTGGTGTGGTTGTGAAGAAGACTAGGTCCTGAGATTTGATTCAAGAAGCTCTTACATACAACATATATCCAATTCGAACCAGGTCGAAGCTGCCGAAGGAATTGAAGCGCAGTGACGAAGGACTTGTTACCACATATAAATCACCTTCGGTTGGTTGGTTAAAGTTCATTGAGGAAAAATGCAATGACATGTGTGGCAACTACCTGGCTAAGGAGCACGAAGACATGAGATTACTTTCGGAGACTGAGGAAAACTTCAACTGAATAGGGTTATGGATGCCATAGAGTTTGAATACTCAATTTATGAAGACCCTTCGACCAATACTGGGGCTGGAGAAAAAAGAAAGAGGCCAAAGAGCCATCTTCAGGCCAAGTGAAAAAGGAAGCCTGGGTTTTTCAAAAAGATGTAGCTACAATAAAGGCTTCGGCTCCAATAAAAGCTACAGTCGCCCAAGAATAGGGGAAGGGGATCACAACCACAACTTCATCATTGAATTGCACCCGGATTCTTGAGGTAATGACTCGACCATTGTCGTTTTCCGCATTAAGTCCCTTAGGACCCTCATTGACTCGGTTTATGCCGACTTCAAAAGACTTTGATGAAGAGGTGGAGAGCCCACGTATTATGGGACTCTGCAATGCCACCTTTGGCGGCTCATCATCATCTAGATAAAAGGGTGCCAAAGGTGGCGGCTCTTCAGGACGCGAGAAAGTGGAAGAGGAATAGCACGAAGCTACACCCGAGGCCGAGGTAGCCAAAGCTACACATACCACTAGGGAAGATGAGGAACTTGGCTTCTTCACGAGACACATTAGTGGTGAAGAACTAAGTGAAGAAGAAGTTTCAAAACTGGGAGAGAAAAGTGAAGCCTTAGGGTATGACCCTTGTCATGGAACCTCCCAAGATATTAGGCCCACATATAGATGTCCTTGTCCCAAGGATCTTAGACAGTCATGCAGGTGCACCCAATAGCTCGATAGGACCTGATTCCTGTATGTCCTTCAAATTTCCCAAGAGTGTTCATCCCATATCACAGACATTACATACCATCGGAGTTAATGTGGAAAGAGTTACAATAACTTAATTTACCTTAACAAGTACAATATAGAAAGAGTGATTATTACAATATAAGGGTACGAGTGCTTCTACTTATTACATCACAGGAAGGTGGATACCTTCCATAAGTTTTACTTAGTTTTCCTCTTCCTGCTTCGGGACGACCTTGGAACAGAAGTAGCAAAACTCTGCAGTTTCTTCACCTACAACAACATGGGTTCGAAAACCCTAAGTATGGAGTGTACTTTTGCAAGTCTTACCTGACTAAAAGAAAAGACTCTCAAGGATATGCTGGCCTTTAGGATGCAAGGTAAGGTTTAGCAAGAACCAATGACTCAGTTTGCACAAAGCTTACTAAAGTTGGTCCTTATGGATTCATTTTACTTGTCAGGTTAAGTAGTTACCTAAATCTAGATTTCCTTCCTATTCTAGTTCAAGCACTTGGCCTATACTAGCCATTTTTTATCACACCCATAGTTTACTTGTCACTGCGGTGTAGGTAAGTGACCAAGTCTTCATGTCCGCGAAGTAACGTCGATCCGAATCGATTAATACCCAGCTGGGGATCTCCAGCCACCCACCATATGTAGCACTTAACCCTTGCATATGTCAACTCGCACCCAGGTTTCTCAAGACCAGAATGGGTTCACGCCAATCGAGAGCACAGATACTCCACCATCCAGCCTCTTATCCACGGAGGGTACACGCTACTCTCGCCATCTCTCCACTCCCATTGCGTAGTAGCCTTTCGGGTATTGGTCCGACCGGGGCAAAGCTTACCCATGATGAGGTATGTGGCTAGTTAAAAGGTCCTCGACCATCAAGCCTACATTGGCTCTATCCTTAAACGACTCAGACGAAGACACTACACCGAGACTCTCTTCTCGTGCAAGTCACCCGCCCGGTCTCATCTTATAACTTTGCAACCCAAAACTTGGTACCTATCAGAGGTACTCTTTTCAGATGTTGAATCCATCACAGCCGTGATGGATTCACCATCATAAGTTTTCCTTTGTAAAAATCCCAGTCTAGTGTGAAGCATCACCTTTTAAAACAAAACATTTTGTTTCTAAGCAAGGCTAAGCATCATTAAACTTGTTTGAATAAATTAGGTAACAAGGAATGGTACTCAATTTCTCAAGGAAGGAAATGCAGCAATAGTTTGTCACACAATTCCTATCACCTAATGCAGCATTCCAAATTGATAAAACTTTAAAATATAAGGAAAGGTAAATGCACCGGTGCTTCCCTTGTGTTGTAAGAGTAGTTGCTTCCTCACCACAGATGTCAAAGTAAAAGTTGTTCTCTATGGGAGGATTCTCAGTTGGAGGAACAACTTCTTCTTCTACTATAGACTCTTCTACGTGTTCTATACACAATAATACATATATGGATGCTTATGCTATGTCATGGATATACAAATTTATAACAAGAAGATAGTAAGTAGTGTCTTGAATACAACTTTCCTTCATGGTGTTTATTAGCCATTAAGACTTCCTAGCTAGATACCCTTTTAAGATTAAGTTAACTAACCTTCTTAGGCTAACAAGTGATGGTAAGTTTACTAAGTTCAATTTTATTTGCAAAACTACCTCTAACTTACTTGGTATTAAAAAGGGTTAATTCTTTGGACATATTACTAATTTCTTGGTCAAACAGTGTCCAAAGAAATTCAAACTTCACTCAAAGTCTATAACAAACATATTAAGTCTACCCAAAAAAAGTTTTATGACTTCTGGGATTATTAAACTATTTCTAAAATTCAAAAAGACCTCACTTAAGTACCTTTAAATGCTATATAATTTATGATTTAAAATAAAATCTGGAAATAATTTTGTTAATGTCACACCCGGTTTTAGAAGGCAAACCGAATGCAAACCATGTAAGTGCCAGGATCAGCAACTCACGTACACAGCAGTTACATAACTGGACATCATCACACAGTTCTCAAATAATAACATAAAAGAAGGTATAATAGTCGATTACATCATGATGTTCGAGACATCCACATAGTCTTTAACAATTATCAAAGTGCGGAAAAGAAACGTAGATACACACGGCCTTCACAGACAGCCGACTGGGGGTTTGCCGCTAACCCACGCCTAGAACTCACCGTACTCTTGGAACTCCTAGAAGTCCTCCTCCACGACTTCATCTTCACCTGAGCAGTGGTTGCAACGCGAACAACCTGGGGGGGGGGGGGGTTGGTGTGTAAAGCAAGGGTGAGTACACATCAACATACTCAGCAATATGTCCCGTTTGGCTGTAGTGGAGTAGCTTTATGTGGAGTTTAGTCAAGCAGATGCTTTTAGTTGGTCAGGTTATTATTACTAGTAGAAAGCTAGGTTTTAGCATTAACCCAAGTTATTAACCCAATGTACCCTTTCCAAACGGAAAGAATACCACTTACCATTACCATAGTCATAACCAAAACCATCATCCTCATCACCACCTATAAACCAAACATCTCTGATCAAGTATCTCTAATCAATGGAACTCCCTTGGCTGCTCATAACCGTGAGCACGACTGATATATCAGTTTCCATAACACTCTGCAGAGGTTGCGCACTTTACCCACAAGTCGTGATTCCATCTTGCCTCGGGCCGATCAAACCCTTAAGCACTACCAAGGTAAACAGGCAGGGATTCACTATGTAGCCTTTACAAAGATTCCCTGAGGCTGTAGCCACCCGTTAGGTTTCCTAAATACACCGCACTCCTCCCCAAGGGGCGAACCAACCTTGGCAGAGCGAGCCGCATACACCGAGCCCCATTAACGGCACGACGGCGAAGCGAACTACACCCCAGTTCCTATAATTATTCAGCTAAGGGCGTCCCATTCCACCCTCATGGTTGCACTGTTTTCCCGGGCGGTCATCCAACGAACTAGTCCTTACGGAGAGGCACTCGAGAAATAGCTCCAGTCCCCTTAAATGCCACAAGTATATCATCATAATCAAAAGGGAAAATAGCGTGTCATAGACAATCTCATCATGTTCATTGATTAATGTGAAGCACTAGCATATGGCTAAACCAAAATAACCCAACCAGAATAGGTAAACAAGGACAAGATAAACAAAAGCTAGTCAATCCTTAGGCATAAACTGTGTAAATGCGTGGAGTGAATTATAAGAATGAGTAGGACATAGATGGGTCAAGGGACACTTGCCTTCACCAACCAGCTGCTGCTCAGGGTCTTCACCTGCAACTCCTTTGGACTCCACCAACTGACCGTTATCTATACGAGTTCAAACATGCATTCCACACATTTAATACAAAAGAACAGTACACCATACAATAGAATGTTATAAATAAACAGACACTCGGCGTAGGGCTCACACCTATGACTAAGCGAGAAAGGGAGAGTAATGGTCGAGGCTACGGTCGAAGAGCGATCACGTCACAGATTATAAATCAAAATACTCGTCTAAACAGAAAAGTATTAATTTGGCCATCACGCTATACATAGGATAAAATCATATTCCATGTTAAATCATTATAAACGGACCAAAGTAAATTTAAAAGGATTATCACGTGGCAAAACGCGTGACACAACACCTAGACTGAATTAAGAACGAATCGACTCGTCGCGCGACGGAGCGCACCACGAGACGCTTAAACTAATTATGAAAATAACGTCAAGCATCGCGCGACGAAGCGCACGACGACATGCGTCATCCAAACTGAATTTAAAATGAAACATCGCGCGACTAGACGCGCGACGCCACACATTAAACAATCTAAAAATAAAATGGATCGTCGCGCGACGAAGCGCGTGATGCAGCACATTAATAGAATATGAAATTAAACAAATTCGCCGCGCGACGAAGCGTGCGACGCAGCATGTTAACTAAACAGGGTTTAAAATTAATTAAAACCAAAAATCAATCACCACGCGCATGGGGCTGCGCACGCGGGAACGCGTTATGCGAACCGGGGGCGCAAGGCCGCGTAGGCCGCGCTGGGGCGCGCACAGGGGCCACGCCGGTGGACCACGCAGCCGAGTGCAGGGGCCGCGCGCCGGGAGCCACGCGCACCGGGGCTGGGACGGCCGCGCGCAGGGGGCTAGAACGGCTGCACGCTGGGGCCATGGGGCCACGCACAGGGGGCCGGGGGCCAAGGGGCCGTGCTGCTGGGGGGTCGGGGAACTGCATCGAGGGGCCGGGGAAGCCGCGCGTGAGGGAGGCCGAGGGGCCACACCGCCGGGGGGTCGGGGAGCTGCGCAGGGGGGGCCGGGGAGGCCACGCCACTGGGGGGGCCAGGGGGCCACGCTGCCTGGGCCAAGGGGCCGTGCACGAGGGGGCCAAGGGGCCGCGTAGGGGGCGCTAGGGAGCCACGCTAGGGAGGCCGAGGGGCCGCGCCAGGGGGGCGCCGTGGGGTCACGCAGTGTGGCGCTGAGGGGCTGCGTAGGGAGGCCGCGCGGGGGAAGAAGGAAGGGGAGGGGAGGGGGAGAGAGAGAGGGAGAGGGGAGGGGAGCTCATCTCGGGGTCCAAATCCGGCGATCACCATCTCCAAAACCTAGGGCACCACGGGGGAGAGAGAGAGAGGTGGAGGAGAGGAGGTTGCTACGCGGGAAAATTGAACGAGAGAAAGGAAGAGAAGGGAGGGGGCGCGCGCATGGGGGAAGGGACAGGGGCGCCAGGGCGCCCGGGCCAGGGCTACATTGAGCTGGGCCAGGCTGGGCTGGGCTGGGTCGTGTCGCGGGTCGAAATCCCATGACACGCACAACCGCGGATCGGAAACCAATCGCGAAACGAAATCCGAAACGAGACTAAGCAAAACACACGATTAAACATGACATCAGACAAGAAATATGCCTCGGCATGATGCAACACCCATGACAACTTAGGTTTTTTGTTTACACGCAACACGGACACCAGTCGCTATACTGCTTTGAAATTGGGAAGAATGAGCGAAACGAGAAGAGAAAAGAGAGTAACGCCTGAATTTGGTGAGTATTAAAGAAGAAAAATTCTACCCTCAAATTCAGGGCGTTACAAACCTATCCCCTTAAAAGAATCTCGCCCTCGAGATTCAAGGTTGGCCAGCAAAGAGTTCAGGGTACTTGGCCATCAGATCATCTTCATGCTCCTAGGTTGCTTCTTTCTCAGAGTGGTGACCCCATCTGACTTTGCACATTCCAATAGTTTTCCTCCGGGTGACTCTGTCTGTGGTCTCAAGAATCTGCACTGGCTTCTCTATGTAGGTCAAGTCCTCCTGGACTTTTAGACCTTCCACTGACAACTGCTCTTCTGGCACACGCAGACACTTCTTCAACTAAGACACATGAAAGACATCATGCACCGCTGACAAACCTTCGGGCAGACCAAGATGATAGGCCACTTCTCCATGCTTTGCGAGAATCTGATACGAACCAACATAGCGGGGTGCTAGCTTACCTTTGACTCCGAATCTTCTGACTCCTCTGATGGGCGATACCTTCAGGTAAACAAAATCTCCGACTTCGAAACTCAGCTCTCTTCTTCTTGTGTCTGCATAACTTTGCTGCCTTGATTGCGCTATCTTCAGGTTCTCCCAAACCATCTTGATGTTCTCTTCAGCTTCGAGCAAAATGTCTGGCCCAAACACTTGCTTTTCTCCAGGTTGATCCCATTGCAATGGAGTTCTACAACTCCTTCCATAAAGCGCTGGTGACATCTTTAAGCTGGCCTGATAACTGTTGTTATAGAAGAACTCTGCATAAGGTAACCTCTTGTCCCATCTGAACTGATCTTGCAACGCACAAGTTCTCAACATATCTTCAAGGACTTGATTAGTTCTTTCAGTCTCACCGTCTGTCTGCGAATGATATGCTGAACTGAAATTCAGATGTGTACCCAATGCTTCATGCAACTGCTGCCAGAAATGAGAGGTGAATGATAGTCGCCTAGAGGGGGGTGAATAGGGCGAAACTGAAATTTACAAAAATAATCACAACTACAAGCCGGGTTAGCGTTAGTAATAAAGAAACGAGTCCGCGAGAGAGGGCGCAAAAACAAATCGCAAGCAAATAAGAGTGTGACACGAGGATTTGTTTTACCGAGGTTTGGTTCTCGCAAACCTACTCCCCGTTGAGGAGGCCACAAAGGCCGGGTCTCTTTCAACCCTTCCCTCTCTCAAACGATCCCACGGATCGAGTGAGCTTTCTCTTCTTCTCAATCAAACGGGAACAAAGCTTCCCCGCAAGGGCCACCACACAATTGATGCCTCTTGCCTTGGTTACAATTGAGTGATGATCTCAAGAACAAATGAGAAAGAAAGAAAGCGATCCAAGCGCAAGAGCTCAAAAGAACACGACAAATCTCTCTCGCTAGTCACTAAGGGCTTGAGTGGAATTGGAGAGGATTTGATCTCTTTGTATGTGTCTAGAATTGAATGCCTAGCTCTTGTAAGTGGTTGAGAGTTGGAAAACTTGGATGGCAATGAATGTGGGGTGGTTGGGGTATTTATAGCCCCAACCACCAAAAGTGACCGTTGCTGGAACCTGTCTGTTCGATGGCGCACCGGACAGTCCGGTGCACACCGGACAGTCCGGTGCCCCTGCCACGTCACCATTGCCGTTGGATTCTGACCGTTGGAGCTTCTGACTTCTGGGCCCTCCTGGGTGTCCGGTGCACACCGGACATGTACTGTTTGATGTCCGGTGCACCGGTATGGGCGTGCCTGACGTCTGCGCGCGCTGCGCGCGCATTAAATGCACCGCAGGGAGCCGTTGGCGCCGCAGGGAGCCGTTGCTCCGCTGGCACACCGGACAGTCCGGTGCACACCGGACAGTCCGGTGAATTTTAGCGGAGCGGCTGCCGAGCAAACCCGAGGCTGGTGAGTTCCGGAGACCGCGCTTCCTTGGAGCACCGGACATGTCCGGTGCACACCGGACAGTCCGGTGAATTATAGCGCGCCGGCTTCCGAGAATTCCCGAGGGTGAAGAGTTTGAGTCGAAGTCCTCTGGCCGCACCGGACATGTCCGGTGCACACCGGACAGTCCGGTGCCTTCAGCCAGAGGTGCCCTCGGTTGCCTTGCTGCTCCTTTGTTGAATCCAACACTTGGTCTTTTTATTGGCTAAATGTGAACCTTTTGCACCTGTATAACTTATGCACTAGAGCAAACTAGTTAGTCCAATATTTGTGTTGGGCAATTCAACCACCAAAATTATTTAGGAACTAGGTGTAAGCCCAATTCCCTTTCAATCTCCCCCTTTTTGGTGATTGATGCCAACACAAACCAAAGCAAATATAGAAGTGCATAATTGAACTAGTTTACAAAATGTAAGTGCAAAGGTTGCTTGGAATTGAGCCAATATATACTTATATGATGCGCATGGATTGTTTTCTTTATTTTTGACATATTGGACCATATTTGCACCATAAGTTTTGTTTTTGCAAACTCTTTTGTAAATTCTTTTCAAAGTCATTTTGCAAGATAGTCAAAGGTAAATGAATAAGATTTTGTAAAGCATTTTCAAGATTTGAAATTTTCTTCCTTTGTTCAAATGCTTTTCCTTTGACTAAACAAAACTCCCCCTCAAATAAGGTCTCCTCTTAGTGTTCAAGAGGGTTTTGATTTATCATTTTGAAATACTACTTCCTCCCCCTTTAGAACATAAAGAGATACCAATTTTGAAATTTATCAATTGAAAATCATCTAATTTAAAAAATAGGTGGTGATACGGTCCTTTTGCTTTGGGCTCATATTTTCTCCCCCTTTGGCATGAATCGCCAAAAACGGAATCATTAGAGCCCAAGAAATATTTTCTCCCCCTTTGGTCATGAAATGAATGAGTGAAGATTATACCAAAGTTGGAGAGATGATGCGGAGCGACGACGAAGGTTGAGTAGTAGAGTGGAGTGGAAGCCTTTGTCTTCGCCGAAGACTCCTATTCCCTTTCAATATACCTATGACTTGGTTTGAAATTTACTGGAAAACACATTAGTCATAGCATATATAAAAGAGACATGATCAAAGGTATATTCATGTGCTATGTGTGCAATTTTAGCAAAAGAAATTCCTAGAATCAAGAATATTGAGCTCATGCCTAAGTCGGGTAAAGGATTGTTCATCAAGTGGCTTGGTAAAGATATCGGCTAATTGATCTTTAGTATTAATGTAAGAAATCTCGATATCCCCCTTTTGTTGGTGATCCCGAAGAAAATGATACCGAATGGCTATGTGCTTAGTGCGGCTATGCTCGACGGGATTGTCGGCCATTTTGATTGCACTCTCATTGTCACATAGCAAAGGGACTTTGGTTAATTTGTAACCGTAGTCCCGCAGGGTTTGCCTCATCCAAAGCAATTGCGCGCAACAATGCCCTGCGGCAATATACTCGGCTTCGGCGGTAGAAAGAGCGACCGAATTTTGCTTCTTTGAAGCCCAAGACACCAAGGATCTTCCCAAGAACTGGCAAGTCCCCGATGTGCTCTTCCTATTAATCCTACACCCTGCCCAATCGGCATCCGAATACCCAATCAAATCAAAAGTGGATCCCCGAGGGTACCAGAGCCCAAACTTAGGAGTAAAAGCCAAATATCTCAAGATTCGTTTCACGGCCGTAAGGTGTGATTCCTTAGGGTCGGCTTGGAATCTTGCACACATGCATACGGAAAGCATAATGTCCGGTCGAGATGCACATAAATAAAGCAATGAACCAATCATCGACCGGTATACCTTTTGATCCACGGACTTACCTCCCGTGTCGAGGTCGAGATGCCCATTTGTTCCCATGGGTGTCTTGATGGGCTTGGCATCCTTCATTCCAAACTTGCTTAGAATGTCTTGAGTATACTTTGTTTGGCTAAGGAAGGTGCCCTCTTGGAGTTGCTTGACTTGAAATCCTAGAAAATACTTCAACTCCCCCATCATTGACATCTCGAATTTTTGTGTCATGATCCTACTAAATTCTTCACATGTAGATTTGTTAGTAGACCCAAATATGATATCATCAACATAAATTTGGCATGCAAACAAATCATTATCAAGAGTCTTAGTAAATAAAGTAGGATCGGCTTTGCCGACTTTGAAGCCATTTGCAATAAGGAAATCTCTAAGGCATTCATACCATGCTCTTGGGGCTTGCTTAAGCCCATAAAGCGCCTTAGAGAGCCTATAAACATGGTTAGGGTACTCATTGTCTTCAAAGCCGGGAGGTTGCTCAACATAGACCTCCTCCTTGATTGGTCCATTGAGGAAGGCACTCTTCACGTCCATTTGATAAAGCTTGAAGCCATGGTAAGTAGCATAGGCTAATAATATGCGAATTGACTCAAGCCTAGCTACGGGTGCATAGGTTTCACCAAAATCCAAACCTTCGACTTGTGAATACCCCTTGGCCACGAGTCGAGCTTTGTTCCTAGTCACCACACCATGCTCGTCTTGCTTGTTGCGGAAGACCCACTTGGTTCCTACAACATTTTGGTTAGGACGTGGAACTAAGTGCCATACCTCGTTCCTCGTGAAATTGTTGAGCTCCTCTTGCATCGCCATCACCCAATCCGAATCTTGTAGTGCTTCCTCTACCCTGGTTGGCTCAATAGAGGAAACAAACGAGTAATGTTCACAAAAATGAGCAACACGAGATCGAGTAGTTACCCCCTTATGAATATCGCCAAGGATAGTGTCGACGGGGTGATCTCGTTGTATTGCTTGGTGGACTCTTGGGTGTGGCGGTCTTGGTTGTTCATCCTCCTTGTCTTCATCATTTGAATCTCCCCCTTGATCGTTGCCGTCATTTTGAGGTGGCTCATCTTCTTGATCTTCTTGTTCAACATCTTGAGCCTCATCCTCAACTTGAGTTGGTGAAGATACTTGCGTGGAGGAGGATGGTTGATCTTGTGCATTTGAAGGCTCTTCGGATTCCTTAGGACACACATCCCCAATGGACATGTTCCTTAGCGCTATGCATGGAGCCTGTTCTTCACCTACATCATCAAGATCAACTTGCTCTACTTGAGAGCCGTTAGTCTCATCAAACACAACGTCACAAGAAACTTCAACAAGTCCTGAGGACTTGTTAAAGACTCTATATGCCCTTGTGTTTGAGTCATATCCTAGTAAAAAGCCTTCTACAGTTTTAGGAGCAAATTTAGATTTTCTACCTCTTTTGACAAGAATAAAACATTTGCTACCAAAAACTCTAAAATATGAAATATTGGGCTTTTTACCGATTAGGAGTTCATAAGATGTCTTCTTGAGGATTCGGTGAAGATATAACCGGTTGATGGCGTAGCAGGCGGTGTTGACCGCCTCGGCCCAAAACCGATCCGGTGTCTTGTACTCATCAAGCATGGTTCTTGCCATGTCCAATAGAGTTCGATTCTTCCTCTCCACTACACCATTTTGTTGTGGAGTGTAGGGAGAAGAGAACTCATGCTTGATGCCCTCCTCCTCAAGAAAGCCTTCTATTTGAGAGTTCTTGAACTCCGTCCCATTGTCGCTTCTAATTTTCTTGATCCTTAAGCCGAACTCATTTTGAGCCCGTCTCAAGAATCCTTTTAAGGTCTCTTGGGTTTGTGATTTTTCCTGCAAAAAGAATACCCAAGTGAAGCGAGAATAATCATCCACAATTACAAGACAGTACTTACTATCGCCGATGCTTATGTAAGCGATCGGGCCGAATAAATCCATGTGTAGGAGCTCCAGTGGCCTGTCGGTAGTCATGATGTTTTTGTGTGGATGATGAACACCAACTTGCTTCCCGGCTTGACATGCGCTACAAATCCTGTCTTTCTCAAAATGAACATCGGTTAGTCCCAAAATGTGTTCTCCCTTTAGAAGCTTGTGAAGATTCTTCATTCCAACATGGGCTAGTCGGCGGTGCCAGAGCCAACCCAAGTTAGTCTTAGCAATCAAGCAAGTGTCGAGTTCAGCTCTATTAAAATCTACTAAGTATAGCTGACCCTCTAACACTCCCTTAAAAGCTATTGAATCATCACTTCTTCTAAAGACAGTAACACCTATATCAGTAAAAAGACAGTTGTAGCCCATTTGACATAATTGGGATACGGAAAGCAAATTGTAATCTAAGGAATCTACAAGAAAAACATTTGAAATAGTATGGTCAGGAGATATAGCAATTTTACCCAAACCTTGATTTCCATCCCCGAATGTGATAGCTCGTTGGGGATCTTGGTTTTTCTCATATGAGGAGAACATCCTTTTCTCCCCTGTCATGTGGTTTGTGCACCCGCTGTCGAGTATCCAACTTGAGCCCCCGGATGCATAAACCTACAAAACAAGTTTAGTTCTTTGTTTTAGGTACCCAAACGGTTTTGGGTCCTTTAGCATTAGAGACAAGAACTTTGGGTACCCAAACACAAGTCTTGGAGCCCTTGTGTTTGCCCCCAATAATTTTGGCAACTACCTTGCCGGATTTGCTAGTTAAAACATATGATGCATCAAAAGTTTTGAATGAAATGGCATGATCATTTGATGCATTTGGAATTTTCTTTCTAGGCAACTTGGCATGGGTTGGTTGCCTAGATCTAGATGTCTCACCCTTATATATAAAAGCATGATTAGGGCCAGAGTGAGACTTCCTAGAATGAATTTTCTTAATCTTGCTCTCAGGATAGCCGGCAGGGTACAAAATGTAACCCTCGTTATCCTGAGGCATGGGAGCCTTGCCCTTAACAAAGTTAGACAAGTTCTTTGGAGGGGCATTAATTTTGACATTGTCTCCCCTTTGGAAGCCAATGCCATCCTTAATGCCAGGGCGTCTCCCATTATAGAGCATGCTTCTAGCCAATTTAAATTTTTCATTTTCTAAGTCATGCCCTCTAATTTTAGCATTAAGTTGTGCTATGTGATCATTTTGTTTTTTAATTAAGGCTAGGTGATCATGGATAGCATCAACATTAATATCTCTACATCTAGCACAAATGGAAACATGCTCAACATTAGATGTAGAGGGTTTGCAAGATTTAAGTTCAACAACCTTAGCATGCAACATATCATTTTTAGTTCTAAGGTCGGAAATGGTAGTATTGCAAACATCAAAATCCTTAGCCTTAGCAATTAATTTCTCATTTTCATTTCTAAGGCTAGTGATAGAAAAATTCAACTCATCAATCCTAGCAAGCAAATCAACATTATCATTTCTAGGATCAATGCAAACATGAGAATCAACCTTAGCAATTAATTTAACATTTTCATTTCTAAGGTTGGCAATAGTGTCATGGCATGTGCTTAGCTCACTAGTTAATTTGTTACATTTTTCTACCTCTAGAGCATAAGCATTTTTAACCTTAACATGTTTCTTGTTTTCCTTGATTAGGAAGTCCTCTTGGGAATCCAAGAGATCATCCTTTTCATGGATGGCACTAATTAGCTCATTTAATTTTTCCTTTTGTTCCATGTTAAGGTTGGCAAAAAGAATACGCAAATTATCCTCTTCATTTTTATCATCATCCTCATCACTAGATGTTTCATATTTAGTGGAGGACTTTGATTTTACCTTCTTTTTGCCGTCCTTGGCCATGAGGCACTTGTGGCCGACGTTGGGGAAGAGGAGGCCCTTGGTGACGACGATGTTGGCGGCGTCCTCGTCGTCGGAGGAGTCGCTTGAGCTTTCGTCGGAGTCCCACTCCCGACAAACATGGGCATCGCCGCCCTTCTTCTTGTAGTACTTCTTCTTCTCCTTCCTCTTGCCCTTCTTGTCGTCGCCCCTGTCACTATCACTTGATAATGGACATTTAGCAATAAAGTGACCGGGCTTACCACACTTGTAGCAAACCTTCTTGGAACGGGATTTGTAATCCTTCCCCTTCCGTTGCTTGAGGATTTGCCGAAAACTCTTGATGATTAGGGCCATCTCCTCGTTGTCGAGCTTGGAGGCGTCAATTGGTTGTCTACTTGGTGTAGACTCCTCCTTCTTCTCCTCCGTTGCCTTGAAGGCCACGGGTTGCGCCTCGGATGTGGAAGGCTCGTCAAGCTCGTTGATCTTCTTGGAGCCCTTAATCATGCATTCAAAACTCACAAAATTCCCGATAACTTCCTCGGGGGTCATTAGTGGATATCTAGGATTACCACGAATTAATTGTACTTGTGTGGGGTTAAGGAAAATAAGGGCTCTTAGAATAACCTTAACCACCTCGTGGTCATCCCATTTTGCGCTCCCGAGGTTGCGTACTTGGTTCACCAAGGTCTTGAGCCGGTTGTACATGTCTTGTGGCTCCTCCCCTTGGCGAAGACGGAAGCGACCGAGCTCCCCCTCGATTGTTTCCCGCTTGGTGATCTTTGTGAGTTCATCACCCTCGTGCGCCGTCTTGAGTAGGTCCCAAATCTCCTTGGCGTTCTTCAACCCTTGTACTTTGTTGTATTCCTCCTTGCTTAGAGAGGCAAGGAGGATGGTTGTGGCTTGGGAGTTGAAGTGCTCGATTTGGGCCACTTCGTCCGTGTCGTAGTCCTCATCCCCTACGGATGGTACCTGTACACCATACTCAACAACATCCCATAATCTTTTGTGGAGAGAGGTTAGATGAAATCGCATCAAATTACTCCACATAGCATAATCTTCACCATTAAAAGTTGGTGGTTTGCCTAATGGGACGGATAGTAGAGGTGTATGTTTAGGAATGCGAGGGTAGCGTAGGGGAATCTTACTATACTTCTTACGCTCTTGGCGTTTAGAAGTGACGGACGCCGCGTCGGAGCCGGAGGTAGATGTCGATGAAGTGTCAGTCTCGTAGTAGACCACCTTCCTCATCCTCTTGTGCTTGTCCCCACTCCGATGTGGCTTGTGAGAAGAGGATTTTTCCTTCTTCTCCTTGTGGTGAGAAGAGGAAGATCTTTTCTCCTTCCGCTTGGAGGAGTTCTTCTTCTTCTCCCTTCTCTTGGTGCGGGACTCTTCCGATGAAGTGCTCCCTTGGCTTGTAGTGGGCTTGTCGCCGGTCTCCATCTCCTTCTTGGCGTGATCTCCCGACATCACTTCGAGCGGTTAGGCTCTAATGAAGCACCGGGCTCTGATACCAATTGATAGTCGCCTAGAGGGGGGGTGAATAGGGCGAAACTGAAATTTACAAAAATAATCACAACTACAAGCCGGGTTAGCGTTAGTAATAAAGAAACGAGTCCGCGAGAGAGGGCGCAAAAACAAATCGCAAGCAAATAAGAGTGTGACACGAGGATTTGTTTTATCGAGGTTCGATTCTCGCAAACCTACTCCCCGTTGAGGAGGCCACAAAGGCCGGGTCTCTTTCAACCCTTCCCTCTCTCAAACGATCCCACGGATCGAGTGAGCTTTCTCTTCTTCTCAATCAAACGGGAACAAAGCTTCCCCGCAAGGGCCACCACACAATTGATGCCTCTTGCCTTGGTTACAATTGAGTGATGATCTCAAGAACAAATGAGAAAGAAAGAAAGTGATCCAAGCGCAAGAGCTCAAAAGAACACGACAAATCTCTCTCGCTAGTCACTAAGGGCTTGAGTGGAATTGGAGAGGATTTGATCTCTTTGTATGTGTCTAGAATTGAATGCCTAGCTCTTGTAAGTGGTTGAGAGTTGGAAAACTTGGATGGCAATGAATGTGGGGTGGTTGGGGTATTTATAGCCCCAACCACCAAAAGTGACCGTTGCTGGAACCTGTCTGTTCGATGGCGCACCGGACAGTCCGGTGCACACCGGACAGTCCGGTGCCCCTGCCACGTCACCATTGCCGTTGGATTCTGACCGTTGGAGCTTCTGACTTCTGGGCCCTCCTGGGTGTCCGGTGCACACCGGACATGTACTGTTTGATGTCCGGTGCACCGGTATGGGCGTGCCTGACGTCTGCGCGCGCTGCGCGCGCATTAAATGCACCGCAGGGAGCCGTTGGCGCCGCAGGGAGCCGTTGCTCCGCTGGCACACCGGACAGTCCGGTGCACACCGGACAGTCCGGTGAATTTTAGCGGAGCGGCTGCCGAGCGAACCCGAGGCTGGCGAGTTCCGGAGACCGCGCTTCCTTGGAGCACCGGACATGTCCGGTGCACACCGGACAGTCCGGTGAATTATAGCGCGCCGGCTTCCGAGAATTCCCGAGGGTGAAGAGTTTGAGTCGAAGTCCTCTGGCCGCACCGGACATGTCCGGTGCACACCGGACAGTCCGGTGCCTTCAGCCAGAGGTGCCCTCGGTTGCCTTGCTGCTCCTTTGTTGAATCCAACACTTGGTCTTTTATTGGCTAAATGTGAACCTTTTGCACCTGTATAACTTATGCACTAGAGCAAACTAGTTAGTCCAATATTTGTGTTGGGCAATTCAACCACCAAAATTATTTAGGAACTAGGTGTAAGCCCAATTCCCTTTCAGTGAACTGCGTTCCTCTGTCTGACACTATCTTCTTTGGTACACCATGAAGACAAATGATCTGGGACATGTACAACTCCGCCAACACTACACTGCTGTAGTTAGTCTTGATAGGTATGAAGTGAGCTGACTTGGTTAAGCGGTCCACCACTGCCCAAATGGAATAGTAACCGGCTCGAGTGTGAGGCAATCAGACTATGAAGTCCATCCCGATTTCATCCCATTTCCACTGAGGAATTCGCAACGGTTGCAACAATCTAGCTGGCCTCTAATGCTCTGCCTTGATCCTTTGACAACTGTCACATATTGCCACATGCTCTGCGATCTCCCTTTTCATTCTATACCACTAGAATTTCTTCTTCAGATACTAATACATCTTCTCACTTCCAGGATGTATAGAATAAGCTGACTCATGAGCTTCCTTAAGGATCAACTCCTGAATGGACTGGACATTGGGAACACACAAATGGTCCTTGAACCATACCACACCTTCTGCATCTTCCCAAAAATCTTTGCCTCTTCCTTCTAGAATTAGTTGCCAAATTTCATTGATCTTCTCATCATTCTTTTGTTCTTCTTTGATTTCCCGCTCTAAAGTGGGCTCTAACTCAATTGTTACTCCTTGCATGCTGTTTAGAAATCCGAGGCTCAACCTATCAAACTCTTTAGTCAACTCATAAGGCATCGGATGAGCGACCATCATATTGACTTGACTTTTCCTGCTCAAAGCATCTGCCACTACGTTCGTTTGCCTGGATGGTAATGAATCTCCAATTCATAGTCTTTGATCAACTCTAACCATTTTTGTTGTCTCATATTCAGCTCTGACTGAGTGAATATGTACTTCAGACTCTTGTGGTCGGTGTAGACATCACATTTCTACCCATACAGATAGTGCCTCCATGTCTTCAGTGCATGAACCACTGCTGCCAACTCTAGGTCATGGATTGGGTAATTCTTCTCATGAACTTTCAGCTGTCGGGAGGAGTAGGCCACAACTCTTCCCTCTTGCATCAACACGCATCCCAATCCAGTGTAACAAGCATCGCAATACACTGAGAATGGCTTGTGCACATCAGGCAAGACCAATACTTGCGCTATAGTCAACTTCTCTTTCAGCACTTCAAAGGCTTCTTGGCACTTCTGAGTCCACTTGAACTCCACTTTGTTGGCTAGCAAAGCTGTCATCAGTTTTGCAATCTTTGAAAACCCTTCAATGAATTGCTGATAATATTCGGCCATTCCAATGAAGCTCTTGATTCCTCGGGCATCTGTTGGCGCTTTCCAGTTCTGAATGTCTACCACTTTCTTCGGATCCACAGCTAATCCATCTTTGTTTATTATGTGACCCAAGAACAGGACTTCATTGATCCAGAACTCACACTTACTCAACTTTGCATACAGCTAGTGTTCTTGCAATCTCTGCAATACCATCTTCAAATGATCCACATGTTCTTCCTCACTTTGAGAATATATAAGAATGTCATCAATAAATACCACCACAAACTTGTCAAAATAATCCATGAATACACTGTTCATCAGATTCGTGAAGAAGGCTGGTGCATTCATTAGGCCAAAAGACATAACAGTGAACTCATACAACCCATACTTGGTAATAAATGCCGTCTTCGGAAAGTATGAAGGTTGAATCCTGAGTTGGTGATAACCTAACCTCATATCTATCTTTGAAAACACGTTGGCTCCTCTCAACTAGTCGAACAGATCTTTTATTCTAGGCAAGGGGTACTTGTTCTTGATTGTGACTTCATTCAGAGCTCGATAATCGATGCACATCCTTCTAGTGCCATCTTTCTTCTCCACGAACAGGACAGGGGTGGCCTAAGGCGAGGTGCTTGGCCTGATATAACCTTTCTCTGATAGCTCATCGATCTACTTCTTAAGTTCAACCAACTCTGGTCCAGATACTCTGTAGGATCTTTTAGAAATGGGGGCAGTGCCAGGAAGAATCTCTATGGCAAACTCAACTTTCCGCTCAGGTGGCATACCTGGTATGTCTTCCGGGAACACATATGGGAATTCGGACACAACCTTGATAATCTCGAGTGAATCTAGCTCCTTGCTATCAATAGCCATCTGATGTCAACCTCCTTTCCTTGGTTCAGGTGAGATTAACTCGGCTACCACTTCTTCTCCTAGTGGGGACACCAACTTAATTATCCTCTTATCACAACTGATAATTGCTTGGTAATTATCTAGCCAATTCATCCCTAGGATGACATCTATTCCCTAAGTACCCATTACTATGAGATTAGCGGGAAACACTATCCCCCTTATTTCCACACTTACATTCAAGCAAATGCTATCGGCTCGAATTCTACCACCGGCTGAGTCAATTTGAATGGGTGTTGACATGGTAGTTATTAGAAGATTATGTGCTTCTACCCATGATGCAGTAATAAATGAATGTGTTGCTCCAGTATCAAATAACACTTCTGCAATATGGGAGTCGACTGGAAACATACCTACTATCATGCCAGGTGTTTCCTGAACTGCTTTAGCTTCCAAATGGTTCAGTCTCCCATGGTTGTAGCGTGCCTGGGAGCGGTTGCCTGCTCCAGGCTGGGGCACATTCTGCTTTGCTAGGGCACTAGGGCCTAACTGCTGCTGGGCTGCCTTCTTCGGACATTGCATCACCCAATGGCCTTGCTCTCCATAATGGAAACATGCTCTGCTTCCGCCTTGGACTGGGGCTGCTTTACTACTCTGGTTGGTTGCTAGGGCGGGGAGGCGAGGTGCCTGCTGATTCTGCCTCTGGAACTGACTTCCTCCTGATTGGTTGTTCTGGCGATTCTTCTGCTAGTGCTGGGGGTACTGCCTCTGAAACTGCAGCTAAGGCGGGCGCTGATTCTGGTTGAACTGCTGAGGCGAGTTGCCTAAGAAACGGGGGCGATTGCTGCTTCCAGGCTGAGGTCCACCAATCTTACGCTTGCAATCCTCCATCTCCTTGCGCTTCTTCTCTATCATGATCGCCCTGTTGATCAGATGTTGAAATGTGGGAAAGGTATGATTCATCAGCTGATAATGCAGAGGGTCAACTAAGCCTCTCAAGAAATGATACTGCCTCTTGGCGTCGGTGTTGACATCTTCAAGAGCATAGCTATTGGGGACTTGTTCTCAAATGCTATGAGTTAAGAACAAGGCAACACAAAATGTCAATGGTTAAAGACCTTTGTCCTTCGAAGCATTATCTCCCTTAGGATATAACGGTCTTCAGACAAAGGTTACGAAGGAAGTACCTTCATCATCTCAGTATATAATAAAGCAAGTATAAGCAAGTAGAAGCATATGAAATATGGGAAATAACATGAATAATTATATGACATTATCAGAATATTTTTTATTATCTTATCACAAATAAACATGAACAATATCGAATTACATTTATACCTTCGGCTTGACAGAAGGTAAAAATCCAAGCGTGACGTGCGAGTGAATATCAGTCAGCGTGAACAGTACGGTGTCACTGTTCATCTATTTATAGGCACAGGACGCAGCCTGTGTAGAATTATATTCATGGCCTTGACATTTACTATTGACTTAGGGATAATTTATCGAGGACTAGACAACCTTTTCCTCTTTAAGTCGGTTTCACTTTCCATTGCTAAGCCGAAGCTTTTTCATGGGTAGCTTCGGCACTAGTTCATCCTTCTCCCGAACCGCGCTCTTCATATCATGTACGATTTCATCCCATGTTCGAAGGTTCCTGTACATATATTATACTTGGAAAACATGTTAGTCATGTTTTTGAGGACCTTCCGAAGATGAAGGCCCTCAACAGTAGCCCCTCGCAGTATTAATTTGTTATAACAATAAATTCAGACTGCGACGTGAACGAAGGCCTTAAGCCGAAGGTCCGAAAAAAACACTTTCCCTTTGCTAGAATAGCGAAAGTCAATGACAGATGGGGCCCACCAAGTTGCAGGGCACTAGGCATATAAATATGAACCCATAGCGGCAGTATTTGATACACCATTTCTGTTGTTTGCGTTATTTTCTCAAATTGTTAGCATTTGCTCACTAGCTCTTGTCTGATTTTCGAGGTTTTCGAGATTCGGTTTAAAGACATTTGACCCATGTCTAAGGAGAAGAAAATGGCTAAGGAGAAGGTAACTGAGGAGAAGAAGTTGTATGAAGAAAAGAAAGTTGCGGATCCTTTCATTGCTGGGTTTTATGAATCTATGGCGAAGACGAACACAGAGAAAATTACTAAGGAGATAATGGAGAGCTTGTCTAAAGATTCTGATGACAGTGATAGTTATGATATAGAGAGTGGGGATGAAGATTCTGAGGATCGGCCCTAGCGGCCAAGCCATACAATCTTTAGGAAATTGAGCATCAAACAAAGTCATATTGACGCCATGAGGGGGAGATATTTCCACGATATGTCCATTGTGAGGGTTGGAGGAGACAACACTGACCCTGCTCCAGAGGAAAACAAAGTTGTTATCTACCGAAGCTTCCTGAAAGTAGGTCTCCGGTTCCCACTGAGCAATTTTGTGGTTGAGGTTTTAAAGATTTTTCAGATTTTTCTCCATCAGATTACCCCCGAAGCTATAATTAGGATGGGGATGTTTGTTTGGGCTGTAAGAAGCCAGGCTGGAGCCGAGCGCGAAGTGCTTTTGTAGTATGCACGAGCTTTTATACGAGACGAAGGCTATTGGCAAAGACCAATACCCCAACAACTAGGGCTGCTATGGGTTCATTGCCCACTCTAATGCAAGCTATCCGGTGCCAACATATCGGAAAAGATGGCTCGGAGCCTAGATGGAGGAGTGGTTTTATGTTAAAAATGATCTGATTAAAAGGGAAGACATCAAAGCAATTATCTAGCGCCCCATCTGGTCTCGCTTCGGCCTCCGAAGGCCGAAGGTGGATATTGATAGTGATGTTGAAGCATGTCAGAAGGCCTTTAGTACAGTTTGCGCCTTCATTGGCCCGAGGGATTTAATTCAAGTACACATATCCTTCAGGGTGTGGCCACTTGTGGAGAGCTGGGATATGCCGAAGGAAACTACTACCGAATCCAGTGAAGGTGGTCTAGTCCGATTGAAGTATACCTTCAGATTTAGGGAGAAGTTTGATGAACCAGATGATGACTGGTTGAAATGTATTGAAGCTACCAGTGACGAGCTGCTTGGAACATATTCCAAGGCCAAAGATGATGCCTTGTTTGCAGCCTTCAGGGGCCGGGGGAAGAAAAGATTGAATAGGGTATTTGATGCAATGGGCTTCGTATACCCTAATTATCACTACCCGCTGTGAAGGCAAGGGAAAAAGAGAAAAGTTGTCGCTTCGGCCACCACCACTGTGCCGAAGGGCAAAAAAGTGAAGGTTCTGACCCACCAGCCGCGGTATATTGAACTGGCTGTAGTGCCTGAACTTGATGAAGGGGCCTCTTCAACTACCGAAGCAAGACAAGCTGCTCTGATTGTGCAGAGCGTTGAAGAGCCGATTGTGGTGCCGAAGGTGCCTACAGTTGGGCCAGCCGAAGCTAAGGATGATAAGGTCGAAGAGCTACAGGTGGAAAAAATAATAAAAATGCCAGAAATCCTGAGCCCACCGGCAGAGGCAAATTTGCCGAAGATGCAAAAAGCTCCTGCCGCAACTCCCAGGAGGAGGAGGATGGCCAGCGTGCTAGACGCTGTTATGGAGACTACAAAGGCCTTGACCCCTGATCCTATTAAGAAAGTTGCTGAAGCTATCAAGAGCCAGGCCGAAGCCGAAGCTGAGCCTACAGTGCCAATTGAGACAAAAACTGTCGCGCCTGAAGACAAGGCTGATCAGCAATCTTCAGATATCAGCATGACAGCAGGGCAAGGTATGACAGAAAAAGCAAAATCTCCTGCCCCTGAAGCTCTAGCCAAAGCTGTTGATTACATTTATCGACATGCTTCGGGAAAGAAATTATTCGAAGAAGAAATCCTGGAAGCTAGACACTATGCCCAAAAATTAAAATATCCGAAGGGAGCCTTAGTTTTTAACGGCACTAACGATGATGATTTCCTATACTGTCTCCCGGACAACAAAGAAATATCCGTTTGTCGGGAGATAGCTAAAAGTATGGGATTTCCAAAGCTTGAAGACGGCCTTTTAATTATGTCGAAGGATGATCTTGCTGATAGCCTCGCGTACAACAGTATAAAGGTATAGAAGTTAACTTTGAAGTTGGAAAATGAAGTATTTTTATTGCCATGCTCAATTCTTTCTTCTTCTTTGCCAGGCTTAATTCTTAGTAATGCTTTGAGGGCACAAAAGAGCGCCGAAGACGAAGGTTGTACAATGGCTCTTAACAACCTTCGCTCAGAGGTGATTGAACTGAGAAACGAAGGTCTAGAGAAAAACAAAATTTTGATTTTGTTGGTGAATAAAATAAAAGAAAACAAAGCTAGGTACAATGCTCAGGCCGAAGCCCAAAAGGCCGAGGTTGAAGACCTTCGGAGACAACTGGCCGAAGCTAAGGAGAACTGTGTGCTTGCACAGGCTAACCAAGAGATTAGTGAATATTGGAAGAATAAACTAGAGAAAAATGTTGAAGAACTTCATGAATCCAAGGAAAAGTGTTTTGAAAAATCCTTGGATTGCATGAAGAAAATAAAAACTAGCTTCTCCAAAGTGGGCGCCTATTCTTCTGAAGAAAATTTTATCCGAGGTGACCCTGAAGGCGTTATTGAATGGATAAGTGGAGAAGCCGAAGCCTTCGAGGAAATCTTGAATGATCGCGGGGATATTTGTGCGTTTTCTGGCGCTCGGGAAATCTCAACTATTCTGGAGAAGGCCGGATGCGATCACATCAAGGCTATAGCCCAGGCCGAAGCTGCCTTCTGCTTAGACGATACGAAGGATCCTTCAGCCGAGGCAACTTTAGCGGGCGGGGAGTTTTATTCTGATGTCTGGGTGAACGGTGGCCGAGAGCTGGCTAACAAAATTATAAAAAAGAATGAAAAAGACACCCACGATGCCCGGGAAGAAGCAAAGCGAGCTGAAGAGGCTGCTGAGCGCGAAAGGCGCATATGTATTGTTTTTGATTTTTTTGGCTTCAGTACTTGCTATGTAGCTTCAAACTAACAGTTTACTTACTACAGCTGAGCTATCCCTGCCATCGGAGCCGTACAATCCCCTAGCTGATCCAGAGATGAAGGAAGTGCTGGATATTATAAGCATGGCGAACTCCATTATCGACAAACACTACTAGAAATATGCTTATTTAAGACATACATTTTAAGGCAGATACATGTGCATTTTATAGAAGCGTCTTTTATCATATGGTGATGAACAAGGTAAGACAGTTTGTTGGAGATCCATCTTTAATAAAGAAGTGTTTTGAGACGGTTACATCGTAAGAAATGTCTTATGTTGATTTAAGACGGATTGTTATTGAAAACCATCTTAAATAAATATACCTTTTGATTCATTATGATTTTAAGAATTGTCTTAGATTTTGGTTAGTATATTAGATACTTCTACATATGAAACCATCTCAAATAAAGATATTATTAGAGTCGTCTAGGGTATAAGAACTGACTTAGATGTTAGCGGGTATACTAGACACTTCTAAATAATAAACCATCTTAGTATGATATTTCTGATAAGTCGTATTGTGAAAAAACATAGCGAATAGTGAATTCGACTTAGTTTGATGATATATATGATATAAATGTAAAACTTATCTGTAACACCCCAGGTGTTTATCGTCGACTCGACCACGAGTGCAGACTTTAACATGTGATAGCGGTGAATAAAATGGACACTAAATTTTGATCATATTCGTCTATCACGATTTTGATATCGTGTCTATCTCCATTTGTTTAAATTGTCCTAATTTATTTTGCAAAAATTCAGACTTTAGTAATCTTCCGAAACATCAGATCCGATATCATTTGGGTTGAGCCATCGACGTCTTGCCCAAACTCTAATCTTTGAAATCGAATCTGGTTCCTTAAAATTCGTTTAAAATTCTTTCACGCTTGCGTTGCCCATGTCTATCTGTGGTCAGACATCATGACGCGTGTGGCGGGTGCAAATCCGTGTCTGGACAGCACGCAGCCTCTCACCCACGTGAACGTTGTGTGACGTCGCTTTAGAAAGGATCACAATTTCGATGCCACATTGATCTCTCATATTTATTTCGCGAAATGTCGAATTTTGTGTCTGATTAAAATTTATCGATTAAACGGATAAGAATTTGGAACCTCGACCCACTCTTGTAATTTTTGACCCGAGTAAAGTTTATTAGAAGCTCGGCGACAAGTGTGTTGATGCGAGATTAAACTAGACCGAGAAAATTGGAGTCGAGAGCGTGTATTCGCAATTAATCAGTTTCCCATTCATTAAGGCGAAGAAATTAAATATGTTCCTTAGCAGATACATTTTTGTCCAATTTCAAACTTAAGCAAACGTTGTCTAAATACAATCACCCATATAATTTTGGTCCGACTAAATTAGACCACGTCTAAATCCTAATACCAGAACTCGGATTTCTGAAATTTGCTTTTGCCAATATAAATGAGATTCAGATAAATTCAATTTGGTTTCGATTAAATCAAACCCTGTCACAAGTACCGTCGACCCATATTGTTGTGATCTGATCCACTTATACCCTGTTCAAACCCTAATTTTAGAGCTCGGGTTTGTATTCTTTTGTTGAAGAAAATGGGAGAAAGATCTAATTTCTCTTTTACTAATCATCAGCCCTATCTCCAGCCGCTTGGGGCTTCTAGCCTTTTCCTTTCAGCCGCCATGGAGCCCAGTTTTCCTCCCCGACACGTGAGATCCCTTCACTAGCATCTCTCTTCCTCAAGCGCCATCCCTGGCTTCTCCCATGCCGAGCGTCTCCAATGCCCAAACCTCCATGGCCGACGTCGCCCTGCTCAGGTCCAACCAGCTCCCCTTCCTATTGTTGTGTCCAGCCGATGCCCCTCCCTCCATCTTCCTCTCTGTAGCAACCCTACCACGGTTGTGCCCCTGCTTCCATGGTGAGCTCGCCCCAGCCCCAACGTCGGACGTGCCGTCGCCCTCACGTCCAGCTCCTCCATCCCCCTGGTTCCCTCCTAGCTTCGACCAGGTTTGCCAGGTCCGACCGTTCTGCTCGCCGCGCCCTCCCCATGCCAGCACGCGAGCGCCCCCTCTCGTCCCTGCTCCTCTCCATCGACGCCCAGGCCGATGCCGAGCTCCCAGCCCCTCCCGATGGCGTGGTCAAGCATCTAGGTACCGTTCCTTTTTGGACCTCCTCTGCTCGGTCCCTAGCTCCACGCCGATGTTTGCTCAGGTCACGTCCGTGTCGTGTTTTGCTCTGTTTGTTTCCCATCCGGCGCCCGTGCTTAATTATTAATTGTGTATATGTGTGCATTTTTGGTGAAGAATTGAAATCCCCATGTTTGAGCAAGGAAGTAATTAAAGGATTGAGGTCATGTGATGCTCGCCAGGTATTCGGTGGGACGCCTGAGCCATGGGATTGACGTCGTTCTTATGTATTCGGAATTGATTGAGGTTGATGTGCTCTGGGATAACATCATGATCCATAGCAGTGCTTGCGTGCTAGTCCATTGAGTTATACAGGGAAGGATTCTTTCCTCTCTTTTCTTTGTAGATATTGTGGTGGTATTAAGTATTTGTAGTGCTTATATTAGATGATCGTTGAAGTGCCTCGCCATAAAGTGTTTGTTTAGTTGTCCCATTATTTATAATGATATGACCAAGTCTAGGTTTTATAGGTTCGATGTTATGATTGTGGTGAACTAAAATTGCGTAGGATGAGTTCAGAATTTTTATCGGCTATCTGACGGGTACTATCAGTGTTGTTGTGTTGATTGTGTTTATATGTGAAGTTTAGGTCTAAAATTATGAGTTTATTTGAAATGATTTTGTGCACGATTATGAGGTGGACTAGTACATATATGTGATTAAGTGGGTGATTTTAGATCTACTTTAATATAAGGTATTAGCATATTTGAAGTATTAGGCACATGAAAATTTTAGAAGTTAACTAGGAGTTAAATTAGGATTCTTGCTGTTGGGACTGCATGACCAGTTTTAGTTAGGCAACTAGTCGATGAGGTAAATCTTGTACAACATTGCATAAGTGCTCACTTTATTCATGGGTACAACATTCACCACATTATCTTACACTTAGTTGTAGGCCACTTTAGGAACGTATTTTTTATGCCGCTTATCTAAAGCATGGAGTTCCCATTTATGATTTATGTCACTTACGTATGATACTATCGTTATCTCTCCTGTTACTTGTTTTAGGTATCAGAATTCCTGGATTCCAAATCTGAGACGGATGTTGATGTTGACTATAACAGCTTGTACTCAAAGCAGGATTTTCTACAGGGTGAGGTGCTCGTTTCGATGTGGCTAGAGTAACTTGTGTACTCTATCTCATCGTTTTTAATTTATTCGTTTATATATATAGTGTGATTTAATATGGTGTAATGTTTCTCATCCTAATGACACCCCAAACATACATTCTTCTTCCACAGCTGGGTAGCCAAACAATCCCACAACAGTAAAATTCTTCTACCAAGTGAAGAACCATGGAGAAAATGCCTTCCTAATCATTGTTCCCGCTTTGCAACTAACATTTCCATTTCCCGCCACACTCTCCCGCGCAGCACCCCTTCTTCTTTCCCTCCACTTGCCGCTCCAGTTGCAGTTGGTCGAAAAAAGTGGAAAGGAAAGGGGCAAAATATCCTAGGGTTCTGCCTCCATGGACATCGAGACCCACGCCGCCGCCCTGGCCCGCGACGAGCTGCGGCGGCTCCTCGCCGCCACCCTCAGTCCCGACAAGGCGTCGGTGGACACCGCCGCGGCGGGGCTCGACGCGCTCTCTTCCGACCCACGCTTCCTTCTCGCCATCCTCGCTGTCGCTGCAGGTACCCCCTTCCTTCCTTTCTTTGGCCGCTGCTTGAAACTGTAGCTGTGCTCCCGCTATAGTCCCGTCCCTTTTTGCGAATGCTTGAGCCTTTAATTGCGCTGCTTGGAGCTGAGTCTTGGGGATCCCGATGTGTGGATTGTGTTCCAACGGTCTTGCCGCTGTCGGCTGGAAAGACCAAATTTTGGAAAACCTTAGATTGTGGGACATGATAGGACCCACCAACTGTGGCCATGTCCCATGGGTATAATTCAATTGATTGCAACTCATGTTTTTTTACTCGGGAAAGAGAAACGGAATCAGAAGTTAGTTATTATTTACTTCTGAAAGTTTGGTGGTTATGTTCTTAGTTCTTACTATTTGTGATGTGGCTATAGGGGACGATGATCACGGGATGAGAGTCGCTGCAGCGACATACTTGAAAAATTTTACCCGCCGCAATTTGGAAACTCGTCTATGTTCATCTGAGGTTTACAAGGAGTTCCGTGACCAACTTGCCCAGGCTTTGCTTCGAGTGGAGCCTGCAATTCTTCGAGTGCTGATTGAAGTTGTAAGTCCTATACTCTTATATCCCTCAAGAGCTCTGTGGTCAGTGCCCTGTTTTGTAAGCTTTATTGTTTTACTAATGGCTTACAATATCTTCTGAACAGTTCCGCCAAGTTGTTGAAAAAGATTTTGTCAAGGATAACTTGTGGCCTGAGCTTATCCCTCAGTTGAAACTAGTGATCCAGAGCAGCAACCTAATTAGTCCAGGCCAGCATCCTGAGTGGAATACTATTAATGCACTCACAGTACTTCAATCTGTTGTAAGACCCTTCTAGGTACATCTCTTGCTTTCTATGCTTCTGGCATTTTTTTTAAAACCACCTTTTTTACCCTCGGTTTTATCTCTAGAAGCATGAAATATGATTGTGACTTTGACGTCTATACAGTGTGCCCTTTGATTATCCAACAGCAACAACAACAATAAAGCCTTTTAGTCCCAGGCAAGTTGGGGTACCAATTTCTTGTTTCCTGCGAATGAAACTAAAAGCTGATTCCTTTCTTTTTGGAGTTTACTGTTTTGTCCTTATTTTCTGGTATATCTGTTCGATATGCTATACTCATAACTTAGCATTTCAATTTACTTGTAAGTTTATTATGCTGCTATCAGACTTGTACTGTCCACACTAATTTGTTTAGTTCTATTCACTGATGTTCCAGAATCCAGATTTCAGCCATAGTATTTTAATATGTTCCATATTTAATTTTTGTCATCTTACAGTATTTCTTGAATCCAAAAGTTGTGAAAGAGCCTGTTCCACAACAGTTGGAGCAAATTGCAGCAGAGATTCTTGTACCATTGCAAGTGACATTCCATCACTTCTCTGACAAGGTATTATGTTTCTGCACACTGTTTTTAGTTAAATGCTACAGCCAGCTTGATACTTTCTGTTGAACATTTATGGTGTGTGCAAATAGGTTCTTTTGTCACCTGATAGGACTAACTTGGAATATGAGCAGCTCCTACTCATCACATGCAAATGCATGTATTTCACTGTAAGCACTGTTTTTATTTCTTTTTTGTTTGTCTTAAAAATATCATCACAACATTTTCTTGAATCATGACAACAACACAATAAAGACGAAGAAGAAAACCACAAATTGGTACCATAAAACTAAGTATCATTCTCACAGATGTATTTAGTTATTAAAAAATGTGGGATGGTAAATTAACGAAATGGCGGGTTGAGTTGTTTAGCTTCATGTATGTTTATGATAGTATTAAAGGATTGCTATATTGGGCTTGACTTTACCCATTTGTTTTCTAAATCCATTAGTTGCTTCTCTGTGCATTGAAACTTATGGTGCAGCACTGCAGCTTATCAATTCTGTGGCATGCATGCTATTAAGTGCTAACTTTTTATCATGGGTATCTAATTGTTGCTCTTGCAGGTGAGGTCATACATGCCATCTAGGGTGAAACAAATTTTGCCTTCCTTTTGCAAAGACATGTTCCGTATACTAGATTCTTTGAACTTTAATAGTCTTATTGAAGATGGATCTACCATGAAGCTCAAGATTGCAAAGAAAAACTCGGCCGGGGAGGGAAAGACCGCCCTCCCGGTATTATATTAAGAAGAGACCGAAACAATGGTCCCGGCCGAGAAAATCCCCGAACCCTGGCCCCCCATCACTAACGGGCCGACGTCAACTGTCCACTCTGCAACGGCCCAACCGGAGGGTGGCGCATAGGACATCGTAACCCGAGAGCGGATGGGGCACAGCGAGGGGATTTTTTTAACCAAGCCTGAAAATTCGCTCCCAAGGGGAATTGAACCCAGGACTTGGAGGTGCTACTTGGAAGTCCTTAACCACTAGGCTAGAGGCCCTTTCGCAAGATTGCAAAGAGATGTCTCATTATATTTTGCGCACTTGTTACACGTCACCGGAAACATACAGATAAGTATGTACTATCCCCTACTACTCTTCTTTCTAGCATATTTTCCATTCTACCTTTGCAGCTATGCTCTAACATTTTCTTCAAAACTTATGCTCCGATGTTTTCAGCCAGATGCCACATATTGTCAACTGTGCAATCAAAATATCAAAACAAAGCATCCATTTAAGTGTAAGTTCTACATCTCAGAATTTAATCATTTGTGTCAAAGATGGAGATTAGCATTCTGAGTCAATGCTGGCATTCTAGATTAATAAATGCTGGGATAATTGTTTTTAGTTCTCATCGGATTAGATCCTAATATAGACAAATGATTGCAGAAACTCGACTCTCTCCCCAATCGGTTGTTTCATTGGCATTTGATGTGATTTCTCGAGTTTTGGAAACAGGACCGGTAAGTGTCTGCGCCAAATAGTTTGGATGATAATTCTCGGATATGTTCAAAAAATTGATGTCCATCTGCTCCTTTATTTGAAGGGATGGTGACTAGTTTCACCACATTTTTCTTCACTTCTTGATTCAGCAATTTTTCCAGCATTAGCATTGAATGAGAAGGTTAGCTCCCTATCTTTTGGCCATAAATAATGCATGCCCAATATGTACTTCTTTTGTCCTAACTTTTGTCTATAATAGGATATAGAAGAATGGGAGGAGGATACTGATGAGTATATGCAAAAGAATCTTCCTTCTGAACTTGTAAGGACAGGGTTCAGCATTTCTAGTTTTGTTTCTGGTGTTCGTTCTGTTGCTGATATATTTATTGGCAGGATGACATTTCTGGATGGACTGAGGATTTGTTCACTGCCAGAAAAAGTGCAATCAATTTACTTGGTGTTATAGCGCTATCAAAGGTTGTGATTCCTTTTTTATTATAGTTTGTTGAACACACATAGTACCAATGATTTCAAGTCGTCCGACTAATCGCGATTAATCGCGATTAGTCGGGCTAGTCGGTTTTAGTGGAGCAACCAGGGTATCCGACCCGATTAGGTCGACTAATCGTCCAGTCGTCCGATTAGTCGTCGACCAAGTGCAATTAGTCGTCCAGTTAATGTGTAGACGATTAGTTAGGTTTGGTTGGCTGGCGGCTGGCCTGTTTTTGCTTTGGGCTGGACGTCTAGTAAGTCTGCAACTCTACATCATATGTTTGTAGTGAGTAGTGAGTGATATTCAGTTCATGTTCTGCAATCTGAATTCTTAATTCTGAAATGTGATCTGAGTGCCTGACAATTCTAGTATTCATAATTTCTATGATGTTCTGAAATCTGAATGTTCAATGGTGTTCTGAAATCTGAATTGTCCACTCTCCACTGTCCAGTTCTAGTATTCATATTTGTTTTGTTTGGTAATTTGGTTACTTTGATATTGCCTCCTATATGCTATATTGCTATATGCTATGCATATATATATCAATATTACATTATTACACATATATATATAATGTATATATAGGTCCTGTACCTGTAAATATGCAGGAGGACCAGTAGGGACGATCAGGTCGACTAGGACCCGATTAGTCGACCTAATCGTCGACTAATCGCGATTAGTCGCCTGGTCGCCTAGGTGTCTCGACTAGCTAGTCGAGCGACTTGAAACCATTGCATAGTACTGACTTCAGGCTGAGCAAAACATTTTAAGGGATTGTTTTGCTATATTGTATTCCATGACTTTGTCATTCTATATCAAGTGATTTCAATGGCTGCATGCAGTCTTTCATATTTGAACACACTTGCTATTTTTCACAGAACCATGTAGTTTGTTGAATTAACTCAAAAATTGAGATGTTGCTGTCATTTGCTTACACTTTTTTTTTGGTTTCAGGGTCCACCAGTTGCATCTGCAGCATCAAAGCGTAAGAAAGGTGATAAAAATAAAGGGAAATCTGAAATGAGCTCAATTGGGGAGTTATTGGTCATCCCATTCCTGTCAAAGTTTCCTATACCTTCTCATGGTGAGGATGCATCATCAGTAGCAGTGCAGAAGTAAGAAAGGCTTAAAGACGATTAGACATACCACTATGTTTATTTACTATACTATTATCTTGATGTACTAAATGATTTCATTTCAGTTATTTTGGTGTTTTGATGGCATATGGAGGCCTCCAAGATGTAAGATTTTCAAATTTTACCCTTCTAGTGTGTCTTATTTTATGAATTGGTTTTATAAGAAAATGCTGATTCATTTCAGTATCCATCTTGCAGTTTCTGACTGAAAAGAAAGATTTGACAATTACATTGATCAGGAACCGGATTCTCCCATTATATTCTTTGGATCCTTGCAGCCCATATTTGATTTCAACGGCTAATTGGGTTATTGGTCAGCTTGCGATATGCCTACCAGAGGTTACATGTTTTTCTTGTTTTTAAATTCCATCATCTCATAGGACATGCTGGATCAAAGTAGAGGCTTAATGTAATATGTATATCCCTCTACATTATACATTTCACTTTATTTCTTGTTTGCTTACCTGTAGGACATGAGTTCTAGTATTTATCAGTCCGTAATGAAGGCGTTGACCATGGAGTATGTGGAGGACATAACTTGTTATCCGGTTTGTGCCTCTGCTTCTGGTGCTATTGCAGAACTCATCGAGGTAAGACTGAGTCAATGCAGTATTTTGCATTGTAGTCTACTTGCACCTGGAAATATGAACTGATATATTTTGTCTCTGTTTTTTTTTCAGAATAGCTATGTTCCACCTGACTGGCTCATTCTTCTGCAAGTGGTTCTGAAAAGAATAAGTACTGGAGATGAAAATGAGTCGTCTCTTCTGTTCAAGCTTCTGGGCACAATAGTTGAGGGTGGACAGGAAAAAGTTCTGTCTCATATCCCTGAAATTGTATCCAACATTGCCAGTACTGTAATGGAGCTCCTGCCCCCTGTCCCAGATCCTTGGCCTCAGGTAGTAGTGCATCTTTCTTCTGTGTGGTCAATATTTTGGTACTTTGTCATGATGACCGGCGGGAGGAACACCGGGCGTGTAGGAGTGATCAAGAACAGGGAGAAGCACAAGGGCAGCTTCGAGACCATCCACGTGCTGCTTAGAGCTTTTTGCTATGTCTAGTTTTCTCCTATTTGTTGTACAGGAAAACATAGAATGGAATTCAAATTTGGTGGCCGCAAAATGTGGAGACTTGAATTCATATAAAGTTAGGCTTAACATTAGTGCAAACAGTTGTATTTTAGTTTAGATTTAGAGTACACTTATGTATGTGTTGTTTGACAATGCTTATTTATGATATATTGAATGGTACTTATTTATATTATATTAATTATAATGTTGTTCAATATATGTGTATGTATATTTCTCTTTCAAATTATTATAACGTGACATCTGAAAAAATGATTATAAATTGAAGAATGTAATGTCGTGTAAGTCATTTCGTTTAACTTAATAAGACGGTCACCAAAATGTCTAATATCAGTCTCCTAAATAAGACGGTTTCTAAAACGTCCATTATTAATCACCTAAATAAGATGGTTTTCCTATTGTAATCGTCTATTATTGTAGGATATTCGAGACGGTTTGATAAATACTTTATGACTTATAGTGTTTGTATTCTCTACGGTTCTTTAGAAGCAGTGTCTTAAACAAAAACCTAATTCAAGACGGTTTATCGGACAAAATGACTTAAACAAATACCTTTTTCAGACGGTTATAAATTAAAATTGTCTTATATAATATCTTTTTAAGACGGTTTATAACCATCTTAAATGTGGGACATCTTTTACGACTCCATCAAATTTGGACACTTCATAAGCATCTTAAGAACTGAAAATTAACCGTCTCATATAACATGTTTTGTAGTAGTGAAAGTCGTCGATAAACTTTTGAACAAAGTTGCAGAAAAAGTCCTTAGAGAAGAATAGATTTTGTTGTAATAATGTTTTGAAATGCTTGATGTAAGGAACAACTTAAGGAAGATTAGGCTTCTGTTGTAACAAAACTATGTAACATTTGATGTATGTAATATTGAACCGAATATGTAAGCTGTTGTAATTTATTTCTTCGCGATGCATGAAACATACACACATACCGCTTTTTGAGCCTTCGGCGAAAAAACACCTTCCCTTCTTTTCATGCTTCGTAAAGAAGGAAACCCCTTCTAGGACAGATGTGATAGAATTGTCACCCGAAGCTTGCTTCGTGCCTTAGCACATTTTCATTTAATCTAAAGGTATTCAATCTTTCTCCAAAGATTTGCTTCGTATTCAGTCTTTCTATTGATGCGATATGATGTATGATGTGATGCTATGCTAAATGATGCGATGATATGATGCAATATGATGATGCTTTAACACCCACACATATGCCCACACTGGTACACGGAAGACTCTGCATCCCCTTAGGAATGTCTTTTGAGTCTAAGCTCTGCATCCCCTTAGGAACGACTTTTGAGCTTCTTCACCTTCTATTTCGGTGGTATAAGTTCTGCATCCCCTTAGGAACGACTTTTGAACTTCTTCGCCTTATATTTCGGCGGTATCTGGCTCTGCATTCCCTTTGGAACGACTTTTGAGCAGAAAACTTACACTGCGCTCCCTTAGGAATGACTTTTTGTAGCTTCGTCAATTTTGGCTCTGCATTCCCTTAGGAACGACTTTTGAGCAGAAAACTTACGCTTGCCCCCTTAGGAACGACTTTTTGTAGCTTCGTCAAATTTGGCCTGGCATTCCCTTAGGAACGACTTTTGAGCTTCGAAATCTACTTTGTTCCTTTAGAGTCATCTTTCGAGCTTCATAAATCTATGAAAAAGATATATTTCATTCTAGTGTAGGTAGAATTATTACAAGAAATTGAAACTGAGTTTTTCATTACTCGTTTCTCATACAGAAAGTAAAATGGCATAAAAGATAAAAGTACTTTAGAAGTAGGATATCCCTCGGTATATGTGCTTCGATACTGGTATAGTGTTGTTGACTGTACGAGCTTCAGACTCCTCCCTGAAGTCGTGTTGCTGTTGGGGGTGCTGGCGCCCTTCTTACTGCTGGCTTTGGGTATGAGTAAGTGGCAATGGTGGTGGTGGTGGAAGCTGAGGCCAGGAAGCTTGTGAATGGCTTGTCGAAGTAACAGAAGCTGCAGGTTGATTGCCCACATATTCTGGTATGTAGGGAGAGTAGCACGAAGTAGTATGTAAAACCTGCTTCGGCTGGTTCTGCTAGGCTTCTGCTTCGGCAATCTCTTTTTACTTCTGAATGGTAATCTAACACGTTCTTGTAGTGTGGTCCTTGTCTTCACCACAGAATAAGCAATAGATTTTCCTGGGCTGATCCCCATATCTTCCTCCGAAGCCCCTGCCGCCTCTGCCCCTTGGAGCTAGTGGCCTGATGGAGCTTTGCTGCTGCCCTGCAGACTGTGAGATGTGTTGTGGCCTCTGAAACTAGCTTCCTTTGTCATCACTCTGACTAGAGCTGTGGATTGATCTGACATGCCTAGGGTGGATTCTTCCTCCGAAGCCCCTAGTCATCTCAGAAAACATATAAGCTTCTTCCCTTCTCTGGCGAAAATCATTATCGACTCGAATGTACTCATCCTTCTTCTGAAGCAGCTTCTCTAGGGTCTGAGGGGGTTTCCTGGCGAAGTATTGAGCCATAGGTCCTGGCCAAAGACCCTTGATCATGGCCTTAATGACGATTTCATTAGGCACTGTTAGCGCTTGTGCTCTCAGACGCAAGAACCTTCGGACGTACGCCTAAAGGTACTCCTCATGATCTTGTGTGCATTGGAACAAGGCCTGAGCAGTAACTGGCTTCGTCTGAAACCCTTGAAAACTGGTGACCAACATGTCCTTAAGCTTCTGCCATGACGTGATTGTCCCTGGCCGAAGAGAAGAGTACCATGTCTGGGCCACACTTCGGACTGCCATGACGAAGGACTTTGCCATGACAGCGGCATTGCCTCCATATGAGGATATTGTTGCCTCATAGCTCATCAAGAATTGCTTTGGGTCCGAGTGCCCATCATACATGGGAAGCTGGGGTGGCTTGTATGATGAAGGCCATGGTGTAGTCTGCAGTTCTGCTGACAGAGGAGAAGCATCACCAAAAGCAAAATTTCCATGGTGGAAATCATCATACCAAACGTCATCATCATAGGAATTGTCCTGATGAAGCTCTATGCATTGAGGTCGCCAGTCGTGGTCATCTTGAGTGAGATGACGCATTTCCTCAGCGGCCTCATCGATCTTCCTCTGAAGATCAGCAAGACGAAGCATCTTCTCCTTCTTCCTTTGAACCTGCTGATGAATGGCTTCGAGATCCCTGATCTCTTGGTCCAACTCTTCCTCCTAGGGCGTTGGACTTGTAGCCTTCCTTTTTTGGCTTCAGGCTTCGCGCAATGTGTCTTGGTTGACATCTAGTGGCTGCAGTGCAACCCTTAGCCCTGAAGCTTTCTTCAACGGCATGACGAAGGTCACGACTTGCCGAAGGTGGTCGAATGAGTTCACCGGAGGTGGATGCCCATGTTGGGGACTTGTTCTAAAATTCTATGAGTTAAGAACAAGGCAACACAAAATGTCAATGGTTAAAGACCTTCGTCCTTCGAAGCATTATCTCCCTTAGGATATAATGGTCTTCAGACGAAGGTTATGAAGGAAGTACCTTCATCATCTCAGTATATAATAAAGCAAGTAGAAGCATATGAAATATGGGAAATAACATGAATAATTATATGACATTATCGGAACATTTTTTATTATCTTATCATAAATAAACATGAACAGTATCGAATTACATTTATAACTTTGGCTTGACAGAAGGTAAAAATCCTAGCGTGATGTGCGAGTGAATATCAGTCAGCGTGAACAGTACGGTGTCACTGTTCTCTATTTATAGGCATAGGACGCAGCCTGTGTAGAATTACATTCATGCCCTTGACATTTACTATTAACTTAGGGATAATTTATCGAGGACTAGACTGCCTTTTTCCCTTTAAGTCAGTTTCACTTTCCATTGCTAAGCCGAAGCTTTTTCACGGGTAGCTTCGGCACTGGTTCATCCTTCTCCCGAACCGTGCTCTTCATATCATGTACGATTTCATCCCATGTCCGAAGGTTCCTGTACATATATTATACTTGGAAAACATGTTAGTCGCGTTTTTGAGGACCTTCAGAAGATGAAGGCTCCCAACAATAGTGGGACAGTTGCAGAAACTTGTCTCGGTACTCACTGACAGACATAGGCCCTTGCTTGAGCGCCGGGAACTCCTCCTTCTTCACTGTCATCAGACCTGCGGGAACATGGTACTAACGGAAATTGTCTCTAAATTCCTCACAGGTGATAGTGTCGGGGTTGGCATGGGTGGCGAGGTAGGACTCCCACCAAGACTGAGCTGCTCCTCTCAACAAATAGGGACCATACAGAACTTTCTCCCTGTCGTCGCACTGAGCGGTGTGCAACTCCCGCTCCACGGTACGCAGCTAATCTTCAGCATCCATGGGGTCAGAAGAGTGAGCGAACACTGGGGGACGACCTCTCATGAATTCAGCATGCTTGTCTCTAGGCATCTAAGGCATCTGAGGCTGAGGTGGGGGCTGATGCTGTTGCTGCTGAATGGCAGCCAGAGTCTGACCGATGGCTTGAACTGCCTGAGTCTGCATTAGGAACATCTGCTCGATGGTCATCGGGGGCGGTGGTGGCAGCTGCTGTTGGGGTGCCTCATCCTACGGTGCTGCCTGCTCCTGCTGAGCATGCCTTCCTCCTCTGCGCCTATTGTCTGACATCTGCAGAATGCAATCACACATCAGAACTGATCTTGCAACTTGCAGCATAAGAAAAGAGTATAGAATCCTTCCACAGTACTGAGCAGATAAGCATCTTCACTGACTCCCAACACAGGCAAACACAACTTCTCAGATAAAGAGGAAAGTAGAATAAAAGGGCTTCCCAACTAGATGACTAATTTTATTAACATTTAACAAGTAAACCAAAGTGCAGGGGGGACATCCACACTCCGGCGACAGTCATTACAAAAATCCAAATCCATCATAGTTCATCATGACAAACATAAAAAACACAGGATAAGCAAACTATCCTGTCTAACTAAGACTAACTAAGAGTAAGACTAAGACTATAACTTCTATTTTTAAGCATTAATTACAAGATCCGACGCTGACGATCTATGGTTCTAAATTTATCCTGGTCCTACAGTTGGGGTTACCATAAGCATGGTGTCCACGCTGAGGTGAGCGGTACAGGTGCTGAGTCCCGACAGGAGCGGGGGAACCATCCTCTAGGTGACGATGCTCCGCGCGCTCAGTCCACAACTGGGCAACCTCAGCACGAGCCCTACTCAGCTCATCTAAAGCATGGTCCAGCTCCGTGTTTAGCATGACGGCTAGGTTGACTGTGCTGCTCAACCTAGGATTATCCTCACCAACAGGTGAAACAATCACACCTCCTGTGCTACCAGATGGTCGGCGGGGGTAATACTTCAGGTTAAGACCATCAGCTACCCCACCGAGCACTTAGCAGTAGTGTGAAAGCGCACGCCATGCGACATCTTGCATGGCCGCCTCAGCTGAGTCCCGCTCAGAGATAGAGTAATGCTCTAAGTAGACCTCCACACCCCGAAGACTGTTCTTTGGATGGCGCACCAAGAAGGTCGCCTCCAGCGGTCTGGGTAAACCCCGCGACTATACTGGAAGACAACACAGCGATACTCGATAGACCAGGTACGCTAGTCAAGTGCCTAGAGTAGCAAGGTGTCGAGCGCATCATGAAAGTGACACCCGCGAGCGGCGTCACGAGTGATGGGTCGAGCAACCCATCCCTCGGGCTCCTGCTCCTCTGAAAGGTCGGTGCTGTGGCTCGAGCTGCTGTCGTCACCTCCGTCGTTGGGGTCTCCTCCAACAGCTACTCCAGTAGCCGAGACGCCTAGTGGTGGTGTAGGGGGCGCCTCTAGCGGGGGCATAGGAGAGCAGCTCCTCACAGACTCTATCTCCTGCTGAAGCGAGAAAGAAGAGCCCTGCTGCTTAGATCCTGTCATCGACGCTCCTGCTCCTTGTGCAGGCGGTGGTGCAGCCTCTCCAAATGGCTAGACTGACCAGCCACCGGACGGCGAAGCGGACGCTCCGCGAGACGAGAAGGCAAGAAAGGAATGACTGACTTCCATGCAGTGTGTCTAAGACGAGCCATCTACAAAAGACATCGTAAGCATAAGAGTGAGAACAGAGCTAATATGACCAGCAAGTAAACCATAAAAAATAGGAATTAGAATAAAACAATTTTTCAGCAAGGTATAATATATAGTAGAACATAGGTTTGGTCGATATGACCAACTTTTGAAGGGATACCAAAGTCAAGGTGATAATAGGGGTCTATAATCCTTAGAACGACCATTCTATTCTAGGTTAGTGGTCCTACAGTCAGCACGACTTTGATACCACCTATGTCACACCCGGTTTTAGAAGGCAAACCGAATACGAACCATGTACGTGCTAGGATCAGCAACTCATGTACACAACAGTTACATAACTGGACATCATCACACAGTGCTCAAACAATAACATAAAAGAAGGTATAATAGTCGATTACATCATGATGTCCGAGACATCCACGTAGTCTTTAACAATTATCAAAGTGCAGAAAAGAAACATAGATACACACGGCCTTCACAGGCAGCCCACTGGGGGTTTGCCGCTAACCCACGCCTAGAACTCATCGTACTCTTGGAACTCCTGGAAGTCCTCCTCCATGACTTCATCTTCACCTGAGCAGTGGTTGCAACGCAGACAACCTGGGGGGGTTTGGTGTGTAAAGCAAGGGTGAGTACACATCAACATACTCAAAAATATGTCCCGTTTGGCTGTAGTGGACTAGCTTTATGTGGAGTTTAGTCAAGCAGTTGCTTTTAGTTGGTCAGGTTATTATTACTAGTAGAAAGCCAGGTTTTAGCATTAACCCAAGTTATTAACCCAATGTACCCTTTCCAAACGGAAAGAATACCACTTACCATTACCATAGTCATAACCAAAACCATCATCCTCATCACCACCTGTAACACCCTAAAGTTCAATTTTGTGAAGACAAGGAAAAATTCTCAAAGATTTTAAATCAAAACACCTTTCCTTAGAGATAATCATAATTTAGGAGTTTCCACTCATGAATAAGTTAAAAATACATAATTAAAGATACTTAGATAATCTAAATTGCCTTTGGGTTAGGATATATAAAAGAATTATGGTTAAACTATTTCTTAACATATATAAGTCTAAATTTGATTTCCCTAGAATTAATGAGGTAGGAATTATTCTACTATATGAATAAAAACTTGTCTAAAAGAACTAAAATAAATAAAGAAATATATAAAATATGTTTTTGCACATTATGCTAAAAGTTCTATATGCGTATCCAAATTAAGTGTTTGAACTTTAAACTTGTGTTGATTTGAAATTCAAATGAAAAGGAAAAATAGAAAATAGAAAATAAATGGGAAAGGGAGAAAAGAGAAAGAAATATTATAAAATACAAGATAAATTCATAAATGAATAGATCCTATATTGGTAAGTTCAAATTGAATATATAAACTGAGAATAAACTTGCCACAAAGTTTGAATTTGGATTTAAGTTTGAATTTGAAAAGAGAAATGAAAAAGAAAACAGAAAATATAAAAAGAAAAGGAAAAAGGAACTTACCTGGGCCGAATTCGTCGCTTTTGGCCCACCTAACGAAACAGCCTCCGCGCAGCCCACACCAGAAACCTGGCGCCGACAGACCGGGCCCGCGCGTCATCCTCACGCTTGCCGCGCTCCTGTCACCGCTGACGGGTGGGGCCCCCTGCTCAGTCGCTCTCACCCGCGCCTGCGTGTTCTCCTCTCGCTGACATCGCGGGGCCGCTGCCCGGTCTCTCGCCTCGCGCACGCTTAAGCTCGGACTCACTGCTCCGCGGGACCCACATGTCAGCTCGTTCTCTCACAACAGAAACGCGCGCGATCTCGCCTCCGTCGTCGCCGGGAATCTCGTCCCTTGCCGGCGGACTCCGCGCTCGGGCGCGTGGTGATCGGCGCTTCCGTTGCGCCCTGGACTATATAAGAAGACCGCCGTGATCCCCACCCTCATCTCATCCAATTGTACCCGCCTCCGAGCACCAACACCGTCGCCGCCGTGAGCTCGTGGGGCCGTAGCGACCCGTCGCCGGCGACTCTCCTTTGTACTCGCGCTCGGGTTTGCGCGTGTGGTCGGGGAGCTTCGCCTTGACTCGGCGGGTGTTTCCGTGGCATCGACATCGGGTTGGAGGGCGGCCTACACCGGCAATTCCTCACCGGAGTTGAAGCTCCGCCGTAGAACCACCCCTCGTCGTGGCCAGCCTCCACGGCGTCATAATCACCGGTGAGAACTCATCTGGGTCATTGCGCTTTCCCTCTTCTTGCATAAGCACCGGTTAGATTCGAGTTTAGGGCACTAGGGCGCGACGGCATGGTACTCCGGTGGCGGCGCCGCCGCGGTCGAGATACTTGGCCGCCGCGTATGGGCTGTGGGGAGGAAGATGGCACTTGCGCCGTGGGATGGTTGATGAACGGCTAGGATTAGAAGTTAACGTACCCTTTCGCTGGTATAAGCGTGAACGGTCGGATCGGGATCCTGTGGCTCAAGCGCAACCTCGGATTATTTAAAATCATGGCCATAGGTCCTCGATCCAACGACTATAATCACATACCGGTTCAGCGCATATGCGGATTTAATCCGAACCCTCCATCTCAGATCTCACGGTCCAGATTTGGAGATACCCCTTCGCCGTGACTTTTTGTTAAAGAGTCCTCGGATTCCCGGGAAATAGAACCCGCCGTCCTTTAGTCACTATTCCCTGTGCCTTAGAAATATTACACCGAGCCCCCTGTTCTTTCCAGAAATTGAGGCCCAGTCCAGAACATAGTAAAATCAGAGAAAATAGTTATTAAATAGATTTTAATATGAAAATAATTGCTAAAACTTAGATAATTCATAGAAAATCCATTTTAGCTCCAAATTGAACCATTCCAGTTTCTATAATTTTGTAATAATATTCTTCATCATTTAGTGTCTTTGTTTTGACATGAACTCTGTCAGAAAATTTATTTATCATTTAATCATACTTTAATCATATTAAACCTTAGGAAAATCATAACTTGAATTCTACAACTCCAAAATTAATAATTCTTTTTCCTGTGATCTTATTTTAATAGGTAGATTATTAATATGTATTTTGCATATATGTTTGGTGTAATGTTAATTTTGCCTATACCATGTATGTTTGTATTGCTACGACTAGCAGTGAGGTCACGAAGATCTGAAGAATCATCCTAGTACCTGGATTCTCAAGGCCCAGGCAAGTTGTGCCCTTGATCACTTCTTTTTACCCAGCCATGTTCTAATTAATCATAATGATCTGCATAGGTTAATTTTGATGGGACCCAATAGGTTACCCTAGTTTGTCTATCTTTATACCTTGTTTACCACTGAACTTTCTGGGTAGTACTTGCTAGTGCTATATGTGGTTTTGGGTATGGAGATACACTATTCATGATCATACTTTTGTTATCAGTTGTTATTTATTGTTCATGTTGAGATCATTATGTTAATTGGAACATGGAGCGACCACCCGGGAAAACAGTGCTACCACAAGGGTAGTATGGGATGCCCTTGGCTGATTAATTAGGAAAGCTAGTGGAAGACTACCTTACCCGAAAGGGGCAAGGGCAGTAGGGGAGAGGTCAGTGCGGGGAGGCCCTCGGGAGGATTTTGCTGCGATGGCGGTCCTGCAAGGGATTCCTGTACTGGATCTTCCTATAAACTGTAGCGGGTTTTCGGAAGCTAGTGGAACTTTGTAAAGGCCTCGTAGTGCTACCCTGCCTCACTTCCTTGGTAGAGGTGTATGGGATTCATGACCCCTTGGCAGATGGGTAACACGACTTGTGGGTAAAGATGCGCAACCTCTGCAGAGTGTAAAACTGGTATACTAGCCGTGCTCACGGTCATGAGCAGCTCGGACCCTCACATGATTAATTTATGGAACTAAATTCAATTTGTCATATGCATTGCATTGCAGGTGGTGTTGTTACTTTTGATCTATTACTTAATTGGGTTTGGTATTTACTTATACTTAGTAACTGCTAATAAAATTTTGACCAACTTTAAAAGCAATGCTCAGCTCTAACCATCTTCTTTGGTAAGCCTTACACTTTATGAGCTCCCACCTTTGGTGAGTTCATGCACATTATTCCCCACAACTTGTTGAGCGATGAACGTATGTGAGCTCACTCTTGCTGTCTCACATACACCACAGGTCAAGAACAGGTACTGCAGGATGATGCTCATGGAGGATGCTGCGAGGTGTTCGTGAGAGGTCTAGGTCGTCGTCTCCCAGTCAACTTTGGGTTGCTGGACCGTTGTCTCCTTATAATGTAATTATTTATTTTGTATAGAACTCCGGTTATATATAAAGTTGTGACATTCGATCCTGTGCCACTATACATCATATGTATGAGACTTGGTCCCAGCATACCTGGTGTTTGTGTTAACCCCGGGTTTTGGATCCCTAAAATCCGGGTGTTACAGAAGTGGTATCAGAGGAATGTTGACTGTAGGACGAAACCTAGATAGAACTGGACAACCAATATCTACTTACCCTACTCTGATTCTTTTCTAAACTTTTCTTAATCTTTTCTCATCTATTTCCGCTTACTCTGATTATTCTTACCTTTTCCTTCTAAAGACAAATGTGGATTTCACACTTTGAAATCCAGTGCCTAAAGTGACTTTAGGAATAGGAGACCTAATCCTAGGAACAAAAACAAAACTATTTTTATGAGTGTTTATGTATTTGAATGTTTGTTCTTATGATACTTGTTTGATTTGGATCTTTGATTGAGTGTGATGGGTTGTGGAGTAATGTCCACAATTACATCTGCATATACATCTAGGTATAAAGGATAACATTTGTAAGATAACTGGACAAACTAGATTATCCCCTTAGAAAATATAGGTGGTATTCCGTATCTATCTCATCTTAACATATTCTATCTTACCTTTGGACATTCACCTCGTACAACTAATTACCCTAGTCTTGACATAGAATATCTGGCCCAGCCCTGCCAAAGAAGTTTCAGTACATAACCAACTATTAGCTTATTCATTTTGTCTACTAAATGATTCCCTTGCAAAGCTATCTTACCATATGCTTCTAACTTAGATGGTCAATACCAGGCGGGGAGGTGGAATTGATTTACCTGCTAATCAACAACCCCAACCACAGTCAGCAGCAATGAATCCTCCTAATCCCCCACAAGGCGGAGTTGATCCACTCGTCGCAGCTCAAATGAGAATGATGCAGCAAATGGCGGACACCATGGCAGATATGCGCACCCAAATGCAGCAAGAACGCCAAGAAATGCACCAGGAAAGAGAGGATGCACGTCGGGAAATGCGCCAAGAACGGGAAGAAATACGCCAGGAGAGGAGGGTACAACAACAACAGCTGCAGCAACAACTTCAACAACAGCAGCAACAACAACAAATGCCATTGCCTCCACCACCAGTTCCACCCCGGGACAAGCACCGGGAATTCATGAGCCACAAACCACCAACCTTCTCCAACTCCGCAGATCCACTGCAAGCAGATGACTGGTTAAAGTCCATCGAGAAGATGCTCAACATAGCCCAGTGCTCGGATCGAGAGAAAGTACTCTATGCATCGGGTCGTCTTGCTGGTCCTGCTGCGGATTGGTGGGATGCGTACTGTGCAGCTCATGCTGCTGCCGATACAATTACCTGGGAAGAATTCTCCGCACAATTCAGGAATTACCATATTCCTGCTGGACTCATGAAGATTAAGAGGAAGGAGTTTCTATCCCTCAAGCAAGGAAGTATGTCCGTGAGTGAATATAGGGACAAATTCATTCAGTTATCTCGATATGCTCCCAGAGATGTTGAAGATGATGAGCAAAAGCAGGAGCTCTTTCTGGATGGATTGATTGGACCCTTGCAATATCAACTGGTATCGCACACATTCCCATCTTTCCAAAGGCTACTTGATAAAGCTATTGCTGTAGAAAACAAGAGGAGTATATTTGGAGAGAAAAGAAAGGCTGTCAACCAAGGGCAGGCCGGAAGTAGTTCCCGTCCTCGCTATACTACCACTCCAAGTACACCAGCTAGTGGCAGTTCTGGACAACAAACTCAACAGACACCAACTGCTCCTCCAAAAGCAAGCACTCCAGGAGGAACCGTTGCTCCCAACACAACCGCCATCAGAACATGCTTCAAATGTGGACAACCGGGACATTATGCCAACTACTGTCCCAACAGAGCTGCCTACACTACACCGGCTCCGATGAAGCAAGGACAAGCCTTGGCAGGGAAGAGTCAGCCCCTATCCATCAACCGAGGATATGCCCATCATACAGAAGTAGAAGCTGAACCCAGTGAACTTGAAATTCAAATTCAAGAAGAAGAGCCAGTCGGAGACGAAGTAGTCGGTGAAGAAGTCAATGAGCAACAAGAATAAAGAAGATAAACATAGATATAGATACATATATATATATATTTTACTATTTGTAAGACCTAAATATTAGTTTAGCTATTAGTTAGTATTTTACTATTTTAGTAATAATGATAAGGTCCATTTGACCCTGTGTTTGCTAATAAGATATGCATCATGCCGAGATTTTGTTTATGCATATGTGTTGAATCAATATGAACATGCACCCTTTTTCCTTACAAATCTCGAGGACGAGATTATTTTTAAGGGGGGTAGGATTTGTAACACCCTAAAGTTCAATTTTGTGAAGACAAGGAAAAATTCTCAAAGATTTTAAATCAAAACACCTTTCCTTAGAGATAATCATAATTTAGGAGTTTCCACTCATGAATAAGTTAAAAATACATAATTAAAGATACTTAGATAATCTAAATTGCCTTTGGGTTAGGATATATAAAAGAATTATGGTTAAACTATTTCTTAACATATATAAGTCTAAATTTGATTTCCCTAGAATTAATGAGGTAGGAATTATTCTACTATATGAATAAAAACTTGTCTAAAAGAACTAAAATAAATAAAGAAATATATAAAATATGTTTTTGCACATTATGCTAAAAGTTCTATATGCGTATCCAAATTAAGTGTTTGAACTTTAAACTTGTGTTGATTTGAAATTCAAATGAAAAGGAAAAATAGAAAATAGAAAATAAATGGGAAAGGGAGAAAAGAGAAAGAAATATTATAAAATACAAGATAAATTCATAAATGAATAGATCCTATATTGGTAAGTTCAAATTGAATATATAAACTGAGAATAAACTTGCCACAAAGTTTGAATTTGGATTTAAGTTTGAATTTGAAAAGAGAAATGAAAAAGAAAACAGAAAATATAAAAAGAAAAGGAAAAAGGAACTTACCTGGGCCGAATTCGTCGCTTTTGGCCCACCTAACGAAACAGCCTCCGCGCAGCCCACACCAGAAACCTGGCGCCGACAGACCGGGCCCGCGCGTCATCCTCACGCTTGCCGCGCTCCTGTCACCGCTGACGGGTGGGGCCCCCTGCTCAGTCGCTCTCACCCGCGCCTGCGTGTTCTCCTCTCGCTGACATCGCGGGGCCGCTGCCCGGTCTCTCGCCTCGCGCACGCTTAAGCTCGGACTCACTGCTCCGCGGGACCCACATGTCAGCTCGTTCTCTCACAACAGAAACGCGCGCGATCTCGCCTCCGTCGTCGCCGGGAATCTCGTCCCTTGCCGGCGGACTCCGCGCTCGGGCGCGTGGTGATCGGCGCTTCCGTTGCGCCCTGGACTATATAAGAAGACCGCCGTGATCCCCACCCTCATCTCATCCAATTGTACCCGCCTCCGAGCACCAACACCGTCGCCGCCGTGAGCTCGTGGGGCCGTAGCGACCCGTCGCCGGCGACTCTCCTTTGTACTCGCGCTCGGGTTTGCGCGTGTGGTCGGGGAGCTTCGCCTTGACTCGGCGGGTGTTTCCGTGGCATCGACATCGGGTTGGAGGGCGGCCTACACCGGCAATTCCTCACCGGAGTTGAAGCTCCGCCGTAGAACCACCCCTCGTCGTGGCCAGCCTCCACGGCGTCATAATCACCGGTGAGAACTCATCTGGGTCATTGCGCTTTCCCTCTTCTTGCATAAGCACCGGTTAGATTCGAGTTTAGGGCACTAGGGCGCGACGGCATGGTACTCCGGTGGCGGCGCCGCCGCGGTCGAGATACTTGGCCGCCGCGTATGGGCTGTGGGGAGGAAGATGGCACTTGCGCCGTGGGATGGTTGATGAACGGCTAGGATTAGAAGTTAACGTACCCTTTCGCTGGTATAAGCGTGAACGGTCGGATCGGGATCCTGTGGCTCAAGCGCAACCTCGGATTATTTAAAATCATGGCCATAGGTCCTCGATCCAACGACTATAATCACATACCGGTTCAGCGCATATGCGGATTTAATCCGAACCCTCCATCTCAGATCTCACGGTCCAGATTTGGAGATACCCCTTCGCCGTGACTTTTTGTTAAAGAGTCCTCGGATTCCCGGGAAATAGAACCCGCCGTCCTTTAGTCACTATTCCCTGTGCCTTAGAAATATTACACCGAGCCCCCTGTTCTTTCCAGAAATTGAGGCCCAGTCCAGAACATAGTAAAATCAGAGAAAATAGTTATTAAATAGATTTTAATATGAAAATAATTGCTAAAACTTAGATAATTCATAGAAAATCCATTTTAGCTCCAAATTGAACCATTCCAGTTTCTATAATTTTGTAATAATATTCTTCATCATTTAGTGTCTTTGTTTTGACATGAACTCTGTCAGAAAATTTATTTATCATTTAATCATACTTTAATCATATTAAACCTTAGGAAAATCATAACTTGAATTCTACAACTCCAAAATTAATAATTCTTTTTCCTGTGATCTTATTTTAATAGGTAGATTATTAATATGTATTTTGCATATATGTTTGGTGTAATGTTAATTTTGCCTATACCATGTATGTTTGTATTGCTACGACTAGCAGTGAGGTCACGAAGATCTGAAGAATCATCCTAGTACCTGGATTCTCAAGGCCCAGGCAAGTTGTGCCCTTGATCACTTCTTTTTACCCAGCCATGTTCTAATTAATCATAATGATCTGCATAGGTTAATTTTGATGGGACCCAATAGGTTACCCTAGTTTGTCTATCTTTATACCTTGTTTACCACTGAACTTTCTGGGTAGTACTTGCTAGTGCTATATGTGGTTTTGGGTATGGAGATACACTATTCATGATCATACTTTTGTTATCAGTTGTTATTTATTGTTCATGTTGAGATCATTATGTTAATTGGAACATGGAGCGACCACCCGGGAAAACAGTGCTACCACAAGGGTAGTATGGGATGCCCTTGGCTGATTAATTAGGAAAGCTAGTGGAAGACTACCTTACCCGAAAGGGGCAAGGGCAGTAGGGGAGAGGTCAGTGCGGGGAGGCCCTCGGGAGGATTTTGCTGCGATGGCGGTCCTGCAAGGGATTCCTGTACTGGATCTTCCTATAAACTGTAGCGGGTTTTCGGAAGCTAGTGGAACTTTGTAAAGGCCTCGTAGTGCTACCCTGCCTCACTTCCTTGGTAGAGGTGTATGGGATTCATGACCCCTTGGCAGATGGGTAACACGACTTGTGGGTAAAGATGCGCAACCTCTGCAGAGTGTAAAACTGGTATACTAGCCGTGCTCACGGTCATGAGCAGCTCGGACCCTCACATGATTAATTTATGGAACTAAATTCAATTTGTCATATGCATTGCATTGCAGGTGGTGTTGTTACTTTTGATCTATTACTTAATTGGGTTTGGTATTTACTTATACTTAGTAACTGCTAATAAAATTTTGACCAACTTTAAAAGCAATGCTCAGCTCTAACCATCTTCTTTGGTAAGCCTTACACTTTATGAGCTCCCACCTTTGGTGAGTTCATGCACATTATTCCCCACAACTTGTTGAGCGATGAACGTATGTGAGCTCACTCTTGCTGTCTCACATACACCACAGGTCAAGAACAGGTACTGCAGGATGATGCTCATGGAGGATGCTGCGAGGTGTTCGTGAGAGGTCTAGGTCGTCGTCTCCCAGTCAACTTTGGGTTGCTGGACCGTTGTCTCCTTATAATGTAATTATTTATTTTGTATAGAACTCCGGTTATATATAAAGTTGTGACATTCGATCCTGTGCCACTATACATCATATGTATGAGACTTGGTCCCAGCATACCTGGTGTTTGTGTTAACCCCGGGTTTTGGATCCCTAAAATCCGGGTGTTACACCACCTATAAACCAAACATCTCTAATCAAGTATCTCTAATCAATGGAGCTCCCTTGGCCACTCATAACCACGAGCATGACTAATATATCAGTTTCCATAACACTCTGCAGAGGTTGCGCACTTTACCCACAAGTCGTGATTCCCTCTTGCCTCGGGCCGATCAAACCCTTAAACAGTACCAAGGTGAACAGGCAGAGTTTCACTACGTAGCCTTTACAAAGATTCCCTGAGGCTGTAGCTACCCGTTAGGTTTCCTAAATGCATCACACTCCTCCCCAAGGGGCAAACCAACCTTGGCAAAGCGAGCCGCATACACCGAGCCCCATTAACGGCACGACGGCGAAGCGAACTACACCCCAGTTCCTCTAATTATTCAGCTAAGGGCGTCCCATTCCACACTCATGGTTGCACTGTTTTACCGGGCGGTCATCCAACGAACCAGTCCTTACGGAGAGGCACTCGAGAAACAGCTCGAGTCCCCTTAAATGCCACAAGTATATCATCATAATCAAAAGGGAAAATAGTGTATCATAGACAATCTCATCATGTTCATTGATTAATGTGAAGCACTAGCATATGGCTAAACCAAAATAACCCAACCAGAATAGGTAAACAAGGACAAGATAAACAAAAGCTAGTCAATCCTTAGATATAAACTGTGTAAATGCGGGGAGTGAATTATAAGAATGAGTAGGACATAAATGGGTCAAGGGACACTTGCCTTCACCAACCAGCTGCTGCTCAGGGTCTTCACCTGCAACTCCTTCAGACTCCACCAACTGATCGTTATCTATACGATTTCAAACATGCATTCCAAACATTTAATACAAAAGAACAGTACACCATACAATAGAATGTTATAAATAAACAGACACTCGGCGTAGGGCTCACACCTATGACTAAGCGAGAAAGAGAGAGTAACGGTGTAACACCCCTGGTGTTATTGTCACTAAAACTTGAGCATAACATCATGTGTATGGGCATATCATTTGCTTGTGACACCTAGAGTGCATTCACTAGGTAAAAATTTCAAATATGTAGTACTACTATGACTTGATGTGTGGTTAACCCTAGTGTAAGGTACTTTACCCTAAATCTGGGCTTATGGATATAAGGGAAGTCCAAATATGTGAAAACCTCAAAAGATATGAACAATAATCCTAAGATATCTTCTTGGAAGGACTTGAGTGGCATCCAAACCCTAAAAGTGCTAAAAATCCTGAAAAGACCACTGGAAAACCCTAAATTAGAACCCTAGGGGGCTAAGTGTAAAATTTGTGCACTTTTGGACCCAAGTGTAAAAAGCAAAGTATTAGGGCACCTTAAATCATATGTTTCACAAATTTGAAGATTTGCAAGTTGAAAAGTGGGATTTGGACTTAATTGCAAAAAGTACCCTTTTGAACCCCATATGCTTAAGTCAGAATTCAGTGCAATTGGAGCAACTTTGGAGCTTTATATAATCTAATCCATGAAGATTCTGTTCTGGCTTAATACATCAAGATTATAGAGCTATTATAGGAGTACAACTTTGCTTAAGTGATTAAACCTTGGTGTTGTACAAAATTAGGAGCTAAATCGGTTTGAAGTCTGGCTGTCAGACCACCCTATGACTGATTATTAGCTGATAGTGAGTTCTGGCGAACTTTGGACTTGATTCTAGCTCAAGGGAATAGGCAAATGAGCAAGATCTTTATAGGAGAATTGTTGCTGGTTTATAGAGCTACAACTTTGTTACAGGTAGATTAGCAAGTTTCCACACAAAAATCTGAGATTAGGGCGCTGCAAACCGTGCTGTCAGGTGCTCTGAATGACTCCCTGATGGTGCAGTAACAGAAATATCCCTGGGTTCAGTCCCCCTCGCCGTCGGTGATCCGCACGCCTGGATTCATGCCGGTCGCCGTGATTCGTGCCTGACACGCAGTGGATATCCACGAGGAGGTAAAAGATCTCGCGGGGGAGCAGATGTGGTCGCGGGGGAGGCTTATCACCGCGCCTGTAGCCGTTGCGACGTGGCCGGACCGTCGGTGTTGCCATGGAAACTTCGGTGACCTCAGTTATGCCACACTGTGGCTTGTTACTGTGCGGTAGTAACTGTGGCACACTTAAGAGTACAATCTTTGAGCCATTGCACCGGTGAACGCCATGAAACCTTTGCGCTAGTGCTCTTCCCCCTCTCCGGCCGCCGCGCTTATTCTTCAAATTAGTCACCACCGCTCATGAATCCTATAAATTGCGCGTGCCATCAGCTCCGCTAGGTAGTTGTGCATCCAGTGAACCAGCTCTCACCTCTAATCATCCGCTACAGCTCCACAATTTGAGACTTCCCCCAAATCGGTCTAAAACATCGTTCTGTGTGAGCTCGCCGTGGCCAGCGCGCTACAGGTCCGTTCATGCCCTCTGTTCCCTCATTTCAGTACTCTGATGTGCTCTTGATACTCCCTGAGCCATCCAATTGAGTTAGAACCCGTAGGATCACTGGGAACATCTCGGTTTGTCCGTTGCTCGCGCTGTCACCGTGGGTAGTGTGATTAAGAGCTTGAACCTTGCAATTAAGTGAGGGGAAATGGTCGTTTAGGGTTGAATTTGGTGTCAAGCAAAGGGAAGGATTAGCCATTGCCTATTTCGGCTAGTACGAGCTCACCGGAGCTCGGCCTGTCGCCGTTCACCGTCGAGGATCGCGGGTTGTAAAGAATAGAAAGGGGAGGGGTCTATTCGTAATTGTCAGTGACACAAGAAACAGTACTGCGGAATATTCAAAGGTTTTTCAAATCACCAGGGTCCCTGGTGAAAAACTGACAGCACGGACGCGCGCGTGAGCGCGTTCTGCCTGTATTGGGCTGGCTCAGGCTGAATTGAGCCCAGTACTGTTGATGCTTTCCTTTTTTTCTTTTTCTGCTAGACTTAGGAAATCCATAGAAAATTCTAGGAAAATGCTAAAAATATGATACCAATTTTGTTAGACTCCTAAATTCCTATAATATTTAATAAAAATAGTTTTAGGATTTTTAGTCCAAACAAGGAATTATGTAGTATTTAAAAGGGCTTAAACCTATACCTCTAGAATTTTAGAAATTATTTAATAACTCCAAAAATCACTAAACTTTTTGAATAAGCCTAATATGGTATTTAGAACCCATGAGTGAAGTTAGACATGATTTGGACAAAGTTTGATACCTAAACCCAAAACCCTAATTTCCTAAGTAGTGCCTGCCCTATGAAATAAAATACTAACTCCAAAAACCCTAGTTCTCTGGAGTACCGTGAAGGAAAGTTGTATTCAGGATACAACTTGATAAACCTTTTTGTTTACTACATTTTCATAAGCATTACATGAGCATTCATGGTTATATATAGAAAACGAGGAAGAAGTAGTGGTTGAAGAAGAAAGAGCTACACCACCACCACCTAAAGACCCACCTGCCGGGAACTGCTTTTATTTTGATATTTGTGGAGCAGAACCCGACTCTCCTACAACGCAAGGCAAGCCCCAGTGCATTTGCCACCTCCTTGCTGTTTTTAACTCTTTATCACTTGACTAATGCATTAGGTGATAGGAGTTGGGTGTTAGACCAATTGCTGCATTTCCTTCAATGAATCTATTTACCATTCCTTGATGACCTGTTTTTCTTAAAAAGGTGTTTTTCTGATGCTTAGTCTTGCTCTAGAAAAACAAAATGTTTTGTTTTCAATAATAGATGATGCTTCAAGTGGGATGGGATAATTTTCAAAAATAAAACTTGATGGTGGATCCATCATGGCCGTGATGGGTTCAACATCGGATAAGATGTACCTCTGCCAGGTACCAAACTTTGGGTTTGAAATGATAAAGCTGAGACCAGGCGGGTGACTTGCACGAGAGGAGAGTCTCGATGTAGTGTCTCCGTCTGAGTCGATTAAGGACCGTCTCGATGTAGGCTTGATGATTGAGGACCTTTTAACTAGTCACATGCCTCATCATGGGTAAGCTTTGCCTCGGGCAGACTAATATCAGAATAGGACAACACGCAATGGGAGTGGAGAGATGGCGAGAGTAGTGTGTACCCTCCGTGGCAAGAGGCTGGACGGTGGTGTATCTGTGCTCTCGGTTGGCGTGAACCCGATCTGGTGTTAAGAACACCAGTGGCGAGTTGACATATGCAAGGGTTAAGTGCTACATATGTCATGTGATTGGAGATCCCTAGCTAGGTATTAATCGATTCGGATCGCCGTTACTTCTCGGACATGAAGACTTGGTCACTGCCCTACACGTAGCATTCCAGTGAACAAGAAGGGTTGATAAAAAGATGGCTAGTATAGGCCAAGTGCTTGAACTAGGGTATAAAGAACTCTAGATTCAATGACTTAACTTGCTAATAAAATTGGATTTTTAAGGACCCACTATTAGTAAGCATCTTTGCAAACAGAGTCTTGATTCTTGATTAAGCCTTACCTTGACTCCCTCAAGCCAGCATATCCTTGAGAGTCTTTTATTTTGACGGGTAAGATTTGTGAAAGTACACTTCGTACTCAGGGGTTTCAAACCCATGTTGTTGTAGGTGAGGAAGCAGCAAACTTTTGTTGCTTTTGCTCTAAGGTGGTGCGAAAGGAAGAATCTCAAGAGTGAAGCCTCGGCAGGATGTTGTCCTCCTTTTAAAAACATTATACTTCTAAGCGGGAGGGGTTTTTACCTCCTGAGTTTGTAATAATAATACTTCTGCGCTCATATACTGCTGGTCTGTAATAACAACACTCTTTCTATATTTTAATGTAAATTAAGTTACTGTAATTGCTTTCGCTTATTCGTTGCTCCGATGTGTTGTAATATCTGCGTGACGGGTGGAACACTCTTGGGAAAGATAAAGGATACAGATACCGAACTTGTCAAGTGATTATGTACGTCTACAGGATTGTCCGAGGTCTATTAGACAAGAACAACTGTAGGTGGGCCTAATGACTTGGGAGGTTCCGTCACAAACAGTCGAGGCTACGGTCGAAGAGCGATCACGTCACATGATTATAAATCAAAATACTCGTCTAAACAGAATAATATTAATTTGGCCATCGCGCTATACATAGGATAAAATCATGTTCCATGTTAAATCATTATAAATGGACCAAAGTAAATTTAAAAGGATTGTCGCAAGGTGAAACGCACGACACAACACCTAGACTAAATTAAGAACGAATCGACTCGTCGCGCGATGGAGCGCGCCACGAGACGCTTAAACTAATTATGAAAATAACGTCAAGCGTCGCGCGATGAAGCGCACGATGGCATACGTCATCCAAACTGAATTTAAAATAAAATGTCACGTGACTGGACGCGTGACGCCACACATTAAACAATCTGAAAATAAAATGGATCGTCGCGCGACGCAATACATTAATAGAATCTGAAATTAAACAAATTCGTCGCGCGACGAAGCGCGCGACGCAGCACGTTAACTAAACAGGGTTTAAAATTAATTAAAACCAAAAAATCAATCACCGTATGCGTCGGGCTGCGCACGCGGGATCGCGTTGTGCGAACTGGGGGCGTGCGCAGGGGCCGCGCCGGGGGACCACGCTGCCGAGGGCAGGGGCCGCGCGGGGAGCCGCGTGCACTCGGGCTGGGACGGCCGCGCGCAGGGGGCCGGAACAGCTACGCGTCGGGGCCAGTGGGCCGCGTGTAGGGGGCCGAGGGAGTCATGCCGCAGGGGGCCAAGGGGTCGTGCCACTGAGAGGTCGGGGAGCTGCGCCAGGGGGCCGGGAAGGCCGCGCGCGAGGGAGGCCGACGGGCCACACCGCCGGGGGGCTGGGGGGCCGCGCCGCCAGGGCCAAGGGGCTGCACGCGAGGGGGCCAGGGAGCCGCTCCAAGGAGGCCGAGGGGCCGCACCGGGGAGGGGCCAAGGGGCCACGCAGTGGGGCGTCGAGGGGGCTGCGCAGGGAGGCCACGCGGGGGAAGCAGGAAGGGGAGGGGGAGGGGGAGAGAGAGAGGGAGAGGGGAGGGAAGCTCACCTCAGGGTCCAAATCTGGCAATCACCGTCTCTAAAACCTAGGGCACCACGGGGGAGAGAGAGAGGTGGAGGAGAGGAGGTTGCTGCGCGGGAAAATTCAGCGAGAGAAAGGAAGAGAAGGGAGGGGGCGCACGCGCATGGGGGAAGGGGCCGGGGCGCCAGGGCACGTGGGCCAGGCCAGGCCGGGCTGGGTCGTGTCGCGGGTCAAAATCCCACGACACGCACAACCGCATATTGGAAACCAATCGCGAAATGAAATCTGAAACGAGACTAAGAAAAACACGCGATTAAACACGACATCAGACAAGAAATATGCCTCAGCATGATGCAACACGACAACTTAGGTTTTTTGTTTACACGCAACGCGGACACCAGTCGCTATACTGCTTTGAAATTTGGAAGAATGAGCGAAACGAGAAGAGAAAAGAGAGTAATGCCCGAATTTAGTGAGTATTAAAGAAGAAAAAATTCTACCCCCAAATTCAGGGTGTTATAGTTAAATACTAAATGATAATTGGAGTCTACCAAAATTGGTCCCTTCATTTTATCAATTTTCTACTATTTTTAATGGATTTCACAAGCTACCAGTAAAAAGAAAAGAACAAAGATTAACAATATCGAATTACATTTGTACCTTCAGCTTGATAGAAGGTAAGGATCCAAGTATGACGTGCGAGTGAATAAAAGTTAGCGTGAACCATGGTTATTAAAGCAGTAAAACGTTAAAACGTTATGAACCAACTTTTTAACAGTTAAACGTTTAAACGAACATTGAAACGTCTTTTCAGATTTGACATAGAAGTTCAAATATAAAATATGTTCATACATAAGTTGAGTACTTGAGTTCACAAACCAAATAGCATAAAAAGAAACAGATCAAGTTCAACAACACAAGTTCAACCACACAATGCCTCACTATTTTTGCCATTGAAATTTACCGTGAGCAAATAGAGATTGATTCACTATAAGCAAAATCAATAAATAGGGCCTAAAACAATGGGCGCTGGCTGGTACTATGATCTTGGGCGCTGGCTGGTGGTCTTGTGGAGGGAGGAGGAGGGCGCTGGCTGCTGGTCTTGCGGTCACCGATCAGCCAGCGGTGGCGCAGGCGCGCAGCGGTCTGCTGTGGGCTTGTCCGCCTGTGGGAGGAGGGAGGAGGGGGAGCCGAGGTCAATGGAGGGCAGTGACATACCTATGGGGCAGTCGGCCGGCGGTCTGATGATGTCTGCTAATTGCTGTGGTGGCAGAGGAGAGGAGGGCGGCCGACTAAGGAGTGCTCCTCGCTGGAGAGGAAGCCTCCACGGGTACGCGTTGGCTGGACCTAAACCCTAAAGGCCCAGGAAAGGCCCATAGATGGGTAAAATGTCCCCAAAACACGTAAAACACCCTAAAACATGTTTAGGACGCTTAAACGATGTTTAAACGTCCAAAACAAACGTTCTACGCCAGTTTTCTAAAACGTTCGGACGTTCCAGCTCCTAATCACGTTTTCTCGCAGACCGCGCCTTTCATTTCGTGTACACCTTTATCCCAAGGCTGAAGGTCCCTGTGAGTATATTATACTTGGAAAACATGTTAGTCGTGTTTTTGAGGACCTTCGGAAGATGAAGGCCCCCAATAGATGCATTATCTTAGATAATGTTATGTTGTGCTCATAAATGGGAAATAGGAACTTTTGTGTGGTGGAGTTTGGTTTTGTGTTGCGGATGTTGTGAAAAATGTTTTAGTGCACATATAGGCAATGCATGGTGTGTTATGAAGTGGTGGCATGCCTTCGTAGTCATCATGTCGTCTGTTTGGTAACCTAGTTGAAAGTCATAGAGAAAAGTCGATTACTTGCACGCTATTTATTATTGTCGCTCTATCCCTCTGTATGAATTGCAATGTGAAGTAGAAGGCCATCTATGTGACACTAGATGCCTGGGTAGACTTCCATGATTTGTAATGGTCACATTGTCAAGGTAGGGGTTAAGTCGATCGGCACCAGTTAAGTGGTTGAAAATGACTAATAAGGTAATTGTAGGTATAAAACTAGACACTAGTGTTCTTATATCCGCATGGGATGTTGTGGTCACTTGATGACATTTAGAATGGATATGTGTTGTAGTATAAAGTTGGGAATAAACTTACCATCACATGTCAAATTACAATAGTAAAGTAAGGTATCTCTTTCGTGATAGTCAATTTATATAACATAAGCATGTGAGATTGGTTCCTCTATATAAATTACAAGTTGATAATTTATACCTAAGAATTGGTGGTTGTTGGTCACTTGTTCTGAAATGATATAGATTAAGAACAAGGCAACATAATTGTTAATGGTTAAAGACCTTCGTCCTTCGAAGCATTATTTCCTCTCGGATATAATGATCCTTAGACGAAGGTCATGAAGGACATACCTTCATCATTTTTATCATATAAAAGTAAGTATAAATAGACAGAGGAAAGAATGCATAAGGATGCAGAGGGACAAAGATAATAATTGTCACATATCAATGATCTATCATTATTATTATCTTTATCGAGCATAAATAGACACTGTCAAATGCTTGTATTATAATTGTACCTTCGGCTTGCCAAAAGGTGGGGGAGCAAGGATGGCGTGAGAGAGAGAGATTACAATCCAGCGTGAACAGTACGGGGCTACTGTTCATCTATTTATAGGCACGGCAGAAAGCCCGGACAAAATTACATTCATGCCCTTGACATTTACTCGTGATTATAATACAAATTATCATGGACTAAGTGGTCTTTTCCCCCTTTGAGTCGGTGTCGTCCTTGGTCTTCGTCACCACATCATGCCGAAGCTCTCTGGCAATAGCTTCGGCGCTTACACCTATCACCTCCGGGTTGCTCCTTTACATCGCGTATACTTTCGCCATTAGAGAAGATCTTTTATTCAGGAGCCGAAACCTCTTGTAATAATCTATATCGTACTGAAAACATATGGTTTGTCACGTTTTTGAGGACCTTCAGAAGAGGAAGGCCCCCAACAGTAGCCCCTCGCAATATTAATTTGCTTCCTTATAACAAATTTAGACTGCGACCTGGATGAAGGCCTTTAGCTGAAGGTCCGAAAAAAACACCTTCCCTTCGCTAGAATAGTGAACGACACTGACATGCTGGACCCACCAAACCGTGGGGCATTATGCATATAAATCTGAGCTCGTATTGAAAGCATTTCTTGTGCTATTTCGGTTGCGTACACTGTGCTCGCTATTTTAAACTCTCTTGTTTTGTCACGAGTTTGATTTAATGGCTGGTGAGAAGAAGACTGTGGACCCAGCGTTGTCTGAGTTTTACGAAGCTATGGAGAGGACCAATGCAGAAAAGATTGCACATGAGACATTAGCTGGAATATCTGAAGGCTCTAGTGACAGTGAAGACTTTGATGCTGAAAGTGAGACTGAGGATACCGATGATCGGCCCTGGAGGCCAAGCCATTTTGTTTTCGGAAAGTCGACAATCAAACAAGGACAGATTGATGCCATGAGGGGAAGGTATTTTTGTGACATTTCTATTGTGCGGGCTGGAGGAGAGAGTAATGTCCCTCTGCCCAAAGCTGACGAGGTAGTTGTCTATAGAAGTTTTATGGAGGCGGGGCTTTGGTTCCCTTTGGATAGTATGTTGGTCGAAGTGCTGAAAACCTTCGAAGTCTACCTTCATCAGCTTACCCCTGAAGCCATCATCAGGATAGGGGTTTATATTTGGGCCATGAGGAGTCAAACAAGAGCTGAATGCGAAATGTTTCTGCAACTTGCATGAATTGTCTTATGAGACGAAGGCTATTGGAAAAGAACAATATCACAACAATTTCAATTGTTATGGCTTCGTAACCCGTTCCGAAGTAAGCAATCCAGTGCCAACGTTTCGCAAGAGATGGCCAGGAGCCTGGATGCAAGAATGGTTCTATGTAAAGAACGATCTGGTTGAGAGAGAAGACATCAAGAGAATTATCGAACGTCCCTTATGTTCTCACTTCGACATTGGAAGACCATCTCTTGCCCTTGGAAACGACATTCAAGCGTGCCAAGCTGCTTATAACACGGTATGCACCTACATAGGCACCAGGGACTTAGTGGCCACTCGAGAGTGGGTGGGAGATGCCGAAGGAGGCTGCTGCTGGGTCTAGCCAAGGTGGCTTAATTTACTTGAAGTATACATTCAAATATAGGAGTCAATTTGACGAACCAAATGACGACTGGCTAGACGCCATTGACGCAACCAGCGATGAGTTGCTTGGTTCCTACTCAAAGACCGAAGATGATGCCATGACGACGGCCTTCGGAGGGTGAGACAAGAAAAGGTTAAATAGAGTTTTTGATGTTATTGGTTTCATGTACCCAGATTATAGCTATCCTTCGCGAAAGCAAGGAAAGAAAAGAAGAGCTGCCGCTTTGGCGATTTCCACTACGCCGAAGCCGAAAAAGGTTAAAGTTTTAACACATCGTCCTAAGCACACGGAAATAGCAGAAGAGCCAAGGCTTGCTGAAGGGTCCTCTATTGCTGAGTCATGTCACCCCGCTACTGCTGAAGCTAGGGTGGAATCTGCCGAAGAGCCAATCCCGAAGATAGCAGCGGAGCAGCCAAAAACCTCAAGTTCATTGCAAGAAACAGAACTGCCAAAGGTTCAAAAGATTGCTTCAATAACTTCGAAGAGAAAGGAGAATGGCTAGTGTATTGGATGCTGTTATGGAATACTCAAAGGCGCTAACTCCTGCCTCTTCAGAAGCACCTAACGTGGAAGACAAGAATACAAAGAAATCTGCCGAAGCCGTCATGATGCAGGTTGAAACTGAAGCTAGGCCCTTAGTTCCCGCAAAAGCTGGGCCTGCAGAGATTGTTGAAAAGGATATTGAATCAAGACCTTCAGATGCTTCAAAAATGCCATTACCGTTAGAAAAAGAGAAGGCTACAGAAGAATCTGAATTCCCTGCTCCTGAAGCATCTACTGAGGATTTAGAATTTATAGTGCGTGAGGCTACAGGGAAAAACTATCAGAGGAGCAAATTGCCGAAGCTAGGCAATATGCCAAGGATCTGAAGTATCCATCAGGATCCTTGGCATACAGCGGCACTGACGAAGATGACTTTTTATATTGCCTACCAGACAACAAGGAGATATCTGTTTGTCAAGAAATGGCAAAGAATATGTGATTCCTGAAGCTAGAGCTTGGCTTATCTGCGATGTCAAAGGATGAACTTGCAGACAGCCTTGCTTATAATAGCTTGAAGGTATATACACTTTTTCTTGTAAAATAAGTTATGTTTATTTGTTTTCTTACTGTTTTTATGTTCTCACACATATATTTTTGTTATTAGGGCTTAATTCTTAGTAAAGCTTTAAGGGCTCAAAAAGAAGCCGATGACGAAAGCTGTCAAATTGCACTTGGGAACCTTCAGTCAGAGGTCATCAGACTGAGGAATGAAGCCATTGAAAAAAATAAGATTCTGCTCTCCTTTGTAGATAGACTAAAAGTCAGCGAAGCCAGGCTTAATGCACAAGCCGAAACTCACAAAGCCGAAGTAGACGATCTAAAGAAAAAACTTGCCAAAGTGAATGAAAATTTTGAAGTTGCGAAGGCAAAGCAAGAGATAAGTGAATGGACAAGTTCAAGGCTAGAAAATAATGTTGAAGAGCTTTGTGATTCTAGGGAAAGATGTTATGAAAAATCCTTGGACTGCGTGAAGGCAAAAGATAGATTTGCGAAGGTGGGGGCGTATTCCTTAGAACAAAAATTTATTCGTGGCAACCTCGAAGGGGTTATCCAATGGATAGGTGAAGAAGTCGAAGCTTTCGATGAGATCCTTAGCGATCACAGATATTTTTGTGCTTTTTCAGGTGCCCGAGGGATTGCGGCAATCTTAGAAAAGGCTGGGTGTGAACATGTCAAGGCCGCGGCCTAGCCAGAATCTATTCTCTGCTGACAATACTAAGGACCCTTCAGTTGAGGCTTCTACCCTGGGCGGCAAATTCTACTCCGATGTGTGGATGAAGGGTGGTCATGAGATGGCTGACGAAGCCATTAAAAAGAATGAGAAAGAATCTCACAACACCCATGAGGAAGCTAAGCAAGCTGAGGAAGCTGCCGAACGCACCATGATTATAGGTACTTTTATTTAAAACTTCTTGCCTTGTTGCTCGTTTTTACCTTCGTAACTGAAAGGGAAATGTGCCCTTGGGCCATTTCTAAGGATTTTGGTGATTTAGTGCTCAACACAGGTGCCTAATTGTAAAATGGAACAAGGTGCAAATCATGAAGTAAAGGTATGTTTCTAAGCCTTAGTACATTGGTTTTGTGGACTAACATGTTTGTCTAAGTGTTAGAAACAGCAAGAAGAAAAAGAGAAAAGGGGAGAGAATGACTTGGCTGTGTGCAGCCAAGTCCCTGCTCGGTCTGGAGCACCGGACTGTCCGGTGTGCACCGGACAGTGTCCGGTGCGCCAGGCCTCCTCGGCGCGAACTGGCCGCTCTCGGGAATTCGCCGACGGCGTACGGCTATAATTCACCGGACTGTCCGGTGTGCACCGGACTGTCCGGTGAGCCAACGGTCGGCCAGGGCCAACGGTCGGCCGCGCAATCCGCGCGAGACACGTGGCCGAGCCAACGGTCGGGAAGGAACACCGGACTGTCCGGTGTGCACCGGACATGTCCGGTGCGCCAACTGAGCGCAGATCTGGAGCAGCCAGCAACGGTCAGAAGTGCTGTTTTTGGAAACAAATCGGGCACCGGACAGTGTCCGGTGTGCACCGGACTGTCCGGTGCGCCACGAGACAGAAGGCAAAGATGGCCTTCCAGATTTGTTCCCAACGGCTCCTAGCTGCCTTGGGGCTATAAAAGGGACCCCTTGGCGCATGGAGGAAGTACACAAGCATTCCTTGAGCACTCTTGATCACTCACACATCAATCTTGCGCACTTGTTTGAAATTCTAGTGAGTTGAGCTCTGTTCTAGTGTGTTAGCCTCTTGAGCTCAAGTCTGGGTTTTGTGTGTGCGTATTCGCTGTGATCTTTGTGTTGTGTGTGAGTTGCTAATCCCTCCCTTACTCCGTGATTCTTTGTGAACATCTTTTGTAAGGGCGAGAGGCTCCAAGTTGTGGAGATTCCTCGCAAACGGGATTGAGATAAGAACAACAAAACACCGTGGTATTCAAGTGGGTCTTTGGACCGCTTGAGAGGGGTTGATTGCAACCCTCGTCCGTTGGGACGCCACAACGTGGAAGTAGGCAAGCATTGGCTTGGCCGAACCACGGGATAAACCACCGTGTCCCTCTGTGCTTGATTCTTGTGGTATTGTGTTTTGTTGAAGACTTCACCTTAGCCACTTGGCATTAACTGTGCTAACGCTTAACAAGTTTTTGTGGCTTAAGTTTGAAGTTTTTACAGGATCACCTATTCACCCCCCCCCTCTAGGTGCTCTCAATTGGTATCAGAGCCGTTCTATTCACAAAGGGACTAACCGCCCGAATAGATGGATCCTAAGGGGAAGGGTATAGTGATCAACGACAAAGAGAAGGAGACCTTCGTCAACGAGCCGAAGGACGACAAGCCTACCGACTCCGGCTCGGGTCAAAGACGAAAGGATGGGAAGAAGAAGAAGACCAGGCGCATCAAGGAGATCATCTACTACGACAGCGACGAGTCTACTTCTTCCCAAAAGGATGAGGACCACAACGACTACGAGAGGAGAAAACCGGTTAATTCGAACTTTTCCTTTGATTACTCTCGTATTCCGCAAAGTTCACATTCTCATTTACTCTCCATTCCACTTGGCAAGCCCCCACACTTTGATGGAGAGGACTACGGATTTTGGAGTCACAAAATGCGTAGTCACCTTTTCTCACTCCATCCTAGTATATGGGAGATTGTAGAGAGTGGAATGCACTTTGATAGTTCGGATAGTCCTATGTTCATTAATGAACAAATCCATAAAAATGCACAAGCTACTACTGTTCTTCTAGCTTCCTTGTGCAGGGATGAATACCATAAGGTGAGCGGCTTGGACAACGCCAAGCAAATCTGGGACACCCTCAAGATTTCTCATGAGGGGAACGACGTCACCTTACTCACCAAGATGGAGTTGGTGGAGGGCGAGCTTGGACGGTTCGCGATGATAAGGGGCGAGGAGCCAACACAAACGTACAACCGGCTCAAGACCCTTATCAACAAGATAAGAAGCTACGGGAGCACGCGATGGACGGACCACGACGTCGTCCGCCTAATGCTCAGGTCCTTTACCGTACTTGATCCTCATCTCGTGAACAATATTCGTGAGAATCCCAGGTACACGATGATGACGCCCGAGGAAGTACTTGGAAAATTCGTGAGCGGGCGGATGATGATCAAGGAGGCAAGATACGTCGACGACGCGTTGAACGGACCACTCCACGAGCCTCAACCCATTGCTCTAAAGGCAACGAGGAGCAAGGAGTCGCTACCTAGCAAGGTGGTGCAAGTTGAGGCGGCTGGCCTTAATGATGAAGAGATGGCTCTCATCATTAAGAGATTCAAGACGGTGCTTAAAGGTCACAAGGGACAACCAAGCAAGACCAAAGCCAAGGGGAAGCGCTCATGCTTCAAATGCGGTAAGCTTGGTCATTTCATTGCTAATTGTCCCGATAATGAAAGTGACCAGGAAAAGGGGAACAAAAGAGAGAAGAAGAAGCAATACAAGAAGGCAAAAGGCGAGGCGCATCTAGGAAAGGAGTGGGACTCGGATTGCTCCTCCTCCGACTCCGACAACGAAGGACTCGCCGCCACTGCCTTCAACAAATCAGCTCTCTTCCCCAACGAGCATCTCACTTGCCTTATGGCAAGGGAGAAGAAGGTGAGTATTCAAGACTCCACTTATGCTTCATCTAGTGATAGTGAGTCTAGTGATGATGACATAGATTATTCTTGCTTGTTCAAGGGCTTAGATAGATCTAAGATAGAGAAAATCAATGAATTGATTAATGCATTGAATGAAAAGGATAGGCTTTTAGAAAAGCAAGAAGATTTATTGTATGATGAACATGATAAATTTGTAGAGGCACAAAAATCATATGCTTTAGAAGTGAAAAGAAATGAAATGCTTTCTAGTGAAATATCTTCCTGTCATGAAACCATTTCTAACTTAAGAAGTGTTAATATTGATTTAAGTGCTAAACTAGAAGTAGCTAGTAAATCAAATTCTTTTGTTGAACATGTTGAAATTTGTACTAGGTGTAAGGATTTTGATGTTAATGCTTGTAGTGAACACCTAGTTCTAATTTCCAAATTAAATGACGAAGTGGCTAGTCTTAATGCCCAACTTAAGACTAGCAAGAATGAAGTTGATAAAATAAAATTTGCAAGGGATGCCTACACGGTTGGTAGACACCCCTCAATTAAGGATGGGCTTGGCTTCAAGAGAGAAGCCAAGAACTTAACAAGCCATAAGGCTCCTGTCTTCGTCAAGGAGAAAGGGAAGGCCCCTATGGCAAATAGTGCTAAAAAGAACCATGCTTTCTTATACCATGATAGGAGACATGCTAGAAATGTTCATAATGATTTTGATTCACATGTTTATGATTCTCATGCCATGTTTGCCTCTAGTTCCTCTCATAAACATGATAGAAATATGAGTAGGAGAAATGTTGCGCATATGCCTAGGAGAAATATTGCTCATGTACCTAGAAAGAATGTTAGTCATGCTCCTAGAAAATTAATGAATGAACCTTCTACCATTTATTATGTTTGTAATGCTCCCTTTGCTATTTGTAGAAAGGGAAAGAAGGTTGTTGCTAGGAAATTAGGGGCTAGATGCACGGGAGATAAAACTTGCATCTGGGTCCCTAAGAATATTTGTGCTAACCTTGCAGGACCCAACATGAGTTGGGTACCTAAGACCCAAGCCTAAATTTGCCTTGCAGGTTTATGCATCCGGGGGTTCAAGCTGGATTATCGACAGCGGATGCACAAACCATATGACGGGGGAGAAGAAGATGTTCACCTCCTACGTCAAAAGTAAAGATTCCCAAGATTCAATTATATTCGGTGACGGGAATCAAGGCAAGGTAAAAGGGCTAGGTAAAATTGCAATTTCTAATGAGCATTCTATATCAAATGTATTCTTAGTGGAGAGTCTTGGATATAACTTGCTATCTGTTAGTCAATTATGTCAAATGGGATATAATTGCTTATTTACGAATGTAGATGTGTCTGTCTTTAGAAGATGTGACGGTTCACTAGCTTTTAAGGGTGTACTAGACGGCAAGCTTTATTTAGTTGATTTTGCAAAAGAAGAGGCCGGTCTAGATGCATGCTTAATGGCTAAGACTTGCATGGGCTGGCTGTGGCATCGCCGCTTAGCACATGTGGGGATGAAGAACCTCCACAAGCTTCTAAAGGGGGAACACGTAATAGGTCTAACAAATGTGCATTTCGAAAAGGATAGACCTTGTGCAGCTTGTCAAGCAGGGAAACAGGTGGGAGGAGCACATCACAGCAAGAACGTGATGACCACGTCAAGACCCCTGGAGCTGCTACACATGGATCTCTTCGGACCCGTCGCCTATCTAAGCATAGGAGGGAGTAAGTATGGTTTAGTTATTGTTGATGACTTTTCCCGCTTCACTTGGGTATTCTTTTTGCAGGATAAGTCCGAAACCCTAGGAACCCTCAAGCGCTTCCTCAGGAGAGCTCAAAATGAGTTTGAGTTCAAGGTGAAGAAGATAAGGAGCGACAACGGGTCCGAGTTCAAGAACCTTCAAGTGGAGGAGTTTCTTGAGGAGGAAGGAATCAAGCACGAGTTCTCCGCTCCCTACACACCACAACAAAATGGTGTGGTAGAGAGGAAGAACAGGACGCTAATCGATATGGCGAGGACGATGCTTGGAGAGTTCAAGACCCCCGAGTGCTTTTGGTCGGAAGCCGTGAACACGGCTTGCCACGCCATCAACAGGGTCTACCTTCATCGACTCCTCAAGAAGACTTCGTATGAGCTACTAACCGGTAACAAACCCAATGTATCGTACTTTCGTGTATTTGGGAGCAAGTGCTACATTCTAGTGAAGAAGGGTAGAAATTCTAAGTTTGCTCCCAAAGCTGTAGAAGGGTTTTTATTAGGTTATGATTCAAATACAAAGGCGTATAGGGTCTTCAACAAATCATCGGGTTTGGTTGAAGTCTCTAGCGACGTTGTATTTAATGAGACTAATGGCTCTCCAAGAGAGCAAGTTGTTGATTGTGATGATGTAGATGAAGAAGATGTTCCGGCGGCCGCTATACGAACCATGGCGATTGGAGACGTTCGGCCACAGGAACAGGATGAACGTGATCAACCTTCTTCCTCATCGACGGTGCATCCCTCACCTCAAGACGATGAACAGGTTCATCAAAAGGAGGCTTGTGATCAAGGGGGAGCACAACACGATCAAGTGATGGAGGAAGAAGTGCAACCGGCACCTCCAACCCAAGTTCGAGCGATGATTCAAAGGGATCATCCCGTCGACCAAATTCTGGGTGACATTAGCAAGGGAGTAACTACTCGGTCTCGATTAGTTAATTTTTGTGAACATTACTCTTTTGTCTCCTCTATTGAGCCTTTCAGGGTAGAGGAGGCCTTGCTAGATCCGGACTGGGTGTTGGCCATGCAGGAGGAACTTAATAACTTCAAGCGCAACGAAGTTTGGACGCTGGTGCCTCGTCCCAAGCAAAATGTTGTGGGAACCAAGTGGGTGTTCCGCAACAAACAAGACGAGCACGGAGTGGTGACAAGGAACAAGGCTCGACTTGTGGCAAAAGGTTATGCCCAAGTCGCAGGTTTGGACTTTGAGGAGACTTTTGCTCCTGTGGCTAGGCTAGAGTCTATTCGTATCTTGCTAGCATATGCCGCTCACCATTCTTTCAGGTTGTACCAAATGGATGTGAAGAGCGCATTCCTCAACGGGCCAATAAAGGAAGAGGTGTACGTGGAGCAACCCCCTGGCTTCGAGGATGAGCGGTACCCCGACCATGTGTGTAAGCTCTCTAAGGCGCTCTATGGACTTAAACAAGCCCCAAGAGCATGGTATGAATGCCTTAGAGATTTCTTACTTGCTAATGCTTTCAAGGTTGGGAAAGCCGATCCAACTCTCTTTACAAAGACATGTGATGGTGATTTGTTTGTATGCCAAATTTATGTCGATGACATAATATTTGGGTCTACTAATCAAAAGTCTTGTGAAGAGTTTAGCAGGGTGATGACGCAGAAATTCGAGATGTCGATGATGGGCGAGTTGAATTACTTCCTTGGGTTCCAAGTGAAGCAACTCAAGGACGGCACCTTCATCTCCCAAACGAAGTACACGCAAGATCTGCTGAAGCGGTTTGGGATGAAGGACGCCAAGCCCGCAAAGACTCCGATGGGAACCGACGGACACACCGACCTCAACAAAGGAGGTAAGTCCGTTGATCAAAAAGCATACCGGTCAATGATAGGGTCTTTACTTTATTTATGTGCTAGTAGACCGGATATTATGCTTAGCGTATGCATGTGTGCTAGATTTCAATCCGATCCTAAGGAATGTCACTTGGTGGCGGTGAAGCGAATTCTTAGATATTTAGTCGCTACGCCTTGCTTCGGGATCTGGTATCCAAAGGGGTCTAACTTTGACTTGATTGGGTACTCAGATTCCGACTATGCTGGATGTAAGGTCGATAGGAAGAGTACATCGGGGACGTGCCAATTCTTAGGAAGGTCCCTGGTGTCATGGAATTCTAAGAAACAAACATCCGTTGCCCTATCCACCGCTGAGGCCGAGTACGTTGCCGCAGGTCAGTGTTGCGCGCAACTACTTTGGATGAGGCAAACCCTCAGGGACTTTGGCTACAATCTGAGCAAAGTCCCACTCCTATGTGATAATGAGAGTGCTATCCGCATAGCGGAAAATCCTGTTGAGCACAGCCGCACAAAGCACATAGACATCCGGCATCACTTTTTGAGAGACCACCAGCAAAAGGGAGATATCGAAGTGTTTTATGTTAGCACCGAGAACCAGCTAGCCGATATCTTTACCAAGCCTTTAGATGAGAAGACCTTTTGCAGGCTGCGTAGTGAGCTAAATGTCTTAGATTCGCGGAACTTGGATTGAATTGTAGCATACATGTATTTATGCCTTTGATCATGTTCATTCTGCATTTTGTTGCTTATTATGGTGCTCAAGTTGTACAAACACTCCCTGGACCTCACAAGTCCGTTGCAAAGTGATGCACATGTTTAGGGGGAGATGTGTTACAACTTGATCCTTTGAGACTAACCATATGTTTGAGTTTGCTTGTGTTAGTCACAAAGGAGAATTGAAAGGGAAAAGGTGGACTTGGACCATGAAAGACTTCCACTGCACTCCGATGAGGGGTAACTTATTTCAAGTCCATCCCTGAACTCCTATTGCCATTTGCTCTTAATTGAAGATTTTGGTGAGGCAATGGGGTTATAGGGCCACAATTGATCCCGTTTTGGTGCTTGATGCCAAAGGGGGAGAAAATAAAGGCCAAAGCAATAAATGGATCAGCTACCACTTGAGAGATTTTGAAAATAGTAGAATAGAGTTTTGGTTTGTCAAAATTTTTAAGTTGTCTCTCTTGTCAAAAGTTGGCTTCTTGTGGGGAGAAGTATTGTTTATGGGAAAAAGGGGGAGTTTTTGAAATCCTTGATCAATCTCTTTTTGAATGACTCTCTTTATGCTTAAACATGTGTGTTTAACTTAGAGATAGAGATTTGTGTTTGATTTGCAAAAACAAACCAAGTGGTGGCAAAGGATGATCCATATATGCCAAAATTGAATAACACCTAAATTTATGTCATTTGAATTGAGTTTGCACTTGTTCTAGTGGCTTTATGAAGTGTTGGCATAAATCACCAAAAAGGGGGAGATTGAAAGGGAAATGTGCCCTTGGGCCATTTCTAAGGATTTTGGTGATTTAGTGCTCAACACAGGTGCCTAATTGTAAAATGGAACAAGGTGCAAATCATGAAGTAAAGGTATGTTTCTAAGCCTTAGTACATTGGTTTTGTGGACTAACATGTTTGTCTAAGTGTTAGAAACAGCAAGAAGAAAAAGAGAAAAGGGGAGAGAATGACTTGGCTGTGTGCAGCCAAGTCCCTGCTCGGTCTGGAGCACCGGACTGTCCGGTGTGCACCGGACAGTGTCCGGTGCGCCAGGCCTCCTCGGCGCAAACTGGCCGCTCTCGGGAATTCGCCGACGGCGTACGGCTATAATTCACCGGACTGTCCGGTGTGCACCGGACTGTCCGGTGAGCCAACGGTCGGCCAGGGCCAACGGTCGGCCGCGCAATCCGCGCGAGACACGTGGCCGAGCCAACGGTCGGGAAGGAACACCGGACTGTCCGGTGTGCACCGGACATGTCCGGTGCGCCAACTGAGCGCAGATCTGGAGCAGCCAGCAACGGTCAGAAGTGCTGTTTTTGGAAACAAATCGGGCACCGGACAGTGTCCGGTGTGCACCGGACTGTCCGGTGCGCCACGAGACAGAAGGCAAAGATGGCCTTCCAGATTTGTTCCCAACGGCTCCTAGCTGCCTTGGGGCTATAAAAGGGACCCCTTGGCGCATGGAGGAAGTACACAAGCATTCCTTGAGCACTCTTGATCACTCACACATCAATCTTGCGCACTTGTTTGAAATTCTAGTGAGTTGAGCTCTGTTCTAGTGTGTTAGCCTCTTGAGCTCAAGTCTGGGTTTTGTGTGTGCGTATTCGCTGTGATCTTTGTGTTGTGTGTGAGTTGCTAATCCCTCCCTTACTCCGTGATTCTTTGTGAACATCTTTTGTAAGGGCGAGAGGCTCCAAGTTGTGGAGATTCCTCGCAAACGGGATTGAGATAAGAACAACAAAACACCGTGGTATTCAAGTGGGTCTTTGGACCGCTTGAGAGGGGTTGATTGCAACCCTCGTCCGTTGGGACGCCACAACGTGGAAGTAGGCAAGCATTGGCTTGGCCGAACCACGGGATAAACCACCGTGTCCCTCTGTGCTTGATTCTTGTGGTATTGTGTTTTGTTGAAGACTTCACCTTAGCCACTTGGCATTAACTGTGCTAACGCTTAACAAGTTTTTGTGGCTTAAGTTTGAAGTTTTTACAGGATCACCTATTCACCCCCCCCCTCTAGGTGCTCTCAGTAACTCACCAGCATATATTTATTACAGCCGACCTCTCTCCCCCACTAGAGCCATAAAACCCTAAAGCTGATCCGGATATGAAAGAAGCTTTAGATGTTATACAAATTGCTAACGAAGTTGTTGACGAAGTCATCGACAAACTTTTACATGAAGCCGCTGAAAGAATTCTGAAGGAAGACTAGATTCTTGTTTTACTAGGAAATGTAATATTTGTGTATGAGTCAAACATCAAGTATTTTTATGTATATTAATGTAATATGTTTCTTTGTGATGCATGAAATTTGTGTACATACCATTTTTGAGCCTTCGGCGAAAAAACACCTTCCTTCTTTTTATGCTTCGCAAAGAAAAAATCACCCCTTCTATGCCACAGCTGTTGTATATTATCATTATCGATGAAGATTTCCTTGGTGTGTAAAATTATATCTGCTGAAGGTGTACTTTGTGCTTCCGCACATTGTTTCATAATCCATCAAATATTTTGGGAGGAGCATCTTTCCCCCTCCACAGTTTTGTTGCTGATACGATATGATGTATGATGTAATGCTATGCGAAATGATGTGATGGTATGATGCAGTATGATGTTTATGTCGAAGATAATCACTCACACGGAAACACACCCAGACTCTGCATTCCCTTAGGAACGACTTTGGAGTCTCTTCATCTTTTACTTACGTGGAATTTTAGCTCTGTATCCACTTAGGAACGACTTTGGAGCCAAGCTCTGCATCCCCTTAGAAATTACTTTGGAGCTTCTTCACCTCTGATTTAGGTGGTATTTAAGCTCTGTATCCCCTTAGGAACGACTTTGGAGCTTCTTCACCTTTAATTTAGGTGGCATTTTGGCTCTGCATCCCCTTAGGAACGGCTTTGTAGTTTTGGAACTTACACTACGCTCCCTTAGGAACTGCTTTGTAGCTTCGGAACTTACTCTGCGCTCCCTTAGGAATGACTTTGTAGCTTCGGAACTTAATTCTGTCACACTCGATGGTGTAACGACAATTATATTACGTTGAAAAATTCATCCCTGATGTATTGTTTTTCTTTCAAGAAAATATTAAGATACATCAGATCATCATACTCCATGGCCAAGCCACTGTAGCTCTTTTAGTAAATATGTTTCGACTCAGACACAGTGCTGTTGACTGTGCGAGCTTCTGATTCCTCCCGAAGGTCGTGTTGCTGCTAAGTATGATTGCGCCCTTCTAGCTGTTGATTGTGGATCAGTGGTGGTGGTGGTGGTAACTGGGGCCATGAAGCTTGGGAATGGCTTGCCGCAACAACAGAAGTTGTGGGTTGTTGATTGCCCACGTATTCTAGGATGTATGGGGAGTAACACGAAGCAGCGTGGAGGACATGCTTCGACTGACTCTGCCACGCCTCAGCTTCGGCAATTTCCTTTTGCTTCTGAATTGTGACCTGGCATGTCCTTATTTTATGGCCCTTGTCCTCGCCACAAAAATAGGCAGTACAGCTTTCTAGGTTGATTGCCAAATCACCCTCCATCGAAACTCCTTCCTCCCCTACCCCTCGGAGCCGGTGGTCTGAAAGAAGTCCGTTGCATGGTTGAAAGCTGAGAACTATGATGGCTATGTTGAGCATTGATGGCCCTTTCATCATTGGCATTGAAGTTATGAATTGACCGGACATGCCTAGGATTAAGTCTCCCTCCGAAGCCCCTGGTCATCTCAGAAAACCTGTAGGCCTCCTCCCTTCTTTGGCAAAAATCATTGTCAGCTCGGATGTACTCATCCATCTCCTGAAGCAGCTTCTCCAGGGTTTGTGGAGGCTTCCTAGCAAAATACTGAGCTGTAGGTCCTGGCCTAAGTCCCTTGATCATGGCCTCAATGACATTTTCATTGGGCACTTTCGGTGCTTGTGCTCTTAGTCGCAGGAATCTTTGGACATACGCCTGAAGGTATTCCTCCTGGTTATGTGCATTGAAACAATGCCTGAGCAGTAACCGTCTTTGTCTGGAAATCTTGGAAGCTAGTGACCAGCATATCCTTAAGCTTTTGCCATGATGTATATGTTCCTGGCCGAAGAGAGGAGTACCATGTCTGGGTCACACTTCGGACTGCCATGACGAAGCAATTTGCCATGACAGCGGTGTTGCCTCCATATGAGGATATTTTTGCCTCGTAGCTCATCAAGAATTTCTTGGGGTCCGAGTGCCCATCGTACATGGGCAACTGGGGTGGCTTGTAGGATTATGGCCATGGGATAGCTTGCAGTTCTCCTGCCAGGGAGAAGCATCATCAAAAGTAAAGTTACCATGATGAAAGTCATCATACCATTTGTGATATCCTAGCCCCTGGGATGGGATATCCTGGCCCAAGGCTTAATAGAATTAATAGAGTAATCATATCAATAAGGTGCATCTTCTTTTTCGGAAGCCTATCTCGAAAGAACCTCCAAGTTAAGCGTGCTTGGCTTGGAGCAATTTGGGATGGGTGACCGATCGGGAAGTTTTCTCGGGTGCGCATGAGTGAGGACATAGTGCACACAAAAGACTCATGTTGGTCTGTGGGGACGATATATCTAGAGAGCTGTCAGGAGTAAGTACCACCGGTCTAGGGATTGGACGGGGTGTTACAAGTGGTATCAGAACCGACCCTCGAGGTTTCACGGGCGTGTGTGGGCTAGGGGGTTCGGGTATATGGCGCATGGAGCATGTGGGCCCGGAGTGGTCACATGGCATGGCATATGACGACACTAGACACAAAGACGTGGCTAAGAGGGGAGGTTCCTGGATTGGGGTTGACTGACAAGGACGTCAGTCTTCTAAGGGGGGTGGATTGTGATATCCTGGCCCCTGGGATGGGATATCCTAGCCCAAGGCTTAATAGAATTAATAGAGTAATCATATCAACTAGGTGCATCTTTTTTTTCAGAAGCCTATCTCGAAAGAACCTCCAAGTTAAGCGTGCTTGGCTTGGAGCAATTTGGGATGGGTGACCGACCGAGAAGTTTTCTCGGATGCGTATGAGTGAGGACAAAGTGAGCACAAAAGACTCATGTTGGTCTATAGGGACGATATATGATCCTAGAGAGCTGCCAGGAGTAAGTACCACCGGTCCAGGGATTGGACAGGGTGTTACACCATTCATCTTCGTTGAATGAGCTCTCTTGACAAAGCTCCCTGTGCTGAGGCCTTCGGTCCTGGTCATCTTGAGTAAGATGACATATTTCTTTAGTGGCTTTGTCAATCTTCTTCTAAAGGTCGGCCAGCCGGGCTATCTTCTCCTTCTTCCTTTGTACTTGCTGATGGATGACCTCTAAGTTCCTGATTTCCTGATCGATTTGCTCCTCCTGTAGAGTTGGACTAGTGGCCTTCCTCTTTTGGTTTCTAGCCTCTCGCAGAGAGAGGGCATCTTGATTTGTGTCCAGTGGTTGCAAAGCAGCCCCTGGCACCGTTGTCTTCTTCGGCGGCATGTCGAAGATGGAGGATCTTCCGAAGGTTGTGGAAGTGAGTTCACCGGAGGTGGGCGCCAAATGTTGGTCACTTGTTCTCAAATGCTATAGATTAAGAACAAGGCAACACAATTGTTAATGGTTAAAGACCATCGTCCTTCGAAGCATTATTTCCTCTCGGATATAATGATCCTTATACGAAGGTCATGAAGGACATATCTTCATCATTGTTGTGATATAAAAGTAAGTATAAATAGACAGAGGAAAGAATGCATAAGGATGCAGAGGGACAAAGATAATAATGGTCACATATCAATGATCTATCATTATTATTATCTTTATCAAGCATAAATAGACTTTGTCAAATGCTTGTATTACAATTGTACCTTTAGCTTGCCAGAAGGTGGGAGAGCAAGGATGGCGCGAGAGAGAGATTACAATCCAGCGTGAACAGTACGGTGCTACTGTTCATCTATTTATAGGCACGGGACACAGCCCGGACAAAATTACATTCATGCCCATGACATTTACTCGTGATTATAATACAAATTATCATGGACTAAGTGGTCTTTTCCCCATTTGAGTTGATGTTATCCTTGGTCTTCGTCACCATATCAAGCCGAAGCTCTCTGGCAATAGCTTTGGCGCTTACTCCTATCACCTTCGGGTTGCTCGTTTACACCGCATATACTTTCACCATTAGAGAAGGTCTTTTATCCGGGAGCCGAAACCTCCTGTAATAATCTATATCGTACTGAAAACATATGGTTAGTCACGTTTTTGAGGACCTTCGAAAGAGGAAGGTCCCCTACAGTGGTAGTATCTCTCTATAATTTTGCTTGGTGATTGAGTTGAGTGCTCTTGTGCTAGCAAGCTAAAACTTCCTACATGTACAGTTTTGGTTGCGCGATTAATCTAGTAAAGTAAAGTGTGTTTTCTGTAGACATGTTCTATATAAAAGTTTTCGTTAACTTATATGTCTAGCTAGGCCTAAAATTTCATAAGCTAAGGATTGATAGTTTAGAAGTTATGTTTCTCACAAGTCTAGTGCCTGAATCTGTCCCAAACTTGGTATAGATTTCGAAGGCTGCATTGTTTATTTAGGTTAAGCTTAGGATCTTGTCTGTGTTTAGACTTTACGGTCCTAACCAACTAGTAAAATGATGTCGCATGCCCAGAATCTAGATGGTGATGCAAGATGACACAAGCGATTTATCCTGGTTCGGGCAACGTAAGGCCCTACTTCCAGCAGAGGGGGATGAGACTTATATTACTTGCATCGAAGTGCTTGCAGTAGGGATTACAAGCTGAGCGGGAGAGGAGAGGACCCCAAGTCCCTGAAACTGATTGAGGCAAGTGCCAATACCAAATGACAGGAGAAAAAATACCAAGTGTTCGCCTACCCTAGGGAGAGTCATAAACTGCCCTATTTTTACACCTAGAGGGTGTATGCACTCGCAGCTGGGGGTCATCGTGCTATTGAGGGGTGCGCCCTTGTGTCCTATGGATGACATGGCCTTGTACTTTGTTGTTGACTTGAACTCGCTGGTTTCCCGCTGAGAGTCGAGGCCGAGGTCGAGGGGTCGGCTACACGCCCGAGCCCCTAGGAGAGGGGTCGCCAATACCGTAGTGGTTAACACAGGGTTCGGTATGGGATAAAGCATGTTTATGGGATGCGTCAGCGCCCATGTGTTGGATGACGTTGGGATGTCCATTGTTGCCGATGTCGAGGTTAGAGTCGAGCTTAGGCGAGGCGGTAGTCTTCCTGAGGTGATGTCCGAATCCTTCCTGACGCACGCCATAGTCGACGGAGCAGCCTCTTGCAGGATTTGTGGTGGAGCGGGTATCTAAGGCCAAGCTTGGGCGAGATGGAAACAGTATCCAAGGTTGAGCTCAGCGTTGGGTGAGGCGAAGTTTTGCGCCCGAGGGCCACTCTGTCCTTCTATCGTGTTAGACTTCCTATTAGGGGATGGCAGGCGGCGTGTGCGCACAGTGGCGTGCACGTAATCATGCTGTTGGCTTAGACGGGACCACGATCTTGTCATCAATTTATACATGTAGCACTGTGCAGGGTAGGTGTGCGCATTGAATGTAGGTGTCCCCCGTTGGCCTTTGGGCGTGCATTGTCCTCATCACCTGAGACGGGCTCAGGCGAGGTGGATTTGGCGATCCTAGGGCGAGGTAACCTCGAGCGATGCGGAGATGGGGATCTGAGGCGTGCAAGGCTCGGGCAAGGCAGAGATCTGCCCGAGCATATGATTGCTTCGGGATCGAGCCTGAGTGAGCTGAATATTTTGAATGATATCCCCTGGGTCCACTCAAGGGCAAAAACTTCGCTCGGGGCCACATGGCAGTTGCCCCTCTGAGGCATCCCATCATGGGCCAGGCTAATGGAAACAATGGAAGGAGGCCGACCCGGCGCAAGAGGCCCACGTTCGAGCTAGTCGCGGCATAGGCATAAATATGTCGAGCCTGTTTTCTCTCGTGCCCAACATCCTAAAACATCGGGGATAGCTCGACATGGAGGCGCCAAATTTTCCTCGAAATAGTAGTAGTTGTTTGCTACTAATTAGGAGATAAGTACGAAGAGTGCGATCAACATGTGTGCGGGAAGCCCCCACGGTCTTGTATATAAGGCCAAGGGGGACCCCTCCATTTACATCTCATTAGCATCCCATAGCTTAGTAGACACCACCTGTAATATCACCCACATACAAAGCCACCCCAGGAAGTAGGGTATTACGCTCCTCAAAGTGGCCTAAACCTGCAAAAATCCGATTGTTTCTCTCTCTCTCTCTCTCTCGTGCCCGAGCACGAACCATCAAGTTACGATCTGTGACACCGTCCTACCAAAAGCACCACGAGGGTAACCCCGGGTGTGCGGTCGGACACAAAACACCGACAGCTGGCGCACCAAGTAGGGCTATGTCGTCGATCAACGCTGACTCCATGGCCATCATTTTCAAGAGCAAGATCACCTTCAGCCCTGGAGAAATTTTTTGGGACCATCTCCTGTGTAGCGGATGTAGAGGTAACTCTGCACTGCATAGTGACTCCACCCAAGAAGAAATCCTCCTTAGGAGCGCCAAAGGGAGCTGCAGTGAAACCACGAACCATGCTCCTACTAACGGCGTGACAGGACCTGGTCCCGCACAACGATGGGATCCCCTAGAGGGTAAAAGGCCAGTCAACCATGACCTCCCCAACTCGACGAACTCCATTGTCCACCTCACCTACTAAGGAGTGGACGCGGATCACCCGACGAAAGGAGATGAATATTCCGAGCTGGGGCAGAGAAGCGCAACGGACGATCACCCCGATACCTCCGCCCTCAAAGGAGGATGGGAAGAAGCACACCACTACACCTACTCCTTTCTTCCTCAACATCCTCTTCATTCAAGGGAGACTGGAGTCATCGCCCAACTCTGACGATGAACCCACTGTGCTGGGGCAAGAACCTCCCCAGTGTGATGCACGACGATGGAGAAACAGATGCCAAAGCGTGCGGCGACACCATGAAGCTGGAGAACAGGACCCGGCTCAACCCGTCTCTCGGGACGAAGCCTTAGAGATGGGGGAGACCCCTAATGAAAGAACACATCGAGAATGGCGCAACTCCCATCGCTACGACCGTCATCAAGCTCAGGAACGTGAGTGGGACCTAGCTAAACAAGACGCTAGGCTCCGTCGGGAGAATCTGCTCCTCGCCCGAGACATGTACCCCGACTTCGCCCGAGCATTGAACATGCCAAACAAAGTTGGAGGGGTCCTGGCACAGATAGCCAATAGCCTCCCACAAACCCCAGACATGGAGGGCTATCAGCGGGTGCTCCACTCGCCCACCCACTGAATGATCTATGTCATTCCATCAACAACCGGTAGGACGTGCGGAGCAACATCAGTGCTTCGCGCGATCGTCGACACAAAAATGAAATAAGGCGCCGGGAGGAATACAACCGAGATCATGGTGTACCGGCACGTAGCCGCGCAACCAGGATCAACTCAGCAGTAGCCTCTACTAACAGTTTGATCTAGGGACCGTCAAGACGACCTAATACTCACTCCCCTCCCAGGGATCGATGGCGTGATCATCGACAGGAGGATACGTGCGGGGTCTCCGCGCTCACCCTTCGCCTCTGGGCCATCTAATGGCCTCCCAATTTCAATGTCTCTAACGTCGACAAATACAAACCCAAGCAGGAACCGGGGGTTCGCTGGCCGTCTACACAATCGCCGCCCGGGTTGCTGGAGCAACATAGAACGTCATGACAGCATATTTGCCCATCATTCTGCGGCAGGACGCACTATAATGGCTCCAGCATCTGCCTTGACATTGCATCGACAATTTGGGAGATTTCAGCCGTCGGTTTATCGTGAACTTCTAGTCCCTCTCCGACAAAACCGGCGCAACCGTTGGATCTCAAATCCATCAGGTGACAGAATGATGAAACTCTTCGTTCATTCCATAGAAGATTTCAAACAATGAGGAACCGTATCCCCGAAGTTGTTGAGACAGATATGATCAAAAACTTCTATCAGGGTCCAATGATCCGGTTTTCATTCGAGCCATACTTCAAAAAGCACCAGCCACCGCTGAACAACTGTTTAGGGAGGCAGAAGTCTACATCACCACGGATGAGCGGGCTCATGACCTCATTGGAGGCGCAAAGCTCGTACCACCAGCACCGCGAAGGGACTCGAACCAGCAACCAGACAAACGCTGGGAGAAGAGGCCCCGGGTGGAGGTACACACCGTTGGGCCACCTGCAGCTCAAGCACGCAGCGCACCCCGTGGAGGGGTAAGGACACTAGATGAGATCCTTGACTCCCAGTGCCTGTACCACAAGGACATGCGGCACACCCTATGGAACTGCAGGGATTTCAAAAACTCTATCAGGCATGGCCGACCATTCCAGCCGCTACCACCTCCCCCACCTCAAGGAGAGCCTAATGAGCCCAGGCAGCCTCAGCAGCAGAAGGGGGGTAGAGGCGGAGCCTTCCCGCGCATCGATAGGGAGGTCAATGTCATATTCAGAGGGTATGGGGCACAAGAAAGCAAAAGGAAACATAAATTAGTGATCGGCAAGTTCTAGTGGCCACAAACAGCGCTCCAGCCCCTTACCGGTGGTCGGAGCACACAGTATCCTTCAGCCGAGCCGATCAGTGGCTTAACTTCGATCACCCTGGAAAATACCCGCTACTTGTTGACCCTATGATCGGGGAAAGCCAGCTTAAGAAGGTGCTGGTGGATGGTGGTAGCAGCATCAACGTCACCTTTCCCCGAACACTTCAGGCTCTGGGGTCGCCATCACCGACCTCACTCTGTCGGATACCCCTTTCTTCTGTATCATGCCGACCGAAGGAGAGTACCCACTAGGTTACATCTACATGTCTGTCACCTTCGGAACCCCAAAGAACTACCAAACTGAGTTCCTAAGGTTTGAGGTGGCGTGTTTCGAATGCGGGTATGACGCCATTATTGGGAGACTGGGATTGGCGAAATTCATGGCCATCCCGCACTACCCATATATGATACTCAGAATGCCAGGTCCTTAGGGGATCATCACCGTGCGCGCTGACTTCCAAGGCACCACCGAATGCTTTTGGGGTGCCATTCAGACGACTCTCACTACCGAGCCCTAGTTAGCCCTTCTCGTGCAGGTTGATGGCAAGACGATGGAAGAAGGTTTTACAATCCCTTCGAATGAAGCCCCGATTGTGACCTCTATGTGGCCGACTGAAGAAACTAAAAGAATCAACCTCGGATTCTCTGATGAGCGCAAGACCGCGGTCATCAGTTCCAGCCTCGACAACAAATAGGAAAGCGTGCTCATTTAGTTCCTGCAAGACAATTGGGACGTGTTCGCATGGCAACCAGCGGACATGCCTGGAGTCGAGAGAGCTGGCCAAGCATAAACTCAAAGTGTACCCTCAGGCAAGACCTATTTGACAGAAGCTATGTCATTTCACGCCCAACAAAAGAGAGGCCATACGGGCAGAATTAGCTTGCCTGGTATGGGCAGGTTTCATTAGAGAAGTATGACATGTCGAATGGCTAGCAAATCATGTTCTTGTACTCAAAATAATAAAGTTGATTGGCGCATGTGTGTCGACTATCCTGATCTCAACAAACACTGCCCAAAAGATCCTTTCGGACTCCCTAGGATAGATCAGGTAGTCGATTCCACATCTAGCTGCTCTATGCTCTCTTTCCTAGATTGCTAATTCGAATATCACCAAATCAGTCTAGGAAAGGAAGATGAAGAAAAGACTACATTCATTACACCTTTTTGAGCTTTCTGCTATACCTCCATGTCGTTTGGCCTAAAAACGCTAGAGCAACTTACCAAAGGGCTATCCAAACATGCTTAGCTGACCACTAGGGCAAGCGGGTGGAAGCCTATGTCGATGATGTAGTAATCAAAACTAAAAACCCGGAGAACTTCATTGAGGATTTACAACAGGTCTTCAACAGCTTGAGGCGCTACTGATGGAAACTGAATCCCAAGAAATGTGTGTTCGGAGCACCGGTCGGAAAGCTACTCGGGTTTATCGTTAGCCATCGAGCAATAGAGGCAAACCAAGAAAAAATTGAAGCCATAATGAGGATGGAGCCATCATGATCATAGAAGAAAGTACAGAGGCTCACTGGGTGCATGGCAACACTGAGTCGTTTCATCTCAAGGCTCGGTGAAAGAGTAATGCCATTCTATAAACTGCTCAAGAAGGTGGATAAATTCCAGTGGACCACAGAAGCTCAGGAAGCCCTGGAAACACTAAAGAAGTTCCTGACTACACCGCCGATACTTACGCCGCCATGCTGAGCTACGGCAGACCAGCCAAGTGAGGACCTATTGTTATATATCTCCTGCATGACTCACGTGGTAAGCACTGCGTTGGTAGTTGAGTGGGCAAAAGAAGGGCGTGTGTATCCAGTACAACATCCTGTCTACTTTATCAGCGCGGTCCTTGGTCCCTTGAAGATAAGGTACCCTCAAGTTCAGAAGCTATTATACATAGTACTTCTGACTGCTCATAAACTCTAGCACTATTTTGACGACCACAAAGTCATAGTAGTCATGGGATTCCCAATAGGATATATACTCCACAACAAAGAGCCGTTGGAAGAATGGCCAGGTGGGCATGCAAACTTGGAGCTCATGACATAGAATTCCGACCTCGCATTATGATCAAAACTCAAGCACTGGTCGATTACATATCAGAATGGACTAAACACCAGGTTCCAAAGAACCCAGAGGCTGCTGAAGTCTAGAAAATGAACTTTGATGGCTCGTTAAGGCTACAGGGGGCAGGAGCAGGGATCCTTTTCATTACCCCTAGAGGTGATCAACTCAAATATGCGCTTCAGCTCCAGTTCCCAGCCTCCAACAATGCCACAGAGTATGAAGCCTTAGTTCTTGGGCTAAGCATCGCCATCTCGCTAGGCGTCAAATGGCTAATGGTATATGGTGACTCGCTAGTGGTCATCAGCTAGGTAAGCAAGGACTGGGATTGCTCAACCGACATAATGAACAAATACTGTGCCGCTGTGCGGAAGCTGGAAGATAAATTCGAGGGCTTGGAATTCCACCATGTGGAGAGGGATCGCAGTACAACAGCAAACGCATTGTTGAAACTGGGGTCCAGTCGGGCCAGGTTCCACTTGGGATTTTTGTCCAAGAAGTGCAGCAACTAAGCGTCACCGCAGGGCATACTGAAGAATGCAACACTATAGACCAAGCAGAAACAGATCCCAAAGACTAGAGGGAGCTAATTATTAGGTACATAAAAACGAAGAAGAACTGCTCGACAAGGCCGCTGCAAAGCGCATCGCAAGGCAGTCAGCTCACTATACCATCATAGGGGGTCTACTGTACAGGAGAGGTGCGGCAAGGATCCTCATGAAGTGTATTCACTTGGCTACATGAAGGCAGCTACAGGATGAAATCCAATCAGGACAATGCGGCATACATGCAACATCAAAAACATTGGTAGGGAAAACCTTCAAGTCTGGTTTTTATTGGCCAACAGTAAAGAAGGATGCGGTAGATTTGATTCAGAAATGCAAAGCATGCTAGTTCCTATCGGAGCAACAGCACTTGCCCGCCCAGCATCTGCAAACTATCCCTATAACCTGGCCAGTTGCGTGCTAGGGGCTAGATATGATCAGACCGTTCAAAAAGCTCAAGGAGGGTATACTCATGTGCTCGTCGCTATCGACAAGTTCACAAAGTGGATAGAGTACAAACCAATTGGCTCCCTAACTTCTGCAAAAGCAGTAGAGTTCATTCAGACAATAATATTCAGATTCGGGATTCCCAACAGCATCATCACAGACTTGAGATCTAACTTCACTAGCTCAGAATTCTTCGACTTCTATGAACAGCGGAGCATCCTGATCAAGTATGCGTTAGTAGCACACCCGAGAGCTAATGGACAGGTAGAAAGAGCCAACGGGATGATACTTGATGCGCTAAGGAAGAAAGTATTTGATAAGAGCGAAAATTTTGCAGGGAAATGGATCAGAGAACTACCGTATGTAGTCTAGAGCATGCGAACCCAACCAAGCCGGGCCCTACATGGAAACACTCCGTTCTTCATGGTATACGGATCAGAAGTAGTGTTGCCAGTAGACTTGATCTTTGGAGCACCCAGGTTAACATTTGAAAGCATAGCTGAAGCGGAAGCAACTAGACTGGAAGATGTTGACATATTGGAAGGAGAACGTTTTAATGTCATCATCCAATTGGCTAGGTATCAGCAAACTCTGAGGCTACCACGACAAAGTAGTGTGGCATCGATCTTTTGCAATAGGAGACCTAGTGCTCCGCCACGTATTGGCAGGAGAAGGGTGACACAAATTGTCAACACCATGGGAAGGACTATTCATCATTGCATAAGTCACTCAGCCAAGATCCTATCGACTTACCCAGATGGATGGAACCCAAGTGGGAAACTCGTGGAATATTGAGCACCTCAGGAAATTCTACCCATAGCAGTACATCAAACTCTAATCGGCAAGCCGCACATTGTAAACAAAAGGTTTCATTATCAATAAAGCTTTTGTGTTCATCCGCATACAAACTCTCAATTAGCAAGCGGCTGAAGTCGAAAATGCCTTAAGTTGGTGCAACATGCTCACGCATACATAACTTAGGGTGATTACTATACACTGATAACGGAGCAATCGACTTAAGTCGGAAACGCCTCAAGTCGATGCGACGCGTTCACGCATGCATAACTTAGGGTGACTACTATGCCCCACCAACGTAGCAGTCGACCTAAGTCAGAAATGCCTTAATTCGGTGCAACATGATCGATTAAGCAGCAAAAACCTTAGGGCGCTTTCTATACCCTACTCACACACAATAGAAAGAGAAGAGTAACTCAACGTTCAAAAACTGTGGAAAAATACTATCTCAATGAAAATTGTTTTCTATTTGGACAAATCAATGTCTGTTTTCACTACACAATTACTGTGCAGGAGCATCCCTGCAAGGGACCTTGTCTGCAGGATCACTAGAAGGAGAAGGTTTACTTGTATCGGCAGACGTGGCAAGAATGTTAGCTGCAATGTCATCAGGCACCACGACGCCAGGCCTCTTCATCAGGATCCAGTCGGCGCGAACAGCCTTGTCCATCGCTTCGTCGCATAGTGCCTTCATAATATCACGGTCGCTCTCTAATACCTTGATATCGCGATGAGCAATTTCCAACTCCTACGAAACAAGCTTCTTCGAGGCGCGCAACTCTCTAATGACAGAATCTCTTGAAGACAACAACCTATTAAGCCGTGACACTTCGTTCTGGGAAACCTTCAACTCATCTCTATGGCGGTCAAGCTCTATCAATGGTAAAGTGAAGACTCCTCTCCAAAGTAGTGAGGGAGACACTAGCATCACGGTACAGTTTATCGAGACTGTCTTAGGAATCAAGAAGTTTTCGCATCTACTCCTATAGACAAGAAGAGTACTAAGCATCCAAGCAAAAAACATGGTGTAAGGTACTATGAACAATCAAAAGAAGTCACCTCATGAGCTCTCTTCTCTAAATCAAGCTGAGCATTCAAGGAAGAATTCATGGCATGAGAACCATCCAAGAATGCGGAAACCTGGTTCAGATCGGCTTGACTCTGAGCACACCTCTCCTCAGCATTGGAACACCGTCGAATCTGAGTTGGGAAGGCAAGAGAAAATGATACATGGAGTAAACGAAGGAGCAACAAACACTAAAAGAACATTATGCAAATACAAGAATTAGCAAGGGAATCATAATGTGTCAACCCACTAACCAACGTTCGAAGCTTTCAGGTCATCTATCTATTTCTAAAGCAGGAGAGGGTTCCACTACAGCAAAGATAAAACATGATCGTGAATAGGGGCACCGCACGCCCTCAGCTGAGTTGACACTAAGCTCAGAACATTCTGCAAATACAAGAATTAGCAAGGGAATCATCTATCAACGAAGATAAAGCGGGGTAAGGATCAACTCACTTGAAGGTTAGAAAGGAACAAAGGAAATCCCAAAGCTAGAGGCGTTGAGCTACCATCAAATGACGGGATACTGGTAGAGGCAGTATCGAGAGTAGGTTTGAGCGGTAGAGGAGGATCAAAACTCATGCTCAGGGTGACGCCTAGTGGGACCTCAGCTCCAACAACACGCAGCGGATCCTCAACACCCGGATCGCTGACCTCTACAGTAGTTGGGCCAACAAGAACAGTAGTTAGATTAAGACTCATCACCGTAGGTTCCTCAAACTGAACTGGTGGTGACCCAACATGGACATCCATAGAAGCAGCCGAAGAAGAGCCAAGTTCAGGACCCTCGGGGCTGGGTCACCCTCAGCAGCACCATTGGGGGCTAGACCACCTTTAGTAACACCCTTGGGGGCTAGGTTATCCTCAATCGTACCCTTGGGGGCTGGATAATCCTCGCATGTAACATTAGGGACCCAAGTGTCCTCACGAATCAGACCACCCTCAAAGGTCTAGGATGCATGGGAAACTGCCTGGGTTATTTCTTGCTCAGTAAGAATGCTAGATGAGGGAACATCATCTGGGACCTCTACACGGATACCAGCACCCCCAGCTTCAGGAGGTTCCAATAAAAGACCTTCTGGGATAATCTCCTCTAGTGCATGATCAATAATAGACATCATCATCCCCTGGAGGTTAACCAGCCCTAATAGAGCCTGAATTGGGACATCGTTGCTGGCTTTGCTACGACGATTCTTGCGAACCAAAGGAGGGACATCCTCCTCATCCTCATCCACTTCCTCCTCCGAAATACGCCCATCAGCTCTATGCCACCACAACTCTCAATGTCATCTTCAAGATCAGCACTCGCCGGGTCATCACCAAGGACAAGAGTGGTGGAGTCAGCATCCAGCTCTAGGCCAAACGAGTGCCAAAGCTTTATTTTCCTCTTCTTTGTCTCGGCAGACACAACCAGATAACCTGCTCGACATGTCCGTTTGTGATGAACACCATGGGGGATGCAAGCTCCCTCCTCCCCACCAAATGCATGCCTAGCCGCAGCACTCGCTGACTCAGTGCGAGCAGATTCGGACGACTCGTCAGCCAGCATACTAAGAACAACATTTACTTCAGCCTCGTCAGCGATCGATTGCATCCGGATATGAGTCTGTTTTTCCTCTTCAAGGAGACCCCGGTACGCAGCAATGAAGGCTTCAATATCCTCAGAAGAAGGTTCCACTCTATGGCCTAGACTGCCATCTTGAATAGGCGGGTTGGATACGAACTCTGAATAAGACCTCTACAGCGACAAAACGACATAGTAAGGACACTATATACGACAAATACAAGAACTCATATGCAACAACGCTTACCACATGGGGAAGGTTCTAGGCAGAATATGAAGGGGGAGCACCAATATTTGAAGCTTTGCCCCTCAACATTGAGTCAACCCGACTCAACACGTCCTCCTCAGATATCCGCTTGTCAGTAATTTGAGAAGGGTCATTAACACCGATGTACAGATAAGCAGGGTAGACTTTATCTTTCAAAGGCTGGATGTTTTTGAAAACAAAGTCAACAACAACAGCTTCAACGATCAATCCTCTATTCTTCAACGCGTATATCTCTGCGAGCAAGACCTTGGATTCAGCAAGCTCTAAGTCTGTCGGGACCTCTGTCCAGCTAGGCGTTCGAACATCGGGTTGTGTAACACAATAAAAACCATCAACTAAAAATAATGCATTTAGTTATTATGGTAATGAATTTTTTATTCAAGTGTTTGTTATTTATTTGCATTTGGAGTAATTTTTGTTTGCTCATGTTTTATTTTCGATATTTAATAGCATTTCCTTCTTAATGAAAATCCAACTAAATAATATAATAATTATTAGTCCAAAATATTTTAGTTATAAATAATTTGGTATAATTATCACGATTTGTATGGTTATTTAAAAATATATTTTGAAATAGAAAAGAAGTAGAAAAAAAGAAAAAAGGGAAATTTCTAAACCCTAACCCTAGCCGGCCCACTAGGGGCCCAATAGCCAACATCGATTGATGCCAAGAAGAAACCGCTATCGCCATTGATGGCCCATGAAGGACCACCGGCCACCTCTCCCTCTCTCTAGCGACCTCTCCTCTCCCCTCCCTCTCTCTATAAAAGGTCAAGCCGCGCCATGGAGCTTTCCCTTCCTACCCGAGCTCACCCCCCTCTCTCTCTCTCCTCACTCTCGCAACCGCGTCGTGCCCGGACCGTCTGCCGGAGCTCGGCCACGCCGTCGCCAGAGCTTCGTAGACCACGCAGCACCCGCTGGAGCCACCCGACGCCAAGCCCCTGCCCTTCTCCACTCGGTCGACCCCCCCCCTCGAGCTTTCCCCCTTCACACGAGCAAGCCCAAGGTTGAAGACAACCAAAAATAATTTTATGTATTTTCGAATTCACTTTTTGATTTAGTTTATGAATTTTATAATCATTGTGTTGTAATATGAGAATGTTGTGATTCGGAATTCATACGTATGTGAACTATTGATTTTTGGTAGATATATGCGATGAATTAGTGAATTATTATTATTAGACTTGATATTGGTTTGTGATTCATTTAGAATTTGGGGATTTGAAATTAAGTATGTGAAAGCTCTCTTGTGGGTTTTGGTGGTTTGGATGACAACCCAATTAAAGGACTAACAAGTGTGCTAAGTGTTGAACAGGTGCTTAATGCAAAGCTAATAGGGTTCAACACAAGTGAACAAGTGTGATGGTCCAAAGACTGAATTATCTATAGATAATGGACATCACAAGAAAGATGGACATTGCTTAAGTGAGACTCGATGTGCGTAACTCAGAAACAACCGATCAAACCAAGGATGGAGGCAAGAAGAGCTTCGAGGTACCGAGTGCACGGGAGAAGGTCAAGGAGACGAGGAGCCCAAAGCCAGGGGTGAAGAAGAAGACTTGCAAAGTCAAGGTTGATTGAGTTGAGAAGAGTTATGGTGCATCAAGGATCACTACATAAGGACATGACTTACAACCAATGAGGTAACATCTACAATTATGTGGTGTAAGTAATAAGGCTCAAGATCAAGCTCAATAAGTGAACAAGGTCACTAGAAGGAAGAGCAGTGTCAAAGCCAGAACTGGAAGCAGCCCAAAAGAGCTAAGTTCACCTTGATCATTAGTTTGGGTTGTTCCTGTGTTTGGATATACTCTATGTGACCTTTGCAGGGTGTTGGAGCTTAGATATGTCAATCTAGATCAAGTCAAGTTGACTTGATAGTTTAGATGTCCAACACATGTCATTGTAATATGTGCTAAGTGGTTAAGACATGCAAAGAATCAAGGTATATCTCTGGTCCTAGTGAATTGTTTTTGGAGCTAACATATTTCTCTAAGTGTCAGGGACCAATTAGAGTCAAATCCAAAAGAGCAAAGGAAGACCAGCTGAAAAGCCAGTAGAGCACTTGCTGCGGGTGCACCGGACAGTGTCCGGTGCCCCAGCTGCTCGGTTGGCGTACTAGCCGCTCTCGGGAATCGATGCGGGCGCTATGACTAAAATTCACCGGACTGTCCGGTATGCACCGGACTGTCCGGTGAGCCAATAGCGTCTGTGCCAACGGTCGGCAGCACAATCAGCGGGCGACGCGTGGCCTGAGCCAACGGTCAGTTAGCGCACCGGACTGTCCGGTGTGCACCGGACAGTGTCTGGTGCGCCAAGAAGACCATCGCTCCAACGGTCGGCTATGCCCGATATGGAAGGAGATCGTGCACCGGACAAGCTACAGGACCTGTCTGGTGGTGCATCGGACTGTCCGGTGCACCACTCGATAGAAGGCAAGGATTGCCTCCCAAATGAAGCTCCAACGACTCCTAGGCCCTTTGGGGCTATAAAAGGGACCCCTATGCGCCTCAAACAAAAAAGAAGAGCAGCCAACAAGTGCATACATCATTTGGATCAATTTTCTCTCCCTCTCTTGCATATCTCTCTAGTTTGTGTGGAGGCAAAGCTATAAGTCTTTAGAGAGTGGAGAAGTGCTGCTGAGAGCTAGAGCAAGATCTTGAGCGTGTTGTTACTTTGCCTGTGTGCTGTCGAGAAGACTGTAAGCAGCCACGGCACTATTGTAACCAATATCAACATAGTGGAAAGCTCTATCTGTCATACTGACAGATCTGAGCAAACGGAGGAAGGAGTTGGAATAGACTCCGAGCCCAGGTGTGGCTAACTCCAACGAGGACTAGGCAAGCATTTCAGGCTTGGCCGAACCTCGGAATAAATCCCTGTGTCTGTGTGCTCTGCTCTGCATTGTGTGTTGTTTCTCTGTCTTAATTGTTGTTTATACTTGCACTTCTATACTTATATGTTGCACAAGATGTCTTCGAAGTGCAGGGTATTCTAAGATAGGAACCTCAATTCCGCTGCAACCTACTCGAAGGGTCTTTCATTCCACTGCGATCCAGCCTTCGAGTAGAGTAAGAATTTCTAGTTTTAAAGTGATAATTATTATTCGCCTATTCACCCCCCTCTAGGCGACATCCAGATCCTATTTCCGAGCACAGCGAACTTTCAATTGGTATCAGAGCTAGGCCTCTCCAGTGTGGGCTTAGCCGTCTAGAGATGTCGATGTCATCACAAGGGGTAACTCTAGAACTTCTTCTAGGCGATGGTTCTAATTATAAATCTTGGTCTGTCTCTATTTATAATACTTTCATGCATATTGATCCTGATTTGACGCAGATCTTCAGTAGAAGTATTTTTCCCTCTGATATTAGTAAAAAACCTTCTAATGCTGAACTAAGATGTCTATCTCTCAATCACCATGCTTGCAATATCTTAGTTGACTCTCTTTCTAGAGGTGCTTATTTTGCCATCATGAGTAGTGATAGTGATTTATTTGTTGATGCTCATGATCTATGGACTAGAATTAAAATAAAATATTCTGAGTCCAATTGTACTACTTCTACTCCCTATGTTGCTTGTGGTACTAACCTTTCAAAGGTAGAAGAAAAACGATGGCAACCAAACGATAAATCCACCTCACCGACAGGTTTGTCTTCCACTAGTTATAAATGTCTTATTGCTAATAATGATAGTGGAGACGAAAGCGATGATGAGGAGGAATATGAGGATGATAGCGAGGATGAGTCTTCATCACCACAAGGTACATTTTCGTGTATTGCTTCTACTGATAATAATGATAGGGAAAATGAGACCGGCGATGTGGAAGAAGAGGAGATTCGCCTGTTCTATACCCATCTCAACAAAGAAAACAAAGTGCTCTTGGTTAAGCTGTTGAGGAGGAACAAGGAACAAGGCGAGACACTTCTCAGGCTAGAGGAGACTCTCATCAAAACCAATGATAGCCTGGAGAAGATGACCAAAGAACATGAGGAGCTAAAGTGCTCTCATGATAATTTGGTCCAACGGTATGAATCTGTTTTATTTGAGCAAAGAAATAATCATGATGTATTATCTGATGTTGCTCAACTTAAAACTCAGAATTCTATGCTTAAGAGTCAATTAGAAATGATAAATTTAGAAAAACTTGCTCTAAGTGAAAAATATGATATGCTATCTTATTCTCATAATGAATTAGTTGATGACCATATCATGCTTGATGTTGCTCATGAGGTTGTAATTTCGAACTTAAATTCATGTGAACCTCGTTCTTGCACACGTGCGCCTTTAGATAATATATCACCATGTGTTAACCCCTGCTGCTCAAAAGAAAGCCAATTTTTGAATGAGCATCAAGCTGCAGGATCAAAAGAAAAGTTGCTCATCAATAAAGAAAGCAACAAGAAAGCAAAGCAACTAAGGAGAAGACACATTGCTCAACCTCCTCAAGATATCCACGGACGCGTGGTGAAGAAGCTTGAGACGGGAGAAACCGCAACAAGTGTTAAACTCCATAAGAAGGATGTTCCTAAAGCAATAAATGAAGAAATCAACATGAACAAGGAAAAAGGTAAAAATTCAATTAGTCATGTTGTTTGCGCTGATCATCTCTCTATGTCATCCAAGAGCAAAAAGGGAAGAGGAAAAAGGAGGTGCTTTAAGTGCAAGGAATTAGGTCACTTCATTGCGTCTTGTCCACACAAAGACAAGGATGAAGGAATCAGGAGATGTTTTGGATGCAATGATAAGGATCATATGATCACTTCATGTCTGCTCATGAAGAATCAAAGACATGCACCCTCCAAGATGACCCTCACTAAGAAAAAAGACAAACAGCAAGTGTCATGTCAGGTTGAGCGACGCTTCTGCTACATGTGTGGTGAGCATGGTCATCTACCTAAGGTATGTAAGAAGGGTAAGGTTCCTAAGCAAGTAAATTTATCTCAATCTTATTCGCTTAGGAGACCCAAACCATACACTTGTGCTAGATCAGTAATGAGATCACCTAGAACTAGCACAATTGCTATTTGGGTACCAAAGGCTCTTTTATATGAACATTATGAACCCATCCTGAGATGGGTACCAAACTGTGCCAACTAGACCATGCAGGTGCCTCAAGATGGACTGGAGACCCTGGGAGAGCTTAAGATGGTTAATTCAAACTCTATGCTTAAGTTGTCAATTTTATTGTCTATTTATTGACCCAAGGTTGAATTATTGTGCAATACTAATCCCATGTTCATCTCGAGTTAAATAAGTTATAGAGGTCCTTAATCATTATTGGTGAATCAAGTAAAGGACTTTGATGAGAATCTACAACTTGCTCTCCAAAGGACGGTACCTGTGTATCTTAAGTGCATTATTTCTAATTAGTATTGCTTTTTAAGTTGGATTGTCGTGCCATACCTATCCTTGGAGTAGTTATGTTTTTAAGATTGCTTGTGTTGAATATCTTTCAATTAATGATCCATGATTTCCAAGATCATAATCATGCTTGCTCAATCATGATTGTGTGCTTTATAGGTTATATCTCTTGAATCATTCAATGGGTAGCTTTTCATTTGATATATCCACCATGATTAACTCTCTTGGTGTATGTGGATAAACCTGTATCTGTTTGTAAGTCATGCTATGTGGTTTTTAATGATTAACCTATGTACAAGCATGATAGTTTCGTTTAGTCCATGTTCACATGATTACTTTGTCTTGGTACTCTGTGTATACCAAAACAAGAAATCCATGTTGTGTCTCTAATGCACCCTTTCGAGCTATGAGATGCATGAGCAAAAGGAGCCCTAAATTGGTGACAACAGGTGCTCTCACTCCACACTACCTAAAAGAATGAATCTCATGGCATTCAGGTAAAAGGCAAAGGTATGGAGAATGGAACTATGCAATTTCATTGAATATCTTGAAGTTCTGTTGATTGTGATCATAGCTATGTTCTTGCCTTTCAATTGGTAGTATCTTGGCTTAGGTGCTTTATGCTTTAAAATGTTGTTTCCTTTGGTGTACCTAAGAAAATACTTCTTAATCATGGTGTGCTTAGACATTGTGCTTTATATGCATGATCTTGACGTTTTTCAATTGGTATATGTGTTGCAATGATCATCATGTGCGAAGCGTGCCTAGGTTGCTTTTAAAATGTTATATATCTTGAGGCATGCATTGTTTCTACTAGTCATAAATTGTATTATGTCATCTATCCAATTGGTATCTTTTTGTGATGCAATTGATATATTATGCCTAGACCAAGGTATGTTGTGATCCCCTCTAGTTCTGAGGATGCTAGAATGTGCAAGGTGCAAGTCATTCAAATACTTGATGCACAACTTTAGGGGGAGCACACATAACTTGTGTCTTTTGAGACTAATTGTTTCTTGAGTGATCCTGTATAGTCTCAAGGAGGAAAAGGGAATATGAGAGAGAAATGGAGCAATCAGGACTTGGGTACCTTCACAAGTCAAGTAATTGGTACCTAAAGTCAACAAGAAAAGGTCAGGATAAAAGATCAGGCACAAGTGTGAAGGAACTCCACCCACTTAGATGGAAAGTACACCATAACATGGTAAAGGTACAAAAGGAGGTATTGACCTTTTTGCATATTTGTACCTTAATTGTCCTCCAATGCTTGTGTTGCATATGTTTAATGTGTAAGGGGAGTAATGTTAGTGTGTTGCATTTTCCCTGCTTAATACCTTGTTGTCCCTTGACATCATCCTATATTCTTTCTTGAATATGGTTTTGGTGTTTGATGTCAAAGGGGGAGAATTTGTGCATTAAAGCTTACCTCAACCTGAGAGGAAAGCTTATCTTAAAGGTGAAGAATAATCTTTTGTGTGCTAAAGGACTCAAAGGGGTTTCCTTGAGTTCCCTTGATCTTAAGGAAGAATGTGTTAGTTTTATTGATAAGACTTATCATATGCTTCTTAATGAATTATATGGTGATAATGCATAATTAGTGCTTCTGTTGATATATATGTATCAATTGGTATCTACTGTGTTTGTCCTATAATAGATATTCATATGGTTCTGGCGCTTTAAATCGGTATCTTAATGGTGAATAGTGGTAGGTTGATATTCCTGTGGTATATCCATTTAATTTGGTGTTTGACTCTGATTCTGTGCATTTGTGTGTTATACGCATCACGGTTTGTTTCTTGACACAATGCAACCCACAGGTTCTAAGGTGTAGCAATGCTTCGAATTAGCCTAAGTATGTGCATTTTGGCATTTAAGGCCAAAGTTAAGATTTTAATGTAAGCACATATTTAGGGGGAGCATTCTATAAACTTAGAATTCAAAATTTGTGCTTTAAATCTTATTATTGTGTAAGCTTTAATTGTGTTGTCATCAATCACCAAAAAGGGGGAGATTGAAAGCTCTCTTGTGGGTTTTGGTGGTTTGGATAACCCAATTAAAGGACTAACAAGTGTGCTAAGTGCTGAACAGGTGCTTAACGCAAAGCTAATAGGGTTCAACACAAGTGAACAAGTGTGATGGTCCAAAGACTGAATTATCTATAGATAATGGACATCACAAGAAAGATGGACATTGCTTAAGTGAGACTCGATGTGCGTAACTCAGAAACAACCGATCAAACCAAGGATGGAGGCAAGAAGAGCTTCGAGGTACTGAGTGCACGGGAGAAGGTCAAGGAGACGAGGAACCCAAAGCTAGGGGTGAAGAAGAAGACTTGCAAAGTCAAGGTTGATTGAGTTGAGAAGAGTTATGGTGCATCAAGGATTACTACATAAGGACATGACTTACAACCAATGAGGTAACATCTACAATTATGTGGTGTAAGTCATTGTTGGGGACTTGTTCTCAACTGCTATGAATTAAGAACAAGGCAACATAGAATGTTAAATGTTAATGTTCTTCGTCCAATGAAACATTATTCCCTTGACGATAATGAGCCTTGGACGAAGGTTGGTGTCAATACAATTACGAAGGTTAAATCTTCGTAATTGAATTTCAACAGATTGTATAAGATAGCATAAAAATATAGAATATCAAAGGTAAATGAATCATAAACGAACCATATTATATCCATTCAATATATTTAAGTGTTGAATACAATTATACCTCTGCCTTGACAAAGATTGATTCTCAAATGACGCGACTGCAAATACCGGAAAAATCTCCGTCCCCAGTAAGGGAGTACTGTTCACTATTTATAGGCATGGGACATAGCCTGTGAGGAATTACAATTATGTCCCTCATAAGGGATTACAACAGCGACCCAAACATTTATGGACTGAAAGGTCATTCTACTTTTAAGTCGGTTTGTAATTCCGAAGCTTCATGAAGAGGAACCTTCGGTCATCTCCTGCGGACAGCTTCAGCCGAAGCTGCTTCTTCCTACAAGACCTTCGGCGCGACGAAGCATAGCCCCAACAGTAGCCCCTTTCGCGGCGCTAGATCGTTTTTCGTAACGAGCTTGATCCGTGAAAAAAGTCTCTTAAGCTTCGGGAAGTCGAAGGTCCAAAAAACACCTTCCCTGAGCTCGTTGTCGAGAAACGATTCAGTTTCCGAGCGCGTAGCGGTCCCACCTTGCAGAGTTACTGTTTGGTCTCTGCGGTCCACCGCGCAGCGAGTGCAAGCGGCTGTGTAAAAATCCTGGCGTTTCGCCTTCTTACCTGCAGCACTATATAAACAGACAAGTAGGTGTGAAGTTACCACAGCATTCATTGCTATTTGCACTGTTTTGCTGCCAAAATTTTTAACCATAGCCGAAGCTTGACTCTCGGAATCAAACGAAGCTCCAGCTTGAAGCCTACTTCGTCAGAAGAAAAAACTTCGGAAGAAAAAGTATTTAATTCCCACAAATTCAGAATTAAATGGCCAGAGTGCGTTCTATCGCTAGGGTTGAGCGTGAAGGAGGCGAAGCTGAAGGCTCGGAGACTATTCCCATCTCCGAAGCAATGCAACGATCCGGACTGGTAACTTCGGAAGAAATCCCCACTATTGAAGCAGAACAAGCAACTGCCGAAGCAGAAGAAGAGAACATTGAAGAAACTGATCCCGAAGATGATTATCGTATTGCCATGCCAAGTAAGCCCAGCCACTTGGACTTCGGAAAGTCGACCGTTTCGAAGGCTGATCTCTCCAAGATGGTAAAGTCAGGTTATTTCAGTGAAAGTCAGAAGAAGCTACTTCGCTTCGGGGGGGAAGAAACTACCCCGAAGCCAGAGAAGGATGAAATAGTCATTTTCAAGAGCTTTCTAAAGGCTGGGTTGAGATTCCCCCTTCATAGGATTATTGCAGATGTATTGAAAAGGTTTGGTATCTACTTTCATCAGTTGACTCCTAATGCTATCGTTAGGCTTAGTGTTTATATCTGGGCCCTCCGAAGCCAGGCGGTGGAGCCATTTGCCGACAGCTTTTGTCGAGTTCATGAGCTGCATTACCAGACGAAGGCTAGAAAAGATGGATTACATGATAACTTTGGTTTCTACAATTTTGCCTATCAGAAAACCACAAAATTTCCTGTAATCAGCTACCGAAGCAAATGGCCGGCAGGCTGGAAATCAGAATGGTTTTATGTGAGAGTTGACGAAGACAAAGAGAAGCTGGTACAAAGCCCTCTTGAATTGATCTTCGGAGAAACAAGACCGCGATGCCAAATGTCATTAGAGGGTTCCACTTGGGCTGCATTGGCTGAGTTTAAAATTATTTCAGAGCATATCAGTACTAGGGACCTGGTTCAAGAGTTCTTGGCCTTCAGGGTTTTTCCTACTTTAAAAGAATGGGAAATGCCGAAGCTAGAGGGGGAGAAGAAAGAAGGGGGACTTGTGCGGTTACCTTACTATTACAAGTTTAAGAAATACTTTAAAAAACCTTGCCAAGAGTGGCTAGACACAGTTGAAATAATGTGCAATGAAATACTCGGTAATTACTCCAAAAAAGAAGATCAGTTGATGACCGCGGCCTTCGGTACCCGTCCGAAGCGAAGACTGAATCGAGTGCTGGACGCCTTGGGTTTTGAATACCCTGACTACGAAAATCTGAATAAAGGTACCGAAGGTCGGAAAAGGAAAAGGGGAGCCGAAGCTTTAAATGAAGATGAGGAAGAACCACCAAAAAAGAAGAATATTCCGAAGAAGAAGAAAATATCATCTCCGAAGCAAAAAGTATCTGACGAAGAGGAGACTCCCGCATCACGCTCTGCCACTGACGTGGAAGAGATTTTAAAGGTAATGACTGAATCCCTGCCTGCGAAGCTAAGTCCATTGGGGCCTCAACTGACAAAGTTTTTTCAGAAGGAAAAGGAGCCCGAAAAACGAAGAAAACAACTAAAACAAAGAGACAAAGAATCATCGCAGTGACAGAAGTCATTGACAAGACACCACCGAGAGCTTCAGCTCAAAAGATACCAGCGGCTGAAGAAATAACAAATATTGAAATCACACCTTCGGAGGTCGCGGCTGCCGAAGCTACCTCAACTGAAGGTTTGAACTTGGAAAGCACAATTGAACACATCGACAAAATACTGCTAGACATGGCCACAGAAGAAGCTACTGCTGCCGCCAAAGAGGCCATGGCCGCAATGTCTGGGAAAGAAAAGGAAATTGCTGACGAAGCTTCAGAGGACGAAGCCTTCATGTTCCAAAATTTGGTTGGAGAAGAATTGTCAAAAACCGAAATAGAAGAGCTTAAAGAGTATGCCAAATCCTGCGGATATAAACCAGGAGCACTCCTCTTCGGGGGTATTGACGATGAAAAATTAGACTGCATCCGGGATCAAACTGGAGCTAAGGTCATCGGTACTCTATCAAAGAGTATCGGTTTTCCGAAGCTGGAAATGGACATTAGCCGCTACCGACGACAACATATCGTTGGTAGTTTATTTTATTCCAATTTCAAGGTGAACTACTATTCCCTTGACTTTTATTGTTTTCAATAATGTAGACCTGTCTTAACGAAGGTTGTTTACGTGTAGAGTATGTTGCTGAGCAAGGCTTTGAAAATGCAGCAAGATCTGGAAGACAAAAAGCACGAGGTTATAATTGAAAATTTAGAGAGCAAAATAAAAGAGCAATTAGCTACTATTGAAAAGAAGAACTTTGAGCTTCAGGCAACTGAAGGCTTATTGGCAGAAGCCGAAGCTAAAATAACGGAATTGAATACGAAGCTTCTCTACCAATCTGAACAGTTTGAATAAGAAAAACAAGAACTAAATGCGAAACTTGAAGCCGAAGTCCAAGAAAATTCAGTTTTGAAAAAATTATTGGCAAGCCTTCAAGATAAATGTTTGGAATTTAGCAACAAATGTATTCAACGACTGAGAAAAATCTTCCACTCAGTTGGAGCTAGCAGTGAGAAATTCACCCCGTCAGCTGAAGATTTACCAAAGACCTTCGAACATATTGAAGGTGAAATTGATGAGCTTGACGAAGTTATAGCCGGGCACGGTGACTTCTGTGCCTGGGTAGCTTCTCGGGGCACTACTGCTGCTTTCCTAAAAGCTGGCTGTGATCATGGAAAAATTGTCAATAGGCCCAATTTCACTCTATCACCAACAATTTTAGATGATATTCCTGACCTCGCCCGAAGCATTTCTAACAGATTTGTAAAGATGATATGGACAAAAGGCGGGCGAGAAAAGGCTAGAGACGAAGCTCGGAGTCATCTTGAACCAGTAAGAAATCATACCTTGTGCTTACCTCTTCCTTCAAGCTCGATTTTGACTTACAACAACTTAATTCATGTAGGATGACGAAGCCGAAGTCGATGATTAAAAAGAGTGACGCCGAAGCTAAAATCCCTCGAAGATTAAGTAGGAGTAGACTGTAGACAGACTCAGGAAACTTTTGAGATAACCTGTGTAAATGTAACTAAACTTGTCTTTAACGAGTTCTGTTCATACCTTGTATTATGCTCTTACCCTTCTATTAATGTATGTGAAGTGCTTTGTTGTGGACGAAATTATCTTTTTTGAGCCGAAGGCGAAAAAAACACCTTCCCTTCTTTTCGTACACAGCGAAGCAAAGAAAACAACATTTCCCTTTCTTCCGAAGCTCTCATTTTTGTACGCGAAGAAGCTCTTCTCTTATGCCGAAGCAACCACTTATGCCATGATGATGATTATCCTACATATGCCTGGATGAATGTTTATGAATGCAAATGCTATGATGTAATGTGATGTGCGAATGAATGTCCAAACACATATCCGAAGCCATACCCTCAGCCATTATTTCCTTAGAAACAATCACACATCAGCTCTGCATTCCCTTAGGAACGACTTTGGAGCTTCTTCGCCTTTTACTTTCGGCGTAATCAGCGTTGACTTTTCGCTGTAAGCTCTGCATTCCCTTAGGAACGACTTTGGAGCTTCTTCGCCTTTTACTTTCGGCGGAATCAGCGTTGACTTTTCGCTGTAAGCTCTGCATTCCCTTAGGAACGACTTTGGAGCTTCCTCGCCTTTTACTTTCGGCGGAATCAGCGTTGACTTTTCGTTGTAAGCTCTGCATTCCCTTAGGAACGACTTTGGAGCTTCTTCGCTTTTTACTTTTCGGCACTCAATGGTGCGTTCTCAGCTTTTACATTTACATTCCTTGGGGGATTTTCTCTTATAGAACTAAAAAAGGAAATTACATATGATGGCCCCATTAAAAACCTTTCTCCCCCTTTAGAAAGGAAAAGGGTGCCATGAAAAAGAAAAGACATAAAAAGTTACATCAAGTTACACATAATATCGCCGAAGCTCATCCGCATTCCAAGATCTAGGAATGTCGTTGCCGTCCATATCCTTCAATCTGTATGAACCGGGTCTTGACGAAGATGCTACTAAGAAAGGTCCCTCCCATTTCAACTGCAACTTGCCCACTTTATCTGGGTTAGCGACTCTCCGAAGCACCAAATGTCCTGGCTCAATATTCTTCAGCCGAACCTTTCTATCACGCCACTTGATTGTTTCGGCTTGATATTTATTGATGTTCTCCACGGCTTGAAGTCTGATCCCTTCTATAGCATCTTTTTCAACAGAATGATCAACTTCAGGATCTGATTCTACCGAAGCTACTACTCTTATTGATCCAGTTTTAGCTTCCGCCGGAGTTATTGCTTCGTCACCAAACAATAATTTGAATGGGGTAAAGCCTGTTGACCTTGATGTTGTCGTGTTGTGGCTCCATACTACTTTGATTAGTTGATCTGGCCACTTTCCCTTGGGTTGGTTGAAAATTAACTTCATTATTCCTGTCATTATGATGCCATTGGCTCTTTCAACGAGTCCATTTGACTCCGGATGCCTGACTGATGCAAAATGGATCTTCGTGCCGATTTGATCACAGAATTCTCTGAAAGCTTCGGAGTCGAACTGTGTTCCATTATCTACAGTGATGGCCTTTGGTACTCCGAAACGACAAACAATATTCTGCCAGAAAAACTTTTGAATGGTGGCCGAAGTTATTGTGGCTAAAGGCTTTGCCTCAATCCATTTAGAAAAATATTCCATAGCCACTACAACATATCTTAAGTTTCCTTGGGCCGGTGGTAACGGACCTAACAAGTCAAGACCCCACCTTTGCAATGGCCAGATGGGTTGTATCAGCTGAGATAGAGACGAAGGTTGTTTTTGATCTCTTGCACATTTCTGACAACCTTCGCACTTTTGAACTAATTCCGCTGCATCCGAAGCTGCCTTCGGCCAATAAAACCCTTGACGAAAAACTTTTCCAAGTAACGGCCTAGATCCAATGTGAGATCCACACAAGCCTGCATGTATTTCTTTCATCAACTCTATGCCTTCGGCTCTGGATAAACACTTGAGTAGTGGAGCACAAACTCCATGCTTGTACAACTCCCCTTCTATCATGACATATGGACGAGCTCTTGCCTCTATCCTCCTGTTATAAGTTTCGTCATCTGAAAGGAATTTACCCTGAAGGTAAGAGATGATCTCAGTTCTCCAATCTTCGCTATAAACAGGAGATATATTGAGGACTGCTCTTTCAAGAAGTTCCACTGAAGGTGCTTTTATTGTTTCGAAGAACACATCCGAAGGTAAGGGCAGCCCCTGGGCTGCTGACTTAGCTAGCAAATCAGCATGCTCATTTTGTCCTCGAGGGATATTTTTGACAGAAAATCCTTCGAAGGAAGCTTCGATTTTTCGGACCGTGTCTAGATATTTTTCAAGCTTCGGATCTTTAGCCTTGCAACTCTTGTCGATATGACCCGAAACAACCTGGGAATCAGTTTTAAGGATGGCGCTTCTGATTCCCATTGCTTTTAATTTCCGAAGGCCCAAAAGCAGGGCTTCGTACTCAGTAATATTGTTTGTACAGCTAAAATCGAGTCTTGCCGCATAACAAGTTTTAACTTTGGATGGTGAGACCAACACAGCGGCTACTCCTGCTCCGAAGGTTCCCCAAGACCCATCGCAAAACACTGTCCACACTTCGGCATCTTTATTTGTTTCTTCATCCTGAGCCCCTGGCGTCCAATCGGCAATGAAATCTGCCAACGCTTGAGACTGGATCGAGGATCTATGCACATAATCAATGCAAAATTCATTGAGCTCTGCAGCCCATTTTCCAATCCGTCCAGTAGCTTCTCTATTTCTCATAATATCCTTCAACGGCTGCGAAGAAGGAACAACAATATTGTATGCTTGAAAATAATGCCGAAGCTTCCTGGATGCCATCAAAACAGCATATAATACCTTCTCCAATTCTGTATAGTTTTTCTTTGATACACTAAGAACTTCAGATACAAAATACACTGGAACCTGCTTCTTGACTTGGCCATCAAGCTTCTCCTGGACAAGTGCTGCACTTACCGCTGAGTGCGAAGCTGCCACGTATAACAACAAAGGAGCCCCTGGCGTTGGTGGAGTTAATGTTGTTAAATCTATCAAATATTGCTTCAGTTCTTCAAAGGCTTTTTGTTGGCTTGGTCCCCATTGAAAGACTTCGGCTGATTTCAGCACTTCAAAGAATGGTAAATTTCTTTCTGCTGATCTGGATATGAATCTATTGAGAGATGCCAGCCTCCCTGTCAATCTTTGGGCCCCCTTTTTTGTAGTTGGTGGCTCCATTCGAAGTATAGCTTCAATTTTACTTGGATTAGCTTCAATTCCCTTTGTTGAAACCAAGCATCCAAGAAATTTCCCCTTCTTTACTCCGAAGACACATTTTTCTGGATTCAACTTTAAGCCAGCTTGTCTGAAACTGGCGAAGGTCTCCTGCAAATCAGCAATATGATTTTCCTGTTTCGTGCTTTTTACAATGATGTCATCAACATAAGTTAGCACATTTCTGCCTATCTGAGACTGGAGAACCTTCGCAGTCATTCTACTGAAACTTCCTCCAGCGTTTTTGAGCCCCTCAGGCATCCGAAGATAGCAATATGTGCCACTTGGGGTTATGAAGCTAGTCTTCGACTCATCTTCCTTCTTCATCCAGATTTGGTGATAGCCTGAGTAACAGTCTAGCAGACTCATGAGCTCTGAAGAAGCTGCTGCATCAACTAAAGAGTCTATCCTTGGCAATGGGAATTCGTCCTTTGGACAAGCCTTGTTGAGATCTGTAAAATCGATACACATTCGCCACTTGCCATTGCCCTTTTTTACCATAACAGTGTTAGCTAGCCATTCCGGGTACTTTACTTCTCTGATAACTCCTGCACTGAGGAGTCTTTTGACTTCATTACGAGCACCTTCGGCCTTATCATCAGACATTTTCCGAAGCCTCTGTTTTCTGGGTCTGAAGGATGGGTCAACATTGAGCGAGTGTTCAATAACATCCCTATTTACTCCACAGAGGTCATTGGCTGACCATGCAAAAACATCTTTGTTGTTGAACAAAAACCTTATCAAGGTTTTCTCCTGCTCTTCGGATAATTGAGAGCCCAACAGCACCTTCTGCTCTGCTATGTCCTCACATGAGAGCATGGGCTTCGGCTGATCTGCTGAAGCTGCTTTCTCCCTTCTGAATTTGTACTGTTCACAAGCTTCAGCTCCATCTATGTTATGGATTGCTTTTGAGTCAGTCCAGTTTCCTTCGGCCCTTCTGGCAGCTTCCTGACTTCCATGAATAGCGATGGGTCCTTGATCCGAAGGTATCTTCATGCAAAGATAGGCAGGATGAAGAATTGCTTCGAAAGCATTGAGGGTGCCACGACCAATAATTGCATTGTAAGGGTATTCCATGTCAACAATGTCAAACACAACTTGCTCAGTTCTGGTGTTGTTGATGAATCTGAAGGTCACTGGCATGGTGATCTTGCCCAGTGCAACAATCTGTCTTCCTCCAAAGCCACAGAGAGGGTGTGTAGCATCATGAATCTTATCTTCTGGCTCTTGCATTTGTCTGAAGGCCTTAGCAAATATGATATCAGCTGCACTGCCTGTATCAACCAAGACATTGTGGACGAGAAACCCTTTGATAACGCAAGAAATAACCATAGCATCGTTATGAGGAAAATCCTTGAGCTGAAGGTCCTCCTGGGAGAAGGTGATTGGAATGTGGGACCACCTTGACTTGATGAAGGGTCCCTGCACTCCAACATGTTGTACCCTTCTCTGTGCTTCCTTTTTCTGCTTCTTGTTGGCTGGCTCTGAACATGAACCGCCTGTTATCGGGAGTAGCAGCTTCGGAGCCGAAGCAGCTCCAGCTTGATCGTTGAATGAAGCCATCAGCTCAAAAAAAGTGGAAGTGAGTTCACCGGAGGTGGGCGCCAATGTTGGGGACTTGTTCTCAACTGCTATGAATTAAGAACAAGGCAACATAGAATGTTAAATGTTAATGTTCTTCGTCCAATGAAACATTATTCCCTTGAGGATAATGAGCCTTGGACGAAGGTTGGTGTCAATACAATTACGAAGGTTAAATCTTCGTAATTGAATTTCAACAGATTGTATAAGATAGCATAAAAATATAGAATATCAAAGGTAAATGAATCATAAACGAACCATATTATATCCATTCAATATATTTAAGTGTTGTATACAATTATACCTCTGCCTTGACAAAGATTGATTCTCAAATGATGCGACTGCAAATACCGGAAAAATCTCCGTCCCCAGTAAGGGAGTACTGTTCACTATTTATAGGCACGGGACATAGCCTGTGAGGAATTACAATTATGTCCCTCATAAGGGATTACAACAGCGACCCAAACATTTATGGACTGAAAGGTCATTCTACTTTTAAGTCGGTTTGTAATTCCGAAGCTTCATGAAGAGGAACCTTCGGTCATCTCCTGCAGACAGCTTCAGCCGAAGCTGCTTCTTCCTACAAGACCTTCGGCGCGACGAAGCATAGCCCCAACAGTCATAAGGCTCAAGATCAAGCTCAAGAAGTGAACAAGGTCACTAGAAGGAAGAGCAGTGTCAAAGCCAGAACTAGAAGCAGCCAAAAGAGCTAAGTTCACCTTGATCGTTAGTTTGGGTTGTTCCTGTGTTTGGATATACTCTATGTGACCTTTGTAGGGTGTTGGAGCTCAAATATGTCAATCTAGATCAAGTCAAGTTGACTTGATAGTTTAGATGTCCAGCACATGTCATTGTAATATGTGCTAAGTGGTTAAGACATGCAAAGAATCAAGGTATGTCTTTGGTCCTAGTGAATTGTTTTTGGAGCTAACATATTTCTCTAAGTGCTAGGGACCAATTTGAGTCAAATCCAAAAGAGCAAAGGAAGACCAGCTGAAAAGCCAGTAGAGCACTTGCTGCGGGTGCACCGGACTGTCCGGTGCCCCAGCTGCTCGGCTGGCGTACTAGCCGCTCTCGGGAATCGATGCGTGCGCTATGACTAAAATTCACCAGACTATCCGATGAGCCAACAGCGTCCGCGCCAACGATCGGCAGCGCAATCAGCGGGCGACGCGTGGCCTGAGCCAACGGTCAGTTGGCACACCGGACTGTCCGGTGTGCACTGGACAGTGTCCGATGCACCAAGAGGACCGTCGCTCCAACGGTCGGCTGTGCCCGATATAGAAGGAGATCATGCACCGGACAAGCTATAGGACCTATCCGGTGGTGCACCGAACTGTCCGGTGCACCACTCGATAGAAGGCAAGGATTGCCTCCCAAATGAAGCTCCAGCAGCTCCTAGGCCCTTTAGGACTAGAAAAGGGACCCCTAGGCGCCTCAAACAAAAAAGAAGAGCAGCCAACAAGTGCATACATCATTTGGATCAATTTTCTCTCCCTCTCTTGTATATCTCTCTAATTTGTGTGGAGGCAAAGCTATAAGTCTTTAGAGAGTGGAGAAGTGCTACTGAGAGCTAGAGCAAGATCTTGAGCGTGTTGTTACTCTGCCTGTGTGCTGTCAAGAAGACTGTAAGCAGCAACGGCACTATTGTAACAAATATCAACATAGTGGAAAGCTCTATCTGTCGTACTGACAGATGTGAGCAAACGGAGGAAGGAGTTGGAATAGACTCCGAGCCCAGGTGTGGCTAACTCCAATGAGGACTAGGCAAGCATTTCAGGCTTGACCGAACCTCGAGATAAATTCCTGTGTCTGTGTGCTCTGCTCTGCATTGTGTGTTGTTTCTCTGTCTTAATTGTTGTTTATACATGCACTTCTATACTTATATGTTGCACAAGATGTCTTCGAAGAGCAGGGTATTCTAAGACAGTAACCTCAATTCCGCTACAACCTACTCGAAGGGTCTTTCATTCCACTGCGATCCAGCCTTCAAGTACAGTAAGAATTTCTAGTTTTAAAGTGATAATTATTATTCGCCTATTCACCCCCCCCCTCTAGGCGACATCCAGATCCTGTTCCCGAGCATAGGGAACTTTCAGTATGACAAAATATGGTAGACACATGTTAGTTGTAAGAACAATAGATAAGTAATTTTATAGTAAATTTTGTTTGTGATGGATTTTAGAAGTTATCTAGAAATTGATTATCATAGGTTCATTTAGGCTCACTAAATAAATAATGGAAATTCTTGAGCACGGAAATAGTAAATGATATAGAACTCATAACAATACAAAGATAATAGGTTATTAGATGTTTTGATCTCCGATAATTATTAATGGTACTTTCTTTTAGGAAGAAAATATAAAACTAAAAGAATATCACTAGTCGTAACAAAAATAGGTTTTTACTAGCCAAAATAAAGGCGACCATAAGTATAGCACTTAACTTCTTAGAATTAGTAAAATACTTGTTTATGTCAAAATAACCATAATTATGTTATAAAAAGCCCAATTAGTGATTTATATTGATTCTTAGAATATTAAAGTTAGTAGAATCATGAATGAACCATTTTTAGCTATATGCATAAGTTCTATTTAGAAATAAAAGGAATAAAATCTATTAGTCTATTATTAGTAATAAAGAAAATAATTAGCCTTTATTTTCATAAAGAATGTTAATACATATTAATACTAGATAAAACTATTATTATAGCCACCTACTCATAATTTCATCAATAATGACTCGCAGTAATAGTCATAATTAATTAATAAGTATTTATGCTTTAAGACGTATTTATCAGTGTGATAAGTGTGATGTATGAATGGGAATGTAATGGTGAATGATTACCCTTGTACTGGTGTATGTTTATTTATTTGGCGTATGTATTCTTTTGTATGTGCGATACGCAAATCGATGCTAGAAGTGGACTCTGAGGTAGACGAGCCAAACACATTCGAGGACGACCCACATGAAACTTTCGAGCAAGGCAAGTGGATTCTTCCTCTGCATATTCTATTTGTACCCAATTAATGCATATAATAATGTTTACTTTTTGGATATATTGCATAATTTGATAGGATTTGCCTAATTAAGGATTTTCTAGATTTACCAACTGTATTCCTTGATTACCCTGAGAAAATACTATGCTTTGCAAATTTGTGCTACCGCTCAACTTGATAATTTTGATGTCACTCATTATTTGATATTAATGTTCCAGAAATGAAATTGGCATTATGGTTTTAACGTGATGGTTACACAAGATTATTTCATATTAATTGGAACATGGAGTGACCACCTAGGATAACAGTGCAACCACGAGTGCTATCATGGCTCTGGTTATGATAATTAGCTTTATATGCTTAGTACCTAGCAACCTTACCTGAAATATGGGCAAGAGGGGGAGCGGCAGTGGTGGCAGCTCATGTTAACATGGGGATTTATTCTTGGCTAAGGTACCTCGCCCAGAGGGCCTCCACACCGACTTGGAAACCTTAGCGGGTTGCTTTGTATTAAGTGTATCTTATTAAAGCCTCATAATGGATCCCTAGCCATTCACCTCGGTAGTGTTTACGGGTCCGATCAACCCAGGCTAGATGGGATACATGGCTTGTGGGTAAAGTTGTAACACCTCTGCAGAGTGTAAAACTGATATGTCAGCCGTGCTCACGGTTAAGAGCAACCTGGACCCTCACATGATAATTAAACTTAAAGATGGACAATAAATCGAGATCTGATGATCTGCCAATGGTTTGCTTAAGTGGTTTCACTTAAGTGTTTTTGATATACTCTTATACCTTTGTTTAAATGGGATACTTGGGATACACACTTATTAGTAAGACTGGTGTTGCTAATAAAATATTGACCAACTAAAATGCTTACCGCTTAACCTTAGCCTTATCTTGTTAAAATTGCATTAATTTTTCCCCCACTTGCTGAGCCTCGACCATAAGTGAGCTCACCCTTACTAATATTTTGATCAAAGGGTGATGAAGAAGACCTTGATGGAGATTTCGATGAATGCTGAGTCTAACGATGCGTCGGTCATCTTCCTATTGGAGATTACCCATGTTATGGGAGATTACCCATGTTATTTCCGCTTTACTTTTGTAAAACCCCAGGTGTTACCCAAGGCCCTGGCCAAAGGAGCACACTTATGTCCTACTTATCCTATATGCTAAATTGGAAAGTGAAGGCACTAAAAGCTTTAGAATCATGGCTAAGCTATGTTTTGATCATAACAAGAGAGACACCCTAGCCTTCATACATCCTCACTCATGAAAAAGATTCTAAAACCCTAATTTCCCTCTTAAGCCATTAAACCCTAAACATGGGATTAAAGGGAAAAGATTATGCAAATAGCCAAATCATGAAATGAGACCTATACCAAAGATGAAGTACATTATTAAATCTAAAAGATTTAGTAAGGGAATTATTGCAAAAAGGCCCAACAAAAACCCCAAAACAATTCACCAAGTGGAGAGCACACTAGGGCCATCAAAATTTTCTCTAAGTCCCAAATCAACCCTAGCCTAAAGATTAGATGTGTTCACCCTTTTGTTGGTGCCAAAGCCACTTGGTCCAAATAACAAAAATGGCCAAACTACCCAAGGCACATCCCTGAAAAAATTGAAACCAAACCAGGGCCATTTGACACGGTTTGGCATCCTTTTTGTCGTTGGTGAACAGTGCAGACAGACAAGACTTAGCGCCCCCATATCTTTTAAGCTAGGGCAGATCTTCCCTTGGAACTTACACGAACTAGCTAGCCCTAGGTGCCAGGAAGAAATCTTGCACAAGACCTTTGGTGAGATTTGCACGTTTGTGACCTCTGCAAGCGCAAGAAGTTGGGCAGATGAACACGACCACATGTTCGACGCGCCCTAGCAACGCTAGAGCACGCCCTCGGCGCTCAGCCAACGCGCGCAGCCCCGCGCTGTGTCAACCTCGCGCTCACACCCGCGCCCGCGGCTATAAAACCCACACCGGTCTTGACCGTACGCCCCTGCTCACTCCTAACTCTGCTAGAGCACGAGTTCGCTGGCGTTTGCCCAGAGAACGGCGTGCCAGCGGCCGCGCAAGCCATGACCACCGTAGACCGGCCAAGCCAGCCATCCTCCGCCTTGTTCGACCCTTGGGTTAGCTTCTCCGGACCTCAGTGAACCTCCTCGAGCCGAGGATTGAATAATACCTCACCGGAGACACCGGAACGACGTCACCGGACTTCAACCGGCCGTCGTCGCACGTAGACCGAGCCCCACGGTAAGCCATTCGTCGATTCCTTGTACCTATAGTATCCTTAGCATCCCGTGAAGCTCCCTATGCCATTTGATTGAGCCCTACCACTGTGAGCAAGCCAGAGCACACGCCGCCGACGAGCCCGACTGCCTGCGCACGCGGTCAGCCCAATTCTGGCCATCACCATCAACGACCCGCACCTCGACGTGACCGTCAGAACCTCTCAGACCTCACCAAACCCTTCACCGGACCTCCCTCACCGCCGGTAAGCCGAGCCACCCTTTTTCCTCTCCACGGTCACTGTTACAATGGGGAAGGAGCCCGGGTTGAAAGAGAGAAAAGCCAGGGGGTTTTGCGAGGTCAGTGACTCAGGGGAATAGTTCCGCAGGGGCGCCGTTGAAAGAAATAGTTAGAGGAAACCCTAGGGGCCTCGGTGCAAACTGGTTTTCCTTAAACCTTTTAAGTTTTATTCTTTTAAATGAATACAGAACTTGCAAAATTCATAACTCGAATTTTATCCAACCAAATTTGGTCAAACCAATTTTGCTAGGTCCTAAATGATATGAAATACTTAGGAAAAATAATAAACACCCTGATTTCTGCAATACTTTTTGAGTTTTAATTTAAATAGTATACTGCCCAAAACTAAATAAATAGAGGAAAAATAGAAATACTTTTGGACTGAGGTTAAGAAAAATTAGAGATATACTTAACTACTAACTATCCTATTTAAAAATGTTAAACTCCTCAGTACACTAGAGTAAGGAAGGATTAACCATTAAAACTTGCATTTACCCAAACATTGAGAAAATGAAAAGGGGAATTTAAAATAAGAATCAAAGGTCAACCACATTTTTCCTAGCTTGCTTAAGCAACATAGTTCATAAGAAAATTTTATTGAAATCTTTGTTAGTACAAAAGAAATGCACCACATTTTATTTCTTAAAAACAGTGAGAAATTAGAAAAATCTTAGAAAAATAACCCTAAGAAGAAACCACCCCAATCCTTGGGATAACTACTAATATGATAGTATGAATCTAGGAAAAATATAAGTTCTGTTGTTTGATATTTTTCAAATAACAAGTTAGTTATAAGTACATTTTTGACATTAAACTCTAGAAAATCACAACTAAATAACCCTTAGGTCACTTTCTGTGATTTTTGGCACAGAGACCTATTATCACCCATGAATCTTGGCAAAAATAAGTTTTAGTCCAGAACACTCACCTAAATCAGAGCTGTTGTGCAAAGTGACCTTCTGCCCTCACTTTTGTCATTTTGCCCAAAGTTTATCTGGATTAATTCTAACCTCAAAATTGTAGAATAAACTACAGAGACCAATGTTTACCCACTGTAATTTTTGCAACATTTTTGGAAAATTCTAAAATACCATGGTAGTTCAAAAGCACTCAATAATAAGCATAAATAGAAAGTAAAAGGGGAATTATGGAAGAAATTAATATTATACAACTAAATCTCCCTAAGAGTCCAATAAAACATAAAGGAGATGATTAAAATCCTTAAGTTCACTAAGACCCAAAAATAGTTGTATACCAAACACTAAGAGCACCATCCGATAAAGAAACCCTAGTGTACCCACTATTTTCATAATTGTTTCACCATACATAGTAATTACTAAATTGACATGTCATTAACATACATATACCTTATTCATTGCATTCGATAGATTGTAATCTCGCTGACGGAGAGTACGTCCTCATTCCGGAGCAAGGAGTTGCTCAGGAGGTAGTCTAGGAGCCAGCACTAGAGCCTGCCACTGAGGACCTGCCTGTCCCAGCTTTTGAAGGCAAGCCCCGGTTTTATGCATAACCATTTATATATGCTATTTTACTACACTTAATGTTTGTAGGCTTGTACTGTGCACTTAAGTGTAGGAGTTGTCTAAAACCCTAGTTGCATGAACTCAGGATTCCTTTTTGAGATGGATACTAGTATCCTAGGTCGAGTAGCTGCTTTGCTAATCAGGGATCTCGGTAGAAGTCGAGTGATTTTTCCAGCACTCGCGCGAGGTAAGGAATTAGTTGTATCCATTTTGATATCGTAATGATGATGGTCTGTGGACAACGATCCATGGGGATACGTTGTCTACGAGACGGAAATTGGAATAAGGATTAAGGTGTGGTACCGTGTGTCAAGCGTTTGAACGTACTAAGCACATGCCGAGAAATATGGTAAATCGGTAAGCCTAGTACCTGAGTGAACCTGGCAGCAGACTTTGCCCCTCGCGTGACCTGAGATATAATCTCCCATTCCGGTTATGGTGGGTGCAAGTGCGGTCACTGCACGACGGCAGTCGGGGTCAGTGAGGCATTATACGCCAAGGCGGTGAGCCCTGTTCTGTTGACGGGAAATCGATGGTGAGGGTTGATGTGTGTGGGGACAGAGTGCCTCACCATGTTGTGTGTTTAGGTCTACCTTGCAAGGTTTAAAAACTCGATTCAAATCGTCTGCTTCTCGCAGCTAATGAGACTGCTTGACCCATGCTGCTACATTGAGTAATAAGTGGGAATGAGTTGATTGGCAAAAGATGTTGATTGTTAAAATGCCTGATACCATGTATGATTAGCTAGGTACACATCTAGTCTTAAGAGAATCACACTAAAACTTGAAAAGCTAAAACTTGATTTTAGACTCAGCTAGTGCTTTTGGCAAACCAAACCCCTCAGCCAAATAGCTGCATGTCTAGAGGTAGAGGAGTAGACTCCTCACGCCGGGTAAGTCTAGCTGAGTATTAGTATACTCAGCCTTGCTTGTGACATAATTTTATAGGTTCTCTGGAGGATATGGTTGCTGGAGTGACTTGGTCGTCTACCTTGCCACCGGGATGGACAGTCGAGTGGGACCCTACCTCAGCAGGAGAGGAGCATGAGGAGTGATGGGTCGGGCCTCCCCATCCTCCCTTTTATTTATCGTTAGTTAATTTCCACTGCATTCCAAACAATGATTACTACTTTTGCAAAACTCTGATGATGTTGTAATAACCATAAGTATTTCTTCAAATTATGGTTTTATGCTTTATTGTATTTACTCTGTGCCTCACCTTCGAGTGAGTATGTGGTACTTGATCCTGTTAGTGGCCTTGTTGGACTAGATTCGAGGGACTGACATTTTATTCCTATTTAAGTGTGGTCTAGCCTCTAAGGTGGGACTTAGGCACTTAAGTTGGAATAATTCGGGCGGTTCCGCCACAACTTTGATGATACATTTTAAGATACTATTATCTGGATGTTGTAATAAAGACTATTCTACTCTCTTTATGCTTTATTGCATTGTCTTTTGATATACTACACTTGTGACGTCAACATATGTGTGGAAAATGGATCTTGGCACACATATGCTATGCATTTGGTTCTGTCCCCAGAATCGGGTGTGACAGAAGTGGTATCAAAGCTATGCTGACCCTAGGTCGTTAGACTAGTTAGAAATGGAAAGCCTAGTTTTCTCAAAACTTGCTAATTTCATTCTTATAAAATTATTTTAATGGCCTTACCTCTTTAAAATTCAACTGAGTTGACATTTTCTCTTGTAGCTAGTTTGTACTCTCCAAACCACCCGAGTCAACAACAACTACGCCCCTCCGCCTCGGCAAATTCCTATCTACCCAGTGGTAGTTGAGGAAGTTCCGGTGGATCTCCCTCGCATTTGAGTGGAGCATGGAATCATCCTGGAGGATAGCTCAGAGGAACTTCTACTGATGCCCACCCCGTTGGCAGAGTCACTGGCCTTCGCAGCTAGGTCATCGGCCTCAGCACCGCCTGCACCAGCCGTTCAAGCTCCTGCACCTGGAGGCAACGACCCAGACGACTCTAGGGACGATGATGAGGATGACGACGAGGATGGCAAGGAAAATACCAACGAGGAGGCCAACGATGCTCAGCAGGACTACTTCATGGGGTTTGGGCCTATCACCGAACATTACACATCAATGTTTGAGACGGGGCACTTCCCCAACCTGCTGTAAGACGTGCTGCACGCGTTGGGAACCTACATCCGACCCTTGTACAAGATAAGGCGAGTGTGCAAGCCTCCCCCAGGCTTGCTACTACATCACTCGCATCCACATCAAGGTGATGGATGCAGGGGATAGGGGGTTCAGGACTCTATCAGCTCATGAGTCCCTGACACCGCTATCCACCTACGCTGCATCGATCAGCGATGCTGCCAGATGGACTTTGTGGTCTCTCAGCCACACCTACCGGCAGCAACTACATGATACAAGGTTCAGGCATCTTCCTCTGCGTCTAAGTGGAGGAAGCCAGACCAGCATCGTTCCAGGTGGAGCTGGTGAGGATCGCCTCAACACCTTAGCTAGTGTAGTGGCCGGTCTTAATACCGACCTAGATAGTGCCACCCTGGATCTCTCTAAGGTACACTTGGAGCTGGAGGATGCCCACGCTAGGATTGTAGCCCTGGAAGCCCTACTTCAAGGATAGGATCCCCCTGAAGCCCAGGTCCCCGCCATAGCGTTGTCCCCTCCCCGCAAGAGGATTTGCTATGGGGAGCCCTGATCCATCACCAGGCTGCTCTGAAAATTTTAAATTATAAGATGTAATAAGATAGTTTTTGCGTTAGACGACGAATACTCTTTTATAAGTTATCCTTATAATAATAACAACCATGTGATGGTGTTGGTTGCAATGTTTGAGTTGGATTTTTGTTTGAGTGCAATGGTCTTATGGAATGATGGCCATAAGAGCATATAAAAAATAAAATTAAGCTATTCCCCTCTAGAATCTTTATTACTCCTCACTCCTCTAAGAAGTTCACCTTCTAACCAATCATATGGTGAACGCTCGTTCAGGACCCAACAACAACAGGAACCAGCGTGGTCAGCAGATACCACCACCACCGAACCCTAACATGGAGCAGTTTATTGCAGCTCAGATGCAGCTTCAGCAGGGACTCACTGCATCTATACAATAGATTTAGCAAAACCAGCAGAATCAATAGCACCAGCAGCAACAACAGAATGTACCCCTGGCTAGAGATAATCATCGGGATTTTATGAGCCATCACCCGCCAACTTTATCTCATGCAGTTGATCCTTTGGATGCCGATGCCTGGCTCAAGGTCATTAGGAAGAAGTTGGATATCACCGAGTTCAATGACTGGGAGAAGGTTCTATATGCTTTCGGAAGACTCGAAGGCTCCGCATCTGACTGGTGGGATGCCTTCACAGTGGCACACGCCAATGCAGATACTATAACCTGGCAGGAGTTCCAAGTGAACTTCCGCGCTCATCATATTCCCTCAGGAATAATGAAACTAAAGAAGAAGGAGTTTCTTTCCCTTACTCAAGGGAATACGACCGTCAGTGAGTACCGTGATCGCTTCACCCAGCTTTCACGCTACGCACCAGAAGAAGTAGATACTGACGAGAAGCGCAAAGAGCGTTTCTTGGAAGGATTGATTGGACCACTAAACTATCAACTATAGAGTCATACCTTCCCCAACTTCCAGACTCTATAGAACAAGGCAATTGGCCTTGAAAGCAAAAGAAGGGAACTGTCTAACCACAAGAGGAAGTTTCAAGGTCAGTCTAGCAGGAACACACGCCTGAACAACTCGCAAGGTTCTCAGTTCCACTCTAGAAATCAGGGTGGAAACAATTATCAAGTGCAATGCTCTAGACAACAAGGCCAGAGAAGCAATCAAAGTCTGAACCAGCAGAGGAACAACTCTCAGACCAACCAAAGGTCTGGTGGTAGTTCGCAGACTTGTCAAGGTGGCATCGTGAACACACAGGCTAAAAGCAACAACGCACCAGTCCAACCCAATGGATGTTTCAAGTGCGGTGAGCTTGGCCATTATGCTAACAACTACCCAAGGCGCAACCAACAGACACCTCAGAAGAACAGCGGACAGAGAACGGACCAGAACACCCCTGCTCGTGGATCTGCGTAGAACAAAACGCTGCAAAACCAGAATAGAGGAAGGGTTAATCACGTCACAGTAGAATCAGTGCCTGAGGATGCCGATGTGGTGTATGGTATGTTTCTTATCAACTCCATACCTGCTTCGGTTTTATTTGACTCTAGAGCATCACATTCATTTATAACTGAGTCATTCGTGGAAAAAACATAACATACCGAAGCACCCTCTTAAGAAGATGTTACACATTAGTTCACCGGGAGGTGACATGAAGGCCACACATTCATGCCTCCATGTTAATCTCAAGATTCAAGGAATAGATTTTCCAGTCAACCTAGTGGTCTTAGGATCCAATGGTATTGAAGTGATTCTTGGATGCGACTGGTTGAAAAGTTGTGATGGAGTGATACAATGTGCCAACAGAACAATTATGTTGGCAAGTCCTCAAGGCGAAAGAATCCAAGTTAGCACAGATATGTCAACAGATGCAAAAGGAGAAACAATGATAAATCACTTGGAAGAAAAGCCCCTAGAAAATATCAAGGTAGTGTGCGAATACCCAGACGTATTTCTGGAGGAATTACCAAGTATGCCACCTGACCGTGATATAGAGTTTTCTATTGAATTATTACCCGGAACTGCACCTATCTCAAAAAGGCATTATAGAATGGATGTCAAAGATTTAGTTGAACTGAAGAAACAAATAAAAGAATTACTAGAAAAAGGTTTCATTCGCCCAAGTTCATCCCCTTGGGGAGCCTCAATTCTATTTGTGAGCAAGAAAGATGGTTCGAGAAGAATGTGTGTTGATTATAGAAGTTTGAATGAGGTAACAATTAAGAATAAATACCCATTACCTCGGACTAAATATTTATTTGATTAGATGAAGGGAGCTAAGATATTCTTGAAGGTAGATCTAAGGTCGGGATATCATCAGTTAAAAATTCGAGCAGAAGATGTACCCAAGACAGCCTTCACTACGAGATATGGATTATATGAGTTTTTTGTCATGTCGTTTGGACTGACTAATGCACCAGCATACTTTATGAACTTGATGAATAAAGTATTCATGGAATATCTGGATCAGTTTGTGGTCGTATTCATTGACGACATACTGATATACTCTCCGAATGAAAAAACACATGAAGATCATCTAAGGCTAGTCCTACAAAAGCTTCGTGACAGCCAATTGTATGCAAAGTTCTCGAAGTGTGATTTTTGGCTGAAGGAAGTTGCTTTCCTAGGACATATTGTTACTGTCGAGGAATTAAAGTAGATCAGGAAAGATAAGTGAAATACTAAATTGGAAGCAACCAAAGGATGTGTCCAAGATCAGAAGTTTTCTTGGATTGGCAGGATACTACAGAAGATTTATTGAAGGTTTTTCCAAGTTAGTGAAACCTCTTACCTCACTACTGGAGAAAGGTAATGAGTTTAAGTGGGATGCAGCATGCCAGAAATGTTTTGAAGAACTCAAGAAAAGGTTAACTATTGCACCAATATTAGTAGTGCCAGACATTCACAAGGGATTTGATGTGTATTGCGACACATCACACCTTGGACTTGGATGTGTGCTAATGCACGAAGGAAAAGTAATAGCTTATGCCTCAAGGTAGTTGAGGAAGCATGAGAAGAATTATCCTACATATGATTTGGAACTAGCTGCCGTAGTGCATGCTTTGAAGATTTGGAGGCAATATATGATTGGAAACAAGTGCAAAATCTTCATAGATCACAAAAGCTTGAAATACAGATTTACTCAGAAAGAACTCAACCTAAGACATAGAAGATGGCTTGAGTTGATCAAAGACTATGATTTGGAAATACAATATCACCCTGGAAAAGCAAATGTAGTGGCTAATGCTTTGAGTCATAAGGGCCAAGTGAACAACATCACTACTCATTTGATGTCACCGGAATTGTGCTGGGAAATGGAACAACTCAACCTTGGTATGCTTAATAATATGGAAGCAACGGTTACGGAAGTTGAATCTAGTTTGGAACAAGAGATTCGTAAAGGACAGGAAGCCGATGAGAAAATTAAGGAAATTAAGACTTTGATTGGGTTGGGTAAAGCCCTAGATTTCACAGAAGATGAACAAGGCACATTATGGTTTAAAAAGAGAATCTATGTACCCGAAATCAAACACCTTCGCCAACTTATTTTGAGAGAAGCTCATGATTCGGCTTACTCTATTCACCTGGGAAGCACAAAGATGTACCAGGATCTAAAGGAAAAGTATTGGTGGTACAGTTTGAAAAGAGATGTTGCTACTCATGTTGCATTGTGTGACGTGTGTCAGCGAGTTAAAGCTGAACAACAAAGACCAGCAGTACCAGAATGGAAATGGGAAGAAATCGGTATGGATTTCATAGTTGGACTACCCCATACTCGGGATCGCTATGATTCAATATGGGTCATAGTAGACAGGTTGACTAAAGTGGCACACTTTATACCTGTGAAGACAACTTGCTCGGGAGCCCAGTGAGTAGAGAATACATGTCGAGGATTGTTTGTCTGCATGGAGTACAGAAGAAGATCGTATCAGATCGAGGAACTCAATTTACCTCGTGCTTTTGGAAAAGACTACATGAGTCCATGGATACCAAGCTAAACTTTAGTTTAGCTTATCGTCCGCAAACGGATGGGCAAACGGAAAGAACAAACCAAGTGTTGGAAGATATGCTAAGAGTTGCGCTCTAAAGCATGGTAGAAGCTGGGATAAAAGTTTGCCTTATGTAGAATTCTCGTATAACAATAGTTATCAAGCAAGTTTAAAAATGGCACCATTTGAAGCAATTTACGGATGAAAGTGTATAACACCACTTTATTGGAATCAGACCGGAGAAAGTCAAGTATTTGGTCCAGAAATTCTCCAGGAAGCAGAAAAGCAAGTGCAGATTATCAAAGAGAATTTGAAGACAACACAGTCGAGACAGAAAAGCTATGCTGATAATAGAAGAAGGGAGTTGATATTCGAAGTAGGGGACTTCGTATACCTTAAAGTTTCACCGATGAGAGGAATGAAAAGATTTAAGGTTAAGGGAAAATTATCTCCTCGCTATATTGGCCCATTCAAGATTTTGGAAAGAAAAGGTGAAGTAGCATACCAGTTAGAGCTACCCGATAGTTTATCAGATGTGCATGACGTATTTCACGTGTCACAACTCAAGAAGTGCTTGAGAGTACCGGAGGAACAGTTACCCATGGAAGAACTGAATGTTAATGAGGATTTGACTTATTCGGAGTACCCTGTCAGAATTCTAGAAACATCTCGCAGAATTACACGGAGTAAAGTCATTAACATGTGCAAAGTTCAGTGGAGTCATCATTCAGAAGATGAGACCACTTGGGGAAGAGAAGATGAACTCAGAGCAGAATTTCCCCAGTTATTCTCGGAAGTTCCTTAATCTCGAGGACGAGATTCTTTTAGGAGGGGTAGGTTTGTAACACTATAAAAACCATCAACTAAAAATAATGCATTTAGTTATTATGGTAATGAATTTTTCATTCAAGTGTTTGTTATTTATTTGCATTTGGAGTAATTTTTGTTTGCTCATGTTTGATTTTGGATATTTAATAGCATTTCCTTCTTAATGAAAATCCAATTAAATAATATAATAATTATTAGCACAAAAATAAATATTTTAGTTATAAATAATTTTGGTATAATTATTACAATTTTTAGGGTTATTTAAAAATATATTTTGAAATAGAAAAGAAATAGAAAAAAATTCTAAACCCTAACCCTAGCCGGCCCACTGGGGCCCAATAGCCAACAGCCGCGCCCCTCCCTATCCTCCCAGCCATCGCCGCCAGGGGGGACTCCTCCCCCACTCTCCCGGCCGCGCGGGCCCACCTGCGCCCTCCTCTTCTCCCTCCTCCCCTGCTCTCCCGTGCCGCCGCCGCTAGGAGCGCTCGGCCGCGCCTGCACGCGCGCCAACCGCGCGCCACCCCGCGCCCACGACCGAGCTGCCTGCCCCCATGTCCGTTCACCTCCTCGCATTATGGAGCATCAACGCGACCATTTCTCCTCCCCCCATTCCTGTCACACCATTGATGCCAAGAAGAAACCGTCGTCGCCATTGATGGCCCTTGAAGGACCGCCGGCCGCCTCTCCCTCTCTCTAGCGACCTCTCCACTCCCCTCCCTCTCTCTATAAAAGGTCAGGCCGCGCCATGGAGCTTTCCCTCCCTACCCGAGCTTGCCCCCTCTCTCTCACTCTCCTCGCTCTCGCCGCCGCGCTGTGCACGGTCCGTCCGCTGGAGGTCGCCCACGCCATCACCAAAGCTTAGTAGACCACGCAGCACTAGCTAGAGCCGCCCGACGCTGAGCCCCTGCCCTTCTCCACTTGGCCGACCCCCCCCCCCCCCCCCCGTCGAGCTTTCTACCTTCACACGAGCAAGCCCAAGGTTGAAGACAACCCAAAATAATTTTATGTATTTTCGAAATCACTTTTTGATTTAACTTATGAATTTTATAGTCATTATGTTGTAATATGAGAATGTTATGATTCGGAATTCATATGTATGTGAACAATTGATTTTGGTAGATACATGCGATGAATTAGTGAATTATTATTATTAGACTTGATATTGGTTTGCGATTCATTTAGAATTTGGGGATTTGAATAAAGTATGACAAAATTTGGTAGACGCATGTTAGTAGTAAGAACACTAGATAAGTAATTTCATAGTTAATTTTGTTTGTGATGGATTTTAGAAGTTATCTAGAAATTGATTATCATAGGTTCATTTAGACTCACTAAATAAATAATGGAAATTCTTAAGCATAGAATTAGTAAATGATATAGAACTCATAACAATACAAAGATTATAGGTTATTAGATGTTTTGATCTCCGATTATTATTAATGGTACTTTCTTTTAGGAAGAAAATATAAAACTAAAAGAATATCACTAATCGTAACAAAAATAGGTTTATACTAGCCAAAATAAAGGTGACCATAAGTATAGCACTTAACTTCTTAGAATTAGTAAAATACTTGTTTATGTAAAAATAACCATGATTATGTTATAAAAAGCCCAATTAGTGATTTATATTGATTCTTAGAATATTAATGTTAATAGAATCATGAATGAACCATTTTTAGCTATACACATAAGTTCTATTTAGAAATAAAAGGAATAAAATATATTAGTCTATTATTAGTAATAAAGAAAATAATTAGCCTTTATTTTCATAAAGAATGTTAATACATATTAATACTAGATAAAACTATTATTATAGCCACCTACTCATAATTTCAGCAATAATGACTCGCAGTAATAGTCATAATGAATTAATAAGTATTTACGCTTTATGACGTATTTATGAGTGTGATAAGTGTGATGTATGAATGAGAATGTAATGGTGAATGATTACCCTTGTACTGGTGTATGTTTATTTACTTGGTATACGTATTCTTTTGTATGTGTGATACGCAAATCGATGCTAGAAGTGGACTGTGAGGTAGACGAGCCAAACGTGCTCGAGGACGACCCACATGAAACTTTTGAGCAAGCCAAGTGGATTCTCCCTCTATATATTCTATTTGTACCCAATTAATGCATATAATAATGTTTACTTTTTAGATATATTACATAATTTGATGGGATTTGCCTAATTAAGGATTTCCTAGATTTACCAACTCTATTCCTTGATTACCCTAGGAAAATACTATGCTTTGCAAATTTGTGCTACCGCTCAACTTGATAATTTTGATGTCACTCATTATTTGATATTAATGTTCCGGAAATGAAATTGCCATTATGGTGTTAACCCAATGGTTAAACAAGATTATTTTATATTAATTGGAACATGGAGTGACCACCCAGGATAACAGTGCAACCACGAGTGCTATCATGACTCTGGCTTTGTTAATTAGCTTTATATGCTTAGTACCTAGCAACCTTACCTGAAATATGGGCAAGAGGGGGAGAGGCTGTGGTGGCAGCTCACGTTAATATGGGGACGTATTCTTGGCTAAGGTACCTCGCCCAGAGGGCCTCCACACTGACTTGGAAACCTTAGTAGGTTGCTTTGTATTAAGTGTATCTTGTGAATGCCTCATAATGGATCCCTAGCCATTCACCTCGGTAGTGTTTACGGGTCCGATCAACCCAAGCTAGATGGGATACATGGCTTGTGGGTAAAGTTGTAACACCTCTGCAGAGTGTAAAGCTGATATGTCAGTCGTCCTCATGGTTAAGAGCAACCTGGACCCTCACATGATAATTAAACTTAAAGATGGACAATAAATCGAGATCTGATGTTCTGCCAATGGTTTGCTTAAGTGGTTTCACTTAAGTGTTTTTGATACACTCTTATATCTTTGTTTAAATGGGATACTTGGGATACACGCTTATTAGTAAGACAGGTGTTGCTAATAAAATATTGACCAACTAAAATGCTTACCGCTTAACCTTATCCTTACCTTGTTAAAATTGCATTAATTTTTCCTCCACTTGCTGAGCCCCGACCATAAGTGAGCTCACCCTTGCTAATATTTTGATCAGAGGGCGATGAAGAAGACCTTGATGGAGATTTCGATGAATACTGAGTCTAACGATGTGCCGGTCATCTTCCTGTGGGAGATTACCCATGTTATTTCCGCTTTACTTTGATGATACATTTTAAGATACTATTATCTGGATGTTGTAATAAAGACTATTATACTCTCTTTACGCCTTTATTGCATTGTCTTTTGATATACTACACTTGTGACGTCAACATATGTGTGGAAAATGGATCTTGGCACACATATGCTATGCATTCGGTTCTGCCCCCAGAACCGGGTGTGACAGGTTGTCTCCCCGAGTGAGCGGGAAGCGATATGTTATGATTCTCCATGGTGAACCATTCGAAGCGCCACCCCTTAATACTATCTTTCAAAGGAATATCTAGGTATTTAGTATTCCTACCTCGGCGAAGTTCCAAACTAGCACCTCCAACAAGCTGATGCTGCCCTCCGGCCATTCCGGGTCGATAATGGTAAAGGTACTTCCAAATCCCAAAGTGTGGAAGAATTCCAAGGAAAGCTTCGCATAGGTGGACAAACACAACAACTTGAAGTACAGAATTGGGATTCAGATGTGTAAGATTTAGAGAGTAAAAGTCAAGAAGGCCACGAAAGAAGGGAGAAACTAGCAAGGCTAGTCCTCGAATGAGAAAAGGCACGAAAATAACCACCTTGTGGGTATCCTCCATCGGGACGGTAACTCCCCGCTAGATCCGCCAGGAACATAGTTCCTTAGGTGGCAGAACATGGATTTCAACAAGATGTAAGAGGTCAGCTTCAGAAACAACATAGATGTGGTTACCAGCAAAAGGGAGTCAGCTATCAGGATCGATCAGAGGGATGACTGGCGTGGCAGCACTCTGTTTCCTCTTCCTGGGCGCCATCATCATCCTTCAAACAGCGTGGCTCAAGAACAAAACGCGAAAAGATGTGAGAGCTCAAGAAGCTAGAAAGCGGTGAAGGAAAAATAGGAACTAGGGTTCAAGGGCCAAGAAAGTGTCGACAAGAATATTGGTCGGCACACTGAGTCGGGCGCAGAATGACAGGCTGGTGGCTCGTGCGAGGTTTGGGCACAGCAGAGTAAAGGGGCTCAGTCAGTATCTCTAGAAAGCTAAGACTCGTCAACAAGGTTCTCTAGGATCAGACTGTCAGGCAAAAGAATAGAGTGCACAACAACGAAATGGCATCGAACAAGCTTCATTCATTCATAGCTCGGGGATCATTACAAAAGGAAGACCGACTCATTATGAGCGGGGCAATTACCTCCTTGATTCAACACTACATTACACTACCACTAAACTACATTACCACTACTACTAAACTACATTACTACTACTAAATTACATTGCTACTACCACTAAACTACTACTACCACTACAACTATACTATACTAATACTTAAGCCAGTAGCACATTGCCACCGGCGTCACCATCGTTGCTGCCACCTTTGTCGTCGCTGCTGTCATCGTCACCGCCGCCACCATCGCCGCTGCCCTCACCGCTGTCGTCGTTGCCCCCGCTACTGTCGTCGTCACTGTCGCTGCCCCTCCTTGGAGTCTGAGGAGTCGTCCACCTCCTCTAAGGAAACCTCCTCCTCCGAGTCATCTGACGCACCGAGCCCCGCTCGCTCGACGGACCGAATATACACCCGCTCCACGGCAGACAGCCCCATGGAGTCGTTCGAGTCATCGGACGACACCACAGGGGACGCCGGAGCGGGGGAGCGATCATACTCTGAGAAGAACTCCTCCTCCGAGTACTCTGAGTCCCCAAAGTCCTCCGAGGGAGGGCTTGGGGGTGCTTGCGCTTCCCATCGACCGGGCGGCACCCCTTCTTGCCTCTTTTTTCCTCCGGCCATCACTCTTTCAGAAGGAGAAGAAGCAAGGAAGAAGAAAGCAACTGAACGAGAACAAGCAGGTTATTTAAAGGGGTCGGGAGACGACCGTTCACTTCCTACCCGCTCACCGAACAGTCACAAGAATTCAATAGCGGTTCAAGTCTCCAAGAAATGAGTCAGGCGTCTGGCGCCATTTCGCATAACACGGCACCGGATGGAATCAAAGAGACAGAGTATTACACCTCCCCGTCGCATCATGTTACTATTTCAGGACTACACGATGGACATCTTTTACTAGGCAGACACCCATTGGGCACACCCATTTGGTGTACCGCCTAGATTCTCCGAGATTTTCTAAAGCGGTGAGACCTACAACATATACGCAATCAATATATCACGACAACAGAGAAGATCGGCTGAAACGGGAGGAAGTCCAGATTCCGCAAAGCACAAGTCCAATCTATAGAGGCATTGAAGTCCACGACCGAGTGGCGTCCAGCTAGGACCTCTCTGATCCGACTGGCCGACTCCAGCTCATTGTCGATCGAATTAACTCTAGACCAAATAGGATACGGGTAGATGTCGTCACCAAGCTACTTTAAAAGACTATTTTGAAAAAATCATAAGATGAAGAACTTTGAGTTGATTATTTCAAAATCATATCAAAGCTCAGGGCTACACCCATTGGGTGCACAACGGACTCACAAAACTTTGAAGCCAAATGTTGAATTCTAAAGCCTAAGATGAAGACCTTCGAGTTGATTATTTCAAAATCAAATCAAAGCTCGGGGGCTGCACCCATTGGGTGCACCTTCGGTGCACCCAACGAACTCACAAAACTTCGAAGCCGAATGTTGAATTCTAAAGCATAAGATGAAGACCTTTGAGTTGATTATTTCAAAATCAAATCAAAGCTCAGGGGCTACACCCAATGGGTGCACCTTTGGTGCACCCAACGAAGTTATAAGTATCTCAAAGCTAGGCGATGAACTCAGAAGCAAGTACCGGGAACCTTTGAATTGATTATTTCAAAATCAATTTAAAGATCGATGGATTGTGGGGGATGGATATCCCCCGAGTCCACTCAAGGGGGAAAACTTCGCTCGAGGCCACATGGCAGTTGCCCCTCTAAGGCATCTGATCATGGGCCGGGCAAATGGAAACAATGGAAGCAGGCCGACCCAGAGGCGCAAGAGGCCCACATTCGAGCTAGTCGCGACAAAGGCGTAAATATGTCAAGCCTATTTTCTCTTGTGCCTTACATCCTAAAACGACGAGGATAGCTCGGCATGGAGGCGCTGGATTTTCCTCAAAATAGTAGAAGTTGTTTGCTACTAATTAGGAAATAAGTAGGAAGAGTGCGATCAATATGTGTGTGGGAAGCCCCCACGGTCGTGTATATAAGGCCAAGGGGGACCCCCTCCATTTTCATCTCATTAGCATCCCACAGCTCAGTAGACACCACCTGTATCACCCACATACAAAGCCACCCTAGGAAGTAGGGTATTAGGCTCCTCAAAGCGACCCGAACCTACAAAAATCCGATTATCTCTCTCTCTCTCTTGTGCCCGAGCACGAACCATCGAGTTATGATCCGCAATACCGTCCTACCCAAAACCACCACGAGGGTAACCCTAGGTGTGCAGTCGGACACAAAACACCGACAGTCGGCTACACACCCGAGCCCTAGGGAGGGATCGTCCATACCGTAGTGGTTGACACAGGGTTCTGGGGTAAAGCCTATTTATGGGATGCGTCAGCGCCCCTGTGTTGGATGACGTTGGGATGTCCATTGTTGTAGATGTCGAGGTTGGAGTCGAGCTCGGGCGAGGCTGAAGTCTTCTCGAGGTGATGGCCGAATCCTTCCTAACGCATGCCATAGTCGTCGAAGCAGCCTATTGCGGGATTTGTAGTGGAGCAGGTATCCGAGGCCGAGCTTGGGCGAGATGGAAAAGATATCCAAGGTTAAGCTCAGCGTCGGGCGAGGCAGAGTTTTGTGCTCGAGTGCCACTTTGTTCTTCTATCGTGTTAGACGTCCTGTTAGGGGATGGCAGGTGGCGTGCGCGCACAGTGGCGTGCGTGTAATCATGCTGTTGGCTTGGACGGGACCGTGGTTTTGTCATCGATGTATACATGTAGCACTATGCAGGGTAGGTGTGCGCATTGAATGCAGGTGTCCCCCGTTGGCCTTTAGGCGTGCTTTGTCCTCATCACTTGAGACGAGCTCAAGCAAGGTGGATTTGGTGGTCCTAGGGCGAGGTAACCTCGGGCGAGGCGGCGATGGGGATCTAAGGCGTGCGAAGCTCGGGCGAGGCGGAGATTTTCTCGAGCATATGACTGCTTCAGGATCGAGCCTGAGTGAGCTGAATATTTTGAAGGACATCTCAAGAGAGGGCTCAGGCGGGATGGTGTTCGTGGGGGAGACGCCTGACATGGACCTAGGGCGGGGCGGAGTTCTGATTTCCTGTTCTCGGGAGGCACGCCTAGACAGAGAAACTTCCTGAGCGTGTATTAAGGGTGTAGTCTGGGTACCCCTAATTTATCACACCCAACAGATCTATTCTTGTTGATCATATAAAAGTTGTAGATAACTTTCTTGTCTTTCTTGTGTTAAAATTTCATGACAATGGGCCTGCTAGTTTGAGAGTTATGAATTTTACAAAATGATTGTTGAGTTCTGTCCACTCTCTGGATAGATTTCGGAAACTATGTTGTTTGGGTTGATTCAACTTGGAATCACTTATTGGTGATTATAAAAGTTGTGTAGTAATTTTGTGAAGCTTTCCAAAAAGTATTGGATCACCCTTTCAGGTGGTTAAAGGTCAAGTTATAACTGTTTGAAGTATAGAGCCTGAATTTGTCCAAATCTGGACAACAATGTCTTCCCAGCGTCCTTTACCCTTGATACATATTGAATAACCCTAAGATGTTTATATTGTTAGAAATTTCATTATCTTTCTAGAAAGTCTAAGGATCACTTGTTCTGGATGCATGAATCTTTAGTTATGATTTTTTGTAGTCACAAGTCTGAATCTGTCCAAATCTGGACAGAGCTGTCATTTTAGCGCTATTTAACCTTGCCAAGTGTCTAATCACATTGATACGACAATACCAAAAGTTGTAGAGCATTTCTTAAGCTTTCCAAAAAGTATTTGTTCACTATTTTTATGAATATCTTGTGATTTATGATTAAAACAAGTAACTGTTGCGATACTGTCCTAAACATGTTGGTTGTGATTGATTGCTCTACTCTATTGTCTTGCTTGAGTATGAATGATAGTACTACTTTATAGTGCTTATGATAATAAACTCAGGTAGTTGATAACATGTTACCACTGTCTTCTACTTGTGTTGCTAATCTTGATATTACCGAATAACCAACCTCATTAAAATAATATAATATGTAATTGTGCCTAGGCTATCTCCTCATGTGTGTTCTCTTGGGTGTGTGCTTGCATTAGAATATTGCGAATAATTGTGGAACTCGATTAAGTGATTATTCCTTTTTAACTAAGTCTGTCTATATAGAAGTCATAGCGAACTTATGTGTACTTAACTAGTCTAATAATAAAGTAAATAATGAATGATTAAAGTGAATGTGGTAAATGCTTGTACTTGTGATGTCATGTTTGAGTCGGTTAAGTATAGGAAGTGTTCGTCGTCTTTCCAGTGGTGTTGTTTTTATGTGCCCGATGACGTATAGATGACTAGCCCTTATGTATAGTCGTTTGTGATGTCTTACTATTTAATGTTAGTTCGCTACCATGTGCTTTATAGTATCTTGTGTTATTTTCCGTCATGTTCATACATATGCATATTGCATCTCATTTAGGACCGAGAGATGATGATCGTGCAAAAGGAAGGACGTAAAGTGGAGCTGACAACAAGATGGAGTCCAACCCAAAGAAGGATGGACTAAACAATTGGATGCTCGCCAAGCGAGTACCCTCTAGCAAACACTAACTAGTGTGGATTCCAGGCAAGCACTGGTTTTATGCATAACCGTCATATATGCTATTTTACTGCAATTATTGTTTGTAGGCTTGTACTGTGCACTTAAGTGTAGCAGTTACTTGAAACCCTAGATACTTGAACTCAAGTTCCTTAATGAGATGTGTAAGAACAATGGACCCTAGGCCATTTGGCTCAAAAGGTTTTGGTGTTTGATGATCAACATAACCTGTGGACTAATGTGTTTGCTAGTGTTTATGTTTGTAGTTCACATGATGCTAAAGTGACTTGGACTAAGGCATTGAGGAAAGAAACACCTGAAAAGAAGATCACAAGTAAAGATCAACAAGTATTAAGCGAAGTCCAAGAAACAAAGAAATATGTTGCCACTAGGCTACTTGTCTGGTCGAGGACACCGGACTATCCAGTGCCACACGATGGACTATCCGGTGCACCAAGGAACTATAGCCCAATGGCTAGTTCCTGGTGGCACTGGGGGAGAGAAGCCACCAAACTGTCCGGTGTGACACCCGGACTGTCCTGTGTGAAAGCTTGCAGCGCCAACGGTCACCTGGGGTGTCAGATCCAATGGCTAGGCGCACAGGACAGGGGCACCGGACTATCCGGTGCCTCCACCAGACTGTCTGGTGTGCCACAGAGAGCAGCAACTTTTTCCAACGGTTAGAATTGAGTTGGGGCCTATATATACTCCACCCAATCGGCCATTTGAAGGTGTGGAAGCCCAAGCGACATACCAAGGCATATTGTAGACATTTCCAAGTGCTCATTCACCCAAGTGCTTAATAGAATCACTCAGTGATTAGCGTATGTGCTTTGTGAAGTGCTTAGGTTAGTTAGACCGCATTAGTGCTTGCTCTAGGTGAACCCTAGTTAGTTGAGTGAGTTTAGAAAAAACACACAACCCATCGGCTGTTGTGTGAGCCATTGTAATTGTACTGAGTGGGGCGAGAGTCTTGCTAGACCGTGAAAACCGTGTTTGAGTCACGGCCGCCACCGTGTACCAGAGGGGACGAGGCCGCGGCATTTCGGCCGGAAGCTCGTTAGTGGAGTCGGTGAGGAGCGTCCGAGAGGAGCTAGAAGCGGAGCCCCACTTGCGCGTGGAGAAGGCCTGCGGCTCTCAACAGAGTTACTCGACCGAGGTGCTTAGCCCTCGCATGGGCTACCCTTTGCATAGGGGCACCAACGAGGAGTAGTCGAGACCTGTGTGGTTCTAGATACCTCGGTAAAAATACCGGCGTCATCCACGAGAGTTTGCATCTCTACCTTACTCTTTACCTTCCACATTTATACTAAGCATTTAAGTTTTAATCTTGTCTTTATAATTAGATTGTTTAGGACTGAAACTTAGCCTTTGCGGTAGAGATAGCAACATTTAGACAAAACCTAGTTTGCACATTCTAGTTTGGTTATTTGCATATGTTTTGTTCTAGGGATTTAATTGTGGCCTAGTTTAGAGAAAGTTTTAGAAGTCCTAATTCACCCCCCTCTTAGGCGTCACCGTTTCCTTCAAGATGAATACTAGTATGATAGGTCGAGTAGCTGATATGCTAATTCAGGATCTCGGTAGAAGTCGAGTGACTTTTCTAGAACTTGCTCGAGGTCATGAATTGGTTGTATCCATTTTTGATAAGAGAATTATGATTGTCTGTGGACATGGATCCATGGGGATGCCCTGTCAACAAGACAAAATTGGAATAAGGATTAATGTGTGGTACCTTGTGTCAAGCGTTTGAACGTGCTAAACATATACCGATAAATATGATAATTGGTAAGCCTAGAACCTAAGTGAACCTATCCGCAGACTTTCCCCTTCACTGGTCCTGAGACGAAGTCTCCAATGCCGGATTATGGTGGGTACAAGTGCAGTCATTGCACGCGCGGCAGCCGGGGTCAGTGGAACATTGTATGCTAAGACCGTGAGCCCTATTCTATTGCCATGGAGTCGATGGGGATGGTTGATGTGTGTGGGGACGGAGTGCCCTGACATGTCGTGTGTTTAGGTTTACCTTGCAAGGTTAAAAACTCGATTCGAATCGTTTACTTCTCGCAGCTAATGAGACTGCTTGATCCATGTTGCTTGATCCATGCTGTTACCATGTATGTTTAGAAGGATGCTAACCTAACTTAAGGAATATTATAGAACTTGAAAAGCTAAAACTTGTTTTAGACTCAGCTAGTGATTTTGGCAAACCAAACCCCTCAGCCAAACAACTCCATGGTCTAGAGGTAGAGGAGTAGACTCCTCACACTAGGTAAGTCTAGCTGAGTATTAGTATACTTAGCCTTGTTTGTGGCATAATTTTATAGGTACTCCTTTAGATGAATGGTTGCTAGTGTGACTTGGCCTTCCTCCCTACCACCGGGCTGGACGGTCGAGTGGGTTGCTGCATCTGCAGGAGAGGACTAGTAGGAGTAGTGTGGCCAGGCTTTGCCATGTTACTCGATTCCCTCCGTAGTTATTTTTGCTACATTAAAAATCTATGATTTACACATTTCAAACTCTGATGATGTAATAAAACTTAAGTACTATTAAATTGTGGTATTGTGATTTATTATATTTCTCTGTCTCACCTTCGAGTGAGCAAGTGATACTCGATCCTTGTTAAGTGGTTTTATCGGACTAGATCCGACGAATCGATAGTTTATTCCGATTTAAGTGTGTCATCGTCTCTAAGGTGGGACTTGGGCACTTAAGCTAGAATAATCCACACCCGAGAAGTGGCATGACAAATGTCATCTACTCATATCTCTAGGAATGTTGTGGTACTTTTCACCTGTCTACTCATCGTCAATGTTTGTCTAGCTCGTATGTGAGAAAGTACGACGATGAATCCGCATTACATGCACAATTCGATTGCTTATTCAGGTTGGGCACCATAGTTTTGTCCCTTTTGACATATTGATAGTCATGGACGAAGAAGATGCAATTCTAATCAATTTTTGTGCATTAGAAGTTCTGTTAAATGACTATATTCTTTGATTGAAAGAGCAGGTGCTTTACATCGAGCTAAGAGCTTATTTAGGGAACAAGACGACTTGTGAAGTCACTTGTTTCTCGAAAGACACTGGTAACATAGGTGCTTTTAGTGCGTGACCTCCACCAAAAGGCAGGGCATATGTTGAACATCAAATTTGGCACCTGGATGATCGGACGGTCCGCAGATGTATCCCAGACGGTCTGCAGATGTATCCAGCACGTTCCACAATTAGATTAGCTCAGGCGATAGTCCTTATCCGTGCGTGCGTATCCAACTAATCATGTTGGGATCTATTGGATCTTTTCTAGGAATGTCCAAACCTTCACCCTATATACGAATGGATACAACTGATTGAGAACACACGATCCAATCAAATCAATCCAATTACCTTATTTTTTACCTTATGCATTAGATCTAGATATAGCGTAGCCGTAGTTGTAGCTCCCCAACTCCTATCTTCACCTCTCTTTGGCTCTACATCATCTAGAGATGTTTAGGATGGCCTACTGATCTCAAAGCAACCCTATGATCTCTCATCGATGGAGTCTCTCCTGAGAGGCGAGATCTAGGTTCACCCAAAAGCTCTCTGCACCGTCGTGCAAACGGTCCACTACCCTACCACGGACGGTCTGATATTTTGCAGAGAGGTCTCCAAGATCTCGACTTCCTGTGGATCTAGAGATTATTAGTGTTTAGTTTAAAAAGGCGCTAACAAATACGAGCAACCTTCTATTTGTATTCGTTCCATTTTCACATGTACATTTCTCAGTCAATTCTATTATATCTATATCTATCTATACTATATTAAAGCACCAATTTCAACGGTTGTTCCACATCATCTTTTTACAAATAACCCCTCACATCTATTTCAAATTAACCTGCTGCACGCCCATCCCTTCCACGCAACCAAACTTCATGTCCCAACCACACCAATGCATATAGATGGCCAAATGGCGGCCCGACACGGACCCGCTAGGCCTGATGCCCGCGGGCCGCAGCTCCAGCCCAGGCATGACACACTGGCCTACTGACTGTGCCAGGCTGGCTCGTTAGCCTGTCGGGCCATTTGGTTAAATCAGCGCAAAATGTTACAAACGGTGCAGGAGGTGGGGTTCAAACCCATGCCCTGATGGAAGAAGGGCGAGAGACACTAGGTGAAATCGTCTAACCAGTAGAACATCATGCTCAGGTGTTTTTAATATTGAATATAAATTGTACATATGTATATATGATTTTTTGTAAAATAAAAAATATATAATCGTGCCGGGCCGGGCCAGCACTACGGACCGAGGCTACAGCCCAAGCACGGCACGATGTTCGTGTCAGGCTGGCCCAAGCATTATTAAATGGGCCATGCCTCGGGCTGGCCTGCTAGAAACGACTCATTTAGCCATCTATACCTCTGCACGATAATGATGATCCTCGCCTCAGTTGTCGCCACCTCGTTCACCATCCAACTTCTTTTCTCTCTCCCCTCATGCCCCCGCATCCACGCCACCCCATTCTCGGCCGAGGGTGTGGGAGCAGGTGCCTCCTCCCTGTATTCGTCCGACACCAGTCCCAAAATCGACCCGCACAATGGCTATTGCACGTCCACGTGTACGTTTCACAGCATGCGAGCACCATCGTTTTCGCCGTCGTCGGACGTCCCATTCATCTTCCCGGCCTTTGCCCTATTCTTCCTCCCCAACTCGCTGCCCTCACCCACAGTCACAGTCGTGAGCCGATCGACGCTCGTTGACGCGAGTACAGGGCGAGTCGGTCTTGCTCCTACCCTTTCTCCGTGCGTGCCTCCAAGGAAGATACAGTGGCGCCTGCCATGCTTGGGTTATCTTGGCAATGGGGAGTCCAGGTCTGAGATATTGGACAACCAAGGCCCCTAGCACGGTAGCAGTCGGCATATGCTACAGAGTTGGTGGTGGTGTTGTGTCACCTCGGTAGGTCCAGGGCTGGGAAGGCACTCGCATTCTCTTGCCTTTCTTGGACTGGCACATGGTGCGGGTGCCTCTTGGTTTGGAGCTGCTTCGACTGGACTTCTTTCTCCACTTGCGTGCTCTCTCCTTATATGTATCTAGCGATATACTACCTATGTCGCCTCCAGATACTGTCACACCTGGATTTAAAGGACAAAGTCAGGTGCGTCTCATATGTGCGCCAAGGAAGAACATCACATACAATGACAAAGTATATAGATATAAATTTCATAAATATCATAAATGTAATTATTACATAGCAGAAGTCTTACAAAAATAAATGATAATAATAAAGCGAACTAAATATTATTTCCCTGGCGCCATGAAGCTGACTAGGAGACGCCACCAAGATCAACTCTAAGCTTCATTATAGGGCGGCTCCTCTTCGACCACCTACTCTTCACCTGTGGGGGGGTTAATATATCGCAAGAGTGAGCTCACAAAAGATCATAGCTCAACAAGTTGTGGGGAATAATGTGCATGAACTCACCAAAGGTGGGATTTCATGTGAAGTGTAAGGTTGGTCAACAAATAAGGGTTAAAGTTGAGCATTGATTTTAATAAGTTGGTCAAACTTTATTAGCAGTTACTAAATGTAAGTAAATACCAAACCAGAGTAATAAATAGATCAAATTAATAATAAACTACAATGCGATGCAAATGACAAATTGAATTTAATTCCATAAATTAATTATGTGAGGGTCCGAGCCGCTCATGACCGTGAGCATGGCTGATATACCAGTTTTACACTCTGCAGAGGTTGCACATCTTTACCCACAAGTCATGTTACCCATCTGCCAAGGGATCGTGACTTTCCATATACCTCTACCAAGGAAGTGAGGCAGGGTAACACTACGAGGCCTTTACAAAGTTCCACTAGCTTCAGAAAACCCGCTACAATTTCTAGGAAGCTCCAATTCTAGGATCCTTCACCTGACCGCCATCACAGCAAAATCAACCCAAGGACCTCCCTACACTGACCACTCCCCTACTACCCTTGCCCCTATCGGGTAAGGTAGAACTCTACTAGCTTTCCTAATTAGTCAGGCAAGGGCGTCCCATACCACCCTTGAGGTAGCACTGTTTTCTCGGGTGGTCGCTCCATGTTCCAATTAACATTATGATCTTATCATGAACAATAATTAACAAACTGATAATAAAAGTGTGATCGTGAATAATGTGTATCTCAATACCCAAATCCACATAAAGCAATAGCAGATACTACCCAAAAATTTAGTGGTAAACAAGGTACAGAGATAGACAAACTAGGGTAACCTATTGGGTCCCATCAAAATTAACCTATGCAAATCATAATGATTCATAAGAACATGACTGGGTAAAAAGAAGTGATCAAGGGCACAACTTGCCTTCAACGAACTCCTGCTTAGCAGTCTCCACCTGCTCAACACCTGGGTCCTTAGTGGCTTGCTCGTCTACTTGCAATAATACAAACAAACATGGTATAGAAGAAATTAACATCACACCAAACAGCAAAACAGAATGCATGATAATATTCTATGCATAGTAATGAGATCGTAGGAACAAGAATCACTAAATTCGGAGCTACGGTTATTAAGTTATGAATTTCTGAAGTTATTTAGTACTTGGAATAGAATAATTCAAGTGCATAATTTTAATCCAATTTTCATGGCTAAACAGAGGTACTAGGTGATAAACAATATTAAAACAAAATTATTGCAACTAGAATGAATCAATTTGGAGCTAGAATGAATTAAATATAAATTTCACAAGTTTCTAGAATTATTTTTGAACTAAAAATATATTTTCTAATATCTTTTCACTCTTTCACTGATCCCTAGACTGCGCACATTAATACATAAAAGGCCAGGGGCTAGACTGCAAATTTCCCAGACTTAGGTTACCTAGAGATGTACCGTGGGTCAATTTCTACAGCGGTTAGGGCTTCTTATGCAAGATTGATCATCCGAAGGGGTGTCAGGCTACCAGAGCCGTCCGATCAAAATCCGAAGGCCACGATTAGATTGTCACGCTATTATAACGGGACACGACATTGGGCCCTAGATCCAGATCCAACGACCAAAACTTGTCACCACCCCAGACAAGCCAGAGCCGCACAATCCTAGATCGACGCCCAGGATTCAATAAACTCGAGCCGACACATCTAATCAATAATCACCGCTGCTCCCAAAATCAACGAGCGATACTGTCGGGGACCATAATTAGGGGTACCCTCAAGACCCCTAAATCTCAGCTGGTAACCCCCATCAGCACAAAGCTGCAAAGGCCTGATGGGTGCGATTAAATCAAGGATCGGTCCATTCAAGGGACATGATCGTGCCTCGCCCGAGCCTAGCCTCGCGCAAGGGAAGCCGACCCTGGAGAACCTACATCTCGCCCGAGGACCCCCCCCCCCCTCCAGCAACGGGCACACTATCGGCTCGCCCGAGGCCCAGTCTTCACTGAGAAGCAACCTTGGCGACATCGCCACGCCGACCGACCAAATCGTAGGGGCATTTAATGCAAAGGTGGTCTAACACCTTTATCCTGACGCATGCCCTCCAGTCGACAGAGCCGAAGTGACCGCAGTCACTTCGCCACTCTACTGACCGGTCTGACAAGAGGACAGCGTCGCCTGCGCCGCTCCGACTGCTGAGCCACCCGACCGAGTGGGGCTGACAGTAGCCAAGGCCGGCCTCAGGCCTCATAGGAAACTCTGCCTCGCCTGACCCCAGGGCGAACTCCGCTCCGCCCGACCCAGGGCTCGGACTCGGACTCAGCCCCGGAAGATGGCGAACTCCGCTCCGCCTGACCCAGGGCTCGGACTCGGGCTCAGCCCGAAAGACGGCGAACTCCGCTCCGCCCGACCCAGGGCTCGGACTCGGGCTCAACCCCGGAAGACGGCGAACTCCGCTCCGCCCGACCCAGGGCTCGGACTCGGGCTCAGCCCCGGAAGACGGCGAACTCCGCTTCGCCTGACCCTAGGGCTCGGACTCAGCTCTGGCCTCAGACGACGAACTCCGCTTCGCCCAACCCCAGGGCTCGGACTCAGCCCTGGCCTCAGCCGACGGTCTCCTCCTCGCCCGACCCAGGGGCTCGGACTCGACCACGGCCACGGAAGACAGACTCGACCTCGACCTCGGAGGAGCCTCCACATCGCCCAACCTAGGGCGCGGACCGACCACATCGACAGGAGGCGCCATCATCACCCTACCCCGAGCTGACTCAGGCTACGGGGAACAAGACCGGCGTCCCATCTGGCTCGCTCCGCCAGATAAGCAATGATGGCGCCCCGCACGCTCTGTGACGACGGTGGCTCTCGGCCCCCTTACGGAAGCAAGAGGACGTCAGCAAGGACTCGACAGCCCCAACAGCTGTCCTTCCGCCAGGCTCTAGCACTCCTCCGACGGCCACGACACCACACGAACCGGGTGCCAAAACCCCTCCGGCTGCCACGATGGCATGTACTTAGGGCGCTAGCTCTCCTCCGCTAGACACATAGCACTCTGCTACACCCCCCATTGTACACCTGGATCCTCTCCTTACGCCTATAAAAGGAAGGACCAGGGCCCTCTTATAGAGGGTTGGCCCGCACGGGGAAGGACGGGACGGCGCTCGCGCAAGGCCGCTCGCTCCCACTCCCGCGTGGAAGCTTGTATCCCCCTACTGCAAGCGCACCCGACTCAGGCGCGGGGCTAACACGAAGGTCGCGGGATCCACACTCTCTCACGCTTGCCTCCCTCCGGCTGCTTCCTTTCCCCCCTTCGCGTTCCACCTTGCGTCGACCCATCTGGGCTGGGGCACGCGGCGACAATTCACTCGTCGGTCCAGGGACCCCCCGGGTTTCGAAACACCGACAGTTGGCGTGCCAGGTAGGGGCCTGCTGCGTGTTGACGAACAGCTTCCCGTCAAGCTCCAGATGGGCAGTCTCCAGCAACCTTTCCAGCCCGGGACGGTGCTCCGTTTTGGGAATCTTGAGTTCATGTCCCTCGACGGTAGCTACGACATGATACTCCTTCCCCCGCCGTGCGACAGCGACAATGGCGGTCGACAACTCGCTCGCCGGCGGGGAAATCGACGACGCCTTCCCCACGTGGTGGAAGGACGACATTTGGGCTTGTCCCGTCCCCTCCCCCGCCAACGGAGGAGGAGGCGGGGCAACCAAGGCCAAGCGGGAAGCGACACCTCGTTGGCTGTCGAGCGAGTCGACGGCGCCGGCGCCCCAACGGAGGGCGCGTCGGGCATCGATCACGCGTCTGAGACGAAGACGAGCGCCGCCTCCCCGCAACGTGCCGATCTCGAGCAAACGCACGACGCCAGCACGCTCGCGAAGGACTTGCTGGGCGTCACCCTCGTACCTGAGACAACAGTGCAGTCGGTCCCAGACGCGACCTCGTCACCGACCGTCGACCGAAAGGTACCGACCGATTCCCATCTCGTGTCTTTTGGATTCGGCCTTGACCCACCAAGCGACTCCGCTTCGGAGAGCACTCTCTTAGAGGCGAGTCCAAACCCTCTGGGGTATCGTGCGCGATCACCCTGGGACCGGCTGACGGACGACTTGACCTATGAGTCCTCGGGGTCCGAGGAAGATGGCGAGCCCGACCTCTGTTGGGATTTCTCCGGACTTGGTAACCCCAGTTCCATGCGGGGCTTCATGACCGCATGTGACTACTGTCTTTCCGACTATTCCGACGGCAGCCGCAGCCTCGACAACGAGGACCGCGGCCCAAGCCGTGAATGTTTCCACGTCGATCTAGGGGGTCCCGGCGAAGGCAACCATCTTGGTATGCCGGAGAACGGTGATCCCCCTAGGCCCGCGCCTCGCGTTGACACCCCTCAGGAGCTAGTTGTGGTCCCCGTCCCGGCGGGGGGTCCTGACCCACAGCTCGAGCATATCCGCGAGAGGCAGGCCAGGCTCGACGAGGGAGCAGGAACGCTTGTGCCGATCCGCCGGGACATCGGGCAGGAATGGGCGATCCAACCCCCGGACGAAGAAGCGCGTCATCTCCCCCAGGACATCCAGCACCGCATCGCCGACGACGTCAGGGTGAGGCCACCGCCGGATTCCAGCGGAGTCGGCCGGAACCTGGCTGCAGCGGCAATACTCCTCTGCGCGATGCCGGAGCCATCAACCACCGAAGGGCGACGTATCCAGGGAGAGCTCAAGAATCTCCTGGAGGACGCCGCGGTCCGACGGGCCGAAAGCTCTGCCTCCTGAAGGCAGGGGTTCCCCTCGGAACATCGCACCTCGACTTCCCGATTCATGCGGGAAGCCTCGGTCCACTACGGGCGCACGCGCAACACAGCGCCTGCGGCCCCGGGTCGCCTCGGCAACGAGCGCCTTCATCACGGTCATCGGGCCCACCTCAACGACAGGGTGCGCCGAGGCTACCACCCCAGGCGTGGGGGACGCTACGACAGCGGGGAGGATCGGAGTCCTTCGCCCGAACCACCCGGTCCGCAGGCTTTCAGCCGCGCCATACGACGGGCACCGTTCCCGACCCGGTTCCGAACCCCAACTACTATCACAAAGTACTCGGGGGAGACGAGACTGGAACTGTGGCTCGCGGACTATCGGCTGGTCTGCCAACTGGGTGAAACGGACGATGACAACCTCATCATCCGTAACCTCCCCCTGTTCCTCTCCGACACCGCTCGAGCCTGGCTGGAGCACCTGCCCCCAGGGTAGATCTCCAACTGGGACGACCTGGTCCAAGCCTTCGCCGGCAATTTCCAGGGCACGTACGTGTGCCCTGGGAACTCCTGGGATCTCCGAAGCTGCCGCTAGCAGCCGGGAGAGTCTCTCCGGGACTACATCTGGCGATTCTCGAAGCAGCGCACAGAGCTGCCCAACATCACCGATTCAGATGTCATCGGCGCGTTCCTCGCCGGCACCACCTGTCGCGACCTGGTGAGCAAGCTGGGTCGCAAGACCCCCACCAGGGCGAGCGAGCTGATGGACATCGCCACCAAGTTCGCCTCTGGCCAGGAGGCGGTTGAGGCCATTTTCCGGACGGACAAGCAGCCCCACGGCCGCCCACCGGAAGATGCTCCTGAGGCGTCAACTCAGCGCGGCGCCAAGAAGAAGGGCAAGAAGAAGTCGCAAGCGAAACACGACACCGCCGACGCGGACCTTGTCGCCGCCACCGAGTACAAGAACCCTCAGAAACCTCCTGGAGGTGCCAACCTCTTCGACAAGATGTTCAAGGAGCCGTGCCCCTATCATCAGGGGCCCGTCAAGCACACCCTTGAGGAGTGTGCTATGCTTCGACGACACTTCCACAAGGCCGGGTCACCCGCGGAGGGTGGCAAGGCCCTCGACGACGCAAAGGAGGAAGATCACAAGGCAGGAGGGTTCCCCGAGGTCCGCGACTGCTTCATGATCTACGGCGGGCAAGTAGCGAACGCCTAGGCTCGGCACCGCAAGCAAGAGCGTCGGGAGGTCTGCTCGGTAAAGGTGGCGGCGCCAGTCTACCTAGACTGGTCCGACAAGCCCATCACCTTCGACCGGGCCGACCATCCTGACTACGTGCCGAGCCCGAGGAGATACCCACTTGTTGTCGACCCCATCATCGGCAACGTCAGGCTCACCAAGGTCCTCATGGACGGAGGCAGCAGCCTCAACATCATCTACGCCGAGACCCTCGGGCTCCTGCGGATCGATCTGTCCTCGGTCCGGGCGGGCGCTGCGCCATTCCACGGGATCGTCCCCGGGAAGCGCGTTCGACCCCTCGGACAACTCGACCTACTCGTCTGCTTCGGGACGCCCTCCCACTTTCGAAAGGAGACCCTCACGTTCGAAGTGGTCGGGTTTCGAGGAACCTACCACGCAGTGCTGGGGAGGCCATGCTACGCCAAGTTCATGGGCGTCCCCAACTACACCTACCTCAAGCTCAAGATGTCGGGCCCCAACGGGGTCATCATCGTCAGGCCCACGTACCGACACGCATACGAATGCGATGTGGAGTGCGTGGAGTACGCTGAGGCCCTCGCCGAATCCGAGGCCCTCATCGCTGACCTGGAGAGCCTCTCTAGGGAGGCGCCCGATGTGAAGCGCCACACCGGCAACTTTGAACCAGCGGAGATGGTTAAGTCCGTCCCTCTCGACCCCTGCAACGACGCCTCCAAGCAGATCCGGATCGGTTCCGAGCTCGACCCCAAATAGGAAGCAGTGCTCGTCGACTTTCTCCGCGCGAACGCCGATGTTTTCGCGTGGAGTCCCTCGAACATGCCTGGCATACCGAGGGAAGTCGCCGAGCACTCTCTGGATATTCGAGCTGGGGCCCGACCCGTGAAGCAGCCTCTGCGCCGATTCGACGAAGAAAAGCGCAGGGCTATAGGCGAGGAGATCCACAAGCTACTGGCAGCAGGGTTCATCAAAGAGGTATTCCATCCCGAATGGCTTGCCAACCCTGTGCTTGTGAGAAAGAAAGGGGGGAAATGGCGGATGTGTGTAGACTACACTGGTCTAAACAAAGCATGTCCGAAGGTTCCCTACCCTCGGCCTCGCATCGATCAGATCGTGGATTCCACTGCTGGGTGCGAAACCCTGTCTTTCCTCGATGCCTACTTAGGGTATCACCAGATCAGGATGAAGGAGTCCGACCAGCTCGCGACTTCATTCATCACACCCTTCGGCATGTACTGCTATGTTACAAGGCCGTTTGGTTTGAGGAATGCGGGGGCGACGTACCAGCGATGCATGAACCATGTGTTTGGCGAACACATCGGCCGAACGGTCGAGGCCTACGTCGATGACATCGTAGTCAAGACGCGGAGGGCCTCCGACCTCCTTTCCGATCTTGAAGCGACATTCCGATGTCTCAAGGCAAAAGGCGTGAAGCTTAATCCCGAAAAGTGTGTCTTCGGGGTCCCCTGAGGCATGCTCTTGGGGTTCATCGTCTCCGAGCGGGGCATCGAAGCCAACCCGGAGAAGATTGCAGCCATCACCAGCATGGGGCCAATCAAGGACTTGAAAGGCGTACAGAGGGTCATGGGATGTCTCGCTGCTCTGAGCCGCTTCATCTCCCGCCTCGGCGAAAGAGGTCTACCTCTATACCGCCTCTTAAGAAAAGCTGAGTGCTTCTCTTGGACTTCCGAGGCCGAGGAAGCCCTCGGGAACCTGAAGGCGCTCCTCACGAACGCGCCCATCTTGGTGCCCCCACTGCCGGAGAAGCCCTCTTGATCTACGTCGCCGCGACCACCCAGGTGGTTGGCGCCGCGATCGTGGTTGAGAGACGAGAAGAAGGGCATGCATTGCCCGTCCAGAGGCCAGTCTACTTCATCAGTGAGGTACTGTCCGAGACCAAGATCCGCTACCCACAAATCCAGAAGCTGCTGTACGCGGTGATCCTGACACGGCGGAAGTTGCGACACTACTTCGAGTCTCATCCGGTGACTGTGGTGTCATCCTTCCCCCTGGGAGAGATCATCCAGTCCCGAGAGGCCTCGGGTAGGATTGCGAAGTGGGCGGTGGAGATCATGGGCGAGACGATCTCGTTCGCCCCTTGGAAGGCCATCAAGTCCCAGGTCTTGGCGGACTTCGTGGCTGAATGGGCCGACACCCAGCTCCCGACGGCTCCGATCCAACCGGAGCTCTGGACCATGTTTTTCGATGGGTCGCTGATGAAGACGGGGGCCGGCGCAGGCCTCCTCTTCGTCTTGCCCCTCGGAAGGCACCTACACTACGTGCTACGCCTCCACTTCCCAGCGTCCAACGATGTGGCAGAGTACGAGGCTCTGGTAAACGGGTTGCAAATCGCCATCGAGCTAGGGGTTCGGCGCCTCGAAGCTCGTGGCGACTCGCAGCTCGTCATTGACCAAGTCATGAAGAACTCCCACTGTCGCGACCCAAAGATGGAAGCCTACTGCGATGAGGTTCGGTGCCTAGAAGACAAGTTCTATGGGCTCGAGCTCAACCACATCGCCCGACGCTACAACGAGACTGCGGACGAGCTGGCTAAAATAGCCTCGGGACGAACAACAGTTCCCCCTGACGTATTCTCCCGAGACCTGCATCAACCCTCCGTCAAGACCGAGGACACGCCCGAGCCCGAGGCACCTTCGGCTCCGCCCGAGGCACCCTCGGCTCAGTCCGAGGTACCCTCGGCCCAGTCCAAGGTACCCTCGGCACGGTCCGAGGTACCCTCGGCTCAGCCTGAGGTACCCTCGGCCCCCGAGGGAGAAGCACTGCGCGTCGAGGGGGGACCGGGCGAGGTCACGCCTAATCAAAGCTGGCAGACCCCGTACTTGCAATATCTCCACTGAGGGGAGCTACCCCTCGACCAAGCCGAAGCTCGGCGGTTGGCGCGGCGCGCCAAGTCTTTCGTCTTGCTGGGAGATGGGAAGGAGCTCTACCACCGCAGTCCCTCAGGCATCCTCCAGCGATGCATTTCCATTGCCAAAGGCCAGGAGCTCTTGCAAGAAATACACTCGGGGGCTTGCGGCCATCACGCAGTGCCTCGAACCCTCGTTGGAAACGCCTTCCGACAAGGATTCTACTAGCCGACGGCGGTGGCCGACGCTACTAGAATTGTCCGCACCTACGAAGGGTGTCAGTTCTATGCGAGGCAGACCCACCTGCCCGCTCAAGCTCTGCAGACCATACCCATCACCTGGCCTTTTGCTATGTGGGGTCTGGACCTTGTTGGCCCCTTGCAGAAGGCACCCAGGGGCTACACGCACCTGTTGGTCGCCATCGACAAATTCTCCAAGTGGATCGAGGTCCGACCCCTAAACAGCATTAGGTCCGAACATGCGGTGGCGTTCTTCACCAACATCATCCATCGCTTTGGGGTCCCGAACTCCATCATCACCGACAACGGTACCCAGTTCACCGGCAGAAAGTTCCTGGACTTCTGCGAGGATCACCACATCCGGGTGGACTGGGCTGCCGTGGCACACCCCATGACGAATGGGCAAGTGGAGCGGGCCAACGACATGATCCTGCAAGGACTCAAGCCTCGGATCTACAACGACCTCAACAAGTTCGGCAAGCGGTGGATGAAGGAACTCCCCTCGGTGGTCTGGGGTCTGAGGACAACGCCGAGCCGAGCCGCGGGCTTCACACCGTTCTTTCTAGTCTATGGGGCCGAGGCCATCTTGCCCACAGACCTAGAATACGGTTCCCCGAGGGCGAGGGCCTACACCGACCAAAGCAACCAAGCCAACCGAGAACACTCACTGGACCAGCTGGAGGAGGCTCGGGACATGGCCTTACTGCACTCGGCGCGGTACCAGCAGTCCCTGCGACGCTACCACGCCCGAGGGGTTAGGTCCCGAGACCTCCAGGTGGGCGACCTGGTGCTTCGGCTGCGACAAGACGCCCGAGGGCGGTACAAACTCACGCCTCCCTGGTGTAACACCCCTGGTGTTACTATAATTAAAACTTGAGCATGGGCATTGCATATGTTTGACACACCTAGAGTGCATTCACTAGGCAAAAATTTCAAACAAGTTGTATTGTTTTAAAGTTTTACAAATAGGACCCTGGTTAAAGGACTTAACCCTAAATAGTGATTAAAGGGGTAAAACTTAACCAAAGTTGAGAAAACCTAAAGGCTTTAGGGTAAAAGTCATAAAATGACTCCAAGAATAAAGTTGGATCCCACTTATACCCCTGGAATACCAGAAACCCTAATTGGAACCCTGGGAAACCCTAAAACCAAACCCTAGGGACCTAAGTGCAAAATTTGTCCACTTTTGGGCTAAAGTGCAAAAACCAAGTCAAATAAGTGTTTTCAGTCAATTGGATCACAAGTATGTGGATTTGAAGGCCAAACCCTAAGTTTTGGACTTAAATGCAAAATGGACCTCAATTGAGTTTTATTCTAAGTCTGAAAATCAGTGAATGGGCTCAACTTTGGGGCTTTGTAACTTACAAAGTATAGGGTTTTTGCCCTAGGTTACCACATCAAAGTTGAAGACCAATTATAGGAGAACAACTTTGCTAAAGAGTGTAAGCATAGTTGTGATGAGAAATTAGGAGAAAAACCTAGTCCAAAACTGGCTGTCAGACTGCTTGAAGTTGAATTTCAGAGTTTCAGTGTAATGGAACCAACTTTGAGCCCGAATTCCACCTTGATTTAGTACTCAAATGCGATCAAGTCCTATAGTTGAGTTGTAGTTAGTATGTAGCACTACAACTTTGGTGCAGAGACTTGGACCTATTGTCACATGAAATCTGGAGAAAACTGACTCTAAAATTGCTCGGTCAGAAGCCTGATGAAGCAGCGCCATGGTACAGTGCACGCGCGTGGATCAGACTGCCAGCGCGGCTGTCCTCACCGCCGACGGCACCCTCCGCCGCGATTCGTGCCGCGGTTGCCGTGATCTGGGCTTGGCTTGGCTGGATAACACTTTGGGTCACGTAAATGTCCTCGCCGTGGATAACTCCGGCCGTAAACAAGTCCGACCACCGTACGTGTGTCACCGCGGTGGAATTCGATAAGAACGCCGGTGACCGCCGTCTCCCGGCTGTGCGCCACGTGTCCAAGCCCTTCCACCGCGTCGCCATGACTCCTCTAGGCCATCCCATCGTCGACGGGGAGCTTGCCACGCCATTAGCCACGAATTCATCGCGACGTCTTCTCTCTTCTCTCCGACCACCTCCGCTAGCCGCTCAAATTAAGCGCCACCGCCTCGGGGCTCTATAAATTGACCCCGCCGTGAGCTTCACCACATCCTCACGCATCCAGCCACCACTAATCGCTAGCCGCCCTTCGCTAGAACTCGCGAATTTTGGATTTTCCCCAAATCCATTTTCCGCCGCCGTGAATCAAGCTCGCCGTGGGCAGCCCGTTTTAGGTCCGATCTCACCCTCGGTTCTCTTGTTTCAACATCCTTGTTTCCTCTTGATGCTTACTGAAGCATTGAATCGAGCTAGACCGCCATGGGTCGCCGGGAACACGATCATTTCGCCGCTTTGCTTACGGCCACCGTGGCCGGAGCTCTATAGTTCATCAATCGTGCGATTAAGTTAGGGGAAATGGTCAGGCTGACCCCAATTTCATGTCCACCGCTCGGATAACCCAGCCGTTGCCCCGTTCGGCCGGTCTGCTGGCTCGCCGGAGCGCGGCGGTGCGTGAACGGCGTCGAGGACTTCGAGTTGTAAATTCATAGAAACCCGAGGGCCTTTTCGTGAAGCGTAAGTGACTCTGCGCAATAGTAAACGACCCTGTTCTGGTTTAGTCTAAACATCGAGGGCCTCTGCGCAAAACCTCCCTCGCGGGCGCGGGCGCGCGCGCGCGCGCGGGCGTGTTTTATCGTGGACCTAGGCTTGTTGGGCCAGAATCGGCCCAGTCCTATTCCATCCTTTTGCTTTTTCTTTTTCCAGCAGAGCCAAAATAATTATAGGAAAATGTAGAAAATGCTAAAATTGTGAAACTAATTTTCCTAGGTTTGTTATTTTCTCTAGAATTTAACAAAAATTGTTTCATGATTTTTAGATCAAATAGGGAATTTTAGGGTATTTAAAATAGCCTAAACTATTGGTTCTGGATTTTTAGAAAATAAATAATAAATCCAAAATTTCCCAAACTTTTTATGTGAGCTTTTCACATTATTTAGAAGCCTTGGGTAGAATTTGGGTTGATTTGGACCTTGTTTGATCACTAAACCCAAAACCACCCCCCCTGCTCCATGAACCCCTTTACTGACTCCGGAAACCCTAGGTTCTCGGAGTACCGTGAAGGAAAGTTGTACTCAAGACATAAATAATAAGTTTATGCTATCTTTGCATCCTCATGAGCATTCCATGACATCCATTCTTATGCATGTATATGGTTATATTAGAGCACGAAGAAGAAGAAGAAGTTTCTGAAGAGGGGATACCACCAACCTCTGATCCTCAAGCAGACAACTGCTTTTATTTTGATATTTGTGGATCTGAGCAGGACACATCTGATAACAAAGGCAAGCCCCGGTGCATTTGCCACCTCCCTTGATGTTTTTTTAAAATCTTTCTCACTTGCTTGATGCATTAGGTGATAGGAGTTGATTGATTAAACAATTCCTGCATTACCTTCCTTGATCTTGATTACCCTCCTTGAAATCCTGTTTTTACAAAAAGGTTTTACTATGCTTAGTATTGCTTTAGAAAAACAAAAGGATTTGTGTTACAAGAGATGTTTGGCAAAGTGGGAGGGATGTTTTCAAAAACAAAACTTGATGGTGGATCCATCATGGCCATGATGGGTCCAACATCGGAAAAGATGTACCTCTGTCAGGTACCAAGTTTTTGGGTTGAAATGATTAAGCTGAGACCGGGCGGGTGACTTGCACGAGAAGAGAGTCTCGGTGTAGTGTCTCCGCCTGAGTCGATTAAGGACCTTGTCGATGTAGGCTTGATGATCGAGGACCCTTTAACTGGTCACATGCCTCGTCATGGGTAAGCCTTGCCTCGGGCAGACTAAGGCCGGAATAAGATAACACGAAATGGGAGTGGAGCGGTGGCGAGAGTAGCGTGTACCCTCCGTGGCAAGAGGCTGGACGGTGGTGTATCTGTGCTCTCGGTTTGCGTGAACCTGATCCGGTCTTAAGAACCCCGGTGGCGGGTTGACATATGCAAGGGTTAAGTGCTACATATGTCGTGTGATTGGAGATCCTCAGCTGAGTATAATCGATTCGGATCGCCGTACCTTCGCGGTTATGAAGACTTGGTCACTGCCCTACACGTAGCATTCCACTAAAGATGATGGGCTGTTGTTAATGAAATTGGCTAGTGCAGGACCAGTGATTGAACTAGGGTAGAAAGAACTCTAGTGCAGGTAATTTTACCTAACTTGACAAATAAAATTGGATTTTTAAGGATCCACTTTAGTAAGCATTTCTGCAAAACAGAGTCTTTGATTATTGAGAAGCCTTACCTTGACTCCCATATAACCAGCATACCCTTGAGAGTCTTTTCTTTAGTCGGGTAAGACTTGCTGAGTAATTCCATATTCAGGGTTTATCCCTTTGTTGTTTTTAGGTGGGGAAGTAGCAGACTTTTGCTGCTTCTGTGCTAAGGTGGTTCCCAAAGAAGAAAAACAAGACTGAAGTGCGGGAGGACTCGGTCCTCCATCTAGGATCTTTTGTTTATAGTCTTTCGGGAGAAGTTTGTGTCTCCCTGGTTTGTATAATTATTACTTCTATGCACTCACTTTTAGACTGGTCTGTAAATAAATAACTCGAGCTTGCTTTTAAAATAAATGTAAGTTTATGTAATTCGCTTCCGCATATCTTCATCTCCGATGATCTGTAATGTCTGCAAGACGGGTGAAACGTTCCTGGTAAGGTCGGGAAAGATACCGAACTTGTCAAGTAACTTAGGAACATCTACGGGGTGTCTGATGTCTGTTAGACAAGGACAACTGTAGGTGGGCCTGATTACTTGGGAGGTTCCGTCACAGCTGGTATCGGAGCGTAGCCCTTCTTTGCAGATACTAAGGCATCTTCAAAAAAGATTTTCGAAAGTCTTACCTAAAGATTCTTTTCTATTCTTACCTAAGTATTCTGAAGAGTTTATCTTAAAGACCAGATAGGAAGAGTGCAACGTATAGAAGGTTGAATCGACCAAGGTTGATTCTGTATTTATTCATGCATCATGCTAAGAATTATGCTAATAAATTTTCCCCCTTAGAAAGATGCCGCCACGCACGAGGCTAACGGCACGAAAGTCAACGGGACCAATTGGAGTACCCCGGCATCAACTGGCCCCTCGACACGAAAGTAGTAGCAGCGGGAGTAATGACCCCATAGGAGACTTGGAAGCCGAAGTGAGTCGACTTCAAGCAACGCTGCGACACAGGACCAATACTTGGATCGCAGACGGAGATAGAATCAATGAACTAAGAAGGGACATCCGTCACCTGCAGGATCAGCTGGCTGATCGGGACTTAGCACTTGACTGGGCGGTACAGTCACATATGTTAGCATGTGCTAAGGAAGCAAGGGCTCAGGCCCGAATTAAAGAACTTAGCACAGCTGTCGACAACCTGCAGGTCTACTGCAATACGTTGCATGAGGAAGTCCATGTGCTATACTCACAACTACACCCTAGTGAGCCTGCACACTCTGCTGAGACGGAAGCCGGACCCTCTCACGTTGCGGGACGCGCGTTGGGTGGGGAGTTAGATCTTTTTGAACCCCCTCCTTCTTTGAGGTTGGTGGACGTCTGGACTCCCACACCTGGCAATGAAGCCGCCAAAAGCAACGGAAAGCAGGACTAATGGTGTAATAAAGTAGAGTAGTGTATTGTAGGGTGTACTGTTGTATAATAGGTTAAACTTTTGTAAAATAGGTAATGTATCCTGTTGTGTAATATCGAGTCTGTATCATTACTCTTTATAGTAATGTAAAATGGAAGGTTTTCTTTGGCACATTATGTTTATTCAAATGTTTTTGCCTCAGATGCCGACCCGGACTCGCGGACAGGACACAGCCGGAACATCCGGGGGTCGGGATGTTACACCGAATCCACCTCCAGTTCCACCCACGCTTGCCGAGGCAATTGCTGCCTTGGTGAATGCTACAGCCGACAATACCCGCTTCCTGAGGGAGATGGCGGGTCAGCAGCAGCTTCAGCAACAAGCAGGAAGAGGTTTTCAACAAGGTCCCCGGGAGACTACTTATCTGGACTTCTCCGAGACTCGTCCACCTCTCTTCATCAAAGCAGAAGACCCGCTCGAAGCCGACGAATGGATAAGGGTCATTGAACAGAAATTTGGCCTTCTTCGATGTTCGGAAACACAGAAGCCATTGTTTGCGGCACAGCAACTCCGAGGCCCTGCCAGTACTTGGTGGGGGAACTTTGTGGCCATCCAACCGGACAACCATCAAATTACATGGAACGAGTTTAAAGCAGCATTCCGCGAGCATTACATTCCTGAGGGAGTGCTGCACATGAAACAAGAAGAGTTTATGAAACTGAAACAAGGGGGAGATACTGTTAATCAGTATCTCAACAAGTTCAATCACCTGTCACAGTATGCAATTGATCAGGTGAATACGGATTTGAAGAAAAGGAACTGTTTTATGAGAGGTCTGAATGACCGAATGCAGCGAAAAATGGCTGCATGTATTGATCTCACCTACGGGAAGGCTGTCAGCACAGCCTTATCTGTGGAGGCCAAATATGCAAATTCTGGGAAAAGTAAGGGATTCAGTGGTGATAGGCCTAGTCAGGGCCCGGTAAAGAGGCAACGGTTTATTCTCCGGCCCTCTAACCAGAACCGTTCAAGTGCACCATCTTTCCCTTTCAAGCAGCCCATAATTATTCGTCCCAACAAAGCCCCTACTGTCCAAAGTCAGCCGGGTGCCCCAGGCACTCGATTCCCTGCTCTGCCAAGTTCTTCAACTGGATGTTTTAACTGTGGCAAATCTGGACATTTTATTAAAGATTGCCCCTATCCTAGGCAAAATCAGGCTAATAATCAGCAAGGATCGGGAAATTCAGCTCCAGGCAAGGGAAGTACTTCGGGCAAGAATACCAAGAAAACGGGGCGAGTATATTATACGCAAGTGGCTACCACACCGGAGGGAGAGCCGGTGATGATGGGTACGTTCCCTGTGGCCAGTCACCCTGCAATTATTCTTTTTGATTCTGGTGCTTCGCATACCTTCATTAGCAAGACATTTGTGGAGCAACATCACATTGCATGTCATGAATCAAAAGAGGGATTTAAAATTCATTCACCTGGGGGACACATTTTTACTAGAGAAGTGGCCTATGAAGTGCCAGTAACCATGGCCGGACGGAACTTTCCTGCTAACATGATTGTTCTGAAAGGCCAGGATATAGATGTAATTTTGGGTATGAATTGGTTAACTCAACACAAGGCAATTCTCAACACTGAACTCAGAACCGTCAGGTTGAGTTATAATCAAGAAGAAATTCTCTTGTCTCTCCCCAAAACCAATCCAGTCAAAGCTTCTGGTAGAATATTTGAAGCCATTGTACCGGAGATCAAGAACATTCCGGTAGTATGTGAGTTTCCAGATGTATTTCCGGAAGATTTGCCTGGACTACCCCCTGAAAGAGATGTAGAATTCGTAATTGAGCTAAAGCCCGGTACGGCTCCCATCTCCCGAAGATCGTACCGTATGCCCCCTAATGAGTTAGCAGAATTGAAGATTCAATTACAAGATCTGCTGAATAAGGGATTTATCCGGCCAAGCTCGTCCCAATGGGGTTGTCCCGCCATCTTTGTGAAGAAGAAGGATCAAACCTTGCGCATGTGCGTGGACTATCGGCCCCTAAATGAGGTCACCATTAAGAATAAGTACCCTCTTCCAAGGATCGACATCTTATTTGATCAACTGACTGGGGCGAGGGTATTTTCTAAAATTGATCTCAGGTCGGGCTATCATCAAATCCGTATTCGGCCCGAGGATATACCGAAGACCGCGTTTACTACGCGGTATGGATTGTTTGAATACTTGGTAATGTCTTTCGGGCTCACCAATGCTCTTGCCCACTTCACCTATTTGATGAACTCGGTGTTCATGCCCGAGTTAGACAAGTTTGTGGTGGTCTTCATCGATGATATTTTGATATACTCTAAAAATGAAGAGGAGCATGCTCAGCATCTACGGATAGTATTGACGCGCCTGAGGGAACATCAGCTGTATGCCAAGTTCAGCAAGTGCGCGTTCTGGCTGGAGGAAATTCAATTTTTGGGGCACGTGTTATCAGCTAAAGGAATTGCGGTAGATCCTAGCAAGGTCAAGGATATTCTGGAATGGAAACCCCCAACAACTGTTCACCAAGTCCGGAGTTTTCTTGGACTAGCGGGATATTATCGCAGATTCATACCTGATTTTTCTAAGCTTGTGAAGCCAATCACAAGTTTATTGAAGAATGACATTAAGTTCAATTGGTCTTCTAAGTGTAATGAAGCCTTTGAGCAACTGAAGACACTATTGACCACTGCTCCGGTATTGGCTCAACCGGACATCACTAAGCCTTTTGATGTATACTGTGATGCGTCAGGCAGTGGACTCGGCTGTGTGCTGATGCAAGAGGGCCGAGTAATTGCATATGCTTCAAGGCAGTTACGCCGACACGAAGAGCATTATCCAACACATGATCTAGAGTTAGCTGCTGTGGTCCATGCCCTGAAAATATGGCGTCACTATCTGCTGGGAAATATCTGTCACATATATACAGATCATAAGAGTTTGAAGTATATATTTACCCAGTCAGAGTTAAATATGAGGCAAATACGATGGCTTGAGCTCATTAAAGACTATGAACTGGAGATCCATTATCACCCAGGCAAGGCCAACGTGGTGGCAGATGCATTGAGTCGCAAGACTTCCTGCCATTGTCTTATGGCAAAAACCTCCGAAAACACTTTGTGTCAAGAAATGGAAAAGTTAAACCTGGGGATAATCCAGCAAGGGACTCTGAATCAACTAAAGCTTGAGTCAACCATTTTGCAAAAGATAATTGATACTCAAAGGGATAATCTGGGCATGAAGCACATACGAGAGAAGATAAGGGCTGGAACAGCCAAATGTTTCAAGGAAGACGATCAAGGTGTGTTATGGTTTAACAACCGCATAGTAGTGCCAAAGGATGAAGAACTCCGCCAGCAAATCTTAGATGAAGCGCATCTTAGTCGCTATTCTATTCATCCGGGAAGCACTAAGATGTATCAAGATTTAAAGCAACATTACTGGTGGACGAAGATGAAGATTGAGATTGCACGCTATGTGGCTAAGTGTGACACTTGCAGACGTGTCAAAGCCATACACATGAAAACTGCTGGTCCATTGCAATCTTTGCCAACCCCAACATGGAAATGGGAAGACATTAGCATGGACTTCATTGTGGGTTTGCCCAGGACCGCAAAAGGGTATGACTCTATTTGGGTTATCATTGATCGACTCACAAAGATCGCCCACTTCCTCCCTGTCAAAGTAAAGTATCCTGTCATTACCTATGCGGAGTTATACATTGCCCGTATTCTCAGTTTGCATGGTATTCCAAAGACCATAGTGTCGGATCGTGGACCTCAGTTCGTATCCAAATTTTGGGAAGAACTTCATAAATTCTTGGGTACTAAGTTACTCCACAGTTCGGCCTATCATCCTCAAACCAGTGGACAGACTGAGAGAGTGAATCAGATACTTGAAGATATGTTGCGGGCATGTGTCCTGGATTTCTCACAGAAATGGGATGAATGTTTACCTTTGGCGGAGTTTTCATATAATAATAGTTACCAGGAAAGCATCAAGATGGCACCTTTTGAAGCTTTGTATGGGCGACGGTGTCGAACTCCGCTAAATTGGTCTGAACCTGGAGAAAGATGCTTCTTTAGGCCTGATATAGTGAAAGAGGCCGAGGATAAGGTTCAGAAAATTATTTATAATATGAAGAAGGCACAGGCTCGTCAGAAGAGTTATGCAGACACACGGCGAATGCCCTTATATTTTCTGAAAGGAGACTATGTTTACTTGAAGGTCTCACCAATGAAAGGCGTATCGCGTTTTGGGGTTAAAGGAAAACTTGCACCCAGGTATATTGGTCCATTCCTGGTACTTGAACAATGTGGACCAGTGGCATACCGACTTCAGCTCCCCGAAACATTGTCTGCTGTGCATAATGTGTTCCACGTGTCACAATTGAAGAAGTGTCTTCGGGTTCCCGATCGAACCGTTGAAGTGACTGATGTTGTCCTGGAACCAGATTTAACATACTCGGAACATCCCATTCGAGTACTGGATCAAAAGGACAGGGTTACCCGGAGAAAGACTCTCAAGTTTTATAAGATACAATGGAACCAGCATTCGGAAGATGAGGCTACATGGGAAACCCAAGATTTCTTAGATAAGAATTTCCCAGGCTTTCTAGCCTCTTGTAAGTTGTAAAGTTTGTATAGCTGTGTAATAAAGGAATAAACCCCCACACCACCCCTGCCTTGTACCAAAAATAAGGAAATAAAAATGTGACACATTTCCTTTTCCATTACTCACCCTAGGACTTTAAATCTCGGGACGAGATTCTTTTATGGGGGGAAGGATGTAACACCCCTGGTGTTACTATAATTAAAACTTGAGCATGGGCATTGCATATGTTTGACACACCTAGAGTGCATTCACTAGGCAAAAATTTCAAACAAGTTGTATTGTTTTAAAGTTTTACAAATAGGACCCTGGTTAAAGGACTTAACCCTAAATAGTGATTAAAGGGGTAAAACTTAACCAAAGTTGAGAAAACCTAAAGGCTTTAGGGTAAAAGTCATAAAATGACTCCAAGAATAAAGTTGGATCCCACTTATACCCCTGGAATACCAGAAACCCTAATTGGAACCCTAGGAAACCCTAAAACCAAACCCTAGGGACCTAAGTGCAAAATTTGTCCACTTTTGGGCTAAAGTGCAAAAACCAAGTCAAATAAGTGTTTTAAGTCAATTGGATCACAAGTATGTGGATTTGAAGGCCAAACCCTAAGTTTTGGACTTAAATGCAAAATGGACCTCAATTGAGTTTTATTCTAAGTCTGAAAATCAGTGAATGGGCTCAACTTTGGGGCTTTGTAACTTACAAAGTATATGGTTTTTGCCCTAGGTTACCACATCAAAGTTGAAGACCAATTATAGGAGAACAACTTTGCTAAAGAGTGTAAGCATAGTTGTGATGAGAAATTAGGAGAAAAACCCAGTCCAAAACTGGCTCTCAGACTGCTTGAAGTTGAATTTCACAGTTTTAGTGTAATGGAACCAACTTTGAGCCCGAATTCCACCTTGATTTAGTACTCAAATGCGATCAAGTCCTATAGTTGAGTTGTAGTTAGTATGTAGCACTACAACTTTGGTGCAGAGACTTGGACCTATTGTCACATGAAATCTGGAGAAAACTGACTCTAAAATTGCTCGGTCAGAAGCCTGATGAAGCAGCGCCATGGTACAGTGCACGCGCGTGGATCAGACTGCCAGCGCGGCTGTCCTCACCGCCGACGGCACCCTCCGCCGCGATTCATGCCGCGGTTGCCGTGATCTGGGCTTGGCTTGGCTGGATAACACTTTGGGTCACGTAAATGTCCTCGCCGTGGATAACTCCGGCCATAAACAAGTCCGACCACCGTACGTGTGTCACCGCGGTGGAATTCGATAAGAACGCCGGTGACCGCCGTCTCCCGGCTGTGCGCCGCGTGTCCAAGCCCTTCCACCGCGTCGCCATGACTCCTCTAGGCCATCCCATCGTCGACGGGGAGCTTGCCACGCCATTAGCCACGAATTCATCGCGACGTCTTCTCTCTTCTCTCCGACCACCTCCGCTAGCCGCTCAAATTAAGCGCCACCCGCCTCGGGGCTCTATAAATTGACCCCGCCATGAGCTTCACCACATCCTCACGCATCCAGCCACCACTAATCGCTAGCCGCCCTTCGCTAGAACTCGCGAATTTTGGATTTTCCCCAAATCCATTTTCCGCCGCCGTGAATCAAGCTCGCCGTGGGCAGCCCGTTTCAGGTCCGATCTCACCCTCGGTTCTCTTGTTTCAACATCCTTGTTTCCTCTTGATGCTTACTGAAGCATTGAATCGAGCTAGACCGCCATGGGTCGCCGGGAACACGATCATTTCGCCGCTTTGCTTACGGCCACCGTGGCCGGAGCTCTATAGTTCATCAATCGTGCGATTAAGTTAGGGGAAATGGTCAGGCTGACCCCAATTTCATGTCCACCGCTCGGAGAACCCAGTCGTTGCCCCGTTCGGCCGGTCTGCTGGCTCGCCGGAGCGCGGCGGTGCGTGAACGGCGTCGAGGACTTCGAGTTGTAAATTCATAGAAACCCGAGGGCCTTTTCGTGAAGCGTAAGTGACTCTGCGCAATAATAAACGACCCTGTTCTGGTTTAGTCAAAACATCGAGGGCCTCTGCGCAAAACCTCCCTCGCGGGCGCGGGCGCGCGCGCGCGGGGGCGTGTTTTATCGTGGACCTGGGCTTGTTGGGCCAGAATCGGCCCAGTCCTATTCCATCCTTTTGCTTTTTCTTTTTCCAGCAGAGCCAAAATAATTATAGGAAAATGTAGAAAAATGCTAAAATTGTGAAACTAATTTTCCTAGGTTTGTTATTTTCTCTAGAATTTAACAAAAATTGTTTCATGATTTTTAGATCAAATAGGGAATTTTATGGTATTTAAAATAGCCTAAACTATTGGTTCTGGATTTTTCTAAAATAAATAATAAATCCAAAATTTCCCAAACTTTTTATGTGAGCTTTTCACATTATTTAGAAGCCTTGGGTAGAATTTGGGTTGATTTGGACCTTGTTTGATCACTAAACCCAAAACCACCCCCCCTGCTCCATGAACCCCTTTACTGACTCCGGAAACCCTAGGTTCTCGGAGTACCGTGAAGGAAAGTTGTACTCAAGACATAAATAATAAGTTTATGCTATCTTTGCATCCTCATGAGCATTCCATGACATCCATTCTTATGCATGTATATGGTTATATTAGAGCACGAAGAAGAAGAAGAAGTTTCTGAAGAGGGGATACCACCAACCTCTGATCCTCAAGCAGACAACTGCTTTTATTTCGATATTTGTGGATCCGAGCAGGACACATCTGATAACAAAGGCAAGCCCCGGTGCATTTGCCACCTCCCTTGATGTTTTTTTAAAATCTTTCTCACTTGCTTGATGCATTAGGTGATAGGAGTTGATTGATTAAACAATTCCTGCATTACCTTCCTTGATCTTGATTACCCTCCTTGAAATCCTGTTTTTACAAAAAGGTTTTACTATGCTTAGTATTGCTTTAGAAAAACAAAAGGATTTGTGTTACAAGAGATGTTTGGCAAAGTGGGAGGGATGTTTTCAAAAACAAAACTTGATGGTGGATCCATCATGGCCATGATGGGTCCAACATCGGAAAAGATGTACCTCTGTCAGGTACCAAGTTTTTGGGTTGAAATGATTAAGCTGAGACCGGGCGGGTGACTTGCACGAGAAGAGAGTCTCGGTGTAGTGTCTCCGCCTGAGTCGATTAAGGACCTTGTCGATGTAGGCTTGATGATCGAGGACCCTTTAACTGGTCACATGCCTCGTCATGGGTAAGCCTTGCCTCGGGCAGACTAAGGCCGGAATAAGATAACACGAAATGGGAGTGGAGCGGTGGCGAGAGTAGCGTGTACCCTCCGTGGCAAGAGGCTGGACGGTGGTGTATCTGTGCTCTCGGTTTGCGTGAACCTGATCCGGTCTTAAGAACCCCGGTGGCGGGTTGACATATGCAAGGGTTAAGTGCTACATATGTCGTGTGATTGGAGATCCTCAGCTGAGTATAATCGATTCGGATCGCCGTACCTTCATGGTTATGAAGACTTGGTCACTGCCCTACACGTAGCATTCCACTAAAGATGATGGGCTGTTGTTAATGAAATTGGCTAGTGCAGGACCAATGATTGAACTAGGGTAGAAAGAACTCTAGTGCAGGTAATTTTACCTAACTTGACAAATAAAATTGGATTTTTAAGGATCCACTTTAGTAAGCATTTCTGCAAAACAGAGTCTTTGATTATTGAGAAGCCTTACCTTGACTCCCATATAACCAGCATACCCTTGAGAGTCTTTTCTTTAGTCGGGTAAGACTTGCTGAGTAATTCCATACTCAGGGTTTATCCCTTTGTTGTTTTTAGGTGGGGAAGTAGCAGACTTTTGCTGCTTCTGTGCTAAGGTGGTTCCCAAAGAAGAAAAACAAGACTGAAGTGCGGGAGGACTCGGTCCTCCATCTAGGATCTTTTGTTTATAGTCTTTCGGGAGAAGTTTGTGTCTCCCTGGTTTGTATAATTATTACTTCTATGCACTCACTTTTAGACTGGTCTGTAAATAAATAACTCGAGCTTGCTTTTAAAATAAATGTAAGTTTATGTAATTCGCTTCCGCATATCTTCATCTCCGATGATCTGTAATGTCTGCAAGACTGGTGAAACATTCCTGGTAAGGTCGGGAAAGATACCGAACTTGTCAAGTAACTTAGGAACATCTACGGGGTGTCTGATGTCTGTTAGACAAGGACAACTGTAGGTGGGCCTGATTACTTGGGAGGTTCCGTCACACCTGGGAAGGGCCGTTCGTCATCGCCAAGGTCCTGAAGCCCGGAACGTACAAGCTGGCCAACAGCCAAGGCGAGGTCTACAGCAACGCTTGGAACATCCAACAGCTACGTCGCTTCTACCCTTAAGATGCTTTCAAGTTTCTCGTATACCTCGTTCACACATCAAGTCTGGTCGTCAAGGAAGGGTCAGCCTTGCCTCGGCAAAGCCCGACCCTCCCTCGGGGGCTAGAAGGGGGCAACCCCCTCTGCGTCAAAATTTTCCTCGAAAAAAGAAAAAAATCTTTTCTGCCAGAATGCCTTTCGTGCTCTTCGACTACTTCAAAAGTGGATCCTGAAAACGACGGAGTACACGTAAGCAGCCAAGGCTGACCGAGCCGAGGGACTCCTACGCCTCCGGGATACGGATACCTCACTCATCACCTTCTGCGATAAGTAACTCGCGCTCGGATAAGTGACTCCACGGACCGAACAAGTCTTCATGCTCGAGAAGCTCCTTTGCCGAAATGATTTCTCGGGCCTTCTCGACTGCGTCGGTAACAGAACCCTATGGACGAGTAAGAGCGCGCGTAAGCGGCAAGGCCGACCGAGCCGAGGGATTCCTACGCCTCCAGGATACGGATACCTCACTCATCACCTTCCGTGAAAAGCAACTCTCGCCCGCACAAACAATTCTGTTACCGACAAATGAGTCCGGATGCTCGAAACAAGAGGAAAAGAAACTCAGCTTTACAACACGGCGACGGTGTGTTTAGGCCTCGGCGGCCGCAGAAAACATACACACACTACAAGACAACCTGATCCTGCAAGCTCGGACGTCGACAGCCGAAGGGGGCAGCAGCACCCTCGGCATCAACTACACCTTCGGCGGGGTCTGACCTAGCCTCGGACGGCGACGCGGTCGGAGGGCCCCCACTCTGAAGGACGACATCAGCACCGCGCCCGGGCCATCGCCGCCAGGGTCTTCTTCCAGAATCCGGCCTGTCGGGGACCATAATTAGGGGTACCCTCAAGACGCCTAATTCTCAGCTGGTAACCCCCATCAGCATAAAGCTGCAGAGGCCTGATGGGTTTGATTAAGTCAGGGATCAGTCCATACGAGCGACTCGATCACGCCACGCCCGAGCCTAGCCTCGGGCGAGGGCAGCCGACCCTAAGATGACTCCGTCTCGCCTGAGGCCTCCTCTTTCACGGCAGACGCATCACCGGCTCGCCCGAGGCCCCGCCTTCGATAAGAAGTAACCCTGACTAAATCACCGCGCCAACCGACCAAGTCACCGGGGCGTTTAAACGCAAAAGGTAAGACCGACGGGCGACCAGACTTCGCCAGAGGTGCCATAGGAGGCTCTGCCCGACCCAGGGCTCGGACTCGGGCTAAGGCCCCGGAAGACGGCGAACTCCGCTCCGCCCGACCCAGGGCTCGGACTCGGGCTAAGGCCCCGGAAGACGGCGAACTCCGCTCCGCCCGACCCAGGGCTCGGACTCGGGCTAAGGCCCCGGAAGACGGCGAACTCCGCTCCGCCCGACCCAGGGCTCGGACTCGGGCTAAGGCCCCGGAAGACGGCGAACTCCGCTCCGCCCGACCCAGGGCTCGGACTCGGGCTAAGGCCCCGGAAGACGGCGAACTCCGCTCCGCCCGACCCAGGGCTCGGACTCGGGCTAAGGCCCCGGAAGACGACGAACTCCGCCTCGCCCGACCCAGGGCTCGGACTCCGCCTCGGCCTCTGCCGAACGACCTCCGCCTCGCCCGACCCAGGGCTCGGACTCCGCCTCGGCCTCTGCCGAACGACCTCCGCCTCGCCCGACCCAGGAGTTCGGGCTCGGCCTCTGTCATGCAGGACGGACTCGGCCTCGACTTCGGAGGAGCCTCCACGACGCCCGACCTAGGACACAAGACCGCCACGTCAACAGGAAGCGTCATCATCACCCTGCCCTAAGCCGACTCGGGTCGCAGAGAACAAGACCGGCGTCCTATCTGGCCAGCTCCGCCAGATAGGCAATGATGGCGCCTCACTAGACCATGACGACGGCGACTCTTGACTCCCTTACGAAAGCAGGGAGACGTCAGCAAGAGCACAGCTGTTCCAACAGTTGTCCCTCCGTCAAGCTCCACTGCTTCTCCAACAGCCACGACGCCACACCAACAGGGTGCCAAGATCTCTCCGGCTGCCACCTTGGCATGTACTTAGGGTGCTAGCTCTCCCTCGCTAGACACGTAGCACCTTGCTACACCCCCATTTTGTACACCTGGATCCTCTCCTTACGACTATAAAAGGAAGGACCAGGGCCTTCTTAGAGAAGGTTGGCCTCGCGGGAACGAAGGGCAGGGGCAGGCGCTCTCTCGGGGCCGCTCGCTCCCCTCACCCGCGCGGACGCTTGTAACCCCCTACTGCAAGCGCACCCGACCTGGGCGCGGGACGAACACGAAGGCCGCGGGAATTCTCCGACTCCCTCGCGACCCGGCTCCGGCCACCTCGCTCTCGCTCTCTCCCCCCTTCGCGCTCGCCCACGCGCTCGACCCATCTGGGCTGGGGCACGCGGCACACTCACTCGTCGGCTCGGGGACCCCCCGGTCTCGGAACGCCGACAGTTGGCGCGCCAGGTAGGGGCCTGCTGTGTGTTGACGAGTAGATTCCCGTCAAGCTCCAGATGGGCAGTCTCCAACGACCTCTTCAACCCGGGACGGTGCTCCGTTTCGGGAGCCTCGAGTTCATGTCTCTCGACAGCAGCTACGACATGGTACTCCTTCCACCGCCGTGCGACGGCGACAATGGCGGCGGACAGCCCGCCCGCCGGCGGCGGAATCGACGACGCCTTTCCCGCGTGGGGGAAGGACAACTTTCGAGCTCGCTCCGTCCTCTCCCTCGCCATAGGAGGAGGAGGCGGGGCAACCAGGGCCGAGCGGGAGGCAGCGCCCCGACGGCTGTCGAGCAGATCGACATCCCCAATGCCCCAACGGAGGACACGCTAGGCGTCACCCTCGCGTTCGAGGCAAAGGCGAGCGCCGCCCCCCGCAACACGTCGACCCCGAGCAAGTGGACGACGCCAGCACGCTCACGGAGGGCCTGCAGGACGTCGCCCTCGCACCCAGGACGACGGCGCGATCAGCCCCCGACGTGACTTCATCGCTCCTCATCGACCAAAAGGCACGGGCTGATTCCCATCCTTCGTCATTTCGACTCGGCCTCAACCCGCCTGGCGACCTCGCTTTGGCGGGCGCTCACGTTGAGGCGAGTGCAACCTCTCTGGGGTTTCGTGTGCGGTCGCCTTGGGACCGATTGACGGGTGTCTCGACCTTCGGACCCTCTGGGTCCGAGGAAGATGACGACCCCAGCATCTGCTGGGATTTCTCCGGATTTGGCAACCCCAGTGCCATGCGGGACTTCATGACCGCATGTGACTACTGCCTCTCCGACTGTTCCGACGGCAGCCGCAGCCTTGACGACAAGGACTGCGGCCCGAGCCGCGAATGTCTCCACGTCGAGCTAGGGGATCCCTCCGGAGGCGGCTGTCTCGGCATGCCGGAGGATGGTGATCCCCCTAGGCCAGCGCCTCGCGCCGACATCCCGCGGGAGCTAGCTGTGGTCCCCGTTCCGGCGGGGGGTCACGACCCACAGCTCGAGCAAGTCCGCGGGGCGCAGGCCGGGCTCGATGAGGGAGCAGGAGCGCTCGAGGCAATCCGCCAGAACATCGGGCAGGTATGGGCGAGCCAGCCCCCAGCCGGAGGAATACGTCACCTGCCCCAAGGTCTCCAGCACCGCATCGCCAACGATGCCAGGGACAGACCGCCACCCGCATCCGGCGGAACCGGTCAGGACCTGGCCGCTGCAGCGATGCTCCTCCGCGCGATGCCGGAGTCATCAACCACCGAGGGTCGGCGAATCCAGGGAGAACTCAAGCATCTCCTGGAAGGCGCTGCGGCCCGGCGGGCCGAGAGCTCTGCCTCCCGAAGGCAGGGGTACCCCTCGGAACCTCGTGCCGCGACTTCTCGACTCACGCGGGAAGCCTCGGTCTACACCGGGCGCACGCGCAACACCGCGCCTGCGGCCCCGGGCCACCTCGGCGTCGAGCACCCTCATCGCGACCGTCGGGCCCGCCTCGACGAAAGGGTGCGCCGAGGTTATCACCCCAGGCGTGGGGGACGCTACGACAGCAGGGAGGATCGGAGTCCCTCGCCCGAACCACCCGGTCCGCAGGTCTTTAGCCGAGCCATTCGGCGGGCGCCGTTTCCGCCCCGATTCCGACCCCCGACTACTATCACAAAGTACTCGGGGGAAACGAGACCGGAATTGTGGCTCGCGGACTACCGCCTGGCCTGTCAACTGGGTGGGACGGACGATGACAACCTCATCATCCGCAACCTCCCCCTGTTTCTCTCCGACACCGCTCGCACTTGGTTGGAGCATCTGCCTCCGGGGCAGATTTCCAACTGGGAAGATCTGGTCCAGGCTTTCGCCGGCAACTTCCAGGGCACGTACGTGCGCCCCGGGAATTCCTGGGACCTCCGAAGCTGTCGGCAACAGCCGGGAGAGTCCCTTCGGGACTATATCCGGCGATTCTCGAAGCAGCGCACCGAGCTGCCCAACATCACCGACTCCGATGTCATCGGCGCGTTCCTTGCCGGCACCACCTGCCGTGACCTGGTGAGCAAGTTGGGTCGCAAGACCCCCACCAGGGCGAGCGAGCTGATGGACATCGCCACCAAGTTCGCCTCCGGCCAGGAGGCGGTTGAAGCCATCTTCCGAAAGGACAAGCAGCCCCAGGGCCGCCCGTCGGAAGATGCTCCCGAGGCGTCTGCTCCGCTCGGCGCCAAGAAGAAAGGCAGAAGGAAGTCGCAAGCGAAACGCGGCGCTCCCGACGCAGACCTTGTCGCCACCACCGAGCACAAGAACCCTCGGAAGCCCCCCGGAGGCGCCAACCTCTTCGACAAGGCACTCAAGGAGACGTGCCCCTACCATCAGGGGCCCGTCAAGCACACCCTCAAGGAGTGCGTCATGCTTCGGCGCCACTTCCACCGGGCCGGGCCACCCGCAGAGGGTGACAAGGCCCGCGACGACGGCAAGAAGGAAGATCACCAAGCAGGAGGGTTCCCCGAGGTCCGCGACTGCTTTATGATCTATGGAGGGCATGCGGCGAGCGCCTCGGCTCGGCATCGTAAGCAGGAACGTCGGGAGGTCTGCTCGGTGAAGGTGACGGCACCAGTCTACCTAGACTGGTCCGACAAGCCCATCACCTTCGACCGGGACGACCACCCCGACCACGTGCCGAGCCCGGGGAAGTACCCGCTCGTCGTCGACCCCGTCATCGGCGACGTCAGGCTCACCAAGGTCTTGATGGATGGGGGCAGCTGCCTCAACATCATCTACGCTGAGACCCTCAGGCTCCTGCGCGTCGATCTGTCATCCGTCCGAGCAGGCGCTGCGCCCTTCCACGGGATCATTCCCGGGAAGCGCGTCCAGCCCCTCGGACAGCTCGACCTCCCTGTCTGCTTTGGAACACCCTCCAACTTCCGAAGGGAGACTTTGACGTTCGAGGTGGTCGGGTTCCGAGGAACCTACCACGCAGTGTTGGGAAGGCCATGCTACGCGAAGTTCATGGCCATCCCCAACTACACCTACCTGAAGCTCAAGATGCCGGGCCCCAACGGGGTCATCACCGTCGGCCCCACGTACAAACACGCATTCGAATGCGATGTGGAGTGCGTGGAGTACGCCGAGGCCCTCGCCGAGTCCGAGGCCCTCATTGCCGACTTGGAAAGCCTCTCCCGAGAGGTGCCGGACGTGAAGCGACATGCCGGCAACTTCAAGCCAGCGGAGACGGTTAAGGCCGTCCCTCTCGACCCCAGTGGCGACGCCTCCAAGCAGATTCGAATCGGATCTGGGCTCGACCCCAAATAGGAAGCAGTGCTCGTCGACTTTCTCCGCGCAAACGCCGACGTCTTTGCGTGGAGTCCCTCGGACATGCCCGGCATACCGAGGGATGTCGCCGAGCACTCGCTGGATATTCGGGCCGGAGCCCGACCGGTCAGACAGCCTCTGCGCCGATTCGACAAGGAAAGGCGCAAGGTGATAGGCGAGGAGGTCCACAAGCTGATGGCAGCAGGGTTCATCAAAGAGGTATTCCATCCCGAATGGCTTGCCAGCCCTGTACTTGTGAGGAAAAAAGGGGGGAAATGGCGGATGTGTGTAGACTACACTGGTCTCAACAAAGCATGTCCGAAAGTCCCCTACCCTCTACCTCGCATCGATCAAATCGTGGACTCCACTGCAGGGTGCGAAACCCTGTCTTTCCTCGATGCCTACTCAGGGTATCATCAAATCAAGATGAAAGAGTCCGACCAGCTCGCGACTTCTTTCATCACGCCCTTCGGCATGTACTGTTATGTCACAATGCCGTTCGGTTTGAGGAACGCGGGTGCAACGTACCAGCGGTGCATGAACCATGTGTTCGGCGAACACATCGGTCGCACGGTCGAGGCCTACGTCGATGACATCGTAGTCAAGACGAGGAAAGCCTCCGACCTTCTCTCCGACCTCGAACTGACATTCCGGTGTCTCAAGGCGAAGGGCGTCAAGCTCAATCCCGAGAAGTGCGTCTTCGGGGTGCCCCGGGGCATGCTTTTGGGATTCATCGTCTCCGAGCGGGGCATCGAAGCCAACCCGGAGAAGATCGCGGCCATCACAAACATGGGGCCCATCAAGGATTTAAAAGGCGTACAGAGGGTCATGGGATGCCTCGCGGCCTTGAGCCGTTTCATCTCGCGCCTCGGCGAAAGAGGCCTGCCCCTGTACCGTCTCTTAAGGAAGACCGAGTGCTTCACTTGGACTCCCGAGGCCGAGGAAGCCCTCGGGAACCTGAAGGCGCTCCTCACCCAGGCACCCATCTTGGTACCCCCAGCTGATGGAGAAGCCCTCCTGGTCTACGTCGCCGCAACCACTCAGGTGGTCAGCGCCGCGATCGTGGTCGAAAGGCAGGAAGAGGGGCATGCTTTGCCCATTCAGAGGCCAGTTTACTTCGTCAGCGAAGTGCTGTCCGAGACCAAGATCCGCTACCCACAAGTCCAGAAGCTGCTATATGCAGTGATCCTGACGAGGCGAAAGCTGCGACATTACTTCGAGTCCCATCCGGTGACTGTGGTGTCATCCTTCCCCCTGGGGGAGATCATCCAGTGCCGAGAAGACTCAGGACGGATCGCAAAGTGGGCGGTGGAAATCATGGGCGAGGCAATCTCGTTCACCCCCCGGAAGGCCATCAAGTCCCAGGTACTGGCGGATTTCGTAGCCGAATGGGTCGACACCCAGTTGCCGACGGCTCCGATCCAGCCGGAACTCTGGACCATGTTTTTCGACGGGTCGCTGATGAAGACGGGGGCCGGCGCGGGCCTGCTCTTCGTCTCGCCCCTCGGGAAGCACCTGCGCTACGTGCTCCGCCTCCATTTCCCGGCGTCCAACAATGTGGCTGAGTACGAGGCTCTGATCAACGGATTGCGAATCGCCATCGAGCTAGGGGTCCGACGCCTCGATGCACGCGGCGACTCGCAGCTCGTCATCGACCAAGTCATGAAGAACTCCCACTGCCGCGACCCGAAGATGGAGGCCTACTGTGAGGAGGTTCGACGCCTGGAAGACAAGTTCTACGGGCTCGAGCTTAACCACATCGCCCGACGCCACAACGAGACTGCGGACGAGCTGGCGAAGATAGCCTCGGGGCGAACGACGGTTCCCCCGGACGTCTTCTCCCGAGATCTGCACCAACCCTCCGTCAAGATAGGCGACGCGCCCGAGCCCGAGGCTCCCTCGGCCCAGCCCGAGCCATCCTCGGTTCAACCCGAGGAACCCTTGGCCCCCGAGGGCGAAGCACTGCGCATCGAGGAGGAGCAGAGCGGGGTCATGCCAGATCAAGATTGGCAAACCCCGTACCTGCAATATCTCCGCCAAGGAGAACTGCCCCTCGACCGAGTCGAGGCTCGGCGGGTAGCGCGACGCGCCAAGTCGTTCGTCTTGCTGGGCGATGAGAAGGAGCTCTACCACCGAAGCCCCTCGGGCATCCTCCAGCGATGCATCTCCATCGCCGAAGGTCAGGAACTCCTGCGGGAAATACACTCGGGGGCTTGCGGCCATCATGCAGCACCTCGAACCCTCGTTGGGAACGCTTTCCGCCAAGGTTTTTACTGGCCGACGGCGGTGGCTGACGCCACTAGAATTGTCCGCGCCTGCGAAGGGTGCCAATTCTATGCGAAGCAGACCCGCCTGCCCGCTCAGGCTCTGCAGACGATACCCATCACCTGGCCCTTCGCTGTGTGGGGTCTGGACCTCGTCGGCCCTCTGCAGAAGGCGCCCGGGGGCTACACGCACCTGCTGGTCGCCATCGACAAATTCTCCAAGTGGATCGAGGTCCGACCCCTGAACGGCATCAGGTCCGAGCAGGCGGTGGCGTTCTTCACCAACATCATCCATCGCTTCGGGATCCCGAACTCCATCATCACCGACAACGGCACCCAGTTCACCGGCAAAAAATTCTTGGATTTTTGCGAGGATCACAACATCCGGGTAGACTGGGCCGCCGTAGCTCACCCCATGTCGAATGGGCAAGTAGAACGTGCCAATGGCATGATTCTACAGGGGCTCAAGCCTCGAATTTACAATGATCTCAACAAGTTCGGCAAGCGATGGGTGAAGGAACTCCCCTCGGTGGTCTGGAGCCTGAGGACGACGCCAAGCCGAGCCACGGGTTTCACGCCGTTCTTCCTGGTCTACGGGGCCGAGGCCGTCCTGCCCACTGACCTGGAATACGGCTCCCCGAGGACGAGGGCCTACAACGAAGAAAGCAACCAAGCTAGCCGAGAAGACTCGCTGGACCAGCTGGATGAGGCTCGGGACAGGGCCTTACTACACTCGGCGCGGTATCAGCAGTCCCTGCGACGCTACCACGCCCGAGGGGTCCGACCCCGAGACCTCCAGGTGGGCGATCTGGTGCTTCGGCTGCGACAGGACGCCCGAGGGAGGCACAAGCTCACGCCCCCCTGGGAGGGGCCGTTCATCATCGCCAAAGTTCTGAAGCCTGGAACGTACAAGCTGGCCAACAGTCAAGGCGAGGTCTACGGCAACGCTTGGAACATCCAACAGCTACGTCGCTTCTACCCTTGAGATGCTTTCAAATTGTTCATACACCTCGCACCCACGCAAAGTTTAGTCAACAAGGAAGGGTCGGCCTCGCCTCGGCAAAGCCCGACCCTCCCTCGGGGGCTAAAAGGGGGGAAACCCCCTCTGCGTCAAAATTTTCCTCGAACAAAAAATCTCTTTTACCAGAATATCTTTCGTGCTTTTTGACTACTTCGAAAAGTGGATCCTGGAAACGACGGGGTACACGTAAGCAGTCAAGGCTGACCGAGCCGAGGGACTCCTACGCCTCCGGGATACGGATACCTCACTCATCACCTTCTGCGATAAGTAACTCGCGCTCGGATAAAGTGACTCCGCGGATCGAACGAGTCTCTACGTTCGGAAGCTCTTCTGTCAAAGCGATTCTTCAAGTTTTCTCGACTAAGTCGGTGATAGGGCCTCATGGACGAGTAAAAGTGCGCGTAAGCGGCAAGGCCGACCGAGCCGAGGGACTCCCACGCCTCCGGGATACGGATACCTCACTCCTCACCTTCCGCGAGAAGCAACTTTCGCTCGCACAAATATCCCTGTTACCGACAAAAAGTCCAGATGCTTGGAACAAGAGGAAAAGAGACACAGCTTTATAACGCAGCAAGGGTGTGTGTTCTGGCCTCGACGGCCGCACAAGGCCCACGCTACAAGACAATTTGACCCTGCAGGCTCGGATCTTGACGCTGGAAGAGGGCGATGACACCCTCGGCATCGACAGCACCTTCGGCAAGGCCCGACCTAGCCTCGGACGGCGACGCGGTCCGAGGGCCTCCGCTCCGAAGGACGACGTCATCACCACGCTCGAGCAATCTCTGCCAGGGACTTCTCCGAGAACCCGGCCCGAGCGGACGGCTCGGCCGGCCACCTCCGGGGCCTCGGCCGACCGCCTTCCGAGGGCGCCAGCCCGGTCCGAAGCCTCGGCTGAGCAACTCCGACGACAATCCTGCCAACAGACAACCCGGCTAGGCTCCGGCCAACCAGGTTTCATTTCCGAGCCAACTCCGCCTCTGCTCGTGCTGATATCGCTACCCCTGGCCTCGGCTCGTCGAAGAGCGGCCGAGGGGTCTCTTTAACTAAGCTAGAGGAGCCTCGGACAACAGGTCCGACCGAGCCGAGGGACTCCTACGCCTCCGGGATACGGATACCTCACTCGTCACCTTGACACGGGGCAACTCACGCTTGGTGAAGCGGTTCAGATAATCAGCAGGCGAGTCTTAGTGCTCGAAAATGAGGAAAAAACATGGCTCCGTGCCGAAATTACATACATGTTCAGGCCCCGAAAGCCGAAAATGAACAAAAAACCCGGCACTCGAAGTGCCATAACAAACAGAACTCCGGTTCCTCCCTCCGCAGCAGCGCAGGCCTCAGGAGAAGGCACAGCTGCTGTCTTGCCCTCGCCCATAACGCCACCCGAGGGGCGAGGACAAGTACAAAGAGCCGGAGGCCCGAAGCGCGGATAGTGGCGGTGACCCCGCCGGCGACGGGGGCTTCTCGAGCCGCCTCCGCCTCGACGCTGACGGCAGAAGCCATCAGCCCCCCGGCAGATCCCCACTCAAATCCTCCCAGATGAGTGGGGCACCGGCCTCCGCGTGAGGACGTCGTCCTGGTGCAAAGGCAGGGCCACCCCAGAACACGAGCGCCGCCCTAGCGGCGTGCGGCGTCTAGGGTGGACCTCCCGTGTACACGGCGCGGCAGCCGCCCCCCGACAGAAGGGGCCGCCGGAGCCGAGCCAGCGGACCCGACACGCTGGAGGTGACGGCGTTCGCCGCCGATCCATCCCACGTTGTCGAAGTCCGGGCCGCCCGCAGGGTCAGTGAGCGCCCTCTCCCACGAACGTAGTGGGAGAGGATGACCCACCAACCCACGTGGGAGGTAGAGCGCCGGCTCAGCCCGGCACCCACCCCAGCGAGGATGATGAACATCCTTGAAGCTGAGGGTGGGACCTGGATTGCAGTCCGGTTTGCCCCTCCCCACCTTCAAGCCGGAAGTCACCCTCTTGGGTGACCGCCGGTGGAGGGGTGCAGCCGGGCTGCATGATGAAAATCCTTGAAGCCGAACGATGGCTGAAAGGTACCAACTCCCACGGAGTTGCGTTCCTCCAACGATGGGGCGAAAAGACGGCGGTTTCCCCCATCCGGGGGCTTGGAAGGTGGAAAGACACGATGCATAAGGCAGGGAGAGGGCATGGTCGCCTTACGAAAGGGTCGCCCTCCTTTTAAAGGCAACTCCCCCTGCTTGCGCCCCCAACCGTCACGGGCTGAGTCTTCTTCAACACGCCTCCAAAGCCCTCCCCCGCGGCGCGGGGGCTAGGACCCACAAGTCAGGAAGACCGGCTTCGAGCAGAGGAGGCCGAACCGTCGCGCACGACGCACGCAACCACCCAGCGGTTACAAGTAACCCTCCACTTTTGCCCAGACCAGCGGGCGAAAGGGGCAGGCGGCCATGCAGGCGGCATGCAACCGCGCCAAGTGGACGCGCCTCTCCAACTCCTGACAGGCCAGCGCGACGGCTCAAGCCCACGCGTCGTGCAACTGGCGCGCCGGGTGCTGCATGCGAGCCGCTGTGCCACTCGCTCCACCACCGCACCTCCTCGATTGCGGAACCGATACCGCGATTCGAGGCGACCCAGCCCGCGACCCAGCAGCGCCAGCCTGGCGCAGTGGTCAAACACGGTCAAAAATGGGCCGGCAGTAATGACGGTGGCAGGCGCGCGAGAGCAGCGATCACGCCATCAGCCAGGCTCACGTCCCCTCCGGAGGCAGCAAGAGAACCCCCTCTCACGGCGTGAAGACGACGCGCCCGTGACCCGTACCTCGAACGGCTCGCGCACGCGCAATGGCAGCCTCGCCAACTACTCGCCCCTGCGCATTAACTCCGCGGCCGGACAGGCGACGCTTCTAGCAGGAGCGGCTGGCGACGCTTCGCCTTCACCAAAACAACCACGCCGAAAAAGGTACGCCACGACGTTCAATTTCGAATCCCTTTTTCCCTTTTCCTTCTTTCTCTATCTCTTGCAACAGGGACCGGGAAAGGGGATACCCCCAAAGGGATCCTTCCCCGTGAAGGAACTAGGCTCCGAGCCTCCCTACTGATCAGGGGTTCGAAGGCTGGCCCCCCGAGGGGTTCAACAGCCGCCTCAGATCGCGTGGGCCCGACACCCACTACTGGTCAGGAGTTCGAAGGTCGGCCTCCCGAAAGGTTCCACGACCGCCTCAGGCTACTAGGGCTCCGCGCCCATTACTGATCAGGGGTTCGAAGGCTGGCCTGTCGAAGGGTTCACAGTCGCCTCAGACGCCGAGCGAGGGATGACCAGGGGTACGTTCGATACATAACCAAGGCTCGGGCTGCGCTCCCGAGGTACCCTAGGACATTTCCGAGACCAGCGGGAACGACTCTGTAACGGAATCCCATCGGAGGGAGGCAACGAGCCCTCGGACCCCGTCGCTAGGGGACCGGGTCCGGCAGATCACCCGCAGGTACTTTTGGGCGTGCCTCCGGGCCCCTAGCCGACCCCCAACGAACGGGGCACGGACGTCCACTCGGATTACCCGATTGCAGCTCACCGGAGACACCATGTTCGGTGCCCATCGAGGGTAACATGGCGCTCTCCCCCCCCCCCCTCCTCCTTGCGGAAAGGCGACGTAGGGGCGTATGAAAAAAGTCGAGTCTGTCCCTGATCGTCCTCTCGCTCCGTGCGGAGGCTCGGGGGCTGCTCTCGCAAACCCGGCTCCGGCCGAACCGTTGACAGCGTCAACATACCAGCCCGAGAACTTGGGCCCCGACAGTGCACCTGGGCTACGCCCTGCTCGCATGAGGGAACCGCCAGACCAGCCGAGGCATTACGCAAGGCATTAAGACCTCGAAGGAGTGAAACCACTCCTCCGAGGCCTCGGGGGCTACACCCGGCGGGTGCGCTCGCGCGCACCCACCGGAACAAAGTACCACCGAGAAAGGCTGGTCCCCTTGCAAAAAAGTGTGACGCAAGCCTCCAAGCGAGTGTTAACACTCTCTTCGAGGCTCGGGGGCTACTGTCGGGGACCATAATTAGGGGTACCCTCAAGACGCCTAATTCTCAGCTGGTAACCCCCATCAGCATAAAGCTGCAGAGGCCTGATGGGTTTGATTAAGTCAGGGATCAGTCCATACGAGCGACTCGATCACGCCACGCCCGAGCCTAGCCTCGGGCGAGGGCAGCCGACCCTAAGATGACTCCATCTCGCCTGAGGCCTCCTCTTTCACGGCAGACGCATCACCGGCTCGCCCGAGGCCCCGCCTTCGATAAGAAGTAACCCTGACTAAATCACCGCGCCAACCGACCAAGTCACCGGGGCGTTTAACGCAAAAGGTAAGACCGACGGGCGACCAGACTTCGCCAGAGGTGCCATAGGAGGCTCTGCCCGACCCAGGGCTCGGACTCGGGCTAAGGCCCCAGAAGACGGCGAACTCCGCTCCGCCCGACCCAGGGCTCGGACTCGGGCTAAGGCCCCGGAAGACGGCGAACTCCGCTTCGCCCGACCCAGGGCTCGGACTCGGGCTAAGGCCCCGGAAGACGGCGAACTCCGCTCCGCCCGACTGTAACACCCGGATTTTAGGGATCCAAAACCCGGGGTTAACATAAACACCAGGTATGCTGGGACCAAGTCTCAAACATATGATGTATAGTGGCACAGGATCGAATGTCACATCTTCATATATAACAGGAGTTCTATACAAAATATATAATTACATTATAGGGAGACAACGGTCCAGCAACCCAAAGTTGACTGGGAGATGACGACCTAGACCTCTCACGAACTCATCACAGCATCCTCCATGAGCATCATCCTGCAGTACCTGTTCTTGACCTGTGGTGTATGTGAGACAGCAAGAGTGAGCTCACATACGTTCATCGCTCAACAAGTTGTGGGGAATAATGTGCATGAACTCGCCAAAGGTGGGAGCTCACGTAAAGTGTAAGGCTTACCAAAGAAGATGGTTAGAGCTGAGCATTGCTTTTAAAGTTGGTCAAAATTTTATTAGCAGTTACTAAGTATAAGTAAATACCAAACCCAATTAAGTAATAGAACAAAAGTAACAACTTCACCTGCAATGCAATGCATATGACAAATTGAGTTTAAGTTCCATAATTTAATCATGTGAGGGTCCGAGCTGCTCATGACCGTGAGCACGGCTAGTATACCAGTTTTACACTCTGCAGAGGTTGCGCATCTTTACCCACAAGTCGTGTTACCCATCTGCCAAGGGGTCATGAATCCCATACACCTCTACCAAGGAAGTGAGGCAGGGTAGCACTACGAGGCCTTTACAAAGTTCCACTAGCTTCCGAAAACCCGCTACAGTTTATAGGAAGATCCAGTACAGGAATCCCTTGCAGGACCGCCATCGCAGCAAAATCCTCCCGAGGGCACTCCCCGCACTGACCTCTCCCCTACTGCCCTTGCCCCTTTCGGGTAAGGTAGTCTTCCACTAGCTTTCCTAATTAATCAGCCAAGGGCATCCCATACTACCCTTGTGGTAGCACTGTTTTCCCGGGTGGTCGCTCCATGTTCCAATTAACATTAATGATATCAACATGAACATAAACAGAATAACAACTAGAATTGGAACATGGAGGTAATAAATGATTATCCCAAAACCATATAAAGCAATAGCAAACTACCCAAGTGATTCAGGGGTAAACAAGGTGATGAGATAAACAATCTAGGGTGACCTATTGGGTCCCATCAAAATTAACCTATGCAGATCATTATGATTAATTAGAACATGAGTAGGTGAAAAGAAGTGATCAAGGGCACAACTTGCCTGGGCCTTGAGATCCAGGTACCAGGATGATCTTCAGGTGACACGTGACCTCACTGCTAGTCGTAGCAATTCAAACAAACATGGTATAGGCAAAATTAACATTACACCAAGCATGTAAATAAAATACACAGTAATAATCTAGACATTAAAATAAGATCACAGGAATTGGAAGCATTAAATTTGGAGTTATAGATTTTAAGTTATGAATTTTCAAAGGTTTTATGTGTTTAAAATGGATTAAGTGAGAGATTAAATTTCCAATTGTTTTCATGACCAAACAGAGGCACTAAATGATGAAGAGTATTATTACAAAATTTTAGAAACTGGAATGGTTCAATTTGGAGCAAAAATGAATTTTCTATGAATTATCTAAGTTCTAGCAATTATTTTCATATTAAAAATCTATTTTCTATTTTATTTATTCAATTTAAACAAGTTCTGGACTGGGCCTCAAATACCAGAAAACCCAGGGGCTGGCGCGTAAAACTTCCTAAGACTCAGAAAATCCCCAAGGTGGACGGCGGGTTGATTGCATAGAACCCCAGGGGCCCATGTGCAAATGCGTATCCGCGAAGGGGTATAGGAGGATTCAGACCGTTTAGATCAGATCCAAGGGCCAGGATCGGATCTCGCCCTTTATGAACCCGTGAGCGCTCAGAACCGTCCGATCACCGATCGATGGCCCAGATCGAGCAGAGCGAACCGGTATCCCGTCCTTCTAATCTCTGCCGTTCGTACCAGATCGGACGGCCCCGAGGTAATCTTCTCCCATCCGACCGCGCCGACGGCGGCGCACAGGGAAAGCGCGGCGGCGCCATGGCCGGACGCACGGGCACGGTGATTTAGCGCCAAAAACTCTATGATGTTGGGTGCTACACAATCGCACGGAATGGACGAATCACGGTGTAGAGCTTACTCACCGAAGAGGGGAGCCCAAAGACGTCGCCCGCGATGCACGTCGGATTGCCAACTCCGGCGAGGAATTCCAGGGATCCCAGGGCACCACCCCCCGATTGCGCCCGCGTACGCCATCCACATGAGCTCCCCAAGCCTCGGGCGCCAAGACTTGGGTTCGATTTGCGCTATTGGTGGCCATCCACGGTGGCGGCAATCTTCTCTCTTTCTTCCTCCGTTCTCTGCTGACCGCACGGCGAGGGGGGGGGCTTGGGATATGGTGTGCGGGCTCAAGAGCGCGTGGCTCGCCTATATGTAACCGCGGCAAGGAGTCCGTGCGCCCGTGGCAGTGAAGGGCCGAGTCCCACGGCAACGGCAAGCTCCCAGGCGGAGTCCGCGCGTGAAGGACGGGATTTGTTACGATCCTGGAAGATTGATCCGACAAATGGGACCCACCAGTCATCCACGAGCGCGAGCCCAGCAGAGAAAGGAGCAATGGCCCACACGTCAGTGAGAGGCGAGGGCGAGAGTGCGGCCGACGCGCGAAGAAAACGGAGGCGAGATACCCCTCCCCGACGAGCGGGCCCGAGTGCCCAGTGGCAAGACCGGGGTGAGGCGCGGGTGAAAGCGGCCGACGAGCGGGTCCCATACACCAGCGTCACTAGCGAAGGCGGGCTGCGCACGCGTGTAGAGGAGGCGGCGAGACTGACAAACGGGACCCGCGCGTCAGTGTCTAGGCGCGCGCGCAGGAGACCGTGGCCAGTGGGCCGTGCGGAGCCAATTCGGAACTGGGCCAGATTCGGGTACAAGGCCCAGTAAGTTCCTTTTTCCTTTTTTTTTATATTTTCTGTTTTCTTTTTCATTTCTCTTTTCAAATTCAAACTTAAATCCAAATTCAAACTTTGTGGCAAGTTTATCCTCAGTTTATATATTCAATTTGAACTTACCAATATAGGATCTATTTATTTATGAATTTATCTTGTATTTTATAATATTTCTTTCTCTTTTCTAATTTCTAGTTCAAATCCAAATTTATACTTTTTATTTTAGTTTTTCAGATTTTTCAAATGTATCACTTGAAACCCAAAGGTGAATATAAACCATACTTATTTTAATATTACTAACTTAAGTTTTTATTCTCCTTTTTATTTATTTCATGAGATGTATAAATGGTTTTTCTTAAAAGAAAAAGAAAAATTCTTTTCCCATCTTTTTCTTATTTCCTAATTTCCAAAATATTATGATATTTTGTTCAAATTTCTTCTACTAATTCCCAATCCAGAATTTGGGTGTTACAAATCCTACCCCCCTTAAAAATAATCTCGTCCTCGAGATTTGTAAGAAAAGGGTTACGCAAGGATTGGTTTGTAATCTTTTAGTCTATAATTGTTTTCAAAAATCCAGGGTCTCTTTTTTTTTTTGTAGTAAATAGTGGGTGATTGGGACAGCATGTGTATCCATATGTAAAGCCATTTTATTATGTGGGATAAAAGATATCTTTAAAGTATATATAGGATTGGGTAGAAAGCAGTGGGGTAAGAAAAACTCCATCCAAAATTGTGGATCTTGACTCATTTTGGTGACCTCACTTGATCCTTGAAGACTTGAGTTGGTGCTCATTCTTTCTTGATGAGGTTGATCATCTTCTGTCTCCAATCTTGGTGTCTTCATTTGAGCTAGGGAGATATAGTTAAGATAGTTGGGTTTATGAGTGGGACATTTTTTTTAATCAATGGGTTCACATAAATGGATTGTGCAACTTATTGGGAGTGTATGGTTGAGTTGATCTATGACACTAACTTAGGCTTATGTGACTTAAGAGTATGGCTTAATCCTGGTACCAGTATTAAGTAACTTACTCAAGATTAGATCATAATGGATTAGATAAAATCTAGATTAGGTTGGATATGACTAGGTTAGACTAGTTTAGGTTAGATAGATCTACCAGGGTAGGATACGTGTTAGAATCTTTTGGGATAGGATGGATTATATGATGTAGGTAGGTCATTGTTTCAAGGATGAGTTGGTATAAGACATTAATTTAGGTCAAGTTCTATTTGTAGAGACAGTGTCTAACCTATATCACTAACTTAACTAACTTGTTAATCACTCACTTTAGATTGATTCATATTAGATTGGATGGGATCTAGATTAGATTGGTATAACTAGTTTGACTAGATGAGACTAGTTAAAGTTAGATAGATCTTCCTGGGTAGGATATATTTTTATCAGGATATGTTAAAATCACTGTTAGGTTAAAACAGAGGGGTTATGCAACTATCAGATAGTTGAGGTAGTTGTATATAGCCAAGTTGATCTATCATTCTTAATTTAGTGCGGGGTGAACTAAGTTAAGACTTGTTCTATAGGGGTAGAGTCTAAACTATTCCATCAGTGTTATCTAACATATTTGATAAGTCACTTTAGATTTGATCAGATCTAGGTTAGATTGGTGTGACTAGTTTGACTAGATAAGATCTAATTTAATTTGTATTAGATCATGGTTGTTATTCTAGAGGGGAATAAATATCCAATTTAGGGCAAGATGAATTCATAAGATAAGATAGAATCTTTCGAGATCAGTTAGGTCTATTAAGATGAGATAAAATCTTTTCAAGATAAGATGGGTATCTTTTAAGATGAGATGGATCTATTAAGATAAGGAGAGGGTCTTTTAAGATAAGATGGATCTATTAAACTTGATATATGTTTAATGGGGAATAATCTATGTTGTCTGTTTTATAAGTATTCTCCCTTATGTCTAGGTATAGGTATAGATGCAATTATGGACATTACTCCACAACCCATCACACTCAATCAAAGATCCAAATCAGACAGATATCATAAGAACAAACATTCAAATACATAGACACTTATAAAATAGTTTTGTTTTTGTTCCTAGGATTAGGTCTCCTATTCCTAAAGTCACTTTAGGCACAGGATTTCAAAGTGTGAAATCCAAGTTTGTCTTTAGAAAGATAAAGGTAAGAATAATCAGAGTAAGCGGAAATAGATGAGAAAAAGATTAAGATAAGTTTAGAAAGAATCAGAGTAGCAAAGGTAAGTAAATGAAGGTTGTCCAGTTCTACCTAGGTTTCGTCCTACAGTCAACATTCCTCTGATACCACTTCTGTAACACCCGGATTTTAGGGATCCAAAACCCGGGGTTAACATAAACACCAGGTATGCTGGGACCAAGTCTCAAACATATGATGTATAGTGGCACAGGATCGAATGTCACATCTTCATATATAACAGGAGTTCTATACAAAATATATAATTACATTATAGGGAGACAACGGTCCAGCAACCCAAAGTTGACTGGGAGATGACGACCTAGACCTCTCACGAACTCATCACAGCATCCTCCATGAGCATCATCCTGCAGTACCTGTTCTTGACCTGTGGTGTATGTGAGACAGCAAGAGTGAGCTCACATACGTTCATCGCTCAACAAGTTGTGGGGAATAATGTGCATGAACTCGCCAAAGGTGGGAGCTCACGTAAAGTGTAAGGCTTACCAAAGAAGATGGTTAGAGCTGAGCATTGCTTTTAAAGTTGGTCAAAATTTTATTAGCAGTTACTAAGTATAAGTAAATACCAAACCCAATTAAGTAATAGAACAAAAGTAACAACTTCACCTGCAATGCAATGCATATGACAAATTGAGTTTAAGTTCCATAATTTAATCATGTGAGGGTCCGAGCTGCTCATGACCGTGAGCACGGCTAGTATACCAGTTTTACACTCTGCAGAGGTTGCGCATCTTTACCCACAAGTCGTGTTACCCATCTGCCAAGGGGTCATGAATCCCATACACCTCTACCAAGGAAGTGAGGCAGGGTAGCACTACGAGGCCTTTACAAAGTTCCACTAGCTTCCGAAAACCCGCTACAGTTTATAGGAAGATCCAGTACAGGAATCCCTTGCAGGACCGCCATCGCAGCAAAATCCTCCCGAGGGCACTCCCCGCACTGACCTCTCCCCTACTGCCCTTGCCCCTTTCGGGTAAGGTAGTCTTCCACTAGCTTTCCTAATTAATCAGCCAAGGGCATCCCATACTACCCTTGTGGTAGCACTGTTTTCCCGGGTGGTCGCTCCATGTTCCAATTAACATTAATGATATCAACATGAACATAAACAGAATAACAACTAGAATTGGAACATGGAGGTAATAAATGATTATCCCAAAACCATATAAAGCAATAGCAAACTACCCAAGTGATTCAGGGGTAAACAAGGTGATGAGATAAACAATCTAGGGTGACCTATTGGGTCCCATCAAAATTAACCTATGCAGATCATTATGATTAATTAGAACATGAGTAGGTGAAAAGAAGTGATCAAGGGCACAACTTGCCTGGGCCTTGAGATCCAGGTACCAGGATGATCTTCAGGTGACACGTGACCTCACTGCTAGTCGTAGCAATTCAAACAAACATGGTATAGGCAAAATTAACATTACACCAAGCATGTAAATAAAATACACAGTAATAATCTAGACATTAAAATAAGATCACAGGAATTGGAAGCATTAAATTTGGAGTTATAGATTTTAAGTTATGAATTTTCAAAGGTTTTATGTGTTTAAAATGGATTAAGTGAGAGATTAAATTTCCAATTGTTTTCATGACCAAACAGAGGCACTAAATGATGAAGAGTATTATTACAAAATTTTAGAAACTGGAATGGTTCAATTTGGAGCAAAAATGAATTTTCTATGAATTATCTAAGTTCTAGCAATTATTTTCATATTAAAAATCTATTTTCTATTTTATTTATTCAATTTAAACAAGTTCTGGACTGGGCCTCAAATACCAGAAAACCCAGGGGCTGGCGCGTAAAACTTCCTAAGACTCAGAAAATCCCCAAGGTGGACGGCGGGTTGATTGCATAGAACCCCAGGGGCCCATGTGCAAATGCGTATCCGCGAAGGGGTATAGGAGGATTCAGACCGTTTAGATCAGATCCAAGGGCCAGGATCGGATCTCGCCCTTTATGAACCCGTGAGCGCTCAGAACCGTCCGATCACCGATCGATGGCCCAGATCGAGCAGAGCGAACCGGTATCCCGTCCTTCTAATCTCTGCCGTTCGTACCAGATCGGACGGCCCCGAGGTAATCTTCTCCCATCCGACCGCGCCGACGGCGGCGCACAGGGAAAGCGCGGCGGCGCCATGGCCGGACGCACGGGCACGGTGATTTAGCGCCAAAAACTCTATGATGTTGGGTGCTACACAATCGCACGGAATGGACGAATCACGGTGTAGAGCTTACTCACCGAAGAGGGGAGCCCAAAGACGTCGCCCGCGATGCACGTCGGATTGCCAACTCCGGCGAGGAATTCCAGGGATCCCAGGGCACCACCCCCCGATTGCGCCCGCGTACGCCATCCACATGAGCTCCCCAAGCCTCGGGCGCCAAGACTTGGGTTCGATTTGCGCTATTGGTGGCCATCCACGGTGGCGGCAATCTTCTCTCTTTCTTCCTCCGTTCTCTGCTGACCGCACGGCGAGGGGGGGGGGCTTGGGATATGGTGTGCGGGCTCAAGAGCGCGTGGCTCGCCTATATGTAACCGCGGCAAGGAGTCCGTGCGCCCGTGGCAGTGAAGGGCCGAGTCCCACGGCAACGGCAAGCTCCCAGGCGGAGTCCGCGCGTGAAGGACGGGATTTGTTACGATCCTGGAAGATTGATCCGACAAATGGGACCCACCAGTCATCCACGAGCGCGAGCCCAGCAGAGAAAGGAGCAATGGCCCACACGTCAGTGAGAGGCGAGGGCGAGAGTGCGGCCGACGCGCGAAGAAAACGGAGGCGAGATACCCCTCCCCGACGAGCGGGCCCGAGTGCCCAGTGGCAAGACCGGGGTGAGGCGCGGGTGAAAGCGGCCGACGAGCGGGTCCCATACACCAGCGTCACTAGCGAAGGCGGGCTGCGCACGCGTGTAGAGGAGGCGGCGAGACTGACAAACGGGACCCGCGCGTCAGTGTCTAGGCGCGCGCGCAGGAGACCGTGGCCAGTGGGCCGTGCGGAGCCAATTCGGAACTGGGCCAGATTCGGGTACAAGGCCCAGTAAGTTCCTTTTTCCTTTTTTTTTATATTTTCTGTTTTCTTTTTCATTTCTCTTTTCAAATTCAAACTTAAATCCAAATTCAAACTTTGTGGCAAGTTTATCCTCAGTTTATATATTCAATTTGAACTTACCAATATAGGATCTATTTATTTATGAATTTATCTTGTATTTTATAATATTTCTTTCTCTTTTCTAATTTCTAGTTCAAATCCAAATTTATACTTTTTATTTTAGTTTTTCAGATTTTTCAAATGTATCACTTGAAACCCAAAGGTGAATATAAACCATACTTATTTTAATATTACTAACTTAAGTTTTTATTCTCCTTTTTATTTATTTCATGAGATGTATAAATGGTTTTTCTTAAAAGAAAAAGAAAAATTCTTTTCCCATCTTTTTCTTATTTCCTAATTTCCAAAATATTATGATATTTTGTTCAAATTTCTTCTACTAATTCCCAATCCAGAATTTGGGTGTTACACCGACCCAGGGCTCGGACTCGGGCTAAGGCCCCAGAAGACGGCGAACTCCGCTCCGCCCGACCCAGGGCTCGGACTCGGGCTAAGGCCCCGGAAGACGACGAACTCCGCCTCGCCCGACCCAGGGCTCGGACTCCGCCTCGGCCTCTGCCGAACGACCTCCGCCTCGCCCGACCCAAGGCTCGGACTCCGCCTCGGCCTCTGCCGAACGACCTCCGCCTCGCCCGACCCAGGAGTTCGGGCTCGGCCTCTGTCATGCAGGACGGACTCGGCCTCGACTTCGGAGGAGCCTCCACGACGCCCGACCTAGGACACAAGACCGCCACGTCAACAGGAAGCGTCATCATCACCCTGCCCTGAGCCGACTCGGGTCGCAGAGAACAAGACCGGCGTCCCATCTGGCCAACTCCGCCAGATAGGCAATGATGGCGCCTCACTAGACCATGACGACGGCGACTCTTGACTCCCTTACGAAAGCAGGGAGACGTCAGCAAGAGCACAGCTGTTCCAACAGCTGTCCCTCCGTCAAGCTCCACTGCTTCTCCAACAGCCACGACGCCACACCAACAGGGTGCCAAGATCTCTCCGGCTGCCACCTTGGCATGTACTTAGGGTGCTAGCTCTCCCTCGCTAGACACGTAGCACCTTGCTACACCCCCATTTTGTACACCTGGATCCTCTCCTTACGACTATAAAAGGAAGGACCAGGGCCTTCTTAGAGAAGGTTGGCCTTGCGGGAACGAAGGGCAGGGGCAGGCGCTCTCTCGGGGCCGCTCGCTCCCCTCACCCGCGCGGACGCTTGTAACCCCCTACTGCAAGCGCACCCGACCTGGGCGCGGGACGAACACGAAGGCCGTGGGAATTCTCCGACTCCCTCGCGACCCGGCTCCGGCCACCTCGCTCTCGCTCTCTCCCCCCTTCGCGCTCGCCCACGCGCTCGACCCATCTGGGCTGGGGCACGCGGCACACTCACTCGTCGGCTCGGGGACCCCCCGGTCTCGGAACGCCGACACGGCCCGAGCAGGCGGCTCGGCCGGCCATCCCGATGCCTCGGCCAGCTGACCCCCAAAGACATCAGCTCGGCTTGTGGCCTCGGCAGCTCAACTCCGGCGTCGGCTCCACCAGTGGACGACCCGGCTAGGCTCTGGCCAACTACACCTCCTTTTCGAAGCTAACTCTGCCTCCGTCCGTGCTAACGCCGCTACCTCCGGCTTCGGCTCATCGAAGGGCGGCCGAGGGGTTCCTTTAAATAAGCAAGAGCGACCTCGGACAGCAAGGTCGACCGAGCCGAGGGACTCCTACGCCTCCGGGATACGGATACCTCACTCGTCACCTTTGCACGAAGCAGCTCACGCTCGGTGAAGCGGTTCAAATAATCAACAAGGCGAGTCTTAGTGCTCGAAATGAAGAAAAAACACGGCTCCGTGCCAAAAATTACATACACGTTTAGGCCTCGACAGCCGCATTGAACAAGACACCGGCATTCAAGGTGCCAATACAAACGGAACTCCGGTTCCGTCCCCACGGCAGCAGTGATGGCCCCAGGGCGGAAGCCACTGCAACCTTACCCTCGCCCGCGCCGACGCTCGAGGGGCGAGGACAAGTACAAAGAGCTGGAGGCCCGGAGCACGGATGGTGGCAGTGATCCCGTCGGCGACGGGGACTTCTCGGACCGCATCCACCTTGGCACCTTCGAGTGGAGCATCAGCCCATCGGCAGATCCCCACTCGGATCCTCCCGGACGAGCGGAGCACCGAGGAGCATCGACCTCCGCGCGGAGGCCCCGTACTGTTGCAAAGGCAGGACAGCCCCAGAACACGAACGCCGCTCTAGCGGCGTGCGATGTCTTGGGCGGTCCACCCGTGCGCACGGCGCGACAACCGCCCTCGCGGCAGGAGGGGGCACCGGGAGCCAAGCCGGCGAGCCCAACGTGCCGGAGCTGGCGACACCCGCCGTCGACCGGCCCCGCATTGTCGAAGTCTGCCCCGCTCGTAGGGCTAGTGAGCGCCCTCTCCCTTGGATGCTGAAGGGGAGGCCGACCCACGAACCCGCGCGGGAGGTAGAGCTCCGGCTCAGCCCGGCCTCCGCCCCAGCAAGGATGATGAACATCCTTGAAGCTGAGGGCGGAACCAAGATCGCAGCCCAGCTTGCTTCTCCCCGTCCAGAAGCTGGGAGTCACCGTCTTGGGTGACCACCGGCGAGGGGATGCAGCTGGGCTGCCTGATGAAAATCCTTAAAGCCGAACGATGGCCGAAAGGTACCAACTTCTGCAAAGTTGTGTTCCTCCGACGACAAGACGGAAGGATTCCGAGCGTCCCCCGCCCGAGGGCTCGGAAGGTCGGAAGACACGGTGCATGAGGGAAGCGCGAAGACATGGTTGCCCTCCAAGGGGGTCGTCCCCCTTTTAAAGGCGACTCCCCGCACTTGCGCCCTCAACCGTTGCGGGTTGAGTCTTCTCCAACACGCTCCGAGATTCTCCCCCCCACGGCGCGGGGGCTGGGTCCCACACGTCATGCAAGCCGGTCCAGGGGAGAAGAAGCCAAACCGCCACGCGCGCAGTGCATGCAACCACCCGACGATTACAAGCACTCCTCCACTTTCGCCCAGACCAGCGGGTGAAAGGGCGGACAGCCATCCAGGCGGCATGCAACCGTGCCAAGTGGGCACGCCCCTTCGACTCCAACGAGCCCAGCATGGAGGTCCAGGCCCACGCGTCATGCAACCGGCGCGCCGGTTGCTACGTGTGAGCAACTGCACCGCCACTCACGCCACTACCGCGCCTCCTCGACCGTGGAGTCGATACCGCAACTCGAGGCAACCCTATAGTGCCAGCCAAGCACGATGGTCAAATGCGGTCAAAATTGAGCCGGCAGTAATGGCGGTGGCAGGCGGGCAGAGGCAGCGGTCACGTCGTCAGCCAAGCTTACGTCCCATCCAGGGGCAGCGAGGGAGCCCTCTCCCATGGCGTGAAGACGGCGCACCCGTGATCCGTTCCTCGAACAGCTCACGCACGCGCAACGGCCGCCCCACGAACCGCTCACCCCGTCGCATTAGTTCTGCGGCTGAACAGGCAGCGTCTCTGGCAGGAGAAGTGAGCGATGCTTCGCCTTCGCCATAATGACCGCGTCAAAAAAGGTACGCCGCGTCATTCGATTTCGTGTCCTTTCCCTTTTCCTCTTTCTCTCTCTTACAACAGGGACCGGGAAAGGGGGATACCCCCAAAAGGACCCTTCTCCGTGAAGGAAACAGGCTCCGAGCCTCCTTACTGATCAGAGGTTCGAAGGCTGGCCCCTCGGAGGGGTTCAACAGCCGCCTCAGAGCACGTGGGCTCCACACCCACTACTGGTCAGAGGTTCGATGGCCGGCCCTTCGAAGGGTTCAACGGCCGCCTCAGGCCACTCGGGCTCCGCGCCGACTACTGATCAGGGGTTCGTAGGCTGGCCCTCGAAGGGTTCACAGTCGCCTCAGACACAGAGCGAGGGATGACCATGGGTACGTTCGATACATAACCAAGGCTCGGGCTACGCTCCGAGGTACCCTAGGACATTTCCGAGACCAGCGGGAACGATCTTGTAATGGAGTCCCATCAGAGGGAGGCATCGAGCCCTCAGACCCCGTCGACAGGGGACCGGGTCCGGCAGATCACCCGCAGGTACTTTTGGGCGCGCCTCTGGGCCTCTAGCCGACCCCTATCAAATGGGGCACGGACGTCCGCTCGGATTACCCGCCAGCAGCTCACCGGAGACACCATGTTCGGCGCCACCCGAGGGCAACATGGAGCTTCCCCCCCCCTCCTCCTTGCGGAAAGGCGACGCAGGGGCATATGTAAAAAAGTCGAGTATGTCCCTGACCGTCCTCTCGCCCTGTGCGGAGGCTCGGGGGCTGCTCTCGCAAACCCGGCTCCGGCCAAACCGTTGGCAGCGTCAACATACCAGCCCGAGAACTTGGGACCCGACCGTGCACTCGGGCTACGGCCAGCTCGCATGAGGGAACAACTAGACCAGCCGAAGTGTTGCGAAGCGCACTAAGACCTCGAAGGAGTAAAACTACTCCTCCGAGGCCTCGGGGGCTACACCCGGCGGGTGCGCTCGCGCGCACCCACCGGAACAGAATGCAACCGAAAAAGGTTGGTCCCCTTGCAAAAAAGTGCGGCAAAAGCCTCCAAGCGAGTATTAGTACTCCCTTGGAGGCTTGGGGGCTACTGTCGGGGACCATAATTAGGGGTACCCTCAAGACCCCTAAATCTCAGCTGCTAACCCCCATCAGCACAAAGCTGCAAAGGCCTGATGGGTGCGATTAAATCAAGGATCGGTCCATTCAAGGGACATGATCGTGCCTCGCCCGAGCCTAGCCTCGGGCAAGGGAAGCCAACCCCGGAGAACCTACGTCTCGCCCGAGGACCCCCCTCCAGCAACGGGCACACTATCGGCTCGCCCGAGGCCCAGTCTTCACCGAGAAGCAACCTTGGCCACATCGCCACGCCGATCGACCAAATCGTAGGGGCATTTAATGCAAAGGTGGTCTGACACCTTAATCCTGACGCATGCCCTCCAGTCGATAGAGCCGAAGTGACCGCAGTCACTTCGCCGCTCTACTGACCGGTCTGACAAAAGGACAGCGCCACCTGCGCCGCTCCGACTGCTGAGCCACCCGACCGAGTGGGGCTGACAGCAGCCAAGGCCGGCCTCGGGCGTCATAGGAAACTCCGCCTCGCCTGACCCCAGGGCTCGGACTTGGGCTCAGCCCCGGAAGACGGCGAACTCCGCTCCGCCCGACCCAGGGCTTGGACTCGGACTCAGCCCCGGAAGACGGCGAACTCCGCTCCGCCCGACCCAGGGCTCGGACTCGGGCTCAGCCCCGAAAGACGACGAACTCCGCTCCGCCTGACCCAGGGCTCGGACTCGGGCTCAGCCCCGGAAGACGGCGAACTCCGCTCTGCCCGACCCAGGGCTCGAACTCGGGCTCAGCCCCGGAAGACGGCGAACTCTGCTCCGCCTGACCCAGGGCTCGGACTCGGGCTCAGCCCCGAAAGACGGCGAACTCCGCTCCGCCCGACCCAGGGCTCGGACTCGGGCTCAGCCCCGGAAGACGACGAACTCCGCTTCGCTCGACCCCAGGGCTCGGACTCAGCTCTGGCCTCAGACGATGAACTCCGCTTCGCCCGACCCCAGGGCTCGGACTCAGCCCTGGCCTCAGCCGACGGTCTCCGCCTCGCCCGACCCAGGGGCTCGGACTCGACCACGGCCACAGAAGACAGACTCGACCTCGACCTCAGAGGAGCCTCCACATCACCCAACCTAGGGCGCGGACCGACCACGTCGACAGGAGGCACCATCATCACCCTACCCCGAGCTGACTCAGGCTACGGGGAACAAGACCGGCGTCCCATCTGGCTCGCTCCGCCAGATAGGCAATGATGGCGCCCCGCACGCTCTGTGACGACGGCGGCTCTCGGTCCCCTTACAGAAGCAAGAGGACGTCAGCAAGGACTCGACAGCCCCAACAGTTGTCCTTCCGCCAGGCTCCAGCACTCCTCCGACGGCCACGACACCACACGAACCGGGTGCCAAAACCCCTCCGGCTGCCACGACGGCATGTACTTAGGGCGCTAGCTCTCCTCCGCTAGACACGTAGCACTCTGCTACACCCCCCATTGTACACCTAGATCCTCTCCTTACGCCTATAAAAGGAAGGACCATGGCCCTCTTACAGAGGGTTGGCCCGCGCGGGGAAGGACGGGACGGCGCTCGCGCAAGGCCGCTCGCTCCCACTCCCGCGTGGACGCTTGTATCCCCCTACTGCAAGCGCACCCGACTCAGGCGCGGGGCTAACACGAAGGCCGCGGGATCCACACTCTCTCACGCTTGCCTCCCTCCGGCTGCTTCCTTTCCCCCCTTCGTGTTCCGCCTTGCGTCGACCCATCTGGGCTGGGGCACGCGGCGACAATTCACTCGTCGGTCCAGGGACCCCCCGAGTTTCGAAACACCGACAGGTACGATCCCCCACCCCAAACAAATCCTAGCCACACCCATTAAATCCAAAGTCCAGGGATTGTTACCCTCAACCACGACGGTCCGAGCGGCGATGCACATCCATCACGGTGAGCCCTGGGGATTGGAGTGCCGAGGTTTGTCGTCCATGGGGTGGAGCGGCCTGGTGGTCGGAGGTCATGTCCGGCGATAAATTATGCCTTACCGCACGATCCACCCACCGAGCCGAGCGACGGACAACAATTCAGTGATCTCAAGCGAACACCCGGGGCTGGCCGATGCGTCTAGAATAGTCACGTCGACGAGGATCACCAGTGGCGGCACCCAACCTTATCTCCCTCTCTCTCGGTTCACGGAGATGGCAGTGGAATGGAGGGACGTGCAGCGGCCGAGACAGGGAAGGTATTTATCCACCGCACGGAAGAGTCGAGAGGTGGACCGCAGACTACCCGGGCAAGATCTACGCGCGAGATGCGGCGGTGACGCCCTCCATGCGCGCGATTCCGTTGAAGGTGGAGCTGACAAATGAACCCCACGTGCCAGTGTAACCGTGAGGCACTGGGAACCTGACAAGCGGGCCTGTGACACAGTGAGTGCAAACGATTCACGCAGCACAACACCTGCTGAGTGGGCCAATTCCGTCAGCGAGAGGCATTCCGCGTCTGAGAAGGATGTGTGAGGCTGACGGGTGGGCCCCGTATGTCGGCGCACGGCAGCGCGTGCGGGATAAGGAAACTTGGGCTGTGTGGGTGTGAGGGGTATGGTTAAGTGGGCTGCGTGCAAAACTTTGAGCCCGACAAGTTTACATTCTTTTTTTCTTTATTCTTTTCCTTTCTCTTTTCTTCCTTTCCATATTCAAATTTCCATTTCAAATTTAAATTCCAATCTCGTGGCAAATTTATCCTCACATTAATAGTACAATTTGAACATACCCAAAATGTGATGAATTTATTTATTTATAAATTTATTTTGTGTTGTGTAATATTTCTCTCTTACTTTCTTTATTTTATTTCCAATTTCTATTTTTAAATTAGGTCTTACACCCCAATTTGGACACTAATATAATTTTATTAATATTAATATATTGTTATTTATAAATGCACAAACAAAACTCCAATATGATGCATGGCTTATTTTAGTTGTATTAATCATTTGTTTTCTCATATGTGGTTATTACCATGTGATGATGAGTATGAGGCAAAACATAGAATGAGATGTACTCTTTGATTTTCATTTACAAATTGGGTATTACAAATCCTACCCCCTTACAAAGAATCTTGTCCTCGAGATTAGGTAGAACAAGGAAAGTGGTGGGAAAATCTACGCTTAGCTCTTCTTCTCTTTCCCATGTAGCCTCATCTTCTCCATTGTGACTCCATTGCACTTTGCAAATTTTAACCACTTTACTCCTCGTGACACGAGTTAAGGTATCAAGAATCTTGATAGGAGACGCCGTATAAGTCAGATCATCTTGAACACTAAGATCCTCCATAGGTAGCTGCTCCTCAGGTACCCGTAGCACTTCTTCAGTTGAGACACGTGGAAGATATCATGTACATCCGCTAGATGATCGAATAATTCCAGTTTATAGGCAACTTCTCCCACTCGCTTGAGGATCAAGAAGGGTCCAATAAAGCGAGGGGACAACTTCCCTTTGACTTTAAATCTCCTCATACCCCGGATCGGTGACACCTTCAGATATGCGTGATCACCCTCCTTAAACTCTAGCAGTCTTCTCTGGGTATCCGCATAACTTTTCTGCCTTGACTGCGTAGTTCTCAAGTTTTCCCTTATCTACCGGACTTGTTCTTCTGCCTCTTGTATAATTTCTGGCCCAATGAACTGCCTTTCACCAGTTTGATCCCAATACAGTGTAGTCCTGCACTTTCTACCATACAGAGCCTCAAACGGGGACATCTTCAAACTGGCCTGGTAAATGTTATTGTAAGAGAACTTCGCATACGGTATGCTCTTGTCCCAATTGCCACCATGTTTAAGAGCACAAGCTCTTAACATATCCTCTAGTACTTGGTTGGTCCTCTCGGTCTGCCCATCAGTTTGAGGATGGTAGGCCGAACTAAAATTCAATCTTGTATCCAAGCACTCATGCAACTTCTGCCAAAACCGAGAAGTAAACTGAGATCCTCGGTCTGACACAATCTTCTTAGGCACACCGTGTAGGCATACTAACCGTGCCATGTACAACTCTGCTAGCCTGGCTCCTGAATATGTGGTCTTCACTAGGATAAAGTGGGCTACTTTAGTGAGCCTATCCACAATCACCCATATAGAATCATACCTCGTAGATGTGCGGGGTAGACCTACAATGAAGTCCATGCCAATCTCTTCCCACTTCCACTCAAGTATCTTAAGTTGGTGCAGCAAACCAGTAGGTCTTTGATGTTCCGCTTTTACCCTCTGGCAAACATCACATAGTGCTACATGCGAAGCAACATCTTTCTTTAGTCCATACCACCAATACTTCTACTTCAAGTCCTGGTACATTTTAGTAGTGCCAGGATGGATGGAGTAAGCTGAGTCATGCGCCTCCTTCAATATGGTCTCACGAAGACTGTCGATCTCAGGAACATAAATCCGGTCTTTGAACCAAATCGTACCCTAGTCATCCTTCGTGAAATATGGGCCTCTACCTTAAGTAATCAGGTCCTTGATCTCCTAGATTTTAGCATCACCGATCTGACCCTTGCGTATTTCCTACTCCAAGGTAGGCTCTACCTCTATGGTAATCCCTTTGGTATGAGCAACTATCCCTAGATTGAGCTTCTCAAAGTCTTCCGCTAACTCATCGGGTAACTGGGTGACAATAGCTGCAAGGACATGCTCCTTCCGACTCAAGGCATCCGCAACCAGATTCTCCTTGCCCGGATGATAGTGAATTTCCATGTCATAGTCCTTGATGAGCTCCAACCAACGGCGTTGCCTAAGGTTGAGATCTTTCTGAGTGAAGATATACTTTAAGCTCTTGTGATCAGTGTAGACTTGGCACTTGGTTCCCATAATATAGTGTCTCCAAATCTTAAGAGCATGCATGATGGCTACCAGTTCTATGTCATGAGTGGGGTAGTTCAACTCATGTTTCTGCAACTGATGAGATGCGTAGGTGATGATGTGACCTTGCATAAGCACACATCCCAAGCCCTAGCGGCTTGCATCAAAATATATATCAAAACTCTTCTTTAGATCTGGCATAATCAACACTGGGTCTGACATTAACTTAAACCTCAACTGGTTGAAACTCTCTTGGCATTCCTAGGTCCAATTGAACTCCTTCCCTTTCTCTAACAGTCAGGTCATATGCTTTTCTATCTTAGAAAATCCTTCAATGAATCACCGGTAATAGCCCGCGAGCCCCAGAAAACTTTGGACCTCCGTAACTGAACTTGGTATCTTCCAACCAACTATCGCTGTTACTTTAGCTGGATCTACTAAAATTCCTCCCTTGGAGATGATATGCCCGAGGCATGGTACTTCATCAAGCCAGAACTCACACTTAGTAAATTTGGCATAGGATGATTATCCCATAACTTTTGTAGCACCATCCGCAGATGTTCCTCATGATCACTATCATTCTTGGAATATATGAGGATGTCGTCGATGAATACCACGACGAATCTATAGAGATACTCCATGAACACCTTGTTCATCAGATTCATGAAGTAGGCTGGTGCATTGGTTAAGCCAAACAACATGACTGTGAATTCATATAGACCATATTGGGTAGAGAAAGCCATCTTGGGAATATCAGATGGCCTAATCTTCATTTGATGATAGCCTGACCTAAGGTCAATCTTAGGGAACACCCTAACACCTCTCATCTGATCAAATAAATCTTCAATACGAGGTAAATGGTTCTTATTCTTAATGGTGACATCATTAAGTGATCTATAGTCCACACACAGCTGTTGCGAACCATCCTTCTGTACAAATAGTACCGGTGCTCCCCAAGGTGAAGAACTCGGACGAATGTACCTTGCCTCTTGCAACTCGGTTAATTGTTTCTTAAGCTCTTTTAATTCTTCCACTGACATCCTATATGGCCTTTTTGAAATGGGAGCAGTACCAGGTAAGAGATCAATAACAAATTCAACTTCCCTATCTGGTGGCGTTCCGGGTAACTCTTCAGGAAAGACATTTAGAAAGTCTCTAGCAAATCGGATGTTTCTACCCACGAATTTTCCATCTACTAGAAATATGGCATGTCTGGTAGAGACGGTTATAGTAATCTCAACTTCAAATCTTTCCCCTTTGGAACTGGTGAGTTCTACGGTTCCCTTATCACAGTGTATAACTGCCTTTGCTTTCCTTAACTAGGACATCCCGAGTATCACATCTATACTGCTTTCTTCTAATACTATAGGTGTAGACCAGAATTCCCTTCCCATAATTGTCACTGTTAATCTGTGTCGTGTAGTTTACTTCAACAGGTCCTTTACGTGTAATTACTACCATTGGTGATTTCATATTTTGCAGTGGTAATTCATTGGTGGTGGCAAATCGAGCAGAAATAAACAAATGCGTAGCTCCAGAATCAAATAATAATGCTGCTAAAATTGCATTAATGTAAAACATACCTATAGCGATGTCTGCTTTGTTAGCAGTGGCCTCAACACTGACTTGGTTAACTCTGGCAATGCTGAATCCCTTGCCAGGAGTTTGTTACATGTTTGGAGCTGGTGTGCTGGAATTCCCCACCGGACAAGCATTTGCATAGTGCCCAACCTGACTGCACTTGAAGCATGTAGGGCCAGTCCTCTATCCTGTAGGCCTCATCGGGGTGCCAGTGGGGGTAGCCTGACGAGTGTGTGGTGTCTGTGGAGTCCCCTGTGGAGCGTACTGAGCTGGGTGCGGCCTCCTCCTGGACGAGCTGGTGTACCCTGGGGTGGAATGTAGCGAGGGCGAATACTGCTGCTACCCTGCCCCTGGGTAATGGCCTTCCTCTTCATGTCTCCCAGTTGAACACACTTGTGTTCAATAGCTAGAGCTTTATCAAGAAGCCTCTGAAATGATGGGAAGGTATGAGCAACCAGTGCATACTGTAGTGGCCCATTGAGTCCTTCTATGAAGTGCTCTTGCTTTCTCTCATCATCAGCCACCTCATCAGGAGCATACCATGATAGCTGAATGAATTTGTCACGGTAATCACTAACTGACATGTTGCTCTATTTTATTGATAGAAATTCATTTTTTTAATCTTCATCAGTCCAACAGGTATGTGATAATTTCTGAACTGTGTGGTGAATTCCGCCCAAGTAAAAGTGACAGCAGCGTCATGGGCAGCAACATAAGAATCCCACCAATCAGCAGCAGGACCAGTCAGACGACCAGAAGCATAGAGAACCTTCTCACGGTCGAGCATTGGGTAATGTTTAGCATCTTCTCTACTGACTTCAACCAGTCGTCAATGTGCAGAGGATCTAGAGAACTGGTGAAGGTAGGCGGCTTGTGGCTCATAAATTCCCGTTGCTTGTCCCGGGGTGGAAGTGGTGGTGGAGGTGGTGGCAATGGGGCTTGCTGCTGTCGCCCCATCCTCTCCTGATGCATCTCCTCACGCATATCTTGCCTTTCCTGGCGCATCTCTTGGCGTTCCTGTCGCATCTACGCATGCATATCTGCCATAGTATTAGCCATTTGTTGCATCGTCTGCATCTGGGCTGCAACCACTGGATCAGTTTTGGCTGGTGGAGGATTTGGAGGATTCATCTCTACTTGTTGCTGTCTAAGCACCCTCAGGTTATGTGGATTGGCAAGTAGATCAATTCTGCCTCCCTTCCTAGTATTGACCATCTGGGTTAGAAATACATGGTAAGATAGAATTGTAGAATAGACGAGTAATTATGAGGCAGGATCTTTTGGGGTTTTATTAGCTAAGTAGATTAGTGTGTCACCTACTCATTCTAATTACCTTATGGTGGTACATGCTAGAATGCTCTGCTATACTGATTCAATCAATCAAAGAAGCAAATCAAGCATTTACCATAAGAACAAACATCCAATTACTTTAAGTAGAGAAAATAATTTTAATTTTGTCTTGGGTCTCCTATCTCTTTAGAGGGTCATGGATGTAGGATTACAAAGTGTGAAATCCTCCTTATCTTAGAATAGAAAAGGTAAGAATAATCAGAGTAGAACAGTAGAAGGTGAGACAGGATCAAGATAAGTATAGAAAGAATCAGAGTAAGGTAAGTAGGTAAGGGGTTTGTCCAGGTCTATTTAGGTTTCATCCTGTTGGAGACTTGTTCTCAAATGCTAAGAGTTAAGAACAAGGCAACATAAAAAGTGTTAAATGTTAAAGTCCTTCGAAACATTATCTCCCTTCGGATATAATGAATTCCGGACGAAGGTTATGAAGAACAAACCTTCTTAAACACAATAAATGATGAAGAAGGATTCATACACAAGATATGAAAAAATAATATAAGCACTTTAAATGTTATTACCAACTTATTTTTATTTGCGTGACTGTATCAGCAATAACAAATTATAAATGTACCTTCGGTTCGAAGGAAAGCAGGGGTACAAACGTGACGCGAAAGTAAATGCCCAAGTCAGCGTGAACAGTACGGGAGTACTGTTCATCTATTTATAGGCACGGGACGCAGCCCATGTAAAATTACACCCATGCCCTTTACATTTTCTAATAACTCTATAGAAATCCATCGGGGTCTAAATAGCCTTTTCCCTTTTAAGTCGGTTTCTTTTTCTGCTATCACGCCGAAGCTCCCCTACGCATAGCTTCGGCTCTGCACCGTCCTTCATACTCTTTGTGCATCTTCACGCTGTGGTTTTGATTTATGTCCGAAGGTACCTATTTACACATTATACTCTAGAGACATAGTTAAATCATGTTTTTGAGGACCTTCGGAAGCCGAAGGCCCCCAACACATCCTATAATCAACATTTGCTCTGATACCACTTCTGTCACACCCGGATTTAAAGGATAAAGCTGGGTGCGTCTCATATATGCGCCAAGGAAGAACATCACATATAATGACATAGTGTATAGAGATAAATGTCATAAATATCATAAATGTAATTATTACATAGCAGAAGTCTTACAAAAATAAATGATAATAATAAAGTGAACTAAATATTATTTCTGTGGCGCTACAAAGCTGACTGGGAGACGCCACCTAGATCAACTCGTAAGCTTCATTGTAGGGCGGCTCCTCTTCGACCACCTGCTCTTCACTTGTGGGGGAGTTTATATATCGCAAGAGTGAGCTCACAAAAGATCATAGCTCAACAAGTTGTGGGGAATAATGTGCATGAACTCACCAAAGGTGGGATTTCTTGTGAAATGTAAGGCTGATCAACAAATAAGGTTTAAAGCTGAGCATTGCTTTTAATAAGTTGATCAAATTTTATTAGCAGTTACTAAATGTAAGTAAATACCAAACTAGAGTAATAAATAGATCAAATTAATAATAAACCACAATGTGATGCAAATGATAAATTGAATTTAATTCCATAATTAATCATGTGAGGGTCCAAGCCGCTCATGATCGTTAGCATGGCTGATATACCAGTTTTATACTCTGCAGAGGTTGCACATCTTTACCCACAAGTCATGTTACCCATCTGCCAAGGGATCGCGACTTTCCATACACCTCTACCAACAAAGCGAGACAGCGTAACACTACGAGGCCTTTACAAAGTTCCACTAGCTTCAGAAAACCGGCTACAGTTTCTAGGAAGCTCCAATGCAGGGATCCCTCGCCTGACCGCCATCACAGCAAAATCAACCCAAGGACCTCCCTACACTGACCACTCTCCTACTGCCCTTGCTCCTATCGGTAAGGTAGTCTTCCACTAGATTTCCTAATTAGTCAGCCAAGGGCGTCCCATACCACCCTTGTGGTAGCACTATTTTCCTGGGTGGTCGCTCCATGTTCCAATTAACATTATGATCTTATCATGAACAATAATTAACAAACTGATAATAAAAGTGTGAACATGAATAATGTGTATCTCAATACCCAAATCCACATAAAGTAATAGCAGATACTACTCAAAAATTCAGTGGTAAACAAGATACAGAGATAGCCAAACTAGGGTAACCTATTGGGTCCCATCAAAATTAACCTAAACAGATCATAATGATTAATAAGAACATGACTGGTATAGCAGGAATTAACATGACACCAAATAGCAGAACAGAATGCATTATAATATTCTACGTGTAGTAATGAGATCCTAGGAACAAGAATCACTAAATTCGGAGCTACGGTTATTAAGTTATGAATTTCTGAAGTTATTTAGTACTTGGAATAGAATAATTCAAGTGCATAGTTTTAATCCAATTTTCATGGCTAAACAGAGGTACTAGGTGACATACAATATTAAAACAAAATTATTGCAACTGGAATGAATAAATTTAGAGGTAGAATGAATTAAATATGAATTTCACAAGTTTCTGGAATTATTTTTGACTAAAAATCTATTTTCTAATATCTTTTTTCACTATTTTACTGATCCCGTGCTACACGCATTAATACATAAAAGGCCAGGGGCTAGACTGCGAACTTCCTAGACTCAGGTTACCTAGAGCTGTACCGTGGGTCAATTTCTATAGGGGTTAGGGTTTCTTATGCAAGATTGATCATCTGAAGGGGTATCAGGCTACTAGAGCCGTCCGATCAAAATCTGAAGGCCACGATTAGATCATCACGCTATTATAACGGGACACGACATTAGGCCCTAGATCCAGATCCTACGGCCAAAACTCGTCACCACCCCGGACAAGCCAGAGCCGCACAATCCCGGATCGACGCCCAGGATTCAATGAACTCGAGCCAACACATTTAATCAATAACCACCGTTGCTCCCAAAATCAACGGGCGGTATGATCCCCACCCCAAACTAATCCTACCCGCACCCGTTACATTCAAAGTCTAGGGATTGTCACCCTCATCCACGGTGGTTCGAGCGGCGGCGCACATCCATCATGACGAACCCGTCAGTGAAGCATCCTCACCCACTCCGGCACCCCAGTGCTAATTCGAAGTGTAATACTCGTAGTACGAACGGTGGTGAACATTATAGGGGAATTGTTACCGGGGATTGGAGTGCTGAGGTCTGTCGTCCACATGGTGGAGCGGCCTGGTGGTTGGAGGTCAAGTCCGGCGAGAAATTCTACCTCGCCGCACGATCCACCCACCGAGCCGAGTGACAGACAACAATTCAGTGATCTCGAGCGAACACCCAGGGCTGGCCGGCGCATCTAGAATAGTCACGTCGACGAGGATCACCAGCAGCGGCACCCAACCTTATCTCCCTCTCTCTTGGTTCATGGGGATGGCAGTGGAATGGAGGGACGTGCAGCGGCCGAGACAGGGAAGGTATTTATCCACCGCACCGAAGAGTCGGGAGTTGGACCGCAGACTACCCGGGTGAAATCCACGCGCGAGATGCGACGGTGACGCCCGCCATGCGTGTGATTCCGTTGAAGGTGGAACTAACAAACGAACCCCACGCGCCAGTGTAACCGTGAGGCACTAGGAACCCGACAAGCGGGCCCGATACACAGTGAGTGCAAACGATTCACACGGCACAACACCTGCTGAGTGGGCCAATTCCGTCAGCGAGAGACATTTCACGCCTGAGAAGGATGTGTGAGGCTGACGGGTGTGTAGGAAACAGGTGACGCCTAAGAGGGGGGGTGAATTAGGACTTCTAAAACTTTTACTAAACTAGGCCACAATTAAATCCCTAGAGCAAAACCTATGCAAATAATCAAAACTAGAATGTGCAAACTAGGTTTTGTCTAAGTGTTGCTATCTCTACCGCAAAGGCTAAGTTTCAATCTACACTAAATAAGTATGACAATAAGATTGAAACTTAAATACTTAATATAAATGCGGAATGTAAAGAGCTAAGTAGAGAAGCAAACTCTCGTGGATGACGCCGGTATTTTTACCGAGGTATCCGGAACCACGCAAGGTCCTGACTAATCCTCGTTGGTGCCCCTACGCAAAGGGAAGCCCACGCGAGGGCCAAGCACCACGGTCGAGTAACTCCGTAGAGAGCCACAGGCCTTCTCCACGCGCAAGTGGTGCTCCGCTTCCGGCTCCTCTCGGACGCTCCCCGCCGTCTCAACTATCGAGCTTCCGGCCGAAACGCCGCGGGCCTCGTTCCCTCCGGTACACGGTGGCGGCCGTGACACAAACACGGTTGTCACGGTCTCGCAAGACTCTCGCCCCACTCGGTACAATTACAACGACTCACGCAAGAGCCGAGGGGTTGTGAGGTTTATCTAAACTCACTCAACAATCTAGGGTTCACCTAGAGCAAGTGCTAAAGCGGTCTAACTAACCTAAGCACTTCGCAAAGCACCTACACTAATCACCGAGTGATTCTATTAAGCACTTGGGTGTTTGAGCTCTTGGAAATGTGCACTATATGCCTTAGTATGTTGCTTGGGCTCTCACACTTGAGAATGGCCGGTTGGGGTGGTATTTATAGCCTCCACACCCCCAACTAGCCGTTGGACAGAAAGCAGCAGCTTTCTGTCGTCGGGTGCACCGGACAGTCCGGTGCACCACCGGACACTGCACAGTAGATGTCCGGTGCACGCCACGTCAGCCGACCGTTGGCGCCTGTAGCAGTCGACCGTTGGATCCGACCGTTGCCGTCTGCCCGTTGGCACACCGGACAGTCCGGTGCTACAGCCAGAGAGTGCCTGTCTGCGGCCTCTCTGCGCAGACTGTCCGGTGCCTCACCGGACAGTCCGGTGCACACCGGACACCAATGTCCGGTGCGCCACCAGGCGCTGGCTGACAGCCCTTATCTTGGATTTCTTCGCTGATTTCTTCGGGCTTCTTTGTTCTTGAGTATTGGACTCCTATGTATCTTTTTATGTCTTCTTTTGAGGTGTTGCATCCTCATTGCCTTGGTCCAATTCTCTTCGCATCCTGTGAACTACAAACACAAACACTAGAAAACTTATTAGTTCACGGATTGTGTTGTTCATCAAACACCAAAACTCAATTAGCCAAATGGCCCGGGGTCCATTTTCCTTACAATCTCCCCCTTTTTGGTGATTGATGACAACACAACCAAAGCAAGCAAATAATACAAGTATTTGAATGAAAATATGCATTTTACTTGCTAAGATGCATGATTGTCCCCACAATGTGATATTATGGACTTAAGCCTCCCCCTAACTCCATAATTCACTTACTTCCTATTTTTGGACCAAATAACCAAAACCACTTGAAAAGCCATTTGTAGATATAAAATTTTAAATTGGTGGTGTTTGGTGTTTGATAAAGTTTTCATTGCTTTGGTCCCTAAACTTCTCCCCCTTTGGCATCAACCACCGAAAAGGAAGACATTAAAAGCATGTAGGAAGTAAATAACAGCTTGCCCTCAACAAGAATTTTATCAAATGATACCACTAGAAGGATATTAAATTAAACCATATGAATGATATCAGTTGAAAGGATTACTCCCCCTAAATGAGTGTTCTCTTTAGAAAGAAGTTTCTCCCCCTTTTTAGAGATGAAGAAATACTCCCCCTGACAGAGATCCTCTACTTAGGAAAAAGCATGTGAAAATTAGAGGTGCAAGACATGATTTGAAAAGACTGACTTCCCTTATGCATAGGTAACAGAATATGAGTTAACTATTTATGCATTTTTGGCAACACGGAAGCATATGATATGAAATATAGTCTAATCAAATATTGGAGAAGACATGTAAATGATACTGAATGTAGTCTCAAAAGATACCAATTGGAGATCAATGGCGAGCTTGAGAGACATGAGAGTTCTTGGAGATTTTGCAGTGGAAGATTGTTGTCTTTCTCCGGGGACTTCATTTTCCTTACAATGAGACTATCACATGAAATAGACTTGAAAAGGTGTTAGTCTCAAAGTGTTAGATTATAGAGTAACCTCCCCCTAAAGGTGTGCATACAAGTTTTGAATACTTGTAGGAGACACGCACTTTGATTTGATATCAAGAGGGGCAAATTATCCATAATCCAAACTTTGGCACATATAAGTTAAATGATACAATTTGTAGAAATCAAAATTTTCAATTGATGCATCATTTACTATGGAATGATATAGAAGCTATGTGCCGTGCTTAAATAAACATTTTAAGCCATGTAGGTTTGCTTAAGTATATGAATTAAAACCAAGCAATCCTACCATATGATTTACCTAGTATGCATGATTTTAAACAAAAGTACATAACAAATGTAATACTAGGCAAGAGAGGTAAACTAGATAAAAGATAAATAAATACGCATATCTAAAGACGAAGAATACAATAAAGCTAGTTACCTTAGTCATGGGTGGAAAATTTGGGTCCAAAATTTTCACTAGCACACTTGGCAATTAACTTGATCCAATATGATGTATCCCATGATATACATCCCAAATTTGCCAAGTCTCCAAATTTCCCGCAGCCTTTGGTCCACTCACTTCCCTTTCGGGATCCAAACTTTCTTGGTGCTTTTCATGGTTGAAATTATCTCCTTTGGCACCCAGATGCGTTTGGCCCCCTTTCCTTTGTTGGCTTGCTTGTTGGCCTTGATTGCTATCACCTTTCCGTTCTTTTTCTTCTTGATCAAATATGGTGTAGCATCCTTTTTGTTCACCTTTTTGATGTAGGTGTTGGAGATTTTGCTTGATGGCTTTTGCTTGAGCTTTTGCCTTTGTTTATCCCCGGTCATCGCCTTGCATTGGAAAGACTTATGGCCTTCCATGTGGCATAGCCTACAAATCACAGTTTCTCCCTCTACAGGCTTGTTCACTCCTGCAGTGGTGTTATCCTGTGGAGGTCGGATTTGTTTGGCTTTGCCTTTCTTGTCATACAAAGCCTTGCCAAGGCGAGCCACTTCTAGCTTTAATTGTTCATTTTCCTTTGCAACCTCATCCGAACATGTCTCTACAACAATATTCTCAACAACGACTTGGTTGCAGGGGTTAGAATTATCAATTAAATCAAAGCAGGAAGTAGAAGCATCTTTCTTAATTATTTCAGGTATTTCAACTAAAGATGCTGCTGGGGTGCTACCAATGTTTTCTAGCTTAGTAGTTAGCTCATTATTGTGTATGCTAAGAATTTCCATTTTCTCTAGCAAATTTTCAAAAGCTTCTTGGGAGCTAGCTAACTTAGCCTTAAGTTTTTCATTCTTCTTAATAAGGTTGTCATCGGTAGCAGTGGATGAAGCACTAGATTCTAATAGCTCAATTTTAGTTGTTAGCTCACTATTTAAGTTTGCAAAAGTTTCAAATTTTTCTAGCAAACCTTTGTAATCATTTTGAGAGCTAACCAACTTATTTTTCAAAGTTTTAAGCTGAGCTTTTTGCTTAGTGCAAACATCCTGGAAAAATTCTACGGCTTCCGCAAGCTCATCTAGAGAGGGCTTTCCCTCCCCTTCATCATCACTACTACTTTCATCACTAGAGTATGGAATGCTTTTGTTACCTCTTGCCATAAGGCATTTGTGTGATGACCGTGATGATCGTGACGAGGACCGGTGGCTGCGCGTCCTTGGAGGTTCATCTTCACTTGAAGAATCATCCCAAGTTCTAACACTTGTTAGCGCCTTGCCTTTGCTCCTCTCCTTTTTGGGTTTGGCCATATTTGGACAGTTGTCCCTGAAGTGGCCCTTCTCCCCACATGCGAAGCATCCTCTCTTCCTTTGCTTTTTCCTGTCAATGTTAAAGAGAAGATCCTCGACCTGCAGGGGCACACCCATTAGATTAATCTTGCGGATCATCCTCATTACCTTTCCGACGCGTCGGATTGTTTCTTCGTCCTCGGAGGATGATGTGCATGGTTGATTATCTTCATCATCATCACTTTCTTCTTCTTCCTCTTCTTCACTTGAGGAACTTGGAGTGGGAGCCTTCTTTTTGCCCTTCCTTTCATCACATGCAAAAGCATATGGCCTTGAGGAAGTTGGCTCCTCTCCCCGGCTCATTTTTCGCGACATCTCAAAGGCCGCGATTTTCCCAATCACAATGGTCGGGGTCATGTTGCTCAAATTCTCCATGTTGTGAAGGATGGTGATGATGCTCCCATATCTTTGTTGTGGTAGCAGGGAGATAATCTTCTTCACAATGTCCGCATCACCTAGCTTATTAATGCCAATAGAATTGAGCTCATTGATAATTAGATTCAAACGAGAATACATGTCTCTAACAAGCTCATCATCTTTCATAGCAAAAGAATTATACTCATTTAAGACTAGGCAATGTTTTTGCTCACGGACATTGTATGTGCCGTCATGGAGCTCATGCAATTTTAGCCAAATCTCATTAGCAGTTTTCAGGGTAAATACTTGATTGAAAATATCCATGCTAAGAGATTCAAACAAGCAATTTTTGGCTCTAGCATTTAAATGGATTTCTTTTTCCTCACTCGTGGTGGGTTTCTCGGGATTCTTGAGAGGTTTCATCCCGTCACGAGTGACTCTCCAAACACCTAGATCAACGGCCTCTAGGTAACAAGCCATTCTAGCACTATAATATGGGAAGTTAGTGCCGTCAAAGTGTGGTGGCCTATGGGTATCCATCCCTTCCTCTAAAAAGCGTCGGCTCTTTTAGCGGTGAAGCTAAAGCGTTTCAAATGAGCCAAACCGGGCTCCTATACCACTTGTAGGAAACAGGTGACGCCTAAGAGGGGGGGTGAATTAGGACTTCTAAAACTTTTACTAAACTAGGCCACAATTAAATCCCTAGAGCAAAACCTATGCAAATAATCAAAACTAGAATGTGCAAACTAGGTTTTGTCTAAGTGTTGCTATCTCTACCGCAAAGGCCAAGTTTCAATCTACACTAAATAAGTATGACAATAAGATTGAAACTTAAATACTTAATATAAATGCGGAATGTAAAGAGCTAAGTAGAGAAGCAAACTCTCGTGGATGACGCCGGTATTTTTACCGAGGTATCCGGAACCACGCAAGGTCCCGACTAATCCTCGTTGGTGCCCCTACGCAAAGGGAAGCCCACGCGAGGGCCAAGCACCACGGTCGAGTAACTCCGTAGAGAGCCACGGGCCTTCTCCACGCGCAAATGGTGCTCCGCTTCTGGCTCCTCTCGGACGCTCCCCGCCGTCTCCACTATCGAGCTTCCGGCCGAAACGCCGCGGGCCTCGTTCCCTCCGGTACACGGTGGCGGCCGTGACACAAACGCGGTTGTCACGGTCTCGCAAGACTCTCGCCCCACTCGGTACAATTACAACGACTCACGCAAGAGCCGAGGGGTTGTGAGGTTTATCTAAACTCACTCAACAATCTAGGGTTCACCTAGAGCAAGTGCTAAAGCGGTCTAACTAAACTAAGCACTTCGCAAAGCACCTACGCTAATCACCGAGTGATTCTATTAAGCACTTGGGTCTTTGAGCTCTTGGAAATGTGCACTATATGCCTTAGTATGTTGCTTGGGCTCTCACACTTGAGAATGGCCGATTGGGGTGGTATTTATAGCCTCCACACCCCAACTAGCCGTTGGACAGAAAGCAGCAGCTTTCTATCGTTGGGTGCACCGGACAGTCCGGTGCACCACCGGACACTGCACAGTAGATGTCCGGTGCACGCCACGTCAGCCGACCGTTGGCGCCTGTAGCAGTCGACCGTTGGATCCGACCGTTGCCGTCTGCCCGTTGGCACACCGGACAGTCCGGTGCTACAGCCAGAGAGCGCCTGTCTGCGGCCTCTCTGCGCAGACTGTCCGGTGCACACCGGACACCAATGTCCGGTGCGCCACTAGGCGCTGGCTGACAGCCCTTATCTTGGATTTCTTCGCTGATTTATTCGGGCTTCTTTGTTCTTGAGTATTGGACTCCTATGTATCTTTTTATGTCTTCTTTTGAGGTGTTGCATCCTCATTGCCTTGGTCCAATTCTCTTCGCATCCTGTGAACTACAAACACAAACACTAGAAAACTTATTAGTTCACGGATTGTGTTATTCATCAAACACCAAAACTCAATTAGCCAAATGGCCCGGGGTCCATTTTCCTTACAGGGTGGGCCCTGTATGTCGGCGCGCGGCAGCGCGTGTGGGATAAGGAAACTTGGGCCGTGTGTGTGTGAGGGGTATGGTTAAGTGGGCCGCGTGCAGAACTTTGAGCCTGACAATTTTACATTCTTTTTTCTTTATTCTTTTCCTTTCTCTTTTCTTCCTTTCCAAATTCAAACTTCCATTTCAAATTTAAATTTCAATCTCGTGGCAAATTTTTCCTAAGATTAATAGTACAATTTGAACGTACCCAAAATGTGATGAATTTATTTATTTATAAATTTATTTTGTGTTGTGTAATATTTCTCTCTTACTTTCTTTATTTTATTTCTATTTTTTTTAAAAATTAGGTCTTACACCCCAATTTGGACACTAATATAATTTTATTAATGTTATTGTTATTTATAAATGTACAAACAAAACTCTAATATGATGCATGGCTTATTTTAGCTGTCTTAATCATTTGTTTTCTCATATGTGGTTATTACCATGTGATGATGAGTATGAGGCAAAACATAGAATGAGATGTACTCTCTGATTTTTATTTACAAATTGGGTATTACAGATGTCCATGTCTTTATCGTGTCCTTCTCTGGCAATGAACAGGTATGCCCGCCTCTTCCCTTCCCTTCCTGCTCTACGAAACCTTATAAGTGGGGGAGGCGAGGATCGGGGTCCCTGATTTGCTGCCTATGGTACCTGTTCGATGACTCGACATCGGCTTTCTATATGACCTTTTCCTTACCGCGGTGTCGACTCAGTATGCTTCTACCACTTCTATGTACATGTCATCCATCCTTCTGTTATTGCAAAAATTATTATGTTGTTCCTCTGTTGTTTTGGATGTTAATTTTTTGTTGTGCTATGGACTAAACATAATTTAGGTGTGTTAATACTTTATTTATTGTCTGCACATGCTTTGTGTTCTTCTCATGATGGCTCATGGATCCTACAAAATATGTGTTAGAATTTGGAGATCCATGCGGGCTCTACCACTGGGCGCTCGTCCCTTGTGTTCTTGGCTCTTGCATGTATTAGGTCGTTTCTGAGACCATATTGGCGCAATGGACTTCATGGTGTTTGAGGTTGCTGAATTGGATGGAGCAGCAATGATTTGTCACGCTAACAGTAAAAGGAATGGTTATTTATTGGTTTTAAAAATTAGCAATTGCTACGAATTACCATAATTTGTACGGAGCACATCCAGTTTTTATTGATGTCTGACTTTAGCAACCAGTCTATATTTTAATATATCTTTTTTATAAGTTTGAGTTAATTTGACTTATTTTAGAAACTTGAGCTCACAAACTTCCTCTTATATGGTCTCTGTATGATGGAATCATGTTATTCTATAATCTCTGTTCATTCAGTCAGTCATTGTAAACTCTCTTCTAATCGTTCCCTTCATTGAGCGTGTTGTACTAAAATATATTGGATGGAATAAAAAACAACATCAGTTAGTCAAATAAAAAAAAATTATACGGAGAGCGGAGACAATTAATAAAAAATCTTGAGATTTTTTGGTGGATAATTTATGTGGGTATTGTTTTGAGCCATCGCAATGTACATGCAACCGACTAGTATACAAAACAACACTGTTTTGTTTGTCATTTCGAAAAAAAAATAACCATTGTTAACACGACAGGGCTACATCAACAATGGCATGTAATTCACGGGAATTGATATGCTCATCTTTCTCCGCTGATGGTCCGCGGCCGGCCTTCTGATGGGCCTTACACGTACCACCCTTCCGTTGCTCATGATGGACCCTGCGGCCGATGATCGACGAGATCCTCCACACGGCCCACCATCCAACCGCCTGCCTGGCTGCGCAGCGGTGGGGTCTCGTGGACCCCGCAGCCCGTCGATACTACCGATGCCGACGGCCGTGTTGCCACCCCGCCGTGTATAAAAGGGCCCTCACTTCGGACAGGTCACTGCTCTAACTCCAACCTACCCAGCCTCGGCCAGCCACCTCCCCGTCCCTCTCACGCTCTTCGTGCCCGCCGCCTCCCCTCTTCCCCTCCTCCTCACTCCTCCCGTCTGACGCACATGGCCTCCATCGCCGGATCTTGCGCTCTCTCCTTCGCCATGCCTGTTAAGGTAATTATACTCAGATCCGAGGCCGCGAGCGCCACCTGCTGTTCGTTGTCCGTCCGTTGCTCTTTCCAGATCCATCTCTACATATCAATATATGCCTGACTTCCGCGTGGTGGGGGGGTCTCAGTTGTGTAATATTAAGGTTTCCTGCCTCACGAGGGACTCTCGTCCCTTGATTTGCACTCGTAGTGAATGAACTGGTGGCTCACCACTCCGAGAGCATGTGTTGGATTTACGGCTGGATGAAACCCTTTTTTGGTTCCATGGTGAAAGCTGACCTTTATGGGTGTCTGTGGCTTTATTGACCCTTTTTCTAAAGGGGATTTGTGCAGATCTGCTTGCACGTACATGATGAATTTCATTTATTTATGTAACCATACGTTGGCCTTGCAGGCTTATGCATACTTCTTTCCGTTTCACTAAATAATATTCAGTATAATTATTTATTTCGGATGCGATTTCAATTGAAGGGGATAGTGTTGGAATCTCAGTACTACATCTCGTGGCCTTGATTTTGGTCACACAACAGGTCAAATATTCATTCTTCATGTTTTAACTGTACTCCCTTGAATTGCAGGCAATCAACTCAAATTCTCTAGCCTTCTCCCCGGTGAGGAAGGGTAACACATTCCTCCGCCTGCAACCAGTGCCTATGAGATCTGTTTCCTGCGCTGTGAGTTTTATACTTGGCCTTACAATGCACAAATATATTTGGCGAGGGTTTTCTTTATCATAACAAAGCTAGTGATTTACCTAAGTTATTGCTTCTGTGCATAATTATGACAAAGCTATTGATTTCCTAATCAACTGCGTCTCTGGATCTCAACTGAACTAGTAATCTATATATATATACTATCGGTCAAGTTTCACCAAAGCTCCTTATTGTTTATAGAAGGGCTCTGTTTTCTTCCCTTACCTTTGTTCTGGAAGTCAAGGAATCTTATACGTGCTCTTGATCTAGCAATATAACTATATTCCCAGTGACACCTTTTTCAATATATATTCTCTTATACTGCAAACATAATGAAATTTCAAAATATGGATTATGACAGGCCAAGAAGGATACGGTGGACAAGGTTTGTGAAATTGTGAAGAAGCAGCTTGCTCTTCCTGACCACACTGAAGTTTGTGGTGAATCGAAATTCTCTGAACTTGGTGCGGATTCACTGGACACGGTAAATCACAATATTTCTTTTCGCTGATGTCATCTACATATGTCACTTGTTAAATGATTTTGTAATGGAAATGTATGGTTGTGAATTTGTCAATTATACTTAGACCTGTTTGTTTCGTTGGAATTGAATTCCATTATAATAATTATAATTTAGACAAACTAATTAAGTTAATATATTTATATATTTATAATATATTTGTATATTATCCTAAATCATATGAGAGATATAGCTATACACTACACGTATGCTATAGAGAAGTATAAGAGTGTGCTATAAGTTGTATACTAGAAAAGTAGCATGTAAATCTATAGAATTAATTTTTATCTCTCACCCTATGAATTTGAGATAGGCTTATATATAAACTTTGGAAAGTTATGGAATGTCACATTCTAAAAAATAGCCTACTCCATTAGGAGTAGTTAGATTCCAATTCTTTGAAATGATGGGAAACAAACGGCCCCTTAGCCTAATGCAACTACAATGCCCTATTTTTTTTTTTGTTTTGGCCTGAATAATTAGAGAGACTGCAAGCAGTAAGTAAACTTTGACCTATCTACTTCATACTGAGGAACTTTGTTGCTTCAATATAATCGCTGTACTCCACACTTGCCTCCAGGACATTGTCAGTCAGTCTGTAATTCCTTATTCCCTATAAGGACTAAAGAAGCTCTTTGAAATAATGTCCTGTGTAGTACAACAGATAATGCATACTCCATCTCTGGATGAATCAACTTCTAGAGTTGCAACAGTTTGATCAATTTCATACAAAAGGTACTAAAAACTGACAACAAAAAGGAATACCATGAAAATATGTTTGATGCTGTATCTGACTATTCAAATTCCTTGTCATAAATATCAGTTTTTTTTTTTCAAGTTCAGTCAAACTTAAAAAGAAAAAAGGATTAGGACAACTCTAGAGATGGATTTATTCAGGCCGGAGGGAGGATATAACTTGACAGGCGAATGAAAGACCTTGCTAAAGGTCCTTCCAAATTCGTTGCAGGTTGAGATTGTGATGGGCCTTGAGGAGCACTTCGACATTAGCGTGGAGGAGTCCAGCGCGCAGACAATTGCCACCGTTGAAGACGCCGCTGACCTCATTGACAAGCTTGTTGCTGTGAAGGCATAGGCCGCATCTCTTCTATCATTGTCTTACCACTCTAGGTCTCTCCCTTGATCTAGGTTTCTATGGTCTGAAGACTTGTGATTTTCTCCGCACTGCTGTTGCTATTCCCGTGTCGTAATAATACGAGATGTTTTAAGCGGCTGAACACACGGTGGTGTAATCTGATACTGGTAAGGTGCATTGTTGTATGAATTGTTTCTCACCCAGAAGAACCAGACCATCGGGGATTCTAGCATCATATATAGTGTTGAAAAGATGAGCAAAGCCGAGTGCGTTTTTTTAAATCATTTCCTCTTCTAAGGCCCACCTTTTCAACACTATATTAAATCATTTCCTCTAGCATCATATATAGTTTATAGTGTTGAAAAGATGAACAATTCGAAGGAAGATATGCAATGTAGCTTCCGAGGCTAAGCGACTCCTCAAAAATATGTGGCCAAAAAAGAAGAATGTCCCTGACAGTGTGTCTCTATTTATAGACTTAGTGTGTCTCTATTTATAGTATTTATAGACTCACGCCCTGTTTGTTTGAGATTATAATCTCTCTAGATTATATAATTCAGCATCTCTCTAGATTATATAATTCAGCGCAAATATTCTAATAGTTAAATAAACACATAGATTATGAGTTCAGATTATATAATCTAAACTCCAGATTATGATAATCTCATAATCTCATCAAGACTATCTTATTTGAGATTATTTTAGCAAAAAACCTACTACCCATGATAATGTAAATAGAAATTACAATATATGCCATCCTTCTTTTCTCACCTCAAATAAATAATAAGGGTATTGTTGTCTTTGTGAATAATCTACATTTGTATAATCTAAACTACAAAACAACTACATATAGATTATAATATATCTAGATTATAATTTCGATTATATAAGTTAGATTATAATCCAGATTATATAATCTATAAGCTGAAACAAACAGGCCCTTAGTATTATAACATACAATTTCATGTGAAATTATAATTATGGCCTCAATCATTATACATATAAACTATAAAGTGTATTAAGGGTATCACTGTATTTTCCTTGGGACATGTTGACCTAAAACCTTACTTTGTCTAGCCAACCAGTATCACTGGTTTCTCTACCTTTAAAGCTCTTTTTGGCTTACTGCCTTCTTGCAACCTTCGTGCTTTGCAAGCTTTGTGCCCTTGCCACTAAGAGCTAGCCATTTTGTCATCCTCAGATGTTGCTAGGAAGGCAGAAGAGGTCCTAGCCACTAAGAGTGTGGTGCTTTGGTTAGCACGGTTGAGGATTTTGCTCCGATTCATGAAGGTGACATGGATGATATTTTGGCTGATCTGCCAAAAGAGTCTAGGAAAGACAGTGAGGATTTTGAGTTTGAAGAAGATGCCAATGATGTTTGACCATCAAACCAAGTCATGTGGACGATGAAAAAGAGGCACATTGAGGTGATGAAAAGGATGGAATATATTAGCAATATTGATATGATTAGGCTCTAGGATAAGATATTATCGTGCTGCTAGAGAAGAATGAAGTGGTAGCATTTCGAAGCTTCTCCAAAGCTGAACTTCAGTTCCCGTTGCATAAGATGATTGTAGAGGTGCCGAAAAAGTATGATATATATCTTCGTCAGGTTACTCCCTACGCGATAATGAGGCTTAGGGTTGAAAGGATCACGATGCCCAAGAAGGGGGTGAATTGGGCTTTTCTAAAAATCAACACTAATTAAAACCTAAGCAAGAGCTAAGCAAGAGCCCAACTTCACCCCAACAACTAGCACTAAAAATATAATACTAGAAATACAACAATGCTAAGACAATACTTCAAATGTAAAGTGCTTGAATTAAGTGCGGAATGTAAAGCAAGGTTTAGAAGACTCCTCCAATTTTTCTCAAGGTATCGAAGAGTCGGCACTCTCCACTAGTCCTCGTTGGAGCACCCGCGCAAGGGTATCGCTCCCCCTTGGTCCTCGCAAGAACCAAGTGCTCACTACGAGATGATCCTTTGCCACTCCGGCGCGGTGGATCTCTCGAGACCGCTTACAAACTTGAGTCGGTCACCAACAAGATCTTCACGGTGATCACCGAGCTCCCAACGCCACCAAGCCGTCTAGGTGATGCCGATCACCAAGAGTAACAAGCCGTAGACTTTCGCTTGACCAAGAGAAGCCTAATGCAAGTGGTGTGTGCTCTAGGTGGCTCTCGCTAGCGCTAATGAGGAACAAACGCGGATTAAGATTCTCTAATCTCCTCACTAGGCTTTTGGTGCTTGCAATGCTCTAGCAATGTCCTGGAATAAATGTGGGGTGCAAGACATTGAATATGGTGGGTGGAGGGGGTATAAATAGCCCTCACCCACCAACTAGCCGTTACCAGCAACTTTCTGCGCATTGGCGCACCGGACAGTCCGGTGTGCCACCGGTGCGCCAACGGTCGTTTCCAACGGCTAGTTCTGACAGGTAGCCGTTGGACTCATGGCACACCGGACAGTCCGGTGCACTGTCCGGTGCACTGTCCGGTGCGCCACTATAATTCAATTCTGAAACCTGCGCCCTCAGGTTTCTGCGTGGAGAAGGCTCTCCCACGGGCCAGCCTGGCCCCACCTGGCAGGGTGCACCGGACAGTCCGGTGCCCCAGGGCCAGAAACCCTACCTCTTGTTTTTCAGCTGATTTTCAAATCGGTTTTCGTTCTAACTTGTGAGTGAGTTCTAGAGTGACACCTAGCACTGTATGTGAGTGTGATTGTGCACCAACACTACACTAGAACTCTCTTGGTCAAACTACTCATCGACAACCCCTCTTTATAGTACGGCTAAAAGAGAATAAAAGACCTAACTAAATCACGAGTGTCCACATCTCCTTGACACTCGGACTCCGTAGTCCTTCACCTTTTGTTTCGTCGTTTTAGCCGTCGCTTCGAGTTCTTATTTCCGGGATTGTTTTCACCGTTGTAGTACTTCTACCTGTAATGCGACCTAACTTACCATTTGTCTCTACAAAGCACACGTTAGTCACATATAACATTACGTTGTCATTAATCACTAAAACCAACCAGGGGCCTAGATGCTTTCAATCTCCCCCTTTTTGGTGATTGATGACAACCCTACAAGATTTGTGAGAGTAGTTTGTTTTGAAGTTTCTGTCAATAGAAAGGATGGTTAGTTATACTCAGTAATCTTTGACCGAAAGAACGTGTACCATAATAATAAGAGTGAGCGCATACACATTGTAAGATACTTGTTCATATAAAAGTGAAATTAAATCAATGAATCAAGAACTAGAAGACTGGTGATAAAATATAAGGTGAAAACATAATACACACAGTCAATCATAAGCATCAAGAGTATATATAGAGTTTGTGAGCCAAAAGCACCAAGCTAGTACAGAGAGTAACAAGCACATATATTACATCAAAATGACTCTCTACTAACTTTCTAACTCCCCCTAGCTCTCACAACTCATATCTCTCCCCCTTTGGCGTCAAACACCAAAAGGGCACCCAAACCTAAACATCAGAAGTGGGAGGAGGCAGCGGAGGTGCATCCGGTCACGATCGAGGCAGCAGAGCGAACGCCGGCTAGGAGTTAGAGTCAGTCTCGAATCCAGGATCTGCTGTAGAAGCTGGAGCTGGTACTAACTCGGACTGAGGCCGCACTGCAGAAGCTGCCGGAACTGAAGTGGTCACAGATACTACCACAACAGTAGTGGTAACAGCAGAAGCTGGTGGTACTGGCGGCTGAGGGCAGACAGAGCTAAGAACCGGTGACGTGAAAGCTAGGGTGACCGGCCGGAGCGGAGAGGAAGAAGGACCAACAGAAGTAAGAGGGGGTCCTGACTGAAGTGCTGGCACAACAGGAGCCTGAAGCGGAGGAGGTGGTGCAGACTGAACCAGGGGAACCGAGACACCAGAATGCTGTAGCATAAGAGCCATGAATGCCCTGCTCTCAGCCCGATCCTGAAGAAGCTGCTGCTGAAGAGAATCCTGCCTGTCCTGCATGGTCTGAAACATCGAGAGCATCCTCTCGGATAACCGGGTCTGCTCGGCGGCCAAGTGAGCCTGCTGCTGAGTGAGAGACTGGAGAATCGAAGCAATAGCAGGGTCAATAGCCGGAGGGGCAACAGGGGTAGCACTAGAACTCCCAGCCTCATGATCATGTGAGCGTGGAGGCATAGGAGGCGGAGGCGGAGGTGGAATCCCAAAATCATCATCATCATCATCATCATCATCATCATCATCATCATCATCATCATCATCATCATCAACTTCCGCATCCTGAGCTGCGAACTGATGGTGAGCAGCATCCTCGGCCTGAGTGTCAAAAACTGGAGCAGAAGCTGGCACAGGATCCTCAGGCGCCGGACGGTAGGACCCAAAGCCGAGGCGTGAGGCCTCAAGTGTGCCCTGAAACTGTGGAGGCTGAATCAGCTGCGCAAAAATGTGGCACAGATATTGAGCATACGGCAGCTGGCGTCGAGCACGCAGACCATCCAAAACGGTGTCCTCGATCTCACAAATAAGGAAATCCACGACGTCAAACTCGGAGTGAGAGACCAGGGCACCAAGGAGCCAGAGCTGGATATGTGTGGTAGCCTCCTTGTATCCCATCCGCGGCAGAAGTGTCCGTCTCATAAGCTCAAATAGGAACTTTGCTGCTGTAGTGAAATCTGCCGGTGAGCGTCGCGACCCATCTGAGAAGGGCGGGCGGAACAGAGCCGCGATGTGAGCTGTACCTGGAGCCACACCGCCGTGAGGGCGACGAGGAGGGTCAGAGGTGCCGTAGCATAAGCTGTGAAGTCGAGTCGACGACTCATGAAATCCAAAGAGCTGGCGAATCTGGCTGGCAGTAATAGTGATATCCTCTCGCTCAAAACGAAACCTCATCCAGTGGTGATCTGGGTCTATCCATATAGTCGCGTAGAAAACTCGGACCCACTCCTCAACATACCTGCCGCTGGTAGTCAAAAGAGGTAGAAGGCCAGGCAGATATGTGAGGTGCACCTCAGAGTCAGCACCGGCGGCAAGTAGAAAAGCTGGAAGATCCAAAAGCCGGTGCGCACGCAGAGCAATCTGTGCAGACATATGAGCTCTGAAAAAGGACTCCTGAATACGGGTGCTGAAAAGATCAACTGCAGCAGGGTCCCTCTGAGCCGGTAACCAAGACTCCACGGGTACGTATCTGAACCTACGTACCCGTGTCACTGTAGCACGCTGAAGGTCAAAAAGTCTGGGATCCGCAGCAAGTGGTTGTACCTCAGTCTCATCGCGCTCCCGGAATCGAGGTGGAGGGATAGGAGGAGCGGAAGCGGGAGCGGAAGGAGGAGCAGTGTAAGCGGGTGTAGTGGAGGTAGCGGGTATGGCTGTGGTGGTGGATGACGCAACAGGAGTGACGGGAGCAGGCAGAGTGGGTGGTGGAGTGGAAGCAGTGGTGTGAGTGGAGGAGCGAGACCGGGAGGCGAGGCGACGAACATGGTACGCAATCTGATCTGATGGAGTCTGGGGCTGATCTCCTAGCTCGGCCTGCGCAGTGGCTGCTGCTGCTGCTGCCGCTGCACGGGCTGCTCTGTCCATATGCCGCTTCTTGCGGCCTTCCTGCTGCTCCAAGTATACGGTCTTGCCCTTGACCTGCCTGAAGGGGCGACGAGGATCCTCATCATCGCCTCCCCCTGGTGCCGACACATTCTTCGTGCGCGGCATCCTGACCTGACGACTGCAAAGGAGAGAGAGAGAGAGGCTAAGCACAGGTTTATAATATCCGATAGAATATCAAAGGATGAGATGGCTACCTGGAAACCTCACACGAGAGGTGACGATCCAAGCAGGACAGGAGATGGCACACGGGCAGTCAAAGGTCACTGAAATGACAGAAGAGGTGAGCACGTATTAGTCACATAGTCATAAGTATATGAAATGTGAATAAATACATACACAGAGAAATATGGCACAGAAAACAAGAGATGAGACGATTGAGAGGTCAAACGACGTGAAAACGGCATTTGAACGATAAACAGTGCCATAGGAGGTTTGGAATTCGAATTGAGCCGATACTTCACGAATAGGTTTATATGGGTGAATAGGAGTGAAGTGTGTGCTTGGTTTGAATTTAGGCGAAGAAAATGAAATTTGGGCACTCGGCTCGGAAACGATCGCTCGAAACGGGGAATTTGGTGAAATTAAAGCATGGAATATCGGATGGGCGTGAAATTTGGCGAATATGTTGCTGGAGGTGTTGTGAAGGTGCCTGAAAAGTTTGGGTTCAATTGGAGCATTTTTGGCTGGTTTGGGTATTTCACCGAACACGTGGGGGGTGGAGTTTTAGGGTTTCGGGGAAATGGCCATTTGAGGTGTGAAAACCCTCCCGAAGGAGCTAAGAACCTGCAGGAATGTTCAAGGCACACAGAGGAACACATATGACCACTTGGTTTCACTGGAATTCACAGGATTTGATATTGGGCACAAAGGGGTGGAAGAGGAGCTCACTGCCCAGAGAAATGGAGAGAGAGAGAGAAGACAGAGGGAGAAGGGAGCTGCTCACCGAGCGAGGGCAGGAGAGGAGCACTGGGTCGAGGTCGCCGGAGAACAGTGGACGCCGGTGAGGGATGGTCGCCGGCGAGGGGGGGGGGGGGGGGAGATCGCCAGAGACAGAGAGGAGAGGCAGAACAGAGAAGAGAAATGCCAGGCCTCGGGCGCGAGAGGGGAAAGATTTTTTTAAAAACCGGATATGGGCGCACCGGACAGTCTACAGTGCCTGTCCGGTGCACACCGGACAGCGCACAGTAGCTGTCCGGTGAACCACCGGACAGCGCACAGGAGAATGGAAATTTAGCGCGCGGCTGCCGGTGCACCGGACATTGCACGGTGCAGTGTCCGGTGCACACCGGACTGTCCGGTGAGCCCAGACAGAGAGAAAATTTGGATTTTTTTGAATTTTTCTATCTAGTTCCCAACCAAACCAAATCCCAACTTATAAACACACAAAATAACACTTGTTGGGACATGTATTGGCACCCTCATTTCTCATATTTTTCAAAATATTTTGCCATAGGCTAGATAATTTTTAGAGAAAATAGCCAAATGGTGAAATTTGCATTTTGGCCTTGCAATAGGGGTTTTCATGAGTGATTTGAGTTTTGAATACTCCCCCTAAGTGCAGTACCTCATGCATATTTCAAGAACCAACAATTGCATAAAAAGTAAGAATTCAAGTGCTAAAAGCTTAGAGCTAAGACTTGTCAAGTTTGATCCGAGTTAAGCTTTTTCACTCGCTTTGTTGGCGGTTATCTCAACTAGGTTAGACAAGCCTTAGATGCAATACAATAAATTTAAACATGCAATGCAAGCTTGACAACACCATTTGACATCTTACATAAAATTTCTGAGATCAAGAATATTTAGTTCATTTCTCAACATGCAAAAGCGGGTCTTATCAAGTGGCTTAGTGAAAATATCCGCTAATTGATCTTCCGACCTCACTCCTTCTAAAATGATATCTCCTTTAGCAACATGATCTCTAAGGAAGTGATGACGGATATCAATGTGCTTGGTGTGAGAGTGTTGTATAGGATTATTAGCAATTTTAACAGCACTCTCATTATCACACAACAAAGGTACCTTTTCTAGAACTACGCCATAGTCTAGAAGAGTTTGTTTCATATATAAAATCTGTGTGCAACACGCACCTGCGGCAATGTATTCCGCTTCGGCAGTTGACAAGGCAACACTATTTTGCTTTTTGGATGACCATGAAACTAGTGATCTACCAAGTAGATGGCATCCCCCAGAAGTACTTTTCCTATCAATTTTGCAACCGGCATAATCCGAATCGGAATAGCCAATTAAATCAAAAGTAGCTCCTTTGGGATACCACTGACCAACGCTTGTGGTGTGCCTGAGATACCTAAGAATTCTCTTAACAGCGCGAAGATGAGCTTTCTTAGGATTAGATTGAAATCTAGCACACATGCAGACACTAAACATGATATCGAGCCTAGATGCGGTAAGGTACAATAAGCTACCAATCATTGAACGGTAGAGAGTTTGATTAACCGGGTTACCTCCCTCATCTAGGTCGAGATGTCCATTTGTTGGCATAGGTGTCTTGATTGGTTTGCACTTCTCCATGTTGAACCTTTTCAACAAGTCTTTGGTATACTTCTCTTGTGAGAGAAAGTTACCATCTTTCATTTGCTTGACTTGAAAGTCGAGGAAGTACGTCAGCTCACCAATCATTGACATCTCGAACTCCTTCGACATCAACTCACCAAATTCCTTGCAATCATAGTCATTTGTCGAGCCAAAGATTATATCATCAACATATACTTGACAAATGAAAATATCATCGTTATGTTTCTTTGTGAATAGAGTTGTGTCGACGGTCCCGATCTTGAAGCCGTTTTCGATGAGGAAGTCGCGAAGGCGCTCATACCAAGCCCTTGGAGCTTGCTTTAGCCCATATAGCGCCTTGGACAACCTGTAAGCATGGTTAGGATATCTAGGGTCTTCAAATCCAGGTGGTTGCTCAACATATACAAGTTCATTTATGAAGCCATTTAAAAATGCACTTTTTACATCCATTTGATAAAGTTTTATATCATAGCATGATGCATATGCAAGTAGGATACGGATGGCTTCCAGTCGAGCAACCGGTGCAAAGGCCTCTCCAAAATCTAAGCCTTCAACTTGAGAGAATCCTTTTGCAACAAGTCTTGCCTTGTTCCTTACAATCACACCTTGATCATCTTGTTTGTTTCTGAACACCCACTTTGTTCCAATGATTCTTGCATCTTGTGGGGGCTTCTCCAGGGTCCAAACTTCGTTACGGGTGAAGTTGTTAAGTTTTCATGCATGGCATTCACCCAGTCCGGATCCTGTAGCGCCTCATCTATACAAGTAGGCTCAACACAAGAAACAAAGGAGTGATGTTCAATAAAAGAAGCATGTCTATGGGATCGAGTAATAACCCCTTGTGAAGGACTCCCGATGATTTGGTTTTGAGGATGAGCTTGAAGTAGTGATGAATTTCTCCTGTTAACCACATGGGAAGAAGATCCTGGAGCATCAACATCTTCGGCTTGTACCCTTGCTTGTTCATGAGAGACAAATGTATCTTCATTTGCATGCCTCTCATCTTTTTCATCATCTTGTGGTACATTTGATGAAGAAGGCATGTCAATGTTTTGCACCTCTTCTTCATCTTCTTTTGGTTTGATAGCTCCAATTGGCATGTTCTTCATTGCTTCCCTAAGTGGCTCATCACCTACATCATCAAAATTCTCAAGTGCTCCTTGGGAGCCATTAGTCTCATCAAATTCCACATCATATGTTTCTTCTACCACGCCAGTGGCATGATTGAATACTCGATATGCTTTGGACTTTAATGAATAACCCAAAAGAAAACCAATATCACAACGTCTTTGAAACTTCCCTAGGTGATGGCGTTTCTTGAAGATGTAACATTTGCATCCAAACACCCGAAAGAAGGAGACGTCTGGCTTTTTCCCATTTAGCAGTTCATAGGGAGTCTTCACAAGCAGCCGGTGAGGAAATAGCCTATTTGATGCATAACATGCAGTGTTGACAGCTTCGGCCCAAAACCTCTCCGGTGTGTTGTACTCATCAATCATTGTTCTTGCAAGAGTGATCAAGGTCCTGTTTTTCCTTTCAACAACTCCATTTTGTTGAGGTGTATATGTTGCAGATACTTCATGCTTGATCCCAATTTCATCACAACACTCATGAATGTTGGTGTTGTCAAATTCTTTGCCATTATCACTTCTAATCTTTTTGATCTTCCAATCAAATTCATTTTGAGCTTTCTTGGCAAACTTCTTGAATATAGATGCAACTTCAGATTTGTCATGGAGAAAGAACACCCAAGTGTATCTTGAGAAGTCATCAACAATCACTAGACAGTAGAGGTTGCCACCGGCACTTACATAATTTGTAGGTCCAAATAAATCCATATGAAGTAGTTCCAGTGGCCTTGATGTTGACATGAAAGCTTTAGTAGGATGTGTATTAGCAACTTGCTTTCCAGCTTGACATGCACTACATGGCTTGTCTTTTTCAAACACCACATCCTTTAATCCCCTAACCATGTCTTTCTTTAATACCTTCTTGAGTGTGCTCATCCCAACATGTGCAAGCCTCCTATGCCAAAGCCATCCAAGTGAAGCTTTGGTGAAGAGGCAAGTTCTTAAGTCTGCATCTTCTGAAGTGAAATCCACTAAGTAGAGATTGTTGTATCTAAATCCTTTGAACACCATTGATTCATCATCCATTTTTGATACAATAACCTCTGTTGGAGTGAATAAGCATTGAAGTCCAAGATCACAGAGTTGACCCACTGATAACAAATTGAAGCTCAAAGGTGCAACTAAGAGAACATTTGATATTGATAAATCATTTGAAATTGCCACCTTGCCAAGTCCTTGCACTTTTCCTTTTGAATTGTCTCCAAATGTGATTTTATCTTGTCCATCAACATTCTCATCAAGTGAGGTGAACATCCGTGGGTTGCCTGTCATATGTTGTGTGCATCCACTGTCAATAACCCAATGGCTCCCACCGGTCTTGTAGTTCACCTACATCCACAGACAATTCAAGCTTGAGTTTTGAGGGCCCTATACTGCATAGGACCAGTGACTCTCTCAATCAAAGACTTTGCAACCCAGATTTGTCTAGGTCTACTCTTGTTTGGTGGACCTAGGAATGTAGCTTTGACCTTTCCATTTGCAACCTTTCTTAGAACATAATGAGCATTGAAAGCAAATGGTCTTGAGTGCTTAGGCAAGGGAGTTGGTGGTTTGGCTTTGCAGTTATGGGCAAAATGACCTTCATTTCCACACTCAAAGCATTTGATAGGCTTGTGAGTCTGCTTTGGCTTGTATTGAGTGGTAGCTTTCTTTTGCACAAAAGCATTGTATCCAATACCACTCTTGTTGTTTTTCATGACAGTGTTCATAAGCAGCTCATTTTGGAGGTATTGACCCTTGTTGAACTTTTGCACACTTGTTGCAAGATGTTCATTTTCACTTTTTAGTTTCTTGACCTCATTTTTAAGCCTTTGGTTATCCACTGCCAACTCATTGTTGAAATCATTGTTCTCAATAGCAACCTTTCCTCTAGTAGTTGCATCAGTCAAGTATTTCTTCAATTTTTGGTTGTCTAAAGTCAGGACTTCAACTTTTTCAGTCAATTCAGCATGTAGACTAGTTTGCTCTCCTTGACTCAAATCATCACATGAGGTTGCTACATCAATCTTAACAACAGGGTTAATAGCCTCATATGTTTTGCAAGATAAAAGTTCATTTTCAACAAGAAGATTGTCATGATCAAATTTAATTTGAGTATAGTCTTCCTTGATTTTTACTAGTCTATTTTGCAACTCCCTATTAGCTTCATTTAGCTTGTCACATTTATCCTTAGCATCTTTTAGGGAGTTTGTGAGCTCATTTACAGTTGATGACATAGTTTTATTTTCTTCTTTCATTTCATCACTAGCTTTCATAACTATGTCATATTTGGCATTTAAAGATTCATTTTCATTTTTCAACCTATCACATTTAGCTTTTGACTTTCTAATGATTTGAGTATATTCTTTAAGCAAGTCAGCTAGCTCATCATATGAAGGTGAAGCAAATTCCTCATCACTATCACTATCATCAGTAATATTAATATCATTTTGTACCTTCCGTTCACCCCTAGCCATGAGGCATAGGTGAGAAGTCGATGATGGCGATGGTGGTGGTGAAGAGAAGTCCCCGGCGATGGCGGCAACTTTTTCATCATTCTCTTCTTCACTTGAAGAAGATCCACTTGATGACTCAATGTTAGTGAGCCAGTCACCAACAATATATGCCTTTCCATTCTTTTTCTTGTGGAACCTCTTTTGCTTCCCATCTTTCCTCTTGAAGAATTTCTTTTCCTTCTTTTCATCATCGCTGTCATCTTCTTTCTTGCCCTTGAACTTGTTCTTCTTAGGCTTGTTACATTGATGAGCAAGATGACCGAGCTCACCACAGTTGTAGCAATCCATCTCAGAAATGGGCTTTCTTTTGTTGGAAAAGAACTTCTTCTTTCTTGAATCAAATTTGATGCCTTCTTTATTGAGCTTCTTCAACATCTTGGTGGTCTTCCTTACCATCAAGGCAATGTTAGCATCAAGGTCATCATCACTTGAGGATTCTTCCTCAACTTGTATTTTTGCTTTTCCTTTTCTTTCTTGATTTGCTTTGAGAGCCAAATCCTTTCTTTTGGAAGATGACTCTTCTTTGTCGTTGATGTGCATGTACATCTCATGAGCATTGATCTTTCCCAAAATCTGTGTAGGTGTGGTAACTGAAAGATCCATTTGATGTAGCATAGTGACAATGTGTCCATATTTGTCTATTGGGAGGACACTGAGAATCTTCCTCACAACATCTGGTTGTGAGATTTGAGTAAGCCCCAATCCATTAACATCCTCTACAAGAATATTGAGACGTGAGTACATGGCATTAGCATTTTCATTAGCAAGCATTTCAAAAGAATTTAACTTTCTCATGGCTATGTGATATCTCTCCTCACGCTCACTTCTAGTTCCTTCATGTAAAGCACAAATGTCCATCCACAAATCATGAGCATTTTTATGATTTCTTACTCTATTGAACACATCTTTGCAAAGGCCTCTAAAAAGGGTGTTTTTGGCCTTGGCATTCCATTTTTCATAATTAAACTCATCACCTACAAGATTTGTGCGATCTCTAGGTTCGGGGAATCCTTGTGTGGCGGCTTTATAGACACCAATGTCTATAGCCTCTAAATATGCTTCCATACGAATTTTCCAATAAGGAAAATCGTCACCATCAAAAATGGGAGGAGGTCCATCCCCACCGGACATCGTAACTCTTAGCAATTAAGCTAATCTAAGAGCAACAAGGCTCTGATACCAATTGAAAGGATCACGATGCCCAAGAGGGGGGGTGAATTGGGCTTTTCTAAAAATCAACACTAATTAAAACCTAAGCAAGAGCTAAGCAAGAGCCCAACTTCACCCCAACAACTAGCACTAAAAATTAATACTAGAAATACAACAATGCTAAGACAATACTTCAAATACTTGCTAAACAAATACACAATGTAAAGTGCTTGAATTAAGTGCGGAATGTAAAGCAAGGTTTAGAAGACTCCTCCAATTTTTCCCAAGGTATCGAAGAGTCAGCACTCTCCACTAGTCCTCGTTGGAGCACCCACGCAAGGGTATCGCTCCCCCTTGGTCCTCGCAAGAACCAAGTGCTCACTACGAGATGATCCTTTGCCACTCCGGCGCGGTGGATCCCTCGAGACCGCTTACAAACTTGAGTCGGGTCACCAACAAGATCTTCACGGTGATCACCGAGCTCCCAACGCCACCAAGCCGTCTAGGTGATGCCGATCACCAAGAGTAACAAGCCGTAGACTTTTGCTTGACCAAGAGAAGCCTAATGCAAGTGGTGTGTGCTCTAGGTGGCTCTCGCTAGCGCTAATGAGGAACAAACGCGGATTAAGATTCTCTAATCTCCTCACTAGGCTTTTGGTGCTTGCAATGCTCTAGCAATGTGCTGGAATAAATGTGGGGTGCAAGACATTGAATATGGTGGGTGGAGGGGGTATAAATAGCCCTCACGCACCAACTAGCCGTTACCAGCAACTTTCTGCGCATTGGCACCGGACAGTCCGATGCGCCACCGGTGCGCCAACGGTGCGCCACCGGTGCGCCAACGGTCATTTCCAACGGCTAGTTCTGACAGGTAGACGTTGGACTCATGGCACACCGGACAGTGAACAGACACTGTCCGGTGCACACCGGACAGTCCGGTGCACTTGTAACACCTCAGGTGTTACCATGGCTAGAGCACACCTTGGTACTAAGGATTATGATCACATGTGGTAGAAACTTAAGGAGAACATCAGAACCTTGGAGACCCTGTGTTAATCAAGTTTTGTTAATGACCTAAGAGCATCACTCAAGCTTTTGTGCACTTGCTACCTTGGGCAAGGAGAGGGAGAACCCTAGACCTCTCTTAAACCCTACTTTCTAAAGCCATGGTTGAAAGGGGGAGAGACTAAGCATTTGTGCAAACCATGAGTTAATCTTTAACCAAACTTAAGTAAACTCATAACCAGCAATTATGGGGAGGAAATAGTGCAAAAAGACCCCTGGAGAAACCCCAAATCAAATCTCCAAGTAGAGTGAGAGCTAGAGCTCTCTATTTCTCTCTAAGTCAAAAACTATGCCTACACTAAAGATCAACCGTGTTCACCTTGAAGATGGCACCAAAACCACCTATGTTCTATACCAAAAATGTGGCATACCACCTAGGGCACCCACTGGAAAAAGTTGAGCCCGAGACCCTGACGTTTGACATGCCTTGGCATGGCTTTTGTCGCGAGGTGGACAGAGTGACATACCTGATTTGGCGACCGAAGATCTCCCTACCTAGGCCATATCTGCCATGGCAACTCACGGATGAGAGACAGCCCTAGGTGCCAGGAAAAGACTCGCGCCGGATTTTTGCCAAGATTCGCACGTTTGCGACTTGGGTGAGCTGTGGAACAAGGGCAGAAGAAAACTTACATGTGTTCGACGTGCCCTGCGCACGCCAGAACACGCCCGCGCCCGACCCCGCGCCGCGCCGAGCCGCGCCCGTGTCCCCTGTGTGCGCCGCGCCTATAAAACCCACTCAAGCGTCGACCACACTTCTCCGCGCACGCTCAAACCTCACCGGAGCTCAACTCACCGTCGTTTGCCTGTGCACGGCGTGTCCGCGGCCACCTGAGCCCCTGCCGTCGTGGACCGGCCAGCCTAGCCCTTCCCAACTCCGTCCAACCCTCGGAAACGTGTGAGCACACCTCGGTGAAGCTCCCCGAGCGAGGAATCGAAGCCTGCTTCGCCGGAGAGGCCAGTCCACGGTCGCCGGAGTTCACAACCCCGCCGGAGTGCGTGGACCGGGTAATCCACTGAACCATTCTCCGATTCCTTGTGCACACAGCCCCTACATCACCCCGTGAAGCTCACCGTGCCATTGGATTGCATTAGATCGCCGTGATTTGGCCGGCAAACCCGCCGCCGACGAGAACACCCGCCTGCGCATGTGGACCAAGCGATTCCGGCCATCCCCGCCGTCGAGCCGTAAATCGCTGTGACCGCTAGAGCCTCCCCGAGCCAACCCCGCCCCTCGCCGGACCTATCTCGCCGCCGGTAAGCCGCGCCACCCTTTTCTTTCTCGCGGGCACTGTTTAAACCCAGGGAGGGACCGTGGGGGAGAAGGAAGGAAGTCTGGGGGGTTTTTTGAAATGTCAGAGACCCAAATGAATAGTAGCGCTGGGTTATAACTGAGAGAGTTAGTTTGGAAATAACCCAGGGTCCTCGGTGTAAACTGCTTTTCCAGAAAACCTTTATTAAATCTGATTTTAAAATTTGAACAGAACTTCAATAATTCATAACTCCTGTTTTATTCATCCAAATTGGGTCAAACCAATTTTGTCAGACTCTAAATAATGTAAACTGTTTAGGAAAAATATAAAACCCTTAAGTACTACAGAAAACTATAAGGATCTGATTTAATTATTGTTTTGACCAAAAGCTAAATAATAGGGATAAAAATAGTTGCACTATTTGACTAGGGTTAGAAAAATTTGGAGAAGTTTATATCCACCTACTGACCTGTTTAAAAATGCTAAACTTCTCAGTCCAACCCATTAAGTTAGTTTTTGCCATTTAATTTACAATATGCTTAAGGTTAAGAAAAATAGAAAAGGTGATTTAAATAATGAACTAGAGTGCACCCCTATTTTTGTTAGAGTACTTATTCAATGTAGTTTACTAGAAAAATCTATTATACCCTGGTTTAGTATGAAATAAGTAGGATCCCTTTTATTTTAAGAGAACAAGGAAAACTTAGAAAAACCCTACAAAATAACCCCCAAGGTGAAAACACCCCAACCCTTGGGATAAATAATGTTTTGTTATTATGAACATAGGAAAAATACAAAATCTGTTGTTTGATATTTTTCAAATGACAAGTTAGTTATAAGCACCTTTTTGGCATAAAACTTTAGAAAATCACAACTAAATAACCACCAATTAACTTTTTGTGATTTTTGGCACAGAGGTTTATTATTACTGTTAGATACCAACAAAAATAACCCTTAGGACAGAACTCACCTCTAATTAAGAGATGTAGTGCAAAGTGGCCCATTTTACACAACTTTTGCTATTTTTATCTAAAGCATAGCCTTTTATTTTAAACCTCAAAATTCCTAGAACAGGCTATAATGACCAATGTCAACCCACTGTAATTTTTATAGAATTTTTGGAAATTATTAAACCACTGTCGTAGTTCAAACCTACACTAGAAACCATAAATAGAAAGTAAAGAAAGGGGAATATGGATAATAGAAAATGAGTGTCATCCTAAAACCCTTTATAACTGTCCACTGAAATATCTAAAGGCAATACCAATTCACTATGCCTATCCCTAGCAAAACCCAAACCTAGAATTGATAAGCATAAACCACTCAAAGCCACGTATGACCCAGAAACCCTAAATTGCTCATTAACTTAGTTTATCTTCTCTTAGCATAATGTTATTAAATCCTGCATAATCTTGACATACATGTTCATTGCATTTCGATAGACTGTAACCTTGCTGACGGAGAGTACGTCCTCGTGCCGGAGCAAGGAGCTGCTCAGGAGGTAGCCCCAGACCCAGCACCCGAGTCTGCACTAGAGGATCTGCCTGCCACAGCCTTGGAAGGCAAGCCCCGGTTTATGCATAACCTGTTACTTATGCTATTTTATTATACTTAATGATTGTAGGATTGAATGTGCACTTAAGTGTAGGAGTTGTTTGAAACCCTAGTTGCATGATCTCAGGAATCCTTTTGAGATGGATACTAGTATGCTAGGTCGAGTAGCTGCTTTATTTAATTAGGATCTCAGTAGAAGACGAGTGATTTTTCTAGCACTCGCGCGAGATCAGGAATTAGTTGTACCCACTTTTCTTATCATATTGATAGCCGGTTAGTGGACACGGATCCATGGGGATGCGTGGTCTACGAGAGGAAATTGAAATAAGGATTAACGTGTGGATACCTGTGTCAAGCGTTTGAACGTACTAAACACATACCGAGAAATATGGTAAATCGGTAAGCCTAGTACCTGATTGAACCTGCCAGCGGACATATCCCCTCACGCGACCTGAGACGTGGTCTCCCATTCCGGTTATGGTGGGTACAAGTGCGGTCACTGCACGATGGCAGTCGGGGTCAGTGAGGCATTGTACGCCAAGGCGGTGAGCCCTGATCTGCTGCCAGGGAATCGATGGGGACGGTTGATGTGTGTGGGGACGGAGTGCCCCTGCATGTCATGTGTTTAGGTTTACCTTGCAAGGATAAAAACTCGATTCGAATCGTCTGCTTCTCGCAGCTAATGAGACTGCTTGATCCATTGTACTGCATTGAGTAACAAGTGGAAATATGATGATTTGATATAAGATGTTGATTGCTAATAATGTTTGCTACTATGTATGAGTAGATAGTACACATTTAGCCTTAAGAGAGTCACACTTAAATTTACAAAGTTAAAACGTGACTTAGAAACTCAGCTAGTGCTTTTGGCAACCAAACCCCACGGCCAAACAGCTGCATGTCTAGAGGTAGAGGAGTAGACTCCTCACACCGGGTAAGTCTAGCTGCGTATTAGTATACTCAGCCTTGCTTGTGGCATAATTTTACAGGTTCCCTGGAGGACATGGTTGCTGGAATTACTTGGCCGTCCATCTTGCCACCGGGTTGGACCGTCGAGTGGGACCCCACCTCGGCTGAGGAGGAGCATGAGGAGTGACGGGACAGGCTTCCCCATCCCTCCATTTATCTATCGTTAGTTTTATTCCGCTGCACTTCGAACTATGATGGCTACTTTTGCAAAAACTCCGATGGTGATGTAATAATTTAGTACTCCTTAATGTATAGTTTTATGCTTTATTGTATTTGCTCTGTGACTCACCATCGAGTGAGATTGTGGTACTTGATCCTGTCAGTGGCCGTGTCAGACTAGATCCGAGGTATTGACGGGTTATTCCCATTTAAGTTTGGTCTAGCCTCTAAGGCAGGGCTTAGGCACTTAAGTTGGAATAATTCGGACAGTTTCCGCCACAGCTGGTATCGGAGCTTGTACCACCATAGAGGAATCAATAAAATATAAATACCATCCTTTTTGAAGTAAAACTTGATAGAAACAATGTTGGATAGATAGTAGGACGAGCAGGATAGACCTAGGACATGAAGCCTTAGGATGATAGAAGGGTAGTTAGGTGGCTAAGTATTTAGGCCCCACAGGCCACTTTAGGGGATGGGAGTTCTTCCCTAATCCCTTTTCATTTGCTGTGAGGTCGTTCAGGGCGAGCATGCATGCATTCTTAAATAAACACATAGATAATTGAGTAAGGACTTTAATGCAAAACGATGACCAACCAAGTACCCCAATACCATTGTTATATTTAGAGAGAGGCTGAGTTGTGTTTCCCTTTCTTTTTATAATTCTTTTTCTTTTACTTACGCTTAACCGTACACAGATGACTTCCCACGGATCCTCAGACGACAGGAATGCATTGTCCCACACTGACGGGCTTGCACGAGAGGGCTTTCCCCGCATTTTGTGGGAGGTACTTCAGGGGGCCGGGTATATGACACCCCCTCAGTACGCGGTGCAGCAGTTCGAGAAGCATCGGGTGGCCCGCTGTAGGGTGAGGATGACCCTGGAGCCTCATCCCCTGCAGCCAGGCTGGCGTTCACTGGACTCTGAGTCCTTTGGATACCGGGCTGAGGACACGATCGAGGCGATCGCTCTGCATGGGTTGACTACCTTCTGCGGATTCCATCCCTTGGAGCTTTCCACCCACCCCATTGGCTTGTTTCCCGCAGAAAGGGAGGACGACCCAATGTGGAAGGATAGGGTGGAGCATGCCAAGGACATCTGGGCTATCTACCCGGGACAGACTGCTCACTTGACCGTACGGTGCATGAATGCTCTGTACTGTCTACAAGTGATGCGTGGTGAGGCAATGTCCCACCTGATGGCTTTGTTGGAGGCAACCAAGATCACCCTGGACAACAGGGAGGAGCTTGTGGTTGACTTGTCCCAGGAGATGGTGGAAAAGGACTTACAAGTGGAGCAGTTGTCAGATGAGATCCAAGAGTTGGAGGAGTTAGTAGGGACAAGGGAGAACACCATTGAGGTTCTCGAGGATCAGCTCAACACCCAGCAGCAGCTTGCTGAGGCCAATGAGCACCTAGATATGCATCACCAGGAGATCCAGGATGTGGAGGCTAACGAGGACGTCGACATTGAGGGAGGGGAGGAGCCTGCTTCCAGTGTGGACACTGTTGGCTCCGGGAGACCACCTTCCCCCGAGTCGAGTGTTGCCTCGTTCGCTCACTAGGTGTCAGGGATAGAGTTAGGAGTTCGTGATGGTAGGACTCCTCGCTGCTAGCTTAGCTTTTGCACCCTTGGGGTACTAGGCTAGGTAGAGTTGAGTCTTTTTGGGACCATTGATGTAACCGTGATAAACTCTTTTGGAAGTTTGGTTGATGGATGATGTCAGTTTTAAATTTGAACGGAAGGTTTATGCTTTTTGGTTATGTTGGGATCTATCAATTTGCTTTTGACTCTTTCGCCGCGATTAAACCTTGAACTTGGAGATATGGTGTTAAGTATATATGTGATTTTTCAGATGGCTGGGAGAGCGCGTCGTGGCCAGAATGAGCGCATTCCTCCACCGCCGCCACCGCCTCCCACTCTGCAGGAGCTAATGGCTCAGCAGAATGAGATCTTGAGGCAGCTAGCTCAGCGTCAGCCACCACCTCAGCACTATGGTGGTGGAGATCATCATCGTCACCCCGCAGCAGCCACTTACCAGGAGTTCCTCAGTACTCAGCCGCCGTTGTTCACCAAGGCGGAGGACCCACTTGATGCTGATGTATGGCTGAGGGTAGTGGAATCTAAATTCCCACTACTCAATGGAGTTTGTTCCGAGGTGACAAAGCTCCGGTTCGCCACCCAGCAGCTCCGCGGACCCGCGCGGACATGGTGGGACCACTATCTTGCTATGCAACCAGCTGACCATGAAGTGGATTGGAGAGAGTTCAAGGCAGCTTTCAGAGGACACCATATTCCAGCTGGCATTATGGACCGTAAGCTCAACGAGTTTCTGGCACTCACTCAGGGCAACAAGACAGTGTTGCAGTATGCTCAGGCTTTTAATGATCTATGCCAGTATGCTGGGTACCATGCAGATACGGATGAGAAGAAGAGGGACAGGTTCAGACGAGGGCTCAGCACTAAGCTCCGTGATCGTCTCAACACTGTTAGGGCCAACAACTATAATGAGTTGGTCAACATGGCCATTTCCCAGGAGGACTGTATCACAGCTCGTCAGGCAGAGAAGAAGAGGAAGACCCCTGTGGCAGGACCCTCAGCTCAGCCACAGCGCTTCAGGATTGTGTCTGACACTCAGAACAGGGGACCCCAACAGCAGCAAGGGAGATGGGTGATCCGACCACAGTAGCAGCAACAGGCACCCAACCGCACCCAGTTTCCAGCTCAGAGGAACAATCAACAGCAGCAGCAGTATCGCCAGGCAAATGACAACAGGCGTTTCACTTGCGGCAACACCGGACACTATGCCAAGAATTGACCCAGGAACCAGCAGAGACAGGGGCAGAATGTTAATCAGAATCAAGGCAAGAGACAGAAGGTGCAAGTGAGGCAGAGCAAGCTGAACTTTACCACCATGGCCGATATTCCAGAGGGAGCACCCGTCATGACTGGTATCTTTATAGTTTTGAATTGTCCTGCTATTATTCTTTTTGATTCTGGTGCATCACATAGCTTTGTTAGTGCCAAATTTAGTGTCAAGTGTCAATTGCCCTTTCATCACACCCATGGGGGTAACACAATTTCAACACCAGGAGGCAGGATTGCCACCAATCAAATCAGCAAGAATGTGCCTATAAAGTTTGGTAGTCTGATAATTAAAACCAACCTCCTCATTTTGGGTTTGGATAGTGTGGATATCATATTGGGAACTGACTGGTTGACCAAACATCAGGCAGTGATTGACATTGCATCTAGGGCCATTGAAGTGCACTCACCGACCTGTGGTGAAACCACATTATATTTGCCCGATCAGGGTTGCACCCGTTCTTGTGCTTTCATTATGATAGAATCCCCAGTGGAAAAGATCCCAGTAGTCTGTGATTACCCAGATGTTTTTCCAGATGAATTGCCAGGAATGCCACCTGACAGAGGCATTGAGTTTGCAATTGAATTGCAACCCGGGACTGCTCCTATCTCTAAGAGACCCTATAGGATGCCTCCCGCGGAACTGGCAGAGCTGAAGAAACAACTGCAAGAATTGTTGAACAAGGGGTTCATTCGCCCAAGTACTTCACCTTGGGGATGTCCTGCCTTATTCGTGAAGAAAAAGGATGAGAGTTTGAGAATGTGTGTTGATTACCGCCCTCTCAATGCGGTGACTACCAAGAACAAATATCCACTGCCCCACATTGATGTCTTGTTTGATCAATTGGTGGGAGCCAAGGTATTCTCCAAAATAGACCTTCGCTCAGGTTACCATCAGATCAAGATCCGTGCCAGTGATATTCCGAAGACTGCCTTCTCTACCAGATATGGACTCTATGAATTTTTGGTAATGTCTTTTGGGCTGACCAATGCCCCAGCTTATTTCATGTACCTAATGAACTCAGTATTCATGCCAGAGTTGGACAAATTCGTGGTCGTTTTCATTGATGATATTCTGGTTTATTCCAAGAATGAGGCCGAGCACACCAAGCATTTGCATACTTTACTTCAGAGACTGTGTGACCATCGGTTGTATGCCAAGTTGTCTAAATGTGAATTCTGGCTGAAGGAAATTAAATTCTTAGGTCACACAATTTCTCAAGATGGGATATCTGTTGATCCTGAGAAGGTACAAGAGGTAATGGATTGGAAACCTCCTACTACAGTGAGGCAAATTCGGAGTTTTCTGGGATTGGTAGGGTATTATCGACGATTTATTCCGGATTTCTCCAGAATTGCCAAGCCAATGACTGAGTTATTGAAGAAGGGAGTCAAGTACAATTGGAGCCAAAAGTGCGAAGATGCTTTTCATACGCCGAGGCAGCATTTGACAACAGCCCCCGTGCTGGCTCAACCTGATAACACCAAGCCCTTCGAAGTATATTGTGATGCTTCTGGTACGGGATTGGGATGTGTCTTGATGCAAGATAACAGAGTAATTGCTTATGCCTCCCGAGCACTCAGACCCCATGAGCAGAACTACCCTACACATGATCGGAAGTTGGCAGCCGTGGTTCATGCTCTTAAGATATGGAGACACTACTTGATGGGAGGTCACTGTAACATCTACACGGATCACAAGAGTCTAAAATACATGTTCACTCAGGCAGATCTGAACATGAGACAGAGGAGATGGTTAGAACTGATCAAGGACTATGATTTGGAGGTGCATTACCATCCTGGTAAAGCCAATGTTGTAGCAGATGCCTTGAGCAGAAAGGCCCAGTGCAATTGTATGAGTATGGATGCAAGAGTTACCACCCTGTGTGATGAGTTGTGTAAGCTGAACCTGGAAGTTGTTCCTTTTGGCGAATTAAGTTATATCTCGGTGGAGCCCACATTGCAAGAGCAAATAGTCCAGGCACAGATTGGGGATAAGGGTGTTCAGGTTATCAAAGACATGATCAAGCAGAAGGCAGAGAAATACAAGTGCTTCCGTCAGGATAGCAAGGGAATTCTATGGTTTGGAGATCGATTGGTTGTTCCAAAGGACCCTGAGCTCAGAAAGAAGATACTGGATGAAGCTCACCTTTCAAAATTCTCCATGCACCCTGGTAGCAACAAGATGTACCATGACCTCAGATCTTTATATTGGTGGACTAGAATGAAGAGGGAAATTGCCAAGTATATATCCGAGTGTGACACCTGCCAGAGAATCAAAGCCAGTCATTTGAAGGCAGCAGGCCCTTTGCAACCCCTTCCCATACCATCTTGGAAATGGGAGGACATTTGCATGGACTTTATCATGGGATTGCCCAATACCTCCAGGCACCATGATTCCATTTGGGTTATTGTGGACAGGCTGACCAAGACTGCACACTTCTTGCCAGTGCATACTACCCACAAGACCGAGAAGTATGCGGAAATATATGTTCATCAAATAGTGCGATTGCATGGTATTCCAAAGACCATTGTGTCTGACAGAGGAGCACTGTTTGTGGCACGCTTTTGGGAGCAGCTCGAAGAATCACTTGGGACCTATGTCATACGAAGCTCAGCATACCATCCCCAAACAGATGGCCAGACAGAAAGGGTAAACCAGATTTTGGAAGATATGTTAAGGGCATGTGCACTACACTACGGAAAGGATTGGGACAAGTGTCTTTCTTTAGCAGAATTCTCTTACAATAACAGCTACCAGTCTAGTTTGAAGATGACACCTTTTGAGGCCTTATATGGGAGAAGATGCAGGACCCCGCTGAATTGGTCTCAAGCAGGAGAAAGGGAAATATTTGGGCCAGATTTGGTACTTGAGGCAGAGGAAAAGGTCAGGGTTATTACAAAGAACTTAGAAGCTGCTCAGGCCAGGCAAAAGAGCTATCATGACAAGAGGCGGAAACCTCTGCAGTTTGAGGTGGGAGATCTTGTTTATCTTAAGGTATCACCCACCAAGGGTGTCCAGAGATTCGGAATCAAGGGCAAGTTAGCTCCTCGCTACATTGGACCCTATGAGATAAAAGCAAGTTGTGGACCTGTAGCCTATCAATTGGAATTGCCACCTCACATGTCAGCAGTTCACAATGTGTTCCATGTATCTCAGCTGCGAAAATGTGTTTGCCTACCCACTGAAGTGCTACCGGAACCGGACATTGAGATAGAACCAGACTTGTCCTATCAAGAGTACCCCGTCAAAGTGTTAGATCAGAAGGAGAGATCAACACGGGCAAGGTCAATCAGAATGTATAAAGTTCAGTGGAGTCACCATTCAGCGGAAGAAGCTACATGGGAGACTGAGGATTTCCTACGCTCTCGCTTCCCTGACTTTCTGCCCAAAAGAGTCGGTACATAACCCCAAAACCCCACCCCCACCTGCCCTTTGAAAATAATTATAAGGAAAACTTAGATAACAAGGATAGTCTAAGTTGTGGATTTAACTTAAAAAGGGCTTCCTTCTGAAGTTGCAAAGAGGATGACATTCGAAGAGCAGTTAACAAGAGAAACTCGAGTGTAAGGAAGAGTAGCACCATCGTGCCTTAGTAGCACCCCTCTAGAGGACTCTGCCTGAAAATCTCGGGACGAGATTCCTTTAAGGGGGGAGGGCTATAACACCTCAGGTGTTACCATGGCTAGAGCACACCTTGGTACTAAGGATTATGATCACATGTGGTAGAAACTTAAGGAGAACATCAGAACCTTGGAGACCCTGTGTTAATCAAGTTTTGTTAATGACCTAAGAGCATCACTCAAGCTTTTGTGCACTTGCTACCTTGGGCAAGAAGAGGGAGAACCCTAGACCTCTCTTAAACCCTACTTTCTAAAGCCATGGTTGAAAGGGGGAGAGACTAAGCATTTGTGCAAACCATGAGTTAATCTTTAACCAAACTTAAGTAAACTCATAACCAGCAATTATGGGGAGGAAATAGTGCAAAAAGACCCCTGGAGAAACCCCAAATCAAATCTCCAAGTAGAGTGAGAGCTAGAGCTCTCTATTTCTCTCTAAGTCAAAAACTATGCCTACACTAAAGATCAACCGTGTTCACCTTGAAGATGGCACCAAAACCATCTATGTTCTATACCAAAAATGTGGCATACCACCTAGGGCACCCACTGGAAAAAGTTGAGCCCGAGACCCTGAAGTTTGACATGCCTTGGCATGGCTTTTGTCGCGAGGTGGGCAGAGTGACATACCTGATTTGGCGACCGAAGATCTCCCTACCTAGGCTATATCTGCCATGGCAACTCACGGATGAGAGACAGCCCTAGGTGCCAGGAAAAGACTCGCGCCGGATTTTTGCCAAGATTCGCACGTTTGCGACTTGGGTGAGCTGTGGAACAAGGGCAGAAGAAAACTTACACGTGTTCGACGCGCCCTGCGCACGCCAGAGCACGCCCGCGCCCGACCCCGCGCCGCGCCGAGCCGCGCCCGTGTCCCCTGTGTGCGCCGCGCCTATAAAACCCACTCAAGCGTCGACCACACTTCTCCTCGCACGCTCAAACCTCACCGGAGCTCAACTCACCGTCGTTTGCCTGTGCATGGCGTGTCCGCGGCCACCCGAGCCCCTGCCGTCGTGGACCGACCAGCCCAGCCTTTCCCAACTCCGTCCAACCCTCGGAAACGTGTGAGCACACCTCGGTGAAGCTCCCCGAGCGAGGAATCGAAGCCTGCTTCGCCGGAGAGGCCAGTCCACGGTCGCCGGAGTTCACAACCCCCGCCGAAGTGCGTGGACCGAGTAATCCACTGAACCATTCTCCGATTCCTCGTGCACACAACCCCTACATCACCCCGTGAAGCTCACCGTGCCATTGGATTGCATTAGATCGCCGTGATTTGGCTGGCACACCCGCCGCCGACGAGAACACCCGCCTGCGCACGTGGACCAAGCGATTTCGGCCATCCCCGCCGTCGAGCCGTACATCGTTGTGACCGCCAGAGCCTCCCCGAGCCAACCCCGCCCCTCGCCGGACCTATCTTGCCGCCGGTAAGCCGCGCCACCCTTTTCTTTCTCGCGGGCACTGTTTAAACCCAGGGAGAGACCGCGGGGGAGAAGGAAGGAAGTCTGGGGGGTTTTGTGAAATGTCAGAGACCTAAATGAATAGTAGCGCGGGGGTATAACTGAGAGAGTTAGTTTGGAAATAACCCAGGGTCCTCGGTGTAAACTGCTTTTCCAGAAAACCTTTATTAAATCTGATTTTAAAATTTGAACAGAACTTTAATAATTCATAACTCCTGTTTTATTCATCCAAATTGGGTCAAACCAATTTTGTCAGACTCTAAATAATGTAAACTGTTTAGGAAAAATATAAAACCCTTAAGTACTACAGAAAACTATAAGGATATGATTTAATTATTGTTTTGACCAAAAGCTAAATAATAGGGATAAAAATAGTTGCACTATTTGACTAGGGTTAGAAAAATTTGGAGAAGTTTATATCCACCTACTGACCTGTTTAAAAATGCTAAACTTCTCTGTCCAACCCATTAAGTTAGTTTTTGCCATTTAATTTACAATATGCTTAAGGTTAAGAAAAATAGAAAAGGTGATTTAAATAATGAACCAGAGGGCACCCCTATTTTTGTTAGAGTACTTATTCAATGTAGTTTACTAGAAAAATCTATTATACCCTGGTTTAGTATGAAATAAGTAGGATCCCTTTTATTTTAAGAGAACAAGGAAAACTTAGAAAAACCCTACAAAATAACCCCCAAGGTGAAAACACCCCAACCCTTGGGATAAATAATGTTTTGTTATTATGAACATAGGAAAAATACAAAATCTGTTGTTTAATATTTTTCAAATGACAAGTTAGTTATAAGCACCTTTTTAGCATAAAACTTTAGAAAATCACAACTAAATAACCACCAATTAACTTTTTGTGATTTTTGGCACATAGGTTTATTATTACTGTTAGATACCAACAAAAATAACCCTTAGGACAGAACTCACCTCTAATTAAGAGATGTAGTGCAAAGTGGCCCATTTTACACAACTTTTGTTATTTTTATCTAAAGCATAGCCTTTTATTTTAAACCTCAAAATTCCTAGAACAGGCTATAATGACCAATGTCAACCCACTGTAATTTTTATAGAATTTTTGGAAATTATTAAACCACTGTCGTAGTTCAAACCTACACTAGAAACCATAAATAGAAAGTAAAGAAAGGGGAATATGGATAATAGAAAATGAGTGTCATTCTAAAACCCTTTATAACTGTCCACTGAAATATCTAAAGGCAATACCAATTCACTATGCCTATCCCTTGCAAAACCCAAACCTAGAATTGATAAGCATAAACCATTGAAAGCCACGTATGACCCAGAAACCCTAAATTGCTCATTAACTTAGTTTATCTTCTCTTAGCATAATGTTATTAAATCCTGCATAATCTTGACATACATGTTCATTGCATTTCGATAGACTGTAACCTTGCTGACGGAGAGTACGTCCTCGTGCCGGAGCAAGGAGCTGCTCAGGATGTAGCCCCAGACCCAGCACCCGAGTCTGCACCAGAGGATCTGCCTGCCACGCCTTGGAAGGCAAGCCCCGGTTTATGCATAACATGTTACTTATGCTATTTTATTATACTTAATGATTGTAGGATTGAATGTGCACTTAAGTGTAGGAGTTGTTTGAAACCCTAGTTGCATGATCTCAGGAATCCTTTTGAGATGGATACTAGTATGCTAGGTCGAGTAACTGCTTTATTTAATTAGGATCTCGGTAGAAGACGAGTGATTTTTCTAGCACTCGCGCGAGATCAGGAATTGGTTGTACCCACTTTTCTTATCATATTGATAGTCGGTTGGTGGACACGGATCCATGGGGATGCGTGGTCTACGAGAGGAAATTGAAATAAGGATTAACGTGCGGATACCTGTGTCAAGCGTTTGAACGTACTAAACACATACCGAGAAATATGGTAAATCGGTAAGCCTAGTACCTGATTGAACCTGCCAGCGGACATATCCCCTCACGCGACCTAAGACGTGGTCTACCATTCCGGTTATGGTGGGTACAAGTGCGGTCACTGCACGACGGCAGTCAGGGTCAGTGAGGCATTGTACGCCAAGGCGGTGAGCCCTGATCTGCTGCCAGGGAATCGATGGGGACGGTTGATGTGTGTGGGGACGGAGTGCCCCTGCATGTCGTGTGTTTAGGTTTACCTTGCAAGGATAAAAACTCGATTCGAATCGTCTGCTTCTCGCAGCTAATGAGACTGCTTGATCCATTGTACTGCATTGAGTAACAAGTGGAAATATGATGAGTTGATATAAGATGTTGATTGCTAATAATGTTTGCTACTATGTATGAGTAGATAGTACACATTTAGCCTTAAGAGAGTCACACTTAAATTGACAAAGTTAAAACGTGACTTAGAAACTCAGCTAGTGCTTTTGGCAAACAAACCCCACGGCCAAACAGCTGCATGTCTAGAGGTAGAGGAGTAGGACTCCTCACACCGGGTAAGTCTAGCTGAGTATTAGTATACTCAGCCTTGCTTGTGGCATAATTTTACAGGTTCCCTGGAGGACATGGTTGCTGGAGTGACTTGGCCGTCCATCTTGCCACCAGGTTGGACCGTCGAGTGGGACCCCACCTCGGCTGAGGAGGAGCATGAGGAGTGATGGGACAGGCTTCCCATCCCTCCATTTATCTATCGTTAGTTTTATTCCGCTGCACTTCGAACTATGATGGCTACTTTTGCAAAAACTCCGATGGTGATGTAATAATTTAGTACTCCTTAATGTATGGTTTTATGCTTTATTGTATTTGCTCTGTGACTCACATCGAGTGAGATTGTGGTACTTGATTCTGTCAGTGGCCGTGTCGGACTAGATCCGAGGGATTGACGGGTTATTCCCATTTAAGTGTGGTCTAGCCTCTAAGGCAGGGCTTAGGCACTTAAGTTGGAATAATTCGGACAGTTTCCGCCACAGCACTGTCCGGTGCACTGTCTAGTGCGCCACTATAATTCAATTCTGAAACCTGCGCTCTCGGGTTTCTACGTGGAGAAGGCTCTCCCACGGGCCAGCCTGGCCCCACCTGGCAGGGTGCACCGGACAGTCCGGTGCACACCGGACAGTCTGGTGCACCAGGGCCAGAAACCCTACCTCTTGTTTTTCAGCTGATTTTCAAATCGGTTTTCGTTCTAACTTGTGAGTGAGTTCTAGAGTGACACCTAGCACTGTATGTGAGTGTGATTGTGCACCAACACTACACTAGAACTCTCTTGGTCAAACTACTCATCGACAACCCCTCTTTATAGTACGGCTAAAAGAGAATAAAAGACCTAACTAAATCACGAGTGTCCACATCTCCTTGACACTCGGACTCCGTAGTCCTTCACCTTTTGTTTCGTCGTTTTAGCCATCGCTTCGAGTTCTTATTTCCGGGATTGTTTTCACCGTTGTAGTACTTCTACCTGTAATGCGACCTAACTTACCATTTGTCTCTGCAAAACACACGTTAGTCACATATAACATTACGTTGTCATTAATCACTAAAACCAACCAGGGGCCTAGATGCTTTCAAGGGTCTTCATCTACGTGGTACGAAGCTAAGACGTGGAACCAAATGTAGAATGCTTCTGCTAAATTCACGAGCTCCACTATCAGATGAAGGCAACAGGGAAAGAACAATTACACAACAACTTTGAGTGTTACACTTTTCAGTATTAGAAAGAGGCTCGTTTTGCTGTCTTGGCCTATTGTAGCAAGTGGCCCAACTCCTGGGTGAAGGAATGCTACATGAAGAATGATTTGGAAGAGAGAGAGAGAGAGAGAGAGGATATCGGGGGCATTATTTAGAGGACCGTTAAGCCTAACTTCAACATTAAGAAGTCGGTATGCTCTATCAATAACGAAGCCTAGACTGCCATGGTTGGCTTCAATACCATTTGTAGCTATATTTGTAGAAGGGACCTAGTCCTAGGAACACTTAGCATATAATGTTTGGCCACTCAAAGCTGAGTGGACGATGCCAAAGCCAAAGGATGGTAGCCTAACAGAGCAAGAGGCAGAAAGTGCAAGCCTCATAAGACTGAAGTACAAGTACATATTTAAAGAAGAGTTTGGAGAGCCATGCAACGAACAACTAGATGCTGTTGAAGCAAAACATAACGAAGTGCTTAACATCTTCATTACGAAGGAAGATTAGGCCCTAACAACTGCTTTTTGGCCTAGGAAAATGAAGGTTAAATTGGGTATTTGATGCCATTGGGTTCTTCTACTCAGACTAGTACGATGACTGTGTGATGCGATGACATCCAATTAGGCACATGTTAATCTTTCAATTATTCATACTTGCACATCACATGAAAGTTTGGAAGCTCTATTTACATGTTGCTTTCAGTGTAACCAAAATGAGCAAGGAGAATGGTATTGATCTAAATCCAACGTAGTCGGACATTAGGAACATTTGAGCGAAAATTATTAGGATAACGAGTGCAAAAAAACTAAATCTTTGTTTTTTATAATGCTAAAAAAATTGTACAATTTTGAAGCCTTACAATTTTCACTTTTCTTCTGAAACATCATACAATGACTTCCGAAGTAAAAATGGCAACAAGTCTTATTTATTATGTGGCACCAAAACCAAACAGAAACATGTTACTTGAGCCTATGATAATGAATGCAGTAACACTCAACACAGAACAATTAAACCAGTTTCCAGGTGAACATTAAGTGATCAGTTACATAGCACACCAACCAGTAAATGTAAACCTATCAAGGAATTGGGTAAGCGCCTTGACAAAGAAAATGTAAACCTATCAAGGAACTGGGTAACCAGTAAATGCAAACAAATATGACAAAGAAAATCAACACAAAATTTCTAGACGGAAGCTGCATCATTTTTAGGCCAAAAAATATAAACCTATCAAGGAAATGGTCTGAAAGGTGTAGGTTCTATGTTATTATTGAAAGATAAGAGGAATCATCGTTTACTATTTGGTATTTACTTATTCAGCAATTAAAATACATACACAAAACATGACCGACTTGCAGAACCTAATAGCAGAACCTAACGTGGAAGGAATAACCCACATGAAACCAATCACAATGAAAAAAACCATGTTAAATTTTGCAATAAATGTGTGAACACAATGATCTGTCCACTGATCATATTCCTAATACAGATCCACTTAGTTAAACAAGAAAGTACTCCTACACGCTTTATGGTAGTGACTTTCTGTACTGGACAATTCAAAATAATTTAGTGTATGAGAACAAAAATTCAGTATGTGCTTACCCATCACGTGTGTAGAAAGTAAAATAAGCGTTTAATGTTTTCTCATTTAAATTTTTGGCTTTAATCATAAACAAGGAAATGCAGATTGGAATGACAAATAAGTATCATTACACGAATATTAACAGTTGACAGACAAGAAATCCAAGAAATTATAGGAAGAATTGCTATAATTTGTTTCCTTCGTCAGGACACATTATGCCAACAATACATAATGAATTTAAGTACTTGCTATATAGTACACACTTACTTGCAATCATTTCGGTGTCCTCGGCTTGGACAATATAGACACTACCTTGCAGTCTAGTTTTAAAAGTTTGCAGCCCTCGGGCAGCAGCAAGAGTTTGACTTTTAAACAACTATATGTAATGAGAACACCTCGAGTATGAAATTGTGACTAAATTGCTGCTTGTAAACTATATACAAACTTCTTTCATAATCATGCATACATAAAAAAGGCTAAGAATATTGCACACATCGTTTTCATGAAAAACAATCATACATAAGAAGAAAGGATAGAAGCACATAGCATTGAGCGGAAGCAGTCTCATAATGGTACATATGGCATGAAAGATTGTAGCATAACTACATTTGGATCTAAGATAATGTGATTGGTTTATGCCAAATATAAAATACTGTTTCTACTCACCAACTATGAAAGTTGTCTCGCAAAACAATAGCCCCTTGACAACATAAATCCTAGCACCCGTGAAAAAAAATTCAATCATAAATTGATAAAAATGCAACCATAGCTCATCATAAATCCCTAGACAGAGGTTAGCCGTTATCTGTGCATCAATTAGGAAGCAGTCAAGCAAAAGACGTGAAATCTAACCACCTATGACTTAAGTGATATTTGTGAGGTAACGACAGAAGGGATTTACCAACGATGTTAACTTTGGGACTGAAGGACACTATTTGATCTCCTCCTTGTAGCTCTTAAACCCTTCGATTATGACCTATACAGATAAATGGCTAATAAGTCATCAATTTATTAGCAGAGCAAACTCTTCGTATTTTACTAAAGAATGCTGCTGCACACGAAATTGAGTGAAATGAAAAATGAAAAAATACAGTTAAGGCATCAGCATTGG